>CAWTZC010002515.1:1780000-2980000 GCA_963919715.1 Microtus obscurus | reverse complement strand
GCTTTCTTTGGTACATGCATTCAACTGTAAGAAGATTGTCTACAGCATTAGACTGTAGTCTACCCGATTATATCAGGTCCTCAGATCCCAGGTCTAACAGACAAGATTTGTGCAGGTCAGTGACAACAAGCAGTGTCCCCTGGGGCTACAGATTCCTCTGGGATAATCCTCCTGTAACTTCATTCAGAGTGTTGGTAGCTCTGTATGGCTGTGGGACTATGAGTGTCAGACACTTACTGGTTGGTGGTTTCAAGCTGCTTTCAGCTGCTAGAAGCTGGCAGCATCACTTTGCCTTATGTCCCTTGTTTCTTCAAACTAAGAGAGAGACTCCAAAAAGACAGGAGCTGCAATCATGTGGCTGTAGCACGTGGTCATATATTCTCATAGTCATTCATCTTTGTGTGCTGTATCTATTAAAGGCAAGCCATGTGCTTTCACCATAGTCAGGAGATATGGGGCTTGTGGGAACATGCTAAGATTCTTACATCTTAGCCAACAAAATGGCTAAGCCCTTAAAAGTACTTACAATGCCAGTCTGAGGACCTATGATTCAGTGGAAAGAAAGAGCCGATTTCTGGAAGTTGACCTTTGATCTTCACTGTAGCATATGCCCCCCAAACAATACAAAAACAATACAAAACAATACAAAACTAATAAAATTAATTTTTTAAATCTTTAAAAGAGGATTCTTTCCATACAGATTGGTCTATTATTTAAAATCAATTATTGTCATGCTCCATATTAATGGTTCAACATGCACAAGTTATATTGTTGTAGCTTACTGATGATACAAAATCCAAAACTGAAGTTAAGAAACAAGTTCTAAACTGCACACTGTCAGATATGCCAATAGTAGCTTGGGGGCTGAAACATAAGGATTGGATATCTGTGTGACAGACAAGGCAGGGCAAGGCAGTGTTCCTCCATCTTGTATTCTTGCTGAGGCCATGTCTGGTTTAACAAGGATTTGATCTCCTTGAAGGAGAATCCTGTGGGAAATCAGCCAATTCTGTTCTAGGACCCAAGGTCAAGATGCCCCTGCTGACTTATCTCAGCTTCTGTTAAATTGTTTCCTTGCACAAACCTCCCTGCAGTTGCTAAATGAGATACCAAGATGTGGGTCTTTTTGTTATTGTTTTGCCTTTCAAATCCCTTGTCCTAAACTCTCTGACTACAGTTGGGTCCTGAATAGCTGAAAGTAGTCCCAGTCTTCTGAAATAAAGACTTTCGATTCACTATAAACTGTGTCTGAGTACTCATCTCTGGTAGACTCCCTGTAACATCTGTCCTTGGCATTTTCCCATTATTCCTTTATGGATTGAAAATGATGGCAATTACAGTTTTCTAGACTTTGTATTTAAAATTATGCTAAGTACCATTTCCTGAAAAAGCAAGATCAATGAAGTCTATAGTTAGATATATAGCACCCAGAGTTTAAAGATCAATCTAAGGGAATTACCTTAGTGTGTTTTCCAATCCCTGAAGGGAGATCTTTCATTTCCACCAGCAACGTTTTATAACCTACTTGTCTTTCTTTGTTTTTAAACATGGGAGTCTTACTATGTTGCCCAGGGCAGTCTCAAACTATGAACAAAAGTGCCAACCCTGGCCTTCCCAGTTTTGCCTAGCTATTTTCCATTGGGTCATGGGGCTATTCTTTAGCAACAAAGACATCTGGGAAATGTAGTTCCTAGATGGGCACGTTGACAACTAGAATGTAATTAAAGAATAACTATTAGACGGGCTTGGGCAGCATGGATTTTACTTTGATTGATCCATGTCATTGAGCCAGGAAGGACAAGTATAGTGAGTCACACTGCAAAGTCTGGAGGTTAAACATATTATTTAGGACAAAGTAAACCCATTGGTTATTTGATTAATGGACACCGAAATGTTTGCTCACTTTATTTTCTGATTGTTTAAATGGAATATTGGACCAGCTCCAGCCTTAGCAAGAAGTACTTAGAATGCTTCAACTTGTCAGAGTTTAAATTTATTCTGCTTTTGTAACGTTTCATAAAATGAATATAAATCAGAATGAAAACCTTGAGGGTAGAACAAGCTTCACAATTTCTTTACAAAATAGCAATGCACCACTAGCCACAGAGCAATAAAGAAAAATTAGAGGAGTATATCACAAGGGAAGAAATAATAAGAACCATTAGAAACCCAAAGAGCAGAACGGCACTGAGAAGATGGGTGGCCTCACTGATTTTATCAGTTTTCCAAAAAGATACAATATTCCACCAGGTAATAAAATCACTTAGTGAAATTAGTCCTATCGACCAATTAGACCTCACAAGAAATGACATCATTGTTTCTTGCCTAATGAATCAAAACACAGCAGCAGGAACAGAAATCTCACCAAAGAGAAACCTGAAAAATGCTTGCAAAACACTCTTCAGAATGGAGTAATGAGTCTGAAGACTGCATACCCTGCATCAAAACTTGACGGACACTGCAGCCTATGATGTCGTTATGGTCATTGAGACTACAGGTCGTCTCTGTGACATTTCAGGAAAATGAAAGTGAGGAATTGATCCTCTCCATTCTCATAACTAAACTCATGGATGGAAGGGTCCGGTAAAGCCTGGAGAAGCTCACAGGTCATAGTGATGAAGGAAACCGAGTCTGGAGAGACCCTTCGAGGCAGCTCCGAGCTGGGCACGAGAAACACTGCTGCTGCATACAGCAGGGTGCCCAGGGAGAAGAAATGCCAGGCTCGCCAGCTGTAAATCAGATGAACCCTACCACAGGCTATTTAAACTGCCCCCTAGAGATGAACATGTGGTCTCTGGGTTACCTGTGTTTTCCCTTCTCTCTCTTTCCCTCTCCATGTTTTTCTGAGGCCACCGGGGAGCATTGTCATCTATTAAACATGGGCATCTTTTGATTCAGTCTAATTTGGTTTGATTGGGATTATTTGCGTCGGCAGAGGTTTGTCTTAAAGAAAATACTTAACGTTAATAAGTGGACTTCTTATTGACATTTAAGCTTGGATTATTAGCTGCAATTCAGTTTCTTTTAATGTAATGCTATGGGATTTTTGATTTGGTGGACTCACAGTGTTTTCTCTGTGAAAAAGATGAAGCAATTTTTATTCAAAAGTGTTCAGCTGCCTCATGTTTCTGGTGCTGTTTTTGCTGTCATGGGCTGTGATCTCTTTACTTGAATATGAGAAAAATAGGGTCTCCTCTTTGTAATACATTTTCTTAATTCTCAGATAGGATATAGTTGCAAGTTCTTGGCTGGGAATTCAAAGTGACACTGAGATCAGTTGTTGGGGACTAAGGAGTAAGGCCTTTTCTCATCTTGGAAACCACCATTCACATATCATACCTCTTGTTTATCATCTTTTGGTGAACCTTCCTCTGTCTCTTTGACCACATAGCATCCCTCTGTAGAATTGAAACTCCCTGTCCTGTGTTATTGTGCATACTTTTCTCCCTATAGCATTTAGTTTACCCACTTGCATATTTACTTACTCACTGGTCCTATAGCTGGAAGGTAAGCTCTGTTTTGGCAGTGTTAATTATTTTATCATGAGTGCTGAGAAGAGCGATGAGGTGATCTATAAATTAGGGGTACTATAAGATCTCTAATTATGATACTTACAAGATAACAGATGTAAAGTCCAAGCACATTGCAGCCCAGGTCTCTCTGTGCATCTGTATTGTGGTCTTCTCATCAAGCTTCTTGGTGGCTTCAAGCAGTTTGTTAGAGGCTCTTTTTCCTTTCTATTTGTTGACCTCCTTTCATGTAGAATCTCCTTCTGTATATGTGTTGCTTTCTTGGATAATGAACAAAGCTGCTTTGACCTATGGCAGGGCATAATATAGCCAGGCTGGAGAGAGAGAGAAAGAGAGAGAGAAAGAGAGAGAGAGAGAGAGAGAGAGAGAGAGAGAGAGAGAGAGAATAGGTGGAGTTAGAGAGATGTCATGTAGCTGCTGAAGGAGAGAGATGCCGGGTAGAACCTTACCAATAGGCTACAGCCACTTGACAATACACAGATGAATGGAAATAGGTTAATTTAAGATATAAGAGCTAGTTAGAAAGATGACTAAGCTATTGGTTGAACAGTGTTATAATTAATATATTTTCTGTATGATTATTTCAGGCCTGAGCAGCAGGGATGTGAACAAGCAGCAGCCTCTGTCTACAAAATAGCTCCTATGTGAGGCAACTGGATCCACATAAAAACTGAGAGAGCTTGGGAAGAAATTCTAGACACAAAAGAACAGAGTTCAGCACAGTGTCTTGGTACCTGCACATTTTTAGCAAGGCTCTGTTTGCAGGATATCGTGGCTCCTTTAAGAGAGGTCTTCCTGAATCAGCATAAGAAACTGCAGCTTCCTGATTCATGTTGACAGCAGGAACTCTGGATCTTTCAGGAAGCAGAGAACTTGATCGGGGTTTGTGGGCAGTGTGCTGCAAGTTACTTGGTGGCAGTATGGGCTAACTGCTTACTAGAGTGAAGTGGTGAGCACAGCTCCCTCTAGGTGGTCCCAAAGGTGGCAGTGAGGCAGAGCCAGTATCCATGGCCATGGTGACCACACTGCTTGCCATTTTAAAATACTCTTTGTCAGAAAAGTATTTCAGATACACAATAGGACAGATTTAGACATAAAAGACCTCTAAACAAAACACAGCACGTTTAAAAAAAATGTATGTAGGCTTGAGAGAGAGAAGAAAAAGAGTATAGATAGTTATAAAAAGAAGTAAGTTGTTTTAAAAAAATAAAACAAAGTCTTTAAAGAGACAGAGCATAGACAGTCATAGATTAAAGGAGTAAAGAAAAATAAGCCACATAAAGATGAAATATACATAGAAAATCTGGATTATGTTTATTATTGTGTTTTCTTTGAATTTTTTGACTGTGAATGAGCTAAGTACAGAGGGACATTTCATTATATGAGTTGCTAAGCTAAACCTATGTATGTATGTATAGATATATTAAAGACATCTTGACTTAAAAATTTGGGTCTAAGGATATGTTTTGGAAATGAGGTTCTGCTTTTGTTTCCACAGAGAATAGAAAGCTGTGGATTCCTTATCAGCTAATATGGTTTGATCAAGTGAGACCCACCTGAAGCAATGGCCCACATGGTCCAACATCCATGACAGCTTTAGGACTGCTGGCTTAGATGGACCTACTACAAAGGATACCTTATAAAGATCTGATTAACAGTGTCCATAATCAGCAGGAAGTAGTCTAGAAAACAATGCCCAAATTCCCTAACTTTTTTTAAATAAATGTTTGTTTACATTTAAAGGGGGATATGTTATAGAGATGAATACGTTGCATTAGTGTGGATCTTATTTATTGATACAAATTTAAGATCAATTTTGTTATATGTATATTTCTGCTCTTTATTAATGTGTTATGTTTGTGAAGCTCATTTAAAAATGTAATGTATCATTAAGAAATACAGGTTAATAGATAATCACCTATAATAGTCAAGCTTGTAGTCATGCTAGTTAGGTTTTCTAGATGGATAGGTATTCTTAAAACTTTTCAAAGACTTACAGAATACAGCATTTAAAATGTTTTGAGAACTTAGACTTTTTTCAACAATGAGACATATCTGCTCCTGATAGCACCAATCTACTTCAAAAAGAAGATGGTTATCAAAGAAACTCTTATGGAGTTGCTTAGCCATTTGCACAAGAAACTGCTTTTGCATGGACTGCTTGATGGCATGCTGTATGAACTGGACATGGAGAACTCACAGAAAAAAGACTGCTAAACTTTCCAAAATAAGGGATGATATTTCAGAGTTCCTGCTTTACAGAAGAAACTGCCAGACATTCTGCAGGACACAGAAGAAAGCAACTGATGAACTTCCACATTACAAGGCAGAACTTCAAATTTACTGCTTCATGGAAAAGTCTGTGGGACACTATGAGCCTGTAGGCTGAAGATGGGTGCCTCAATGCTACAGAAGAACTTTGGGTGATTGTCTAATCAGTGAGATGTCTCTGTCAATTCTAGAATTTTGGAAATTGCTTACAATGCACTTCCTGTTTACTTAGGTAATATTATATATATCCTTCTGGAGTCTTTGATGGAGTTGAAGATAGTTATAATTATAAAAGATAGATTAGATATAAAACTAGGCGCACAAAGATAAAAATAAATGATAGTATATTTTCTTTATTTTTGCCAGATACAAATAGACTAAATATTATAATTGTAATTCTTGCTTGATAACAGCTTTGTATATGTAATTTTACTATATTAAATTAAAACTTTCCTTTTTATTTAGACAGAAAAGGGGATGTGAAATAGGATTGCCCTCTGTATGCTGTGAATATGTTTTACTACCATTGGTTAATAAAGAAGCTGCTTCGGGCCTATAGCCAGGTAGGATATAGCAAGGCAGGAATTCTAGGCAGAGATAGAGGAGAAAAGAAGGCAGATTTGGGGGTACTGTGTAGCCACAGAAGGAGACAGAGACCAGAACTTTGCCCGGCAAGCCACAACCTTGTGGCAATACACAAAATAATAGAAATGGCTTAATTCAAGATGTAAGAGTTGGTTAATAAGAAGCCTAAGCTAATAGATCAAGCAGTGTTACAATTAATATAGTTTCTGTGTGATTATTGGGGTCTGAGCAGTTGGGAAACGAAAGAGCAGTTTCCACCTACAATTCCTTGTTTTCTTTTGTAAAGAAATACCTTCCTATTGAAAACTCCAAGACTATAGAATTCATATTATTATAGAGAGATGAGAAAAAGCCAAATTTAGTATAGTTCTTAAAGTTACTTTTTCAAATACAGTGAGGTACAACTGAGGTGTGAAGAAGAACATGGTTGAATAGATACAAACTCAGTGAAAGAAGTGGGAGTGGTAGAATGAATGATGCCAATGCTGTTGTTCATTGTGTGCTGGCTTTGGGCCAAAATATCCAAATCCCACAAATTTGAGGGAATATCTCTCAGTTACCTGTCTTTGCAGAGAAAACAGCCAGGACCTAAACAGCTAGAAACTATGACAGTTACTGTGTAATGAGGGGCTAAGTGACTACTGAATCTATATCCTGCCACTGTTCTCTGTCTCATTCACAGCTATCTACAAAAGGCCATTGCTAGCATAATTATTTTTCAAAACTTTTTGTCAAACTGAAGACAGCATTTTCAACAAAAGGTGTTGGTCAGTTTGGATGGCTATTTGTAGAAGAATGCAAATAGATCCAGACTTATCCCCTTGCACAAAATTCAAGTCCAAGTGTGATGGAGGAAGGTCATTGGCTAATAAAGAAACTGCCTTGGCCCATTTGATAGGCCAGCCTTTAGGTGGGTGGAGTAAACAGAACAGAATGCTGGGAGGAAGAGGAAGTGAGCTCAGACTTGATAGCTCTCTTCTCTGGGACAGATGCGATGAAGATCCGAACCAGGATGGACGTAGGCTAGAATCTTCCTGGTAAGCACACCTCATGGTGCTACACACATTAATAGAAATAGGCCAAGCAGTGTTTATATGAATACAGTTTGTATGTCTCATCAAATTCCTCCCCTCAGGGTCCACACAGCCCAGTGGTAGAGAAAGTGAAAAGAATATAAGAGCCAGAGGGGGATGGAGGATACCAAGTAAAGAAGACCCTCTAAATCAACATGATCAAAGCTCACGTGATCTCACAGAGACTAGGGCAGCATGCACAGGACCTGCTTGGGTCTGAGTCAGGTCCTTAGTAAATATGGCTTCCAGTTTAGAGTTTGTATGAGATTCCTGAGTGTGAAATGAGTAGGTTTCTGATTCTTGTACCTTATCTTGGGCTCTTCTGTTTGCTTGTTTTGTCCAATTCCAATGAGTTAGTTTTTTGTTTTATCTTAATATAATTTATTTTATTATTATTCCTTATAAACCTGTTTTTTTCTTTTTCTTTTATCAATATAGTCATATTTTGCTTATGTTTTACTAAATAAAGCAGGCCTAAAGATCATAAAGGGAAAGATAAGCCACTAGAGGTCAGGCAGTTGTGACATACACCTTTAATCCCAGGTTGTGGGAGACAGAGACGTTTGAATCTCTTTGAGTTCAAGGTCACCCTGGGCTATACAAGATCAATGCTGAAACAAATCCAGGTGGTGGTGGCTCACCCTTAATGCCAGTACGAGGGAGTCACACCTTTAATGCCAGCACTAGAGAGAATATAAAATGGGAGGAAAGAGAGGCTTAGTCCACTTAGTCTGGTTAGTCTACAGTCGCCCAACCATGGTAGAGGTAAGACTTTGCTAGAGACTTGGATGCTTTGGTTTTCTGGTTTTCAGGTTGAACCCCAATATCTATCTCTGGGTTTTTATTATTGGTGCTACATATCTTTTTTTAAACAATCTTTTTTTGTTTGATATACCTATTCCAGTTCCCTAGCACTCCCCTCCTTCTGTTTCCCCCATTTCCCTCACCCCCACCCCCAATCCACTCCTCAGAGAAGGTGAGGTCTCTCATGGGGAGTCAACGATGTCTGTTACATCACTTGAGGCATGACCAAAGTCGTCACCTCCCTATCTAGGCTGAGCAAGGTATCCCTTCATAGGGAATGGACTCCAGAAAACCCGTTTAAGTACTAGGAATAAATACTGGTTCCACTGCCAGTATCCCCACAAACTGCCCAAGCCACACAATGGTTACCCACATTCAGAGAGCCTAGTTTGGTTCTATGCAGGTTTCCCAGCTGTCAGTCTGAAGTCAGTGAGCTCCCAGTAGCTCAGGTCAACAGTTTCTGTGAATACCACATCATGATCTTGACCCCTTTGATCATATTTTTGCTCCTTCCTCTCTATAATTGGACTTAGAAGCTAGGTTCACTACTCAACTGTGGATCTCTGCATCTGCTTCCATCAGTACTAAATGAAGGTTCTATGATAACAAGGTAGTCTAGTCATCAATTTACAGGGAAAGGCATGTTAAGGCACCATCTTTACTATTGCTAAGATTCTTAGCTGAGGTCATCCTTGTGGATTCTTGGGAAATTTCCTAGTGCCAGGTTGTTCCCTCATCCCATGATGGCTCCCTTTATCAAGATATCTTTTTTCTTGTTCTTCCTCTCTGGCCTTCTCCTAACTAGACCTTCCCAATCCCTCATATTCTCCTTGCTCTTCCCGTTCTTACCTCTCCACTTCCCTTCTACCTCCCCCTTCCTCTCATGCTCGCAATTTACTTTGGAGTTCTTGTCCATTTCCGTTTCCCAGGGGGAACCATGTATGTCTCTCTTTGGGTCCTCTTTGTTACCTACCTTCTCTGGGGTTGTGGACTATAGGTTGGTTATCATTTGCTTTAGGTCTAATAATCACTTTTTAGTGAGTCCATAACATGTTTGTCTTTCTGGTTCTGAGTTACCTCACTCATGTTTTTTTTCCACTTACCTGCAAATTTTAAGATGCAATTTTTTTTCTGCTGAATAGTGCTCCATTTTGTAAATGTACCACATTTTCATTATCCATTCTTTGGTTGAGGGTCATCTATGTTGTTTCTAGGTTCTGGCTATTACAAGTAATACTGCTATGAACACAGTTGAGCAGATGTCCTGTGGCTTGAGTCGGCATCCTTTGGGTGTATGTCCAGAAATGGTATCGCTGGGTCTTGAAATAGATTGATTTCCAATTTTTTGAGAAACCACCATACTAATTTTCAAAATGGCTGTACAGGTTGGCACTCCCACCAGCATTGGAGACTTGTTTCCCTCACTCCACTTCCTTTCCAGTATAAGGTATCATTAGTTTGTTTGATCTTAACCATTCTGACAGGTGTAAGATGGTATTTCAGAGTTGTTTTGGTTTTCATTTCCATGGTGGCTAAGAATGTTGGGCAATTTCTTATGTCTTTCAGCCATTTGAGATTCCTCTTTTGAGAGTTCTCTGTTTAGATGTATCCCATTTTTAAATAGGATTATTTGGTATTTTAATAATTAGTTTCCAGTGTTCTTTGTATATTTTGGAGATCAGCCCTCTGCTAGATGTGGGGTTGGTGAAGACCTTTTCTTTTTCTGTAGCTTCCATTTTGTCTTGTTGACTGTGTCCTTTGCCTTACAGATATCTCTGCATTTCAGGAGGTTCCATTTTTTAATTGTTGATTTCAGTGTCTGTGCTACTGTTCTTTTATTCAGGATGTGATCTCTTGTGCCCATGTGTTCAAGTGTACTTCCCACTTTCTCTTCTATGAGGTTCAGTGTGACTGGACTTATATTGAGGTCTTTGATCTATCTGGACTTCAGTTTTGTGCATGGGGATAGATATGAACCTATTTTTATTCTTCTACTTATCGACATTCAGTTAGGCCAGCATCATTTACTGAAGATGCTTACTTTTTTCCATTGTATAATTTAAATAAGGTGTTCATAGGTATATGGTTTAACATCAGGGTCTTCAATTTAATTCCGTTGGTCCACCAGTCCATTTTGTGACAATTCAAAGCTGTTTTTATTACTGCAGCTTTATAGTAGAGTTTGACATCAGAGATTGTGATGTCTCCAGAAGGTCTTTTAGTTGTCTATTATGGGTCTTTTGTTTTCCATATGATGTTGAGTATTGTTCTTTCAAGGTCTGTGAAAAATTATGCTCTAATTTTTCTGGGGATTGAATTGAATCTGTAGATTGCTTTTGGTAATATTGCCATTTTTACTGTTGATCTTTTCTAACCAAGAGTGTGGGAGATCTTTCCATTTTCTGCTATCTTTTTCAATTTCTTTCTTTAAAGACTTAAAATTCTTATCATACAAGTCTTTCACTTGTTCGGCTAGAGTTATCCCTATGTATTTTATGTTGTTTGTGGCTATTGTGAAGGGGGATATTTCAATGATTTCATTCTCAACCCATTTATCATCTGTATAAAGGATTTTTTGAGTTAATCTTGTGTCCAATTTTCTTGAGTACATGTTTTTAAAGTATGATTTGATTATTCTCTGGATTTCCTCAGTGTTCGTTGCTATGTTCCCCTTTTTATTTCTGATTTCGTTAATTTAGATATTTTTTCTCTGCCTTTGGGTTAGTTTGGATAAAGGTTTTCTATCTTTTTGATTTTCTTGAAGAACCAACTCTTTGTTTCATTGATTCCTTGTATTGTTTTTTTTGTTTCTAGTTTATTGATTTCAGACCTTGATTTGATTATTTCTTGGCAACTGTTCCTCTTGTGTTAGTTTGTTTTTTTTTTTGTTCTAGAGTTTGCATGTGCTATTAAGTTGCTAATGTGAGTTTTTTTTAGGTTCTTTATGTAGGTACTTAGTGCTATGAACTTTCCTCTTAGTACTGCTTTCATTGTGTCCCATAAGTTTGGATATATTGTTTATTTATTTTCATTGAATTCTAAGATTTCGTTGAATTTCTTTCTTTATTTCTTCCTCGACCCATGGTGATTTGGTTGAGTTTTGTTCAATTTCCATGAGTTTGTGAACTTTTGTAATTTGTGTTGTTTTTGAATTCTAACTTTAAGTCATGGTAATAGGCACTGGTGATGCATGCCTTTAATCCCAGCACTTGGGAGGCAGAGGCAGGCAGATCCCCATGAGTTTGTGGACAGCCTGGTCTACAAGAGCTAGTTCCAGGAGAGGACAGGCTTCAAAGTTACAGAGAAACCTGTCTTTAAAAAAATCTATCTATCTATCTATCTATCTATCTATCTATCTATCTATCTATCTATCTATCTATCTATCTATCTCTAATCTATCTATCTATCTATCATCTATCTATCTATCTATCATCTATCTATCTATCTATCTATCTATCATCTATCTATCTTATATATATATGATATATATCATATATACAGTGGGTTATACCTGTTGAGGTTTGTTTGTTACAGAGTATGTGGTCAATTTTTGAGAAGGTTCCATGAGGTGCTGAGAAGAAGGTATATTCTTTTGTGTTTGGGTTGAATGTTTTATAGATGTCTGTTAAACCCATTTGAGTCATAACACCTGTTAGACCCTTTATTTCCTTGTTAATGTTCTGTCTGGCAGTCCTGTCCAGTGGTGAAAGTGGGGTGTTGACATCTCCCACTCTTAATGTATGGGGTTTGACATGTGGCTTAAGTTTTAGTAATGTTTCTTTTACAAATGTGGGTGCCCTTGTATTTGTAGCACAGATGTTCAGAATTGAGACTTCTGCCATATGCAGTTTCCTGTGATGAATATGAAAAGTTCTTCATCTCTTTTGATTAATTTTAGTTGAAAGCTTACTTTTTAAGATATTAGAAACACCAGCTTGTTTCTTAGGTCCATTTGATTGGAAAATCTTTTCCCAACCCTTTACTCTGAGGTACAATATCTGTCCTTAAAGTTGAGGTGTGTTTCTTGTATGAAGCGGAATGATGGATCCTGTTTTTATATCCATTTATTAGCCTCTGTCTTTTTATAGGTGAATTGAGACCATTGATATTAAGAGATATTAATGATCAGTGATTGTTAGTTCCTGTTATTTTTGGTCTTGTTGCTGGTAGTGGTACTGTGTGTATGTGTATGTTTCTCCTCTTTGGGTTTGGCTAGTGTGGGATTATCTATTGTGTGTGTTTTTGTGTGTGTTTCCCTGGGTTAGAGTTTTCCTTCTATTGTTTTTGGTAGGGCTTGATTTGTGGATAGGTATTGTTTAAATCTAGTTTTGTCATGAAATATCTTGTTTTCTCCATCTATGGCAAGTGAAAGCTTTGCTGGGCTGGCATCTGCAGTCTCTTTTGTCTGCAAAATGTCTATCCAGTGCCTTCTGGTTTTCAGGGTTTCTATTGAGAAGCCAGCTGTAATTATGATAGGTTTGTCTTTTTACGTTACTTGGCCTTTTTCCTTGGCAGCTCTTAGTACTCTTTCTTTATTCTATATGTTTAGTGTTTTGATTATTATGTGCTGAGAGAACAGTTTTGATCTAGTTTATTTGGAGTTCTATAAATGTTTTGTACATTCACAGGCATGTCCTTTTTTAGATTGGGAAAGTTTCCTTCCACTATTTTGTTGAATATATATTCTCTGCCTTCGAGCTGGACTTCTCCCCCTTCTTCTATCCCTATTATTTTTAGGTTTGGTCTTTTTGTGGTGTTCCAGATTTCCTGGATATTTTGTGTTAAGAATTTGTTGGATTTAACATTTTCTTTGACTCATTAGTCTGTTTCCTCTATCGTATATTCAATATCTGAGATTCTCTCTTTTATTTCTTGTAATATGTTGGGCATACTTGTATCTGTAGTTCTTGATTGTTTACCCAGGTTTTCTTTATTTTTTCTATTTCAGTTTTCAAGTCTTCAACCATTTTCTTCACTTGTTTGATTGCTTTTTCTTGCCTTTCTTTTAGGGATTTGTTGATTTCTTCCAATTTTTTGTTTGTCTTTTCTTCCACTTTTTTAATGGAATTTTTCATTTCCTCTTTTAGGTCCTTTATCATCTTCATAAAGTTATTTTTAAGGTCATCTTCTTCATCTGTGTTGGGATATTTAGGCCTTCTTGGTGCAAAACCACTAGTTTCTGGTGGTGCCATATTGCTCTCTATGTTGTTGAGTGTATTTTTACACTGCTGTCTACCCATCTGTTCTCTAATGGGTGCAGGTGGGACCCGTGCTTCAGAGGACCCTTCTTCCTCCATTTGGTGCAGGTGGGGCCTGTGTGTCAGGTGGTCACTCTTCCTCCAGGTGCAGACAAGGCTCTGCCTCTGGTGGTTGTGACTGAAAATGCGGTGGAAGATGGCTATGGTGTGGGGATGTTTCTCTCAGTTTCTGGGGCTTTGAAGGGTGGGGTGGGGTTCAGGATGTGTCTGTGGGGCTAGGGTTTAGTGAGCAGGGTCCTCCTTCCAGGAACCCAGTCACTCATTTCTTTGGGTGAAGTCAGGGCCTAGACTCCAGTGTTCTCAGATGTGGTGGGGGATGTTGGGGTTGTGGGGCTCTGCACCTACTTCTCTGGGGCTTTGGTGGATAGGGTGGGGCATGAGATGTGTCTCTGGAGGCTAGAGAGAAGGATCCTCCAGCCAGGAGACCAGACACTCACCTCTCCAGGGTAGTCAGGGCCTGCCTGTTTTCTTTATTTTTCTTCTTTTTTTTTGGGGGGGGGGTGCTGTTTCTCTGTAGCCCTATAGCCTGTCCTGGAACTCACTCTGTAGACCAGGCTGGCCTAAAACTCACAGAGAACTGCCTGTTTTGCTTCCGAAATGCTGGGATTAAAGTAGTGTGCCCCAACTGCCCAGCTCCTGTTTGTTTACCAATGAGGGAGAAAAAGTGGGTAGATCTGGATGGGTGGGGGAGGTGAAAAGGAGCAATGAGGAGTAGAGGGAGAGGAAACCATAATCAGGTTATATTATATGACAAAATATCTATTTTCAGTAAAAAGAAGCAAAAACCTTTCCATAGAAACAGGATGGGATTCCTCCAGCTAAAGCCCACACTTCTTGTGACTACCAATCAGTATAGTTCCAACGCCAATTGTATTTTAATACAGATTGCCTAAAGATCTGAGAGTAAAACAGCCCCACTGGTTAGCCTTATAGACCAGATTATGCAAGCACACACCTTTAATCTCAGAAGCCACAATAACACACACCTTTAATCCCAGTAGCCACACTAGTTACCGTAGAAACCAGTGGTGCATGCCTTTAATGATGGTGGTGCAGATCTTTAATCCCAGCCCTAGAGAGAAATCTAAAATGGGAAGAAACAGATCTCACAGGACAGTCTCATTCTGAGATTCCTGGAGGCAGGATCACCATTTCTGACTGAGGTTGGGGTAAGAGTCAGTGGCAGGCTGTTTTGCTTTTCGAATCTTCAGGTTGAACCCCGATTTCTGACCCTGAGGTTTTTTAATTGTGCTTCACATCAGCATGTTTATCTGTCCAGGACTGTGCTGGCTATGGTCACATTGTTCCACCAATTACAGGACTACGAGGAGACCTTTCATCTGGATCAGCAAGGTGGCCTTTGGGACCGCGAGGGATGGAGCGACCAGCCCAATGAACCACAGGGGAACCTTGGGACGTGGCTCCACCTTAAGCTTCAGCAGGAGCAGCAGGAGCAGCAGGAGCAGCAGCAGCAGCAGAAGCTTGAAAGGGGCCAAAGGTGATTACCTGCCTATGAGGGATGAGCTCTGAGTACAATGCTCCCTACTGAGGTGGAAGTCTGGTCTTCATGGCCTTTATATCAACACAGCAGAACCTGATGCTGCTGACCTGAGGGGGGAATCCTATAATCTCACTCTGGTGCTCAGCCACTGTGGTGTTTCCTAGTATCCTGATGCACTTCTTAAAAGTTTTTGGTGGCATTAGCCCATTAGGGCTGACACTGTTCATGCCCTCCCATAACTTAGTCAGCTGAAGTTGCTTTGCCCTGCCTCCCACAGAACATTCATTCTCTTCCCTGGGATGCTTCTCACTCACTCTAGTGCTGGTAAATGTTAGCACACAGGTGGATGTAGGCTGCTCTTTGCCAAGGCTGCAAATCTTTTCCTTTCAAAGTACAAACCAAATAGAAAAGCATCACAAGAGTCTGTAGTGACTCTGAAAACAATAATGTGGCTCATTAGTATTCACAGGCAGAAAATGAAGTGTTTGTATTTAGGTATTAGTGTCGACAAGAGGTCTGACTGTAAGACAGGAAGGTGTGACTCTCGGGATCATTTTCAGGTATAAAAACACAGCCTCTCTTAATGAATACCAACTGTACATCCTGCAGGATATTCCCTGAGCACGTTGAGGCTGCACAGAGATTTATTGTCAGTGATTGACAACAGTTCCCTTTACAAATCCTAAGTGGTGTATAATTTGATTTTCTAATTGTGCATGTTTGCCCAGTCTTCTGGGTTGCTGAGTGACATGCTCACCCGTACTGTCTTAATGTGCCATGTGCCTCTAGGAATGAACATGGCGGCACATTCTCAGCCTTCACAGAAGTCTTGGGACACAAACAGAGACTGCAGCAGAGACCCAGTCTCCTCTATGAAGCCACTCAGGTGGACAACAAATCTTCCTTTTTAAATAAAGTTGTATTTCACTATTTGTGTGTGTGTGTGCACCTGCTGGGTACTCTGCAGCTGGAGTTAGAGACCAATGGGAGGCACCTGACATGGTACCTGGATTTGAACTGAAGTCTCCTGGAAGAACAAGACCTTTAACTGCAGAGCCTAAAAGCCCTTCCTTCTACATGTTTCTCTATTTGAACATATCATGAGTATAACTCACAGTTTTGGGTCTTCTGACAGTTACAAGCTGATAAAAGCATCATAAGGAAAGCTAACACATGAGTTGAGTACTGAGACTGAATAGGAGTTTGACAAGCAAGGGTACAGAGGAGAAAGTCAGTGTAGACAACACAAATGGCATGCCCAAAATCTTGGAAATTGTGTGATGTCATGTATGTAGTCTTTAATACGTCATTGTCTTTTTACTTCGTTAAGTCTTGTAGAATTGAACGTTTGTACTTCAAGCATGGTTACTTTCTGGGACTCATGGTGAGGTGAGCAGCAAGGAAGCCGTGAGACTGATGAAGAGTAGGGAACACCTTCTGTGAAGAGTGAGTTGGGAAGACTCGGTTTGCCCTTTATATATGAAAGCATCAAGTGTCTTCCAGAGAATTGAGTGACATGTGAGCTGAATGTTGGGCAGAGGATGAATTCTCCTGTTGAGGTTTATTAGCTGTTTTTCCTGTGCTTGTAGACAAACACCTGAGAAGAAGCGGCTTCAGGGAGGAAGACTTTATTTTGGCTGGAAGTTTTGAGGGGATGTGGTTGATCATGATGGTGAAGGCAGGGTGGCTGGTACTTCATTCAGGTCTCTGCACCTTCACATTGGATGGACTGGAAAGCAGAAAAAGGACAAGGACTGAGACTAAACTATAAAATCTCAATGTCTGCTTCCCATAATCCAACTCTTCCAGTGAAGCTCCACCTCCTAAAGATTGCACAACCTTCAAAAGTAGTGACACTGCCTGGAGACCAAGTGTTCAAGAATGTGAGCCTATGCAGGGCATTCTTCACTAAAACCTCAACTCTGGGGCTCATGAATGTTTCTGGGGCAGAGAGAGGTGACAGGAAATGATTCCCAAGACCTCCCAATGTATAGGTCCCATACCATCTGCATGTACTTTTGATATGGATATCAAGACTTCAGAAAAATAAAATATACCTCTCACTAAGATGTTGATCATCACACTTGTGAAGATTCCAGGATCTCCTTAGAGGTCTAGAACAAGTATTATTATTCTCAGTTGATTGGGGGCACTAACTTTAGAGAGGGAAACCCTGGACCCCAGAATCCACCTGTCCCTTCCCAGTGCCTTTCATACTGATAGTCTTTGAGCAGGGCAAGATGGTCCTTCTGCTCTGTAGGAATTTCCTCCCAGTTGACATATCCCATCAACAGAGTCACCTCTTACAGCTCAGGATGTTCCAAAGAAAGGTGAAATATTTCCTCCTATAGTCAGGCCCCTTAAAACATTGTGGGAAATTTAGGAAGTCCCTGAAACTGGCCAGATGCACTAGGCCCCTCCTTCCCCAAGCTTATATAAAAACTGCTGAGAAACCTCTCAGGACAGCATATCTGCCTGGAAAAAGCTCAGACCAACTGTGCTGTCTAGAAGAGGTAGCGACCAACTGTGCTACTTGAGAGAAAGACAAGCTGAGCTGTCTAGAAAACAGAAAGCACCTGAGATACCTGGACAAAGAACAGAACAGCTAGGACCCCTGGAAAAGACACTTTCTGACCTTTGAGCTCCATGCAAGATCTGGGATTCCAGCATCCATAAGCTGTCACTCATACTTAGATGAGAGTTTTGGTGATGCAGCTGTCTTTAATCATTTTTTTTTTCAGGTAAGCAATCTTTTGCCCATGCTCCTGTAAGTAACCCCAATAAAACTCATTGGTTCACCAAGTTGGACTTTGGCGGATCCTTACTTTGTTCTGTTGTTGGTACTATGTCTGGGCTGAGATGTTTGCCCTTCCTTCTCATCTGCCTGCCTTTTCCAATGCTGGCACTTGTATGCCACATGAGAAGCCGTTCTAAGACCCAACCCTCAGAGGAAGTCTTCCTTCTGTCTTGGTTCTAGAGACCCTATAAATGGTTGTCATTCTAGACTGAGGGAGTCATGAAACTTGGGAAGGGTTGAACAGCTGCTGAGTGAGGGGCTTCCATTAGCTTACACAGAATAAATCGGGACCCTATTGTATTTCTTGTAAGAGAGACAAATTAATTGATCATAAAACCATTGAAGAAAAAAATGGTAAGAAAAATAACCAATTTACCAGATTTATTAAGGCCATTAACAGCCTGCTAGGATGTTCTGATTCAGTTGAGACAGTAAATTTAAAGTGACAAAATGACAATTGTGGAAAAAATTAGTGGAAGAAGGCAGAGGAGCAGGCATTTTGTTTTTCTTTGTCCTTGTGCTACACTCTGCTGGCTTTGTGCTGTGGCAGCTCTCAGCTTTCCTGTCAGGTGTTCCTGTCTCTTTCCCAGGCAGCGCTTGAAGCATGCTGCCTTGTCCTTCCTGTGCACTGATGAGGATTACTCAGCTTCCAATGTCCTTCCTGTCGCTCAGCAGTTCTGTCTGAAAGTTGTGAAAGCGCTGACTTTGTCATTCGTGTCTCTCATCGCGTCTGTGTGAGGCTGGTCAAAAAATTGACTTGTCCTTCATGTCTCTGATGGTTTTTGTCTGTGGCAGGTCAAAGCAGTGACTTTGAAATTCGAGGGATTCCTCCATCAAGGAATATCTGCTCCAACATTCTGTATTCAATAACTGAAAAAAAAAGCAGAAATTGTGCATTGTAACACACCTCTTGAGTGCATTCTGTCTTTCTTATCTTTGTCCTTTCTGTCTGTCACATTATGTCATTATTATGTCATTATTATGTCACATATGAAAACTACAAGGGACCCCCTCAGTGGTTAGCTCATTTCATGTTTTTCAAAGTGCATAGTGTGAACTGAGATTCCACAGGAATATTTTAAAATATTTTAATATAGTATATTATAAAAATTTAAATAGTGTAAGAAACCATGATTTCAAGGATATTGCTCCTTGGGTGATCTCATATGTTACTATGACAATAGTCCTGATACTGGATAAGTAAACTTTGGGGAGCTAATTGTTTTATTTTTATTTTTTTCAGTAGCTAGAGAAGCAGGATCAGGAGACAAGAAACAAGGCTTAGGTTCTCCAGTGAAATGCTAGTGGGCCCAGGCTTAAGCCCAAGATATTGAACTTCATTCATCCACCATTTTCTTCAATTCATAAACATATGACACTGTATTTGCTTAAAATAAATAATTTTTATATTGCAAAACTATGTATCTAATATAAAACTATAATTTGGAGGGCGAGGACATAGCTTGCATATATATGCATGTATATATATATAAACTATATATACATACACACATGAGCATATACATATATCCATACATATACATACATATGGTTTATGGAAACATGATATCTCATAAATTCTGAAACGTGACCTTAAAAGTAATCCATGTTGGATGTGATAAAGCGTCTAAGGGTTTACCTCAGTTTTTCATGTCTACCAAGTCTTCTCTAGTATGGTTGCAAATCTCTTCAGGTCAAGAAGAGGGAACTTTCAGTTTAGGATTAGTTTGAATGCTCCAGTGACAGGAGGTTCATGATTGGCATCTACTATTCTTGCTGTTTTGGTTTATAATTTTGTGCTGTGTCTTTGCTACAGGCTCCCTTACAACAGTCACCATGGCCAGGACTCCAAGTCTCAGTGAGCATCAGCATGGTTTTATGTGCTTTTTACTCATAAACAAAAATATTTTTATGGGTTAAAGGGGAAGGGAGAGGTAGGGAGGTGAGCAGGGAAAAATGTAGAGCTCAATAAAAATCAATAAAAATATACTTTTATATACCAAGTCCTTATTGTAATGGTCTACTCTGTCCCTTTAAGAGATAAGCCACGCCTGCTCCTTCCTCTGTCTGCCAAGGCAAGCTGATCTTCAGCTTCCAGCCTGAGTCCTTTCCTTTTCTGTCTCTCTTTCAGAGAGGCAGCTTCTGTGTTTCTGTCTCTCCCTTCTCCCCACTTCTCCCCTTCCTCCTTCTTTCTCTCCTCTTCCCTCTTCTCCCCTTCCTTTCTATAACCCACTAAATAAATAACCAACCTCACTCTGCATGGTGTGCCTATTTGTCTGTCTCTCTCCCACTGTGTGGCTTTCTGCCTGGGACAAACCACATTCGGAGACCTGCAGCATAGTCTTGTGGCATTCCCATCTGTCTGTCTCTCCTTGTGGAACTCATTGCTCCTCGTGGCCCACTGAAGCCACTTGGGGAACTGTGCTGTTCTTGTGTAGGACTGGCTACACTTGAGACCCACAGCCCGCTTCCTGATGCCACTTTGGGAATCTCAGAAATCTGTGGTGTGGTCTCATAGTCCACTGCCCACTGCAACCACTTGGGGCTTTGCAGCATTTTACTTTTACCATTACATTAGTGCCGAGACTCAGATGGTGTTCTGTGACTTGGTCAGGCTCTCCACATTCCCTCCAGCCTGTGGGCAGGCCAGCGGAGGATGCATGGAACCCTGGGCTCTGGAACCAGGTTTCTTTACAACAGCTCTCCTTCCCACCAGACCATGATTTCTATGCGCATCACAGGCTTAAATTGGTGAGTTTTCCCATTCTGGTCAGCTCTACCCTTTCTCCAAACCCAAGGAATTGACTGTTGAGCTTCCACAAATCTTCTGGTGTTCCTAGAAATGGGGGAACAGCCCCCAAACATGGTCTTTATGGCTACAGTTGCTACCTTCACTGACATTCATCTCTGGTTTGCTTCCCTTAGCTAAAATCGTGTTTTGACAACCCAGGGTCAGTACTCCCATGACTGGGAGCCCAGAGTCCCTCATATTTTTCTTTCTTTTTCTTTTTTTTCCAACCATGAAAGGCAGCTTGGAGCAGCCTCTGGCCTCTCTGGCTTCCGATCCGCCCTGACTGGATCCAGTCAGTCTTTAGTACCCCACTAGTAGGCAGAGAGTACTCTCCCACAAGCCCTATAATGATCGCTGCCAACTTACACCCCACCTATAGAAGGGAGACATCTTCCTATAGGCCTTGTTAGGGTATCACCATTTTCACAGTTTCAGCTATGGGTAGCAAGCCATCCATGTCAACCAATTCAGCTTCCCCCTGGGATGGATGTCTTTTAGAGGCCCTAAAGCCCCAGGCCTTAATGTCCTACTTCTTCAGCTTCTACCCTCACTCTGCCAGTGTCCTGCTGGCTCCACTTTTATGGGAGCTTTCTAACTACCGTCAGCACACAGGCAAGTGGAAGCAGTTTCCTCAAACTGTCCCTGGCACTGCTACTGCTGTCAACATGATTGGTTGGATCCACAAAACAGCTGTTTTCAATTCCAGCTTTTTGCTCCCCACTGCAGCTTGTGCCATGGCGGCTCAGTGACAGGGCGGATCATGTTTCTAGGCCTCTCTTATTATTAAACTTAAAATCCCTGCAGCTCAAAAATTGTGGCTTTTCCATACAACATATGACTGCTGCCGTTTTGACTGAGGTCAGATTACCCAGTGTTAACTCTGTTACGTGGGTGACCTTAAAATCATCTTAACTGAGGTCAGGTGACTTCAGTGCCATCTTAACTGAGGGCCAGGTCAGGTGACCAAGTCCCACCATCTTTACTGAGGTATACCCTGCCTGGTCCTCCAGTTTACCTATGTTTTTGCCTCTAAATTCTCTTGTTGATTCTATTGCATGTGTATTTTGTGCAGTGGCATGCCTTTGGTAGGGCCCACCAAGAGCATCTACTTCACCCAATTCCTGTTCACTCTGTGTGTGTGTTCATACATGTAACTTAAAGGCACCTATATTTACTGTTAAATGTTATAATTGTCTGTTCATTGTATCTCATTCCAGACTATAAAGCACTAAGTCTCATCTTGTAAATTGATATGTACTTTTAAGTCTCTTTCAAAAAATACCATACGTGTAATCCAACCCTGATTTAAAATATATTAAGCTGGGAGTCTGGGACCTTTGAGGGAGAAAGCCTGAGTTAGATCCTCTGTGTGTCTGGGCACACCAAAGCCTGGGAACTTCTAGGCAGTAGGTCAGTGCCAGAGACATTTTTAGGACCAATTCAAAGCCAGAGACTTCTGTAGGAGTGGATACAGACCAGGATTTAAAGAAACAGGTCAAAGCTGGTAACCTAGCCCAAGTAGGCCCAAGACCGGACTGGGCCTGAGGCAACAAATTCTACAGGAGTGGAACTGAGCCAGCTACCTAGGCTGGAGTGGGCCTGAGAAAACTAGCTCCATGGGAGTGGAAGTGGATTCACTTCAGGGACATTGGCAGACGAGGATTGAGCTAGCAGCAGGGGCCAGAGCAAATGGATATAACAGACAGCTATAGAATATTCTATCCAAACAGATAAGAACATACCTTCTTCTTAGCACCTCATGGAACCTTCTCAAAAATTGACCACATACTTGGTAACAAGGGAAGGCTCAGCAAATGCAAATACAAAAAAATTGCAATAACCTAATGTACCTTATCAGATCATCATGGTTTAAAACTACAAGTCAACAGCATTACTAATTCCAGAAAGCCCACAAACACATGAGAATTAAACAATGCTCACCTGAATTATCAATGGGTTAAGGAAGAAATAAAGAGAGAGATTAAAGACTTCCTAAAATTGAATGAAAATGACCACACATCATACCCAAATTTATGGGACACAATGAAAGCAGTGTTAAGAGGCAAGTTCATAGCACTAAAGTCTACATAAAGAAGTTGGAAAAATCCCACACTATTGAATTAACAGAACATTTGAAAACTCTAGAACAAAAAGAAGCAAACTGACCCATGAGAACTAGATGGCAGGAAATAACCAAATTGAGAGCTGAAATCAACAAAATAGAAAGAATAAAACAATACATAGAATCAAATAGACAAAGAGTTGGTTCTTCGAGAAAATCAACAAAATAGACAAACTAATGAAAAGGCAGAGAGAAAATATCCAAATTATCAAAATCAGAGATGACAAGGGGGATATAACAACAGACACAGAGGAAATTTAGAGAATAATGAGGTCATATTTCTAAAACCTATACCCCATGAAATTGGAAAAATTAAAGGAAATGGACAACTTTCTGGATAAATATCACTTACCCAAATTAAATAAAGACCAGATAAGCAAATTAAACAGACCTATAACTGCTGAAAAAATAGAAACAGTCATCAAAAGTCTCCCCCCCCCCCCCCCCACAAAAAAACCCAGGACCAGATGATTTTAGCTCAAAATGATACAAGATTTTCAAAGAACTAATACCAATACTCCTCAAATTATTCCACACAATAGAAACAGAAGAAACATTGCCAACTCTTTTTATGAGGCTACAATTACCCTGATATCCAAACCAGAGAAAGACATTACTAAGAAAGAGAATTACAGATCAATCTCACTCATGAACATTGATGCAAAAATATTAAATAAAATACTGGCAAATTGAATCCAAGAACACATCAGAACCATCATCCACCATGATCAAGTAATCTTTATCCCAGAGAAGCAAGGATGGTTCAACATAGAATATCTGTCAATGTAATCTACCATATAAACAAACTGAAAAATAAAAACCACATGATCATCTCATTTGATGCCAAAAACCTTTTAACAAAATAAAACATCCCTTCATGATAAAGGTCTTGGAGAGAGCAGGGATACATGGAACATACCTAAACATAATTAAGGCAATATGCAGCAAGCCAACAGCCAATATCAAACTAAATGGAGAAAAACTCCCAGTGATTTCATTGAAATCAGGAACAAGACAAAGTTGTCCACTTTCTCCATACCTATTCAATATAGTTCTTGAGGTCTTAGCTCAAGTGATAAGATGCTATAATAAGATCAAAGGTATATAAATTGGAAAAGAAGATGTGAAACTCTCACTATTTGCTGATGATATGATAGTTTACATATGCAATCTAAAAAATTCTACCAAGGAACTTCTACAACTCAGAAACATTTTCAATAATCTAGCAGGATACAAGATTAACTCAAAAAAAATCAGTAGCCCTTTTGTACTCAGGTGATAAAAGGGCTGAGAAAGAAATCAGAGAAATATCATCCTTCACAATAGCCACAAATAGTATAAAATATCTCAGAGTAACTCTACTAAACAAGTGGAAGAATTGTATGACAAGAACTTTGAATTTTTGAAGAAAGAAATTGAAGAAGACATCGGAAAGTGGAAAGATATCCCATGCTCTTGTGTAAGGTAGAATTAACATAGTAAATGACAATCTTACCAAAAGAAATCTACATATTCAATGCAATGCCCATCAAACTCCCAGTAAAAATTCTTTACAGACCTTGAAATAATGGTTTTCAACTTCATATGGAAAAGCAGAAAAACCAGGATAGCCAAAACAATCCTGTACAATAAAAGAACTTCTGGAGGCATCAAAATCCCTGACTTCAAACTCTACTAAAGAGCTACAGTACTGAAAACAGCCTGGTATTGGCATAAAGCAGACAGGAGGACCAATGGAACCAAATCGAGGACCTTGATATATCCACACACCTTCAAACATTTGATTTTTGACAAAGAAGCAAAAAATATCAAATGAAAAAAGAAAGCATATTTCACAAATGGTGCTGGCATAACTGGATATCAACATGTAGAAAAATGAAAATAGACCCATATCTATCACCATGAACAAAACTCAAGTCCAAATGGATCAAAGGCCTCAGCATAAAGCCAGCCACACTGAAACTTACAGAAGAGAACGTGGGAAGTACACTTGTATGCATTGGCACAGGAGACCACTTCCTAAATATAATTCCAGCAGCATAGATACTAAGAGAAACAATTTATAAATGGGACCTCTTGAAACTGAAAAGCTTTTGTAAAGCAGAGGACATGGTCAATAAAACAAAACAACAGCCTACAGAATGAGAAAAGATCTTCACTAACCCCCATAAGAGGTCTGATCTCCAAAACATACAAAGAACTCAAGAAATTGGTCATCAAAAGAACAAATAATCCAATAAAAAATGGAAAACAGACCTAAACAGAGAACTCTCAACAGAGGTATCTAAAATGGCTGAAAGACACCTAAGGAAATGTTCAACATCCTTAGACATCAGAGAAATGCAAATCAAAACAATTCTGAGATTTCATCTTACACCTGTAAGACTGGCCAAGATCAAAACTATTGATGACAGATTATGCTGGAGAGGAAGTGGAAGCTTGCATTGCTGGTTGAAATGCAAGCTGGTCCAGCCCCTTTGGATGTCAGTGTGGTGATTTCTCAGAAAATTAGGAAACAACTTTCCTTAAGACCCAGTAATACCACTTTTGGGTATATATTCAAAGGATGCTCAATTGTGCCAAAAAGACTGTGCTCAACTATGTCCATAGCAGCATAATTTGTCATAGCCAGAAACTGGAAACAACCTAAATGCCCTTTGACTGAAGAATGGAAAAGGAAAATGTGGTATATTACACAATGGAGTACTACACAGCAGAAAAAAAAATGACATCTTGAATTTTTCAGGAAAATGGATGGAGTTAGAAAACATCATTTTGAGTTTGATAACCAAGATACAGAAAGATAATTATCACATGTACTCACTCATAAGTATTTTTTTAGCATAAAGCAAGAAAACCAGCCCACAAATTACTATCCCTGAGAACCTAGACAACAATGAGGACCCTAAAAGAGACATACATAGATCAAATCTACATGGGAAGTAGAAATAGATAAGATCTTCTGAGTAAATTGTGAGCCTAGGAACCTTGGGAGAGGGTTGAAGGGGAGGGGAGAGGTAGTGAGAGGAGTAGAGAAAAATGTAGAGCTCAATAAAAATAAAAAGAAAAAATATTAAGCTCTTCTTTACCATTGTCAGTTCTGCTGTTAAGTCTATTGCAAACAGTTTTTTTCTCTTTCTGTCTTCTTATGAGTATAAATCTTACATGTTAAGTTAAGAGCCAGTACAATCAAGTTTTGACCCAGGTCTCCAGGCTGATTCTATCCTGTAGCTGTACCTGATACAGCTGTACCTGATAAACAGCCCTCAACTGCTCAGTGATCTGGGGAATACGGCACTTAAATATTTAATTATTAAACCTTCTTATAACAAAAAGAGACATGTTAGCTGCTATCAGCAGCACTCTATTTCTTTCAAAGAAGACAGAAGACAAATGGGCCCAGAACAATGGCCATCGGCAGTTTGCTTCAACTGCCAAGCACTGACCACTGGGAAAAACTGCCTTTCATCTAAACTGAAGATCACCAGACAGTGGAAAGAATTGCAGGAATCAACAGCCTAGCTGTTCAGGTTAAACTTAGCTTGTCTTCCTACAGATTTCTTAGTTCACAGGATCTTCTGGAACCTTGCAGACCCTGCACTAAATACCAAAAGGCAAATATGACCTTCAGTGACCATAGAGGACCCTGAAGAGCTAGGTGCCAATCAAGTAAGTTCTCTGTTGTTTTTTAATCAATGACTTAAGTAAAATTTTATCCTTCTCAAAGATCTGATGCAGTTTGACAGCTGTGAGGTTTTGTCAGTTTAAAAGAACCACCTTACCGTAAAATAAAATACAAATACAAGATCTGCAAGTTATAAAGGTGTGAAAACAAAAACAAGTTATCAATTTTTTCTCTCATTATCCCTTTTATAGTCCATTTTTCCCCTTAACTTAATTTTGTCCTCTGTTCTGCCAATACCTTAACAAGTGTAAGAGACACCAAACATTTTCATACCACAAATACTGGACAGGAACAAACAGATCAGCTATGCCGGGATATGACCAACATCCAGCTTTCTCAGGTTCTCCCCTCAAGATGACACTCACAAATAATCAGGAAGCAGTCTTGAGAATCCACCTCCTCAATTCCTTTAATTTGTTTTGTGGGAGTGTCATCTATCTGTTGCTTTCATTGATTAATTAATAAACAACCTGCTTGGCCTTTGATAGGCCAGCCCTTAGGTGGGTGGAGTAGATAGAACAAAAGGCTGAGAGAAAGAAGCCAAGTCAAGCAGTCGCCATGATTCTCCTCTCCAAGACAGACGCAGGTTACGATATTCCCTGTTAAGCTACCACCTCGTGGTACTACACAGATTATTAGAAATAGGTTAATCAAGATGTGAGAGTTAGTGAGTAAGAGGCTAGAGCTAATGGGCCAAGCAGTGCTTAAAAGAATATAGTTTCCGTGTAATTATTTTGGGGCATAAGCTAGCTGTGCGGGAGCTGGGCGGACCCACTGCTTCCCACTACATTGTTGTGCCTTAACTCCCGCCTTTTTATTATAAAATAAAGGTGGGAATGTAATGGTCTGCTCTGTCCCTTTAAGAGACAAACCATGCCCATTCCCTCCATCTGCCAAGGCAAGATGATCTTCAGCTTCCAACCTCAGTCCTTTTCTTTTCTGTCTCCCTCTCAAAGAGGCTGCTCTTTTCTCTCCTTTTCCCCAATTTCTCCCCTTCCCCTTCTCTGTTTCTCTCTCTTTCTCTCTTTGTCTCTCTGTGTGTCTCTCTCTGCTCTTCTACCATTCTCCTCTTTCCCTTCCATAACCCACTAAATTAATATCAAACCTCCCTCTGCATGGTGTGCCTATCCATGCCTCTGTCTCTCACCCTCTGTGTGACTCCCTGCCTGGGAGCAGCTGCCTTTAGAGACTTGTGGTATGCCCATCTCTCTGCTTCTCCTCGAGGGACTGTTTGCCCCATCAAGGTCTCTCACCCACCATGTGGCTCCCTGTCTGGGACTCGTGACCTATTGCAGCCACTTGGGGGAACTGTGCCATCCCTGCCTGGGACTGGCTGCTCTCAGGACCTGTTGCCAGTTGCCCGTCGCCACTTCAGAGACCTGCGGATGTGTTCTTGGGAACCGATGCCTGCTGCAGCCACTCGGATAGATGTGCGGCATTTTGCTTAAACCATAATACTTATTATGCCCAGTTTAAAGATAAGAAACCATAGGCCAGTGAAAGGGCTCCAATGATAAAGGTACCTGCCACCTAGCCTAATGATTTGAGTGTGATTCTTGAGATCCAATTGGCAGAAAAAAGAATTGACTCTTACAATTTGTCTTCTCCCTCTATGTGTGCACTGTGGTATACACACAATGGAAAAGTAAATAAATAAAATGTAATGATAATTTTTTTTTTAAAGAAAAGATCAGCAAACAGAGACACATGATGGCTAACTCACCCGAATCTGGAGAACAGGAAAAGGGTCTTGTGCCTATCTGTATCATTGTTGTATCTTAGTCTTGTGTTTACAGCAAACCCAATAATCTTGACCCTAAACTTATATGTCTTCACTAGCTTGCACACTTATGAAAGCACTGAAAATAAACAGCCTTTACTATTTTTCGTGATTAAACTCACTTCACAGTTTTGTCTCTCAATCTTCAGATGTGTATAAAAATGCTATCACATGTTTGACAAAGTCTCTTAAAAAGGATTGATTATATGAAGATGGGATAATTGAAATGCATTTTATGCAAAGTGGTTTTCAATTGCAGAGAGCAGGAAGGATGAATGAAGGGTATAGAGGGAAGAGTTTCTCAGGAGGAACTGAGGTCACAGAGAGAATAATTCAGTGACAGCGGCTACACCAAAGACCATGATGGCTACTACATGTGTGGAGAGTCTAGAACTATGTTAAAGACTTACATAGACTCTAAATTCCTATGGTAACCTTCTGAAGTCCTTTATCTTTTTTTAAGTCTGACAGAGAAGAAATAAAGATATTGTCTTAAGCCCATCAGTGTCATAGACCTATGTATGGGTTGGCACTTGAGCCCAATTGCCACATTCCATTCCATTTCTTTCTATGTCTGGGACTTCACAGGACATCTTGGCATATAGTGGCAGGTTTTTTTTTTTTTTTTGTCTTTCCTTGGTTTGAATCATGAGTAAAAAAAACACACTGGAAACATTTACTATTTAGCTGGATGCCAATTTTTCAAGTTAGTTCACAGGATTAAGGAGGCCACCCAAACCACACAAAAATGCAACAAAGAATAGAGAGAATTACAGACCAATCTCCCTAGTGAACAAAATACGCAAATAAAATTATGGCAAACTGAATTCAAGAACACAACAAAAAGAAAAAAAAAATCATCCACCATGACCAAGTAGACTTCATCCCAGAGATGCAGGGCTGGTTCAAGATACAGAAATCTGTCAGTTTAATTCACCATATAAACAAACTGAAAGAAAAAAACCCACATGATCATCTCATTCGATGCTGAAAAAACCTTTGACAAAATCCAACACCCCTTCATGATAAAGGTTTTGGAGAGATTAGGGATACAAGGAACATATCTAAACATAATAAAAGTAACTTACAGGATGCCAACAGCCAACATCAAATTAATCAGAGAGAACTCAAAGTAAGTCCACTAAAATCAGGAACAAAACAAGGCTGTCCACTCTTTTCATATCTATTCAATATAGTCCTTGAAGTTCTAGCTAGAGCAATAAGACAATTAAAGATCAAGGGGATTCAAATTGGTGGCAATACTTTGCTCAGCCTCAATGCAGAGGAAAGGGACTTAGTTCTGCCCCAACTTATGTGCCAGACTTGTTGACTCCTCTTACCATGGGAGGAAAGGATGTGGGGTGGGTGAAGAAGATGAGGGGTTGGCGGGAGGACTGTGGTTGGAATGAAAAATGAAATTAAAAAAAAACTTGATCACCCACAGAAAACCAAAAGAAAAGAAAATGAAAACACACACACAAAAAAATCCCAAAACAAAAAACCCTTAGTTAGCATAATCTTTAGCATAGAAACTCCAGTTTACCTCTAAGTGCCCAAACCAGAATATTTTTACTATCTGGCTTCTAGATCCATTATTATTAGGGAGTAGAGGCAAGCAACTTGTATTTAATACAAATTCTTCCTTAATCCATCTGACCAGAGCATCCCTGACATAGAGAAACTAGCCAACTCAAAATGTTTGCAAGGTTAGCAAACGTCTTGTATACCTCTTAGAAATTATCTGAAATCAAGCATCTTTATCAACTTTGAAAATAACAACATATACACACATCGCACATTGCTTGCCACCTCTTCCTTTTAAATGCCACCTGAAGTGACAGGGAGATGAGTGGGGATGTGGGGAATTCAGGGAATTTCTGACAGCGCATAAAGGTAAAACCAAACCCCAGCTTTATCTAGTTACAGGTGATACGTAATTAACACTCAGCCCATCTCTTGAAGGGCCATTATGCAAATTTGCATATGGCTTCACTGTGCAGTTTAGACAAATATGTACCATGGTCCTAACGTCTGCCCTGTAAAGAATTAACAGGCCAGGAGGTGTTTTGTCATTGCTCAGTGCCTGCTTTTAAAGGAGAGATGAGCCAGGCTGTGCCTATGGCAGACACTGAAGGTCTCTAAAGGAAGTCAATTCTTGCTTCTTAGGAAAGAGGTTAGTTTAAAAAACCTTTGATTAGCTGTAAAAGACAATGCAGAAGAAATAAGAAATCTGTCTTGTCAAACGTCTGAAGGGTTGTCACATAGAAGAGAGAACAAACTTGACCTCTACTGTTTTGAAAAGCTAAGTTGGAATTCAGATGTGGCTAGAATTTCATAAATATTAAGAAATGGCTCACCCCTCAGTCTAAGGTGGAAGTTATTTTTTTAATCAATGGGAAAGTTGGAATCTTACTGTTTGTATATGTGACATTTCTATACATTTACTTTGTAGAGATTTTGAGCATATGATTCAGCCTTTCGAATAATATGTTGCATTCAAATTATCACCCTGAACTGGCCAGAGGGTTCAGTAGGTCAAAAGTTCTTGACACATTAGCCAGGAGACGAGAGTTTGAGCCTCTGACTCCTACATGAAGGTAGAAAGAGAGAATCAATTCCAAAATACACCCTCTAAATTCTTTGTGCAAGCCATTGTATACATTTCTGTTGAGATTTGTTTTCTGATTGAGTATGTGGTCAGTTTTAGAGATGGTTTCATGAGGTGCTGAGAAAATGGTATGTTCTTTTATGTTGGGTGGAATGTTCTATAGATGTCTATTAAGCCCATCTGAGCCATAATTTCTGACAGCTCCCTTGTTTCTCTGTTAATTTTGTGTCTGGCAGACTGTCCATTCGGGAGAGTGGGGTGTTGAAGTGCGTGGGATTTGATGTATGATTTAAGCTTTAGTAATGTTTCTTTTACAAATGTGGGTGTACTTGTATTTGGAGCATAAGTGTTCAGCATTGAGACTTGATCTTGATGGATATTTCCTGTGATGAATGTGAAATGTCCTTCTTGATCTCTTTTGATTACCTTTAGTTTGAAGTCTCTTTTATTAGATATTAGGATAGTTACACCAGCTTGCTTCTTAGGTCCATTTAGTTTTGTTTTCTTGAACTCATGGCCTTGTATTCATTAGTCTAGGGATCTCCACTGCTCCACATCCCAAGCTCCTATCACAGTAAATCCATTTTGCAATCTATATAATGATATTGTACATATATGTATATATACAACACATATCAGTGAATATATAAACAATATATATCAAAACATATAGATGGAAGGCATGATGAATGAGTGGCATGATCACAGGTCCTGGCTCTGTTATCAAATGTCATCAATTTAGTAGAGTCAGAAGTCTCTCTTTCCCACATCTCTACCCAGAAAAGAGGGTTGAAACAATGTCTCATCCTCAGAGACCTTGAAGACTGATGGTGATGTCTCCACATCCTCTGCTTTTAGACTTCACAGAGGGCCTACATCCAAGGAGCCTATAGCAGGGCCACCAGCTTCATTTGCATAACCTGTCTCACATAGAAGTTGTCAGTTATCCACAGTGATAGCCTTTCTGCTTCCCACAGTGGATAGGGTTTATGGTGTGACTTTCATTGACAGACCAGTGGTGTGTGGATCTTGTCTTTTGTCAGACATAGTTTAAATACTTTATATATAATACATCTTAATAAGTATTATGAAATTTTATGTGAATATTATTGTTGGCTTCAACCAGAAATAAAGGAACTGGGATATGAAGCAGTTAAGTAACTTTCATAGGCATACAATGAGATTAAATGCTGAACCTGGAGTTCAAGTGGTTTGTCTTTCAGGTCAGTGTGCTTTGTTACTGCACTGCTTTGTGACGTGCAGGTTGGGCTCTAAGCGTCAGCCTTGGGAAGTGATGAAGAGTGACGGAAGCTGTCACCAGTAAGAAAATGCAAGCCGTCAGAGTGCAATGGCTACTCAGGCCAGTGACTGGTATCCGTAAACCTTCCCATCTTTTGTTGTCATCATGGCTCTTCTAATGTTTAAGTAAAGGCAACAATTCAGAATGTTAAAAGCATGTTCTTCTCACTGTAAGATGCTATAGCTAGTTATAAAGTCTTAAGGACCAATACAAGCCACCTGTGGCTCAGAGGATGTTGTAATAGGAGCGGCGGGGCTGCGTCCCCAACACCCTGGCCGCCTGGCTAGCTTATGCCCTGAAATAACAACACACAAACTGTATTCTTTTAAGCACTGCTTGGCCCATTATATCTAGCCTATTCTCGGCTAACTCTCACACCTGGACTAGCCCATTTCTTATAAGGTGTGTAGCACCCCAAGGTGTGCTTACCGGGGAGATTCTAGCCTACGTCCATCCTGGGTCGGAGCTTCACTGCATCTGCCTCAGAGAGCAGAGCTATCGCGTCTACCCAGGAGAGGGGAGCATGGCATCTCTGCTCCAGAGAGCAAAGCTGTCAAGTCTGAGCTCACTTCCTCTTCCTTCCAGCATTCTGTTCTGTTTACTCCTCCCACCTATGTTTTAACCTATCAGGGCCAGCCAAGCAGTTTCTTTATTTTTTTAACCAATGACCTTCCTCCATCAAGAGGACACTTCCCATGGGTGGGTAGAGTTGGTGGCAGCCCTGCTGGTCCAAGACCGGTTTCTAGAGCTATGTGTGGACTCACATGTGCACACTGTTACCTCTCTCACCTCAGTCTGAGAAGTGGGATTCATAGCATAGTGAGAATACATGCCTATAATTACCATAGGAAGAAAACAAATTAATATAAACTCCAGAAGAAGCATTGTATTAGCATAAAGTATTTTATCTTCCTGTTCCCTTTCCTAATGTAGAAGCTAACACTCACAGTGAACACGGAGCTTGCCTCACACTGTCTGGGAATTGGGAAATAATGCCCCATGTACCCGCAAAGTGACTAACATTGAAAATATAGAAATTATTTGCTCATACGGAATAAATGCAATAGGTCTGGAAACATGTCCTAATGGTGGTGCTCTTGACAGCAAGCATTAGGCTCAGGGCCTGTTCCTAGAACAAAAAAAAAAAAAAAAAAAAAAAGACAAGTGATCAATTTCTCACATCTATTTTTCTGTTAATTGTTGTTATTTTTAATTGTATTTTTCTCTTAATCTTATTTTGAAAATAAAATTAATAGAAGAGAAAATAGTCCCCTCAAATGGCATTTGTTCACAGAGAAGTTGATTCCACAGGAAGCTATCAAGAACACAGGCAAGTTCTGATGGAAAGAAAAAGAAAAAAAATCATCAGTTTTGAAATATGACATCTGTAGATCCAGTTAGCATCTTCTCTGAGGAGATGACTGAGGGCAGAAATTTGAATCACATGAGGCCTCAGAGTTCTGCAGGACCAATAGTCTTTAGAGTGGAAAAGTGTGATGCAGAGCCCTGGAGACTCTTCTGACTTAGGTGTTTGTGGGGCCTGGTTGTCTTCACAGTGTATCCATCATGAGCTACTCTTTGAGAAACACTGCTCCAATACAATGGTCTGGGAGGTTAGACAAAGTGCATCTCCTCCCAACCTCCTTCCCTCCCACCACCTTCACCAAAAGATTCTCAAGTCTTTCTCAGTCCCAGTGGACAAGTCTATTGATTGATCCAACCCATAACTATAATCTGGCAGACCGTGGCATGTGGCATTACCCTGACAAATAAGAAAACACCTTTAGTCTTTGGAGAACATGTAGTGCTCTGACTGGTGTCTGCTTGTAGTACCCCAAACCACAAGGTTTCCACATTCTTTTCTTTCCTGATGAATCAAGCTGTGTATTGATTGTATTTGTATTTGGAGCCACCAAAGCGATCTTGTAACATAAGTGGAGTGGCCAGTGGGGATGAAGATGGAAGAAATATAGGTTCACAAGGACACTGATGGTGGCTAAATTATTCCTTACCTAGGCTTGTCAAGTAAGCTGCTATGTCCCATACAAGTTCAATTACTTTACAAATTTGGTTTTAAAAGGACATACACTGCATCCTGAATTCTATAAGACTACAAGGTGCAGAAGTTATTGCCGAAGTGGACAGGAATCAGGACAGGAGAGGCAGTCTTATGGCAGCAGGCAGGACCCTAAGAAATGCCTGTTTTCCATGGCAAAATATTTGTCCAAGCTGCCAGTTTCCTGGACTGTAGGTGCCATTCTGCTTTGGCTCCAGTTTAAAGGGATGGGAGGTAAAGTTCCAGTGTATAGGATTCTGCTGCATTCTATAATCTCCTTAAACAAAGTCCTTCAAGGAGGAGGTGAATCTGAATGTGACCTAAGTGAGAACAAAGATAGGAAAAAAATGATGTTGTTAAAAACAAAACAAAACAAAAAGGCATTTTATGTCTATAGACTGAAATGGAATTGCCTGCAGATCTTTTAATTTGAAATCCTGGGGTGCTGAGAAAGTTTTTACCCCTTAAATGAAAACTAATCTATGAAGCAGCAGGGAAACAGAAGAAGACTCTTCCACACAGCTCCTGCTATTAATCATGTCTAAAGGAAAGAAAGGTAGGTCTGCTTGTGATGGCTGTCTCAAAAGAGATCCCCAGCCAGGACCCCGAATTTGAAGGTGTTAAGGTAGAGGCCATAAAAAGCAAGTATCCTTTGACCTTAGGATAGACATCAAGGGACAGCTAAGTGGGAAGCAAAGATTTTAAAACTGTTAACCATATCAATTAAAATATTGTAACCACAATTAAAATAGTAAGCACAACTAACCCATGAAATTGAGTGAAGTAAATAGGTTGGTTGCCTGCCATGCTCATATGTTAACTATGCCATGAAGGAAACACAGACTGTGGATGAAAATAGCTATGATCATCACTCCTTGATAAAAATCTCAGGTTTCCACACTTAAGTCAACAGGAAGTAGGTGGCTGTGCTGTGCATTTGTCAGGAAAGCTGTCCACATGGAAGGTCTTGGGTGAGGCAAGGGGATTCTGAGTCATCAGGCAGTCTAGCCAGTTTTCTGAGAGCAGCAGGTAAGGGCTGCTTTCTAGAGGGCAGAACACAGCTATCCAGAGTGGATAGCTTGAGAAGTGACCACAGTGAGTTATCTGAGTTAATGTCAGCTGTCATTCTGTCCATTTGGGCCACTATGAATATGGTGTGGGAGGTCCTTCTGCCTGTGTGTTGTTTTTCTTGATTAATGAATAAAGGAACTGCCCTGACCTATTGATAGGGCAGAACTTAGGTAGGCTGGGAAGATGGAACCAAAACCTGGAAGGAAGAAACAGAGTTAAGGAGATGTTATGGAGGTGCCGCCAGAGTCAGACACGCCAAATCTTTGCCGGTAAGCCACTGCCTTGTGGCGATATACAGATTAATAGAAATGGGTTAAATTAAGATGTAAGAGTTAGCCAATAAGAAGCCAGAGCTAATGGGCCAAGCAGTGATTTAATTAATACAGTTTCTGCGTGGTTATTTCAGGGATAAGCTAGCCAGGTGGCCGGGATGAACAAGTGGGCCATCCTCCAACATGAATGAGAGTCTGAATTGTTTTCTGTTATACAAAGGCAAATGTAATGTTTTTAGGGCAATGGCTTTTATTTCTAACAACATTTGTGCCATCTTTCCAACATGGCACAAGTTTCACATCGGCACCAAGAAATAAATCACCTAGAATCTAGGACCTATAGCCAAATGCCCCTTTAAGAAAGTGAGAAGTGAAGACCACTTAAGAGTGAAGCAGCTGGTTTTCATGTACATTCATGGATGTGCAGTGTAGGTACTGGTCAGGACAAAGGGCCCAAGGATGCAATTGTCGAAGACCCAGTATCTTTCTCTTCTCACTATGGAAAATCACAGTAAAACAGTTCAATTTTTCATGTCTCAGGAATTTGTATTCTTTAAGGAGAATCTCCCAAGCTCTAGAATGATAAATTTTGATCTGATCAAGCCAGTCATGGCAATACCACAGTCAGTAACAACCATCAGTTGTGACTATACCTTGGCCAATTTTACAGAAAAACCCTGAGACACTTCCAGAGAGCATCATTCCTGTAAGATGCTGTGCAAGCTGCTGAGGGAAAAAAAACAATCCAAAGTCCTACCCAGATGTAAAGCCTTCTAACCACAACAGTGACCAGCACAGCAAGAGATACCCAAAGATACAGTAGTTGCACTGGTATCTGGGGCAGTAATAAACAGTCACCTACTCAATAAGATTTAAGACCTACTCAATAAGATGGAATATAAGTCTGGTACTTTAGATCTAGCCAACTACTTGTGGTTGAGTACTGAGTTGTAGGCCCTAGAGGATAGCCCACTATTAGACTTCTTCTTCAACTATTATAATTTCTAACTGTCCTAAATACTTATTATAATACTCACAGGAGAGTGTAGCTATGACCCAGAATTAAAGAAACTTCTTTTTGTGTCAGACAGAGACCATAAAGAAAATATACAACTGATCAAACTGCAGAGAACAATTGACTATGGGTTACCTGTCCCCAAATTGTTATATCTACAACACAACTCTTATATGTAAGTTCCTGAGAACATCCAGAAAGGGAAGATAGAAGGACTGTGAGAGCCAGTAGACTAATACATCTGCTATGAGAAAGTGTCTTCTATGTGTGACAGAAAGCTGCACCCCTGAACTCTCAACAATATTATCACCTAAGACAATCTTCACAATAACAGCAGTTGCTATTCCAGTGTGGGTGGGGGACTTCTCAGGAGCTCCCACTCCTAGATGAAGAGCTATAATGGCTACTAAGAGAGACAGAATCAGTCTTCTCCAGGAATGAGTTTGATATAGGTTATACAATTTTGAGTGGCCAATTCTAAGCACACACACATACACACATACAACCAGCACTCACTGACTATGTTGCACTTATACATACACTTGTGTGTGTGTGTGTATACAACAAAAAACTAAAAAAGAAGTGATGGAGTTCAGAGGGACTCACATGGAAGGAGTTGAAGGGGGAGAGTTTGGGTGAAAATGATATTAATATAGTACTTATGTATGAATTTCTCAAAAATAAAATTAAAACAAAATGTAAAAGAAAATATACCTCCTCCCCTATAAAAGAGCATATGTGGGAAAGCCCTTTCCCTACCTCTCCTGTCTTCTAGAAGTTGCTATGGGAGGAGAGCCAAAGCTGCAGCCACAGCTTTCGTGGAACTTCCAACCCTAGTGACGGAGCAGAGAACTGGATAGAGTCTGGGTCCTGATGCTTGTTGCAGTCTCTTAGTAAGTGAGGGTCTGTCTTACACCTGACATCACATGGAGTAAGTTAATGAGTGCCTAGCGTTTGAGATGTTAACTGCTTTCTCTTAGAGGCAACAATAGGCATCCTAATGAGAAGGGAGGCAAGATCTTCTTTAAATGTACTTCAGTACATATTTTTAACCACGTTTATATTTGAGTCAAGTAAATATTTAAATTTGAACTCAGATGTCACCTTCTAACCAATCACATCACTATCTTATGCTTCTGTTTACCCACCAGTGAAGTTGCAGTTATAAACACCCACTATTGATTTGGTTCCATTGGTCCTCCTGTCTGTTTTTATGCCAATACCAGGCTGTTTTCAGTACTGTAGCTCTGTAGTAGAGTTTGAAGTCAGAGATTGTGATGTCTCCAGATGTTCCTTTATTGTACAAGATTGTTTTGGCTATCCTGGGATTTTCACTTTTCAATGTGAAGTTGAGTATTGTTCTTTTGAGGTCTTTGGATAATTTTCTGAAATTTTTATGGACATCACATTGAATCTGTAGATTGCTTTTGGTAAGATTGCCATTTTTACTATGTTAATTTTACCTACCCAAGAGCTTCAGAGATCTTTCCATTTTCTGGAGTCTTTTTCAATTTCTTTCTTCAAAGATTTAAAGTTCTTGTCAAACAGGTCTTCCACTTGTTTGGTTGGAGTTACTCCAAGATATTTTGTGTTGTTTGTGGCTATTGTGAAGAGTGATGTTTCTCTGATTTTGTTCTCAGCCCATTTATCAAGTTTGTACAGGAGGGCTACTGACTTTTTTGAGTTAATCTTGTAACTTGTGACATTATTGAAAGTGTTTCTGAGTGGTAGAAGTTCCTTGGTAGAATTTTTGGGATCACTTATGTAAACTATCATATAATCAGCAAATAGTGAGAGTCTCACTTCTTTTCTGACTTGTATCCCCTTGGTCTCCTTCTGGTGTCTTGTTGCTCTAGCTAGGACCTCAAGAACTATATTGAATACCTGTGGAGAGAGTGGACAACTTTGTTTTGTTCCTGATTTCAGTGGAATTGCTTTGAGTTTTTCTCTATTTAGTTTGATGTTGCTTGTTGGCTTGCTTTATTATTGATATTTAATATTGATATATTGTCTTTATTATGTTTAGGTATGTTTCTTTTATCCCTGATTTCTCTAAGACCTTTATCATGAAGGGATGTTATATTTTGACAGACCTAAACAGAGAACTCTCAACAGAGGAATATAAAATGGCTGAAAAACACTTAAGGAAATGCTCAACATCCTTAGCCATCAGAGAAATGCAAATCAAAACAATTCTGAGATTGCATCTTACATCTGTAAGAATAGCCAAGATAAAATATCCTGGTGACAACTTATGCTGGAGTGGTTGTGGGGTAAAGGGAAACACTCCTCCATTGCTTGTGGGAGTGCAAGGTGGTACAGTCGCTTTGGATTTCAGTTTGGTGATGTCTCAGAAAATTAGGAAACAACCTTTCTCAAGACCCAGCAATACCATTTTTAGGTATATACCCAAAGAATGTCCTTGTTGAGCACAAGGGCATGTGCTCAACTATGCTTATAGCAGCATTGTTTGTTATAGCCAGAACCTGGAAACAACATAAATGCTCCTCGACCAAAGAATGGATAAGGAAAATGTGATACATTTACACAATGGAGTACCACATAGTAGAAAAAAATAATGACACCTTGAAATTTGCAGGCAAATGGATGGATATAGAAAACATCATATTGAGTGAGTTAACCTAGACCCAGAAAGACAAATATCATATGTACTCATTCATAAATGGCTTTTAGATGAAAAGCAAGAAAAAAACCAGCCCACAATTCACAATCCCAGAAAACCTGGACAACAAAGTATAACCTAAGAGATTCATGGATCTAATCCACACGGGAGGCAGAAAAATACAAGATTGCTTGAGTAAATTGGGAGCATGGGGACCATTGGAGATGTTAGAAGGGGAGGGGAGAGGAAAAAAGGGGAAGCAGAGAAAATATATAAATCAATAAAAACAATTTTAAAAACACCCACTATCAGGCAATCTTGAAAAATTGATGAGAGGCATGCAATAAGCATTTAATTCATGCCAACTGCTCACTCTCATCCTATAGCTGAAGAATGTTCTTTAATGTTCTGCTTTACCCCGAGGTAGTTTCTAATGTTGGTGTGTGTCAACAGCAGTGGTTTTAAATGGTATTTTCAGTAAAAGAAGACCACCATCTATTTCTGACTTTGCTGGAAGTGAATTAAGCTATTAAAACAAAAGAGGAACATGTTTGTTGCAGTGGAGACGTCTCAGTTTTCTTTCCAGATTCTCTGTAGATTCTTCCTACTGTTGTGTAAGTGGCTTAGTTGCAACATGTGATTCTTACTGACCTAGTAATTGATGGCAGGAAGGAGATGTCTGAGCAGGAGTGTTAAAATAATTTCTCTACGGGAATAGAGTGAATTGGCACTTCTGTTAGTATATTTATTCAAACCATAGTGACTGTTCACTTCTCTGTACTAATGACAACTATATCTATTTCTCTAGGACTGCATGCTGTATATCGATGGATCACCCTTTAGATTCGAGCCTGTTTAAGGACCAGGCACATATAAGGCTAGCTGGGGTAGAAGGAAGTAGGTGATGGTCACATGGTGTACAATTGTTTAAAGAGTTAGGAACCACAAAGCATGGTTTATGAGAAGATTGGCACAAGTTCGATGGCAGTTGCTAATTGGTTCAGTACACTTCTCTAATACTTTTATGTGCCTCAGACAATTACATTTTATTTCAAGTAGTACTTCTAGACAGGTTGTAGCAGTCAGACTCAAGCTAGTTGAGAATTATCATTCCTTTATCGTAGCACCATTATCAAATGCTAGAAACTACCCTAGAGCTCACGACACTTTACCACTAAATATTTTCGGATGTATCTATCAAAGCAGGACAATTTTCTCACTAACTGTAATACCCTTGTCCTATATAGCAAAACACAATCAATAATACTTGGTTAGTGCTAACTACTGATCAACTTTCAGATTTTTCTGATTATTCTCAACATGATTATAAAGAAGTGATCTCTGCCAGTCTGATGAAAAATGCTCCACATACCAATTAGCTACAGGCTTCATTTCTTCTTATATTGCTCTCATTTCATGCTATTGCCTGGGGTGGAACTGGAATTCTTGTCCCAGACAGTTTCCTGTGTCTGACTTTGTACTCTTGGAGTGTCATTGAATTTCTTGCTCTGGCCTCATATTTCCTATACATTGTAATTTAGTACAACAAACTTAAGTTCCAACTGATTTTGGCAAGAGACTTTCATAGAAGAGTTTCTATATTTCCTGGTCCACTATATCTGGAACATGTGATATGTGCTCACCAATTGCTGCATTTTTGTGGGTGTCATGCCTCAATCAGCTGGTCTTCTATTGATAAGCATTTGTTGGTTTCCCTTGATTGTTATCAAAAGAATGCCACAAGGTGTAATGTAGTAATATAAACGGCGGGGCTGTGTCCCCGGCACCCCAGCCACCTGGCTAGCTTATGCCTTGAAATAATTACATGGACATTGTATTCTTTTAAACACTGCTTGGCCCATTAACGCTAGCCCTTACAGGCTAGTTCTCATATCCCGATCAACCCATCTCTAATAATCTGTGTAGCATCAGTCTTACTGGGAAAGATTCTAGCCTACATCCATCCTGGGTCTGAGCTTTATCGCTAGTGCCTCAGAGAGCAGAGCTATCACATCTACCCAGGAGAGGGGAGCATGGCGTCTCTGAGCTCACTTCCTCTTCCTCCCAGCATTCTGTTTTGTTTTAACCTATCAGGGCCAAGCAGTTTCTTTATTGCTTAACCAATGAAATCAACAGATTGATATATGACACTCCCACATCACTTCCCCTTTTTCTGTTTAAACAAAAAAAGGAAGGCTTTAACTTTAACATAGCAAAATTACATATAACAAAACAGTTATCAAGCAAGAATTACAGTTACAATATTTATATCTATTTTATCTTTTATCAAAACAATGGAAAACTATAACTATAACTATCTATCTATTCTTCAACTCCATCAAAGACTCCAGAAAGATACAATATTACCTAAGCAAACAAGAAATCCAAAACTCTAGAAATGACAGAGACATCTCGCTGCCTGGACAGTCATCCAAAGTTTCTCTGTACCGTTGGGGCATCTATCTTTGGCCTACAGGCCCATAGTATCCAGCAGACATTTCCATGAAGCAGGAAAATTCAAAGTCAGTTCAGTCACTATCTGTTGTGTCCTGCAGAATGTCTTGCAGACTCCTTCATGAATCAGGAACCCCGAACGATGTCACCTTTAGGCAAGTTCAGTAGTCCTCTCTCTGAGGGTTCTCTGTGTCCAGTTTATGCAATAGTGCAGGCAAGAGCAGTTTCTTGCCCAAATGGCTATCAAACTCCATAAGGATCCTCTTCGATGCCCATCTTCCTCTTGAAGTAGATTGGTGCTGCCAGGAGCAGAGTGTCTCATTGTCATGAAAAGTCCTAAGTTACTAAAACATTTAAAATGCCATATTCTCTAGCCTTTGAAAGATATGAAGAATGCCTGTCTAACTGAAATATAACTCTATATATCCAGAAAATCAAACTAACATGACTACAAACTTTACTATTATTGATGATTATCCATTAGCAACCTATATTTCCTAATTATACATTACATTTTTAAGTGAACTATACAATCACAATACCTTAATCAATATCAGAAACACATATACATATAATAAAATTGACCTTAAATTAATATCAGTAAACCAAGATTCATATCAATGCAAATTATTCCCATCTATATCATCTCCCCTTTTAAATGTAAAAGAACATTTATAAACAATTTTTGGGAATATGGGTGCAGTTATTTCTCTCCAAACTGCTTCATGCTGAATGGGGGTGCTGTTAATCATATCTTTCATGGGGTAACCTGTGTACCAGGGTCATCTCAGTTGGCAGTTGAGTGAAGCAATTTTTTGAGGGTGTTCACAGCAACCTTTCAGGAGGGCATGGTCTATCATACCACATTGGGCTAGAAGCCATCCACAGACTCTCACCCTCTGTGAAAACAAAATAAGAAACTCCTTTCCAAAGCATCATATCCTTAGATCCAAATTTCAAAGTCAAGGCATTTTCAAAATATCTATGTTGTATTAGTTCAGCAGCATTTATAAACAAATATCTTTTGGCAGCTGTTGCTCCTTCCTCAGCATTCAAACAATTCAAACAGAGCATAATAGCATACAGTATCAAAATTCTCTGTTTATTTTCCATCTTTGTACGGCATTATTTTAACTCTATTTTGTTTATTTTTACTTTTAACTTTTTGCTTTGAGTCAGGTTATCTGTATCTTTGATCTCAAATAACTCTGTAGACCAGGCTGTCCTTGAACTCTCAGAGATCCGCCTGTCTCTGCCTCCCAGGCATTCCAGATTAAAGGCGTGCGCCACCACCACCTGGCCGGCCTCGAACTCCCAGAGATCCACCTGCCTCTCTGGATATTATGGGCCTGAAGGCCGAGTGTATCTCGGACTTGGCACTGGGGCCCGAGTCACGAACTAAAAAAAAAACGGCACCCGGGAGAGTGCTGTCTTAGCTAGCGGGCTACGCGCTTGAGTCGGGGGCAAAATAGCCTCCCTGTTGGATGCCAGTGTAAACGTTTATATCCTATTTTTCTGTTGCTGTGATAAAATCCCATGACAAAAGACAGCTTAAGGAACACAGTGCTGATGGGGAATTTCTGTCAGCCAATCATCTTTAAGAGGTTGGGCCGGGTTAGGGCGTGATCCTTTGGGTACCCAGAGAAATACCTCTGGCCTGCCCAGGGTTCACTTTCTGCCTGGTTTGGTGCTGCACAACTGAGGTTGGATTTCTAGTTCCTGTTTTATGGGTTTGCCCCTTATAATAAAGAAAATATAATTGGAATATCTTTTAGTTAGCCTGGGATTCTTTGCCTAGCATCTTTCCACAATTGGTGCCCAGATCATGGGACTTGGAGACTGTTATGTCAACTTCTTGGGACACCTGCAGCTCCAGGCAGCTGCTGCTAGGCCCCACATGGTGCATTGGGTGTTTGGGAACTGACCCTTCTGGCCTGTGGCTTCAGCAGCTGCCAGGCCCTGCATAGTTTCCTGTACTGCAGCTCTACAGCAGCCTCTGGCCTTAGTGGCATCTTGAAGCTGCTCTAGGTCTGGCTTCCCTGGCACTCTGCTGCCACCCAGTCAGGGATCTCTGTGGAATACACAGTCTGTGACTTGCACTGATGGAAGACTCTGGCGTTTCTCTTTATCCTGGTCACCAACTCTTGAAATTGCTTTGATCACATTAATAGCTGATCTTAATTTAAGCATATTTTTCAGTATCTAATGTGTTAGTCAATTTGAAATGTGTAAGCCACTCTGCTACAACTGTGAAACCTAATGGCCGGTAATGGTTATTGTACCTACTCTAATTAGTTACAGGCAAGATTTATAAGGTCAAATTTATAATTTATAAGGTTAAGATGACAGATAATTTAATGATGCAAGAGTTCAAGAGCTTTTTTACTTATACCAAGGCTTATGTGATTTGCCTCCTACATCTCTATATTTAATTCTAGAGATTAGCTTTGTTTTTCATATTTTCTCCTTAAAAATGGTTTGATACTAGAGCCAATAATGAGGCACTTTTAGAAATGGAACAGTCTTTACAGACTGATAATGATTAGCTAAAAGGGAAAATCAGCACTTTGGATAAGGATATGACCAATTTGATGAACAAAACCCAGTCAGTGATGGAGTTGTGCTGAGACATTGTCTGGGAGAAGTCATGCTGTTGAATGTATTAATCAGAATCTGTTGAACAATTATGATAGATTGACTTTACAAAAGTCAGTCATAAATTATTTGAAAATATTGATAAATTTATCAAAATTAATGAACAGGGATAAAAGGTACAAAGACAGAATTTAGCCTCATCAGTATATTGCAAACTCTGGGATGACTTACTCAGAGTTCTAACTGCCTATCTAGTGATCTCCTCAGAAAAAACATCTGGCACCAAGTACCCTAAAGTAGTCAAAGAATATACATGGGATTCCATATGTATGAGTGATCTAAAAGAAATTAAACAAGCAACAGTTACTTATTATGGCCTACATTCACTCTTTGTTATGGAAATGGTCAAAACATGGACTTCAAGCAATAAGGACAAGATTGGCTTCAATTAATCTCAGCAGTTCTAGAAGATGGACTGCAGCTTCTCTAGAAGTGCTATTGGAGAGAAGAGGGAAAAATTTTAGAACAACAGGAAAAACCAAAAGGACTAGAGATTTCCCAATATCAAGTTCTTGGTGAGGGACAATACTCTGATCTTCAGGACCAGGCTCTTTATGATGAACACACTTTTCCCCTACATAGCACTGCAGCTTTAAATGCTTAGGAGAGGATTCAGGAACTAGGGAAAATAATTTAATTATATATTAGGATTAAACAGGGCCAGAGAGAACCTTTTAGTGACTTTTTACAAAGATTAAATAAGGCTGTACAAATTAGAGTAATAAAGCCAGAAGTTAGATGTGTACTTATTGAATTGTTGGCTTTGGAAAATGCCAACTTGAATGCAAAAAGATCCTTGGGCTTTTAAAGGTCAGATCAGCACCAACAGATGAATGGAGCTTGCATACAATGAATGTTGAGACATTTGACTGTAGTACAGAAGTTTGGGAAGGAGAAGCAATTTTCAGTGCTTTGAGAAGACACCAAAATGACAAATGTTTTAATTGTGGTAGAATAGGACATCTGAGAAGGGATTATAGACAAGAAATTCCTAGGAATAATATCTCCTCTGGTAATGGCAAGTATAGGAGGATTCAGCCTTTGGGTGTATGTAGGAGTGATAAAGGCCAGCCTTGACCACTGGCAAAGTACATGGTGTATAAGAAGGATACAAGAAAAAAACTGCCAAACCTTGCCATGACAGGGTAACATGGTTCTGAAAAATTTCCTGCCTCTGAAAATGGTTTGTTGTAGTATGGAGCGGAGTGGCAGGGCTGCGTTCCCACCCAGCTCTCGCACGGCTAGGTTTATACCCGAAATAACAACACACAAATTGTATTCTTTTAAACATTGCCTGGCCCATTAGTTCCAGCCTCTTTTTGGCTAATTCTCATATCTTGCTTTAACCCATATTTAATAATCTGTGTAGCACCACGAGGTATGGCTTACCAGGAAAGATCTTAACCTGCGTCTGTGTTGGGTGGGAAAATCATGGCGACTGCCTGACTTGGCTTCTTTCTCCCAGCATTCTGTTCTGTCTACTCTGCCTACCTAATTTTCTGTCCTATTAAAGGGCCAAGGCAGTTTCTTTATTAACCAATGAAATCAACACAAAACAGAAGACTCTCCCACATGAGTTTGTCCTTTATGCTATGCCTTAGCCAGAGTTGGTTGCTTCAATATTGCAAATGAAACTTTGGGTGATTGCTCAGGAAGCCAGTTGTCTCTGTCATCTACTGCACACTTTGGAAGCTTCTTGATTGCACTTCCTGCCTACTCAAGTAACATTATCTGCCTTCTTAGGCCTTCCATGGGGTTGAAGACTAGATAGTTGTAGTTACCTTCCTCTTATGATTTAGTCAAGCCATGTCCAATGTAAGACTTAGAGTCTTTAGAACGGAATGTTTATTAAAACATTTAGAATGTGTTCCTTGCTTAATATTGTATATGTTGGTATTAATCCTAATTTTATACTTGATATCTATTCTTGTGTATATAATTTGTATTGGGTTTGGAACTCTCTTATTTAGACAAAAGTGGGAGGTGATGGGGACTCTCTCTCAGCCAATGATCTTTAAGAGGTTGGACCAGGTTAGGGCATGACCTTTTGGGTACCTGGAGAAAAACTGCCAGCTTCTACAGGGTTTACTCTCTCTGTGGTTCCCACACTACACAACTGAGGTTGGATTTCTCATTCCTGTTTCGTGAGTTTGCCCCTTATAATAAAGACAGTATAATTGGAATATCTTGTAGTTAGCCTGGGATTCTTTGACCCATGTCTTTCAACATAGTACTGTAGAACAATCCTTCAGGATGCTGTGAAGACATGTTGCTCTCATTGTTAATAAAAACTTGATTGGCTGATGGCTGGGTAGGATTTTCAAGGCAGAGAGAGAGCTGTGGAGAAGAGTGGAGTCAGAGGAGATGCCATAAAATGCAAAGTGAGAAGGATGGGAAGTATGTACATGAAGCAAATAAGCCTTGGGGCAGCACAAAGATGAATAGAAATGGGTTAATTGAAGTTATAAGAGCTAGTTAAAAGAAGCCTAAACTATTAGCCAACCATTTAGAATTAATAATAAGTCTCCATGTGGTTATTAGGATACTGGATGATGGGCCAGAATAGTCTGCCTACAACACAGGATTTATTTTAGCTTATGGTTCCAGAAGGACAGAGTCCATTACAGAAGAGAAGACATGACAGAAGAACCTGGAAGAAGGGGGACAGGTGGTGTGGTGAGGTCACACACCCTCAAAGCCTGTCTCTATAGATGCACTTCCCCTGTAAAGGGTGTACCTCCTAAACATTCCATAGCTTCTTCAGACAGCGCCAACTGAGGGGACTAAATGTTCAAATGCATGAGCCCATATGAGACATTTCTCACTTGACTACTAACTAATCTTTATTACAGTGTCCTAGGAATTGAGACTGGTTGTAGTTTTGATACCTATTTCAGATGTTATTTTTAATGTCTATATCTGTGAAGTTCTCCTACTAAGATGGCCAGTGTCTTAAAGAGCCTTACTGACCACCTTCAGCTCAGTGTTTCTACCTCAGGAGACTTTAGTTAGAATCCATCCTTGGGGTTGTGTATCAGGGAAAATTCCATAATTTGGTACTCAGATGCCCAGGTAAAAAATGTCCTATCAGTGAAAATGGAGCCTCTTGTCATTGATGTAGTGAAAAATTCTATCTTCAATTTAGATGACTTGTCACTGAGGCATTATACTTGATAACTGCTTTGTGAGCCTTTAAAAATGATCATACATGCTAAAGTTACCCCAGAGAAGGAGCTCATTATACTACTTATACACCTGCCAAAGAAAACTGTGAGCTTTCTTATTCTATCAAGTATTCCGGTGATTGAGAAGACGGTAATTTTTTTTTCAGCTTTTGGCTCTAAATCACTTATTGTCTCTGTGCTTGAGAAATACTACTTAGAGTCTTTATTCAATGTAAGAGGATGGACTTGGTCTACATAAATGGTAGAGAAGTACTCAATCGTCTTAGAGCAAGGCTGCAGTAAAATCAGGGTGAGTTGCTGTCCTAATCATCTTCACTGCAGGAGACAAGATGTTCTACAAAGAGATTCTTGACCATCTGCTATTGAAACATGGACTGAAAGGAATTAAGATTTCTCCATCAACCTTCTGCCGGGGGAGAAGGAGAGATAGAGGCCCTGGTGCCAGATTTAAGAGTAACTTAGAGCGCAGGACGAGATAGCATGCAGTTCTGAGTACTTCTTGAACACTTTGCAGAAGAGCAAGAGCTACAACAACTATTTACTGATGGGCAGGAACACACTATGACCTGGACTTCTGAATTATGTGTACTTCTTGCCCTTCATTTTAACCTAAACCTCATGACGTACTTCAAAGAAGCACTTGGAGGTCTCTGGGTTTGTTTCTTTTCTCCTTATGGCCACACTGAATAGATATTATTTTTCTGTCTCTTTAATTTGCACATTTCAACAGGTGACAGAGCCTAATGTTTTGGGATGATGAGAGCTCAGGCTTTAACCCTCAAAATTTAGCAGCAATCTGTGTTACTATGTTTCTTTTATATGCATTATTGCCTATGAAAAAAGACATTAGAACTTTGAATAAGAATGAAATGAACTCTCTGCTTCATGCCCACCTGAGTGAAGAGGATATTGACCTAATTAATTGTAAAAATTGGAATAGAGGCTCTGGAAGACAATTCTTTTTTAAAGAAGCTGTACAGCCTTTGCTATAAAAGCTGAGTCAGGAAAGCTCTTAAAGGAGTCACAGCACCCCTGCTCACCGCCAGCAAACAGAGCCCATCTCTCCCTACTCCCTAAATGCGACTACCAAGAAGCTGTGCTAAACTTTGCATTTTTTGTGTGTCTAGAATTTCTTTTCAAGCTCTCTCAGGTTTTACATGGGAATAATGTGGGTTTAGAAAGTGGGATTGTAGGACCCACAAACACCTCCACTGTCAATCCTTCTTCTCCAATGTTCCCTTTATAGTTGCAAAATTACTTCTTCATACATCATCATAATCGCCTATTCCTGTTCTACTGCCATTTTCCTTCACGTCTTGATTGCAAATAAGTTAACTAAGATGAGAAATTTTCTTTCTCAGAAGAAGATGGTGCTTAGGGACTTCCCTATTGAAAACTTGGTGCCTTTTGTCTGAAGGACACCCGCATTTTGGATAAGGAATGTTTAAACAGACTCATAGGAGGACAGTTAAAAGTTAGGGAATGCTATGCAGGGCCTCCTGGGGGCAATAGTTAGATACCAACCTTTGTCCCCCCCACAACTGCCTGGCTGTAAGGGAGGAAGAAACTGCTAAAAAGTTTATCTCTGTACACAGCAGCTGCCAAGATGTGGGCTCTTAAGCAGAAAATAATTGCTAAAAGTTAACAGGGGCTGTCAGCTTCAATTTCCACAAAATGTGCTTAGGCTTGTGATTTCTATATTCTGGGCTCTTCAACTGATTATTTCACAATTGACAGAGCCAGTGTCAGGAGCAGGAGGTACCTCACAGGAAGTGAATCTGATTGGTCTACTCTAATGACTCTCCATCTAATTCAGCCTTCTCAGTATTTCCCCAATCTGGTAGGAATCCAGGTTACTCACACTGTAAATTCCTTTGTCTTCTATGGGGGAAACTTATTCAGATGATGGACTTTGGAATGTGAGAGAGCTGTTTCTGGCTTCAAAAATTGGAATCAGAAGCAGCCACAATGCACGCTCACAAAGGGGTTGGCACATTTGTCCATCGGAATTTATGGAGGACAACCTGCTCTCTTAAATGGGATTGCAAATTGTATTTCCGACAGCAATTCTTAAGAGAATCTTTCTGCTTAATGAAATTTATTAAAATTCAAGAGTATATAGAAAAGCAAACTGTACAGTAGCATTTTCTTTCTTCAGGCAAGATAAGCCTCAAATCAAAACCAATTGGAATTAGTATTCAGAAGCAACAAACTCCCTACCCATCATAGCACTCTGTTGACACTATGCCAGAGAATACTAGCCATACTTTCTTAAGTCGTGATGATTAGCTCTTAAAGTGTGTGTCCAATAGTAGTCACTTTATTGAAGAATAGCTTAGCTATAGAGATTAAAGTGTGGCTTTTGTCCCCCCCCCCCCCCCCCCCCCCCCGCATGGTTATTTTCTGAAGTTCCTCATGCAGTTGCTTTTACAGGTAATAGAGGCAGGAGAACTCTAAGCAAGTAGGAGGCAAGATGCAACACAGAAAGTAGGATGAGCCTTTATAAAAAAGAAAACATTGGGCTGGAGAGATGGCTCAGAGGTTAAGAGCATTGTCTGCTCTTCCAGAGGTCCTGAGTTCAATTCCCAGCAACCACTTGATGGCTCACAACCATCTGCAATGATATCTGGTGTCCTCTTTGGGCCATGCAGGCATACATGGAGGCAGAATGTTGTATACATAATAAATAAATAAATCAAAAAAGGGGGAAACATTAGCTACTTAATGTATCTATGGAGTGAACTGTATCATTGAAAATTAAAATGACTTTGTGAAATACTGTAATAAAAAAGAAAAAAGAAATAAAAAGGTAAGTTTACTGCAGACATGTGGGAGAGCATGGCCAGAGGCAGGGACATCAGGGAGAGTACACAGTTGACATGGTCAGACTGAGCTGGGTCATGTGGGAAAGGGGCAGGGGAAGGGAGAGGGGAGAATGAGGAACTAAATGCAGCACCTAAGAGATCAAAGGTTCAAAAAGAGGCAGGTCACTAAAATGTCTGGATTATATAGGAACAAGCATCCCAGCCCCTGGACTGGAGGGTTCAGGGTAGAGAGCGAAGTATCCAGGCCAGGAGAACTCTCTAGCAGGTAGGGCTGTGGAATGCTAGGAGAACCTCATGGACCACTTTGATATGTTAAGTAGGCAGCTCAGTTATTTATTCCAGGCTTTGAGACTTAACACTAAGAATCTACTCATGGCCTCATGCATTTATTTTATGCCACCACTGAACTACATCACAGCCCTTCACGTGATTCTTTTTGTATTACTACCACGGATACTACTATTACTATCATCATCATCATCATTATCATCATCATCACCATCATCATTTAGAGTGGGTCTGGGTACCCCTGCCTGGCCTGGAACTCCCTGTATAAACCTAGCTATCCTTGAATGGAAAAACATCAGCCTGTCTCTGCCTCTTGAGTAGTTTAAAGGCTTAAGGTTGTGTTCTGGATGCCTGGCTTTGAAGACATTGTTAAAGGAGAGATCCTAATACATAAAGCCTGCAAACCTCTTCTACTCAGCACCCAAGAAAGTGGTAGAACGCCTTGCCATTTGCTAAACACACAGTGGTTTTGTGCTGTCTTTTCACTACTGTACTCAAATTGTATCTGACGCTTGCTTTCTGATTGCAGCATCATCACTTAGTACGAAAAGAAATCCAAGAAATTCAAGAGTTATGTGATTGGATTTTTGGCTGTTACATGACAGATATTTGGAATTTGTCAGAACTCAACTCACTGACACATGGTAGAAGTAACACACATTTGACTGTGTAAGAAATTTATCAGAGAAATGAATGTTTGAATGAATACTAGTAACCCAGGGAAGGCATTGCCATAAGAGAATTGGGTAAGAGAAAGAAAAGACATTGAACCAAATAAATTAGCCAATGACTTGATAGTTACTACACATTTGGTGTGGGATATGCTTGTTAGCTTTGTCCTAAGGGTTCCTCAAGCTCCACCCTCCTGTGGAGTCCTTTGTCGCTCTCTATAATCATACCTTACTCTGTCATTTCCAATGTTACAGGGCAATGACGGGTGCCCTGCTAGAGAATCTGTCTGTGAGTGTGCGATTCTGACTTCACCTAAGAAAGTCTACCAGGCCCTAAGCCATCAAGGGCTACAAGTGTCACATCCTTGTGACAGACACAAGTCAACTAATAAGGGTCAAACATTGCTCAGCGCTCCCATTGCCTTGGAATCAGAGAACCTGGCTACATACATACTGTAGACGTATTCATCCACCGTGTGGTATAAACTAATCCTTCCTCTGAAACCTGGAAGGGACCTTGGTACCTGGAAGCTTTAATTTCCCTCAGAACCCTATCATACAGTTGTCTGCTGATGTGAGCCACAAGTATTATACAGTAAGAGTATGACTGAGAGATCCGTAGACAGACCCACAAGTGTAAAATCTCATTTGCAAAGCTTCGGGAACACTTGTCTTTTGGATATTCACCGTCAAATCCATATAAATCTTGTGGAATCATGAGGCTTTTACCTTCCATAATGGGATGCATCTCAAAATATCCCAGCAGTGTATAAATCATTTTTAAAACTTGACTTTTTCTGCATTGGCAGCTGGATACCTGGCAGGCCTCCTTAGCTTTATCCCCTAGGGAAAGGTGAGTGCACTGTCCACCCATTCCACAGTCCCATGATGCTGGACAATCAGATCTTCAGCCCCACCATGCAGGACAATCAGATGCATAGGGATTCAGGTCAAAGCAGGAACTCAGCTTATTACTGTGAACATCAGCTTATATAGGTTAAGTGACATCGTGTGATGTGGGGGTACTTCCAACCAATGAGAGACAGCCAAGCACTTTCTCTTGCTGGAGGGGCATCTACCTAGATTTTGCTGTCTCATCCCTACACGGTAGCTTTGAAACTTCAAACTTGAGCCAGGCTTTTCTGTCCTGTAGGCCTCGACAGGCCCTGAGATAATTTTAGTCCAACATCTCCTCCTTTTTTGTTTTATATCCCACCCCCTACCCCGGTCACCAAGCCAGAATAGCCCACTGAGGAGAGAGGATGGGTCAGGGCCTGGATACCCTCAAATTGAGAGTTCACCCATGGGGTAAGATGTATCGAGCCTATCTTAACGTACTCGAAGGGCCAAGAGTTGTACCTGTTGTATCTGTTTTTGGAATGCTTGTTTTAGCTTTTGAAGAGTGCATGGGCCAAAAAGAGAGACCAATAAACAAATGGCCATCAGCCCAATTAGGGAAGAGATGAGTGTCGTAAGCCATGGGACCAATTAAACCAGGTCTCATAGGGGGTCCTTGACTTAAACGAATCAATATCTTTTATTAACTCATCTAGGGTTCTTGTAACTATCCTGGCATGATCCGCATAGAAGTAACATTCTTCCCCAAGTGCCCTGCAAATTCCTCCCTGTTCCATAAACAACAAGTCCAAGCCTCTCTTATTTTGTAAGGTTACCCTCGCCAAGGAATCCAAAGACTTTTGTAAATAACGTAATGCACTCTCTGTCTTTTCTAAGGTCACTGTCAACCTTAGACCAGTCCAGGCCAGTCCCAACCACCCCTAGCCCCATCAATGTGGTGATGGCTGGGACTATTATACCTTCAAGCAGGGATTCTTCTTGCTTGTCGAAAAGCATGTGAGGGAAAATTAATACAAGCAGGCAAGTGTCATTATACTGAATGATCAGTGGGTCAGACATGCAGGGAGTAACCCCAATCTCTTGGCAGATCCAAAAATACCAATGATTTTTGGGCACCCTCCATGATGCTATAGACCACATAGAGGGTTTGATGTACAAGACACAAGTTGTGTTCAACATCTGGCAAAGAGGGATAGTCAGTCCCAACATCTCCGTCATTTTGGGCTTTTCCCATCTACAGATATCACTGTTATCTAGTATTTCATAAGAGTCATTTACCCCAAAGTCTTCAAAGTAGAGGGGTAGTGGGTGTAAGCAAAGCCAACAGGCCTCAGTGGCTTAAGGGTGGGTAAGATTTAAAGCCATAAAGCCCATCTTAGTGGTCTCCATCAAATAAAGTGGATCTAATCCCCCCCCCCCCACATCTCTAGGCAGCTTGGTGAAGGATACCTTAGGGGTAGATGATGAGGGGATTGAAGTATGTAAAGTTGAGGTATATAAAGGCATGTTCCTCATGGGCATTAGCTTGAAAGCAGGCCCCAACATCCGAGGAGGGTCCTCAGTAAGTATCTCCATGTGAAGCATGAATAAGGCCATGATCATATCCCTTTTGGTATAGCCTTAATTCCCACATCTTCCCAGATAACCAGGAGAGGTCCTTTTTCTTTTCCTGATCTGTAAATTTTAGTATCAGAGGGCTCCATCTAAATTGAGTGCATCTTCCATATAGGGGGTTCCAGGATAGGGGTAACAGGGAGAACCTGGAGATCATTATATCTTCATGTTGTTTTATCCAATGTCCAGTCCCAGGCTGCTCACATTACCAGGAAGAACAATAGTAATCAGGAGCTTGCCTCCCCCCACCACCACAATTGCTAACAGTAGAGGCAGTCTGTTTGCTTTCTGGGCATACATAAAAGGGTATCTGCAGGAGGACATGTCTCCTAAGGACATGAGAACACCCAGGCTTATTAGGGTAAGATGCCTGGTTAGGGTGCACCCCTAAGAACCTCCGCTTTCAAGTCTCCCTTTGATCCTTTGATCCCCGGAATCCAATCTCCTATGTCCCAGCTTCCAAACGCCAAATCACAGAGGTCAAACATCAGGTCAGGTCTCCACATTCAGGGTGTCATCATCTGAGAAGTCTGGTTTAGGATCCCCCAGAAGCAGCGCTCAACAAGATCACCCTCTGTGGTTGGTAGGACCTTGGTCTCCATGAGAAGAATTAACATGATTACCGCCAGGAGAGCCATCTGAAATAGATAAACAGGCAACACTTTCCTCAAGGGTCAGTCTCCTTTGGGCAGTGATGATTTTTCTTTTCTTGTGTTTGAATTTAAGGGCTGTCCACCATAATCTCTTTCTTTCTTTATTGGTCATCTTGGTCTTCCACACTGTCCTTAGGTGAGGGGAGAAATTTTACATTACGAGCAGGTAGCCATATGGGCATTTCCCCTCTGTTTGGGAAGACATATCCATATCATCAGCCCTGTGTCAACAAGGGATATGGGCCCCTCCATTGGTTAGTGAAGGGATCCTTCCCTATAACCTTTAGGCAGGGCCTCATTGGTAGGGATCCCCAATGTTTCTGGAATCTATTTTGTTCATCTGATTTTTGAAAATTTAAAATATTGATGGTTAATAACACCTTTTGCAGTTGTAGATGGGAGAAGACTTCTCCCCCTTTTTGTTTTATAAGGACTTCTTTGAGATATTAGTGATGCCTTTTGACAATTGCTCGACCATGAGGGTTGTATGGGATCCCAGTGGTATGGGATATATTCCATCTCTGGAAGAATTCTTTTAATGTTTTACTTATAAAAAGGGGGCCGTTGCCAGTCTTGACCTGTTATGGTAGTCCCAACATAGCAAAACAATGTAAGAAGTGGCTTTTGGCATGGGTTGCCTGAGTGAGCAGTAGCCCAGTGTGCCTTCGAGTACATGTCTATAGTCACAAACATATATTTTAATTTGCCAAATGGAGGGTAATGTGTTACATTTGTTTGCCAGATGATATTGGGTCCTATGCCTCTTGGGTTCATCCCCAGCCCTTGTAAAGGGGGGGGGTACAGAGAAATTGTTGGCAAGTCTTACGTGTATAAACAATTTTCTTTAATTCTGTTGCAGAGATCCGTGGGTATAGATAGTTGAGTCCTCTCCCGTTGACATGAGTTAAGTCATGCATTTGGGTAGCATTTTGTATCAGCAGAGTTAAGATCTCTATGAGACAGGCCCCTGAAGCTTCAGCATCCGCAGCAGCATTCCCTTGGGAAATGAGGCCGGGGGGGGGGGGTATGGTGTCCTCTCAGATGTTGAATATATATGTTTTTTTCTATCTTTTAAGAGCCATCCAAGTTGTATCATCAAGGCAGAATTAGGATTAGCCTCCAATGTGATATAGGCATAGGGTAAGTATGGCAGTAGGTTCACCACATAAGAGCTGTCTGAATAGAGGTTGCAGGGTTCTGGGACCTCTTGTAGGGCAATATATATGGCTATCATTTCCTTATATTGCGGATCTCCCACAAGAGAGAATTTTGATAATCTTTGCCTTGCCCCCCCCCCCACAGTTAAAACTACAAAGGTAGACCCATTCTTCCCACCATGTGTGCAAACAGTGAGTGCTTGGGGCAGCAGGCTAGAAGAAAAGACTAGGGGACTCTCCATTGTAGTTTTTGATATAGCTTCACTAACTGGGACTCCCCAAAGTGGATGTCCAGGGTCCCCAGAAATCACTCTAGGGTGAGGCTCAATATATAACAATGTCTGGCCACCCATTCTAAATCCTTAATTTTGAGTGGAATTATTAATTTAAAGGAATTTTTCCCATAATGTTGGAGGAACATGTCCCTGATTTTTATGATCATATCAGGTATTTCATTGACTAGTGAGTACACTCTGGGAGTGTGCCCAGGGTGGTGTATACCCATTCTAGTGGTTTTGACTGCTGAACAATGGCAGCCAGCATGGTCTTTTTTCCTAATAATATCCAGCCTTGGATTGGGATGTTAGGATTATATCTCACCAAAGAAGCCTGATGGAGCTCATTGATGAATTCAGTGAGTGCCTGACGACCCTCAGGGGACAAGGAAATGATCTCATATGATTGCCCTTTTTAAAGAGATCTTATAACACATCTAGTCTCCCAGGCTCTACAGGCAACCAGGGCCTTACCCAGTTCATTTCCCCCAGTATCTTTTGCAATCCCCATAAATTGAGAGGCTCAGGCTGGATTAATATGAGTCCATTCACTTTGGCCTGAGTGAGTGTTAACTGGGATCGGAATATATGAAATGGGGGTACCTTTTGTATTTTGTTTGGGCTTATTTTAAAGCCATGTTTTTGGAGGATATCAACAGTAGTGATTATTCAAAGACCTAGCCTTGATTCCTCCAAAGGCCCAATGATTCGATCATCCATATAAACAGAGAAGGGTAATATCTTTGTCAAAATAAGAAGAGTGGATACTATACAAATAATGTTGGCAAAAGGCCAGACTATCTTTCTGTGGGTGGAAGTCACATTTGTAACAATCATTTATATACAAATACCTGCTAGTTGAGTTCTGCACATCTTCTGAGCATTCTAGACCACACAATAGGGACAGCATTTTTTTGGTGGTCCTGGCTGTCCTGGCTATAGACCAAGCTGGTTTTGAGTTCAGAGATTTGTCTGCATCTGCATCCCAAGAACTGGAATTAAAGATATGTACCACCACAGCATACAGTTTTAACTTGAGGGAATCTAAATGAGAACTTGTAAATTAAAAACTGAAACATGAGTTAGAGGACTCAACAGACTTATAGGAAAAAAATTCTCTTTGGGAATGTAGACTTCAACCCTAGCATACATGGCTAAGATGTTAGCTATTGTTGACTCATTTAAGAAACATTGCTGTCTTGTAGACTTTTGGTTATCTAGGTCTAGAGGGGCATAGTTCTTTATTTCTTCTTTGTTTTGAAACTGCTCCTAAGTGGTAGGTAGGACTGGGGCTTGGGATATAGCTCATTGGTAGATAGCTTGCTTGGCATTCACAAGGCCTGAAATTAAATTCACCATCTGTGTGTGCATGTACACACACACACAAGCAGAGAAGGATCTAACCTCAAAATCAGTGCCTCGCTGTTTTATGAAACTGTGATCTAGTGTATCAAACGCCATGTTTTATTGAACAGTTAACTACTGCTACATATTTCTATGTATTTCCACATGTCTCAAACTGAAATTTCATGCCATCCTCAATAATTCTTACTTTGCTAGACAATAGTTCACCCTCCTAGGGTTAATTGTGACACCTCATAACGCTCCAGCTGGAAACTCCTGCTTCAACTAATTACTCTCATAAATCTCTTTAGAGAAGTGTAAAATTCTCATTACTTAAATGATAAAACAACTAATCTTTCCTTCTTGTCCCTCTGAGATAAGAAGATTGCCAAGCCTGCACCGGCTGAACAGTGGTTGAAGGTAATTAATGACAATGAGAGAACCAAAGCATTAAATACTCATAAGGAAGACTGGAGACTGCATAGGGCTATGGTAGGAGGGGATAACCGGGAATGTAGAACCGCTGCCTTCAAATGGCCAGAGCCATTCTGTTCCTGCTTAGCATTACTTTCAGCTCTGCATTGTGGAAGGTGATCATTTAGGTGCATTATTCAGTCTTCTGTCACCTAAAACTGTGTGAAGTGCTCAATGGCTATCATTCATTCACTTATTCATTCAACAAATATGCATTAGTGCCAGGGTGAGATTACCAACAGGACACATGCCATTGTTCTCTGATGGAGCTGTAGTCCAGAAGCTGGACCACTAAATGAGAATGCATACATGTAATTTATGGCTTGCCCAGCTTCTGTAAAGCAACATGGTTACATGCCTCCATGACCTCTTCTTGCCTCTGCCTCTGATGGTGGCCTGTAGCTTCTCCATGGCTAAGAATCATCACCAGCTCATAATTCTGAGAAGTAAACTCTCAGGATGTCCCATGACTTATTTATTTATTTCTGGATCTATCAGTATTCAAGAGACAGAAAGAAAATACCCACTTGAATATAATGATTATATCATAGTGAACTGAGGTTCTCAGAAAACAAATAAAACAAAATCCTTTACAACTGTGAGAAATACTCTGCAAGACTGATTAGAAATTCTTTGGTTGTTGAGAGTTGTAGGTCCAGAACCAAATTACCGTGGGTTATTTCAGCCTCCTAAACATTTACTTGTGGCCCATCTCTAATATCCTTGTCACAGATAGATAATTCTTATGGGGACATACAAACATATCCGTAACTTCTAATAATAACTAAAAACTAGTAATGTCAGAGTAAGCTCTAATGTACAGTATGGTGAAAAGAAAAGAAAAAAGACAAAAAAAAACCCAAAACACAAACAAAGCTATGTTACCATGGCCATCTGCTATAAAGATGGGTCTTAAGTTTTCTTCAGAAGCTAAAGAAAGAAGAGGGACAGAAGTAGGTGATTGTGAGGGTGTCAGTTTGTATATCAACTACGTCTCTGTTGCTGTGAGAAAACACCATGACCAAGGAAGAGTTTGTTTTGGACTTAAGAGATACAGAGGGTGAGAGAGTCCATAAGACCTGGAGAGGCTATGGACACCAAGCGCAGAAAGAGAATGGATCTTTTGTGCCATCTTGTTAGGGGCCTTTGTCAGTGTGGATCCTGACTAGGAAAGGGTGACAGATTCAAGTAAATATTGTCCCTGACTCTCACATACATGACTCTCATGACTTAAACTGGGCAAATTGTAAAAGTTACCAGAATATCTAGGTCATCTTTGTATATAATTATCCTGTAATGTTAGACAACAATCTCTCCTACATTGAGAAACCCCGACACAGGGACACAATGTTAATCTGTTTTATAATTTCCTATCTGTCAGAGAGTTGCTACATCCCCTTTGGAAGGGATAAGCTCTCTTTGTTCCAGGATTATTCAAACAACACTCCTGATTACAGTGCATTGACCCTGACTACAACCAGCTTCACAGTCTTGCTGTGCAATTCTAACTGGATTTGAAGTCTAGCAACTGTTATCTCATGTTGGGTTTTAAATAGTCCCATAACTGAAAGCAAAAAGTCCCTTTTGCAAGTTCTCAGTCTCTTTAATAAATTTAAAATTTAAAGACTCAGAAGGGGATTCAAAAATGATTTATTCAAGGGAGTGACAGTGTCCCTAAATGTTGAAGCTAGAAAAGTGAAGGGAAGAGATGGGAGATGGAGAGGCTACACTATGACGTGAGTGTAAGTGGAAAGACACATCTACAGTAAGAAGGTGAGCTCTCCAGGAGAAGGCACAGGTGCCTGAGCTGCAGCTCCTGGTAGGTATTACCGAAGGACTCAACATTGTCCACCTGGCAAAGTCATAAGGGTCTTGGGTGTGAAAATAGTACTGTACCCTTTTAGTCCAACTAGATAGAAAGTATTTACACTTAATAAGGGTAAAACTTGTTGCTGGCTGTGAACTGATCTTTGAAGCTCTGTGGGACCCAGAACTCAGTGAATTTTGAAGATGGAAAGGAACAATGCCTAGATGTATTTCCTCTTGTCAGTTTACCTTTAAACACTGTGGCCTAAGACAGTCAATCAACATCACCTTTCGGTATTGTTAGTTTAGACCCCAAAAAGGCAGTGCTAGCTGTGTTTATTGGCATCAGTTTCTACTTCACCTTCACTGCCAGGGAGAAGCCTAGGACTATGGCCCACTTTTCACTTAGCTGTTAGCCACTACCAGCCTGTGATCTTTATCTCTGAGAGACCAGTGTTGATTTATTTGAATCTGAGCATTGACAAAGCTTGGAGATTTCTCACTGAGAGACTTGAAACCATCTTAGTTCATATTTCTCAAACTTCCTGTTAAGCAGAGTACTGCTATTTGCTTCAGAGTTAGCTGGTATCCATGTGTCTCAAATGTGTCAAATATGTAGACAATGCCAGAGGACTCTGTTCTTGTTCTTGCTGCCCATCATCTCCCATCAGGCTTCAAAAAGTCAAGTCAAAGGGCATTTGTTCAAAAGGCATCAGTGCGTTGGCATTGAAATTTGATTGTGAAATGTCTCTTGTATGCTCATAGGTTTCAATGAATATCTTAAGGGGATGATGCTGTTTCTGAAGGTTGTAACTTTAGAAGGAGGAGCCTCACATGTGCATCTGTTTGTTCTGTTTTTTTTTTCCTGAGAACCAAGGATAACACAATTTTCTTTTATATAGATCTAAAATGACACTTTACTGTACAGGCAAAGAAGTTAGAGGGGAGGTGGCAAGAAATGTTTGTCCTGTGGCCTTTAGTGTTTTCTCTCCTTATTGAAGGATAATTACACAGTTGTGCGAATATTCACAAGCACATTAAAGGTATTGTCCCTTTTTGGCTTCTTGACCCTGTCTCTTCATGGGGAAATGTGTATATTGGAGGGAGTCCCAGATGCACTGGGTCAGGCTATTTTTCTACTAGAACAGCAGAACTATGATAGGGATACATTATTCCCGGGTTTTCAGCCAGAGCAATTCTCAGGAAGATATTCTATTAAAAAAAAAACTAAACAATTAAATATTGTCAGGTGGTGGTGGCACTCACCTTTAATTCTAGCACTCAGGAAGCAGAGGCAAGTAGATCTCTGAGGCCATCTTGGTCTATAGAACTAGTTCTATGTTGCAGAGAGTTGCTTGTTCATCCCAGCCTCCCTGCTAGCTTAGCCCTAAAATAAACACACAGAAACTGTTCATTAAAACACAGCTTGGCCCATTAGCTTTAGCTTCTTACTGGCTAACTCTTATCTTAATTTAAACCATTTCTATTAATTTGTATATTGCCACATGGCAGTGGCTAACCAGCAAAATTCAACATGTTTGACTGGCGGTGGCTCCATGGCATCTCTCTCCGTCTCCTTAGCATTCTGTTTAGTTTGCCCCAACTAGCTCTGTTCCCCTATAGCTCTACTATAGGCCCAAATCAGTTCCTTTATTAACCAATGAAGGTAACACATAGAGAGAAGGACCTCCCACACCAGTTCTATGACAGCCAGGGTTACATAGAGAAACTCTATCACTTAAAAAAAAAAACACTTAAAAATTGATAATAACTCAGTTACTGGCTGTCTTTGGAGCAGAGGCACCAAAAAACTTTCACTTCCAGAAATTACCTGAAAGAGTTGAGGATATCTGACAGAAGGAATTGTGAAAAGAAGAGATCTGGTTAGGGATTAAAATTGGGAGTCTATGGAAAGAAACAGGAAGGCACGTTTTAGAGAATAAACACTACAGAGTGTTGGTTTGCATGTCTGTGTTTAACAAGAGAACTTAAATACTAGAACTTCAGTGGGCGTACAATTTCTGTGATTATTTCGGGTGTAAGCTAGCCAAGCTGCCGGGAAAAACAAAGGACCACCCTCCTCCTGCAACAGCATGGAACCTTGAAGTGCTTGTAAAAGAATCTAGGGAAATGTAACAGGGCCCAGTGGGCCTTTGAGATCCACACAATTAAGTAAACTGACTTACTGTTCTGAGCATGCTCTATTGTATTTTCTTGAAGAATTCAGGGACCTCACCATCTTTCTCAGGTGTTACATCTAAGCAAACTATCATCTCTGTTATCCTAGTTGCTGTACTTAGAGCATAGAAGACATTGTTCTAAGGTTCTGGCTTACAGGAGCATATTCCCAGCACCTTCACTGGTTGTAGACGAAGGAAATTTTTTATGCCACATTGAAGTTATATTACCCTCTTTAATATTTGTTTGTTTACTTTTTACAGTATAAGCATGAGTTGGCAAAGAATTTGTCTCTGAATAGTGACTGATGTGGTGACCCTGACCCCACATGCATACATGTGGGGAAAGTGCTAAGACTCCAAACACAATGTGACTAAGGTTTTAGGAGACAGAAATGCTAATTACCCTGATTTGTTCATTGCTCTATGTGTGATTACATCTAATTATCACACTGTAATCCGTAATTATGCCTAATTAATAAGTCAATATAGTGTTTCTTGATGAATACATTAAGGTAGTGTATTGCAGAAATGGCTCAGGTAGTTTTGATGTGTCAGGCTAATAGGAAAGGTGGAATATGTACCTGTTTCTCTAGTTCAGTTCTTTGGTCCTGGGATTTGTATTTTAGTTCTTCTCATTGGTGAATGCTCTCATGCAGGAACAACAATAATCAATCTAATTCTCCCAAGTTTAGCTTTTAGGTTGATTATGGAAAAATGGTACAAAGATTCGATCATCTTTTGAGTATCCCAGTATAGAAATAAGGCAAATACACTGAGATTAACTGTATTTGTTTGAAAATATTGAGGGACAGATCGACTTGAGAGATGAAAGGAGAAGGGATAGCTGGCGCCGCTCCAGTGGCCACTGTCTTTGCATTAGGTTGTCAGTCATCTCAGAAATCCACCCTACAACCTTGAGCTGCTCTTCCCAGTACAACAACATTACTCACACATGGCAATCTAAACTTAAAATTAAATATAATTCTGATACCTTAAGACGCATTTCCTGTTGTCAATAGTCACACAGAGCTTCCCACTTCTATGAAGCACAGCAGAGACATGAGAACTACATTAACTTAGAGAGTTCAAGTGGAAGCTTTGGGGGACTACTGATAGCAGCCCTGATGGGGCTCAATGTAATTATTTCTAGAATTCTAACAAATGTGAACATTAAAGCTGCTAGGGTGCAATGATAGTCAATATTTACTTTCTTTTCTCCCTGCTGCATTTTTGTATGTATGATGTGTGTGGAGGTGTGTGCAGATGCCTGTGTAGAGGCTAAAAGAGGTCTTCAGTTACAGGGCATGCTCATGACAAACCTGCAGAGTATTAGAAATGGGTTAGATCAATATGTAAGAGCTAGCCAATAAGAGGCTGTAACTAATGGGCCAAGCAGTATTTAAATAAATACAGTTTCTGGCCGGGCGATGGTGGCGCACGCCTTTAATCCCAGCACTCGGGAGGCAGAGGCAGGTGAACCTCTGTGAGTTCGAGACCAGCCTGGTCTACAGAGCTAGTTCCAGGACAGGCTCCAAAGCCACAGAGAAACCCTGTCTCGAAAAACCAATAAATAAATAAATAAATAAATAAATAAATAAATACAGTTTCTGTGTAATTACTTCGGGTAAAGCTAGCTGGGTGGCAGAAAGCGGCCCGCTGCTCCTATTACAACACCCCACTGTGTTGCTTCTTTTTGTTTTGGTAAAGACTGCTCAGAGGCCTTGTGGTGTCACCGTTTTCATGGGTTTTCACAGTTTCAGCTATGGGTAGCAAGCCATCCATGTTTGTCCATCTGGGATGGATGCCTTTTAGAGGCCCTAAAACCACAGGTCTTAATGCCCTACATCTTAAGCTCCTACCCTCACTCTGCTGACATCCCACTGGCTCTACTTTTACAGGAGCTTTCTAACTACTATCAGCACACAGGCAAATGGAGGAACTTTCTAGAACTGTCCCTGCCACTACTGTTGCCAATAAGATTGGTCAGATCCATGAAGTGCCTTTTTTTCAATTCCACCCTTTTGCTCCCTACTGCAGCTTGAGGCATGGTGGCTCAGCCACAGAGAGGATCATACCTCTAGGTCTCTGTTATTATTAACCTTAAATTCCCTTCAGCTCAAAATTGTGGATTTTCATACAACATGTGACTACTGCCATTTTGGCTGAGGTCAGGTGAATTCACTGCCATCTTAACTAAGTGGCTTTTCCATACAACATGTGACAGCTGCCATTTTGACTGAGGTCAGATGACTTCACTGCCATCTTAACTGAGAGCCAGGTCAGGTGACCAAGTCCTGTCATCTTTACTGAGGTGACAGTAAAGATGCTTGGTCCCCTAGCTTAGTTATATTTTTGTCTCTAAATTCCTCTTGTTGAGTCTGTTGCATGTGTGTTTTATGCAGTGGCTTGCCTTTGATAGGGCCCACCAAGTGTTGAAATAGGAGCGGCGGGGTTGCGTCCCCAACACCCCGGCCGCCTGGCTAGCTTATGCCCGAAATAACAACATACAAACTGTATTCATTTAAACACTGCTTGGCCCATTAGCTTCAACCTCTTAACCCATTTCTTATCATCTATGTAGCACCATGAGGTGCGCTTACCAGGAAGATTCTAGCCTACGTCCATCCTGAGTTGGAGCTTCATCACGTGTGTCTTGCTCTGAGAGGAGCTGCATGAATTCTGACTTCACTTCCTCTTCCTGCCAGCATGTTGTTCTGTTTACTCCACCCACCTATGTTCTAACCAATCAGGACCAAGCAGTTTATTTATTGCTTAACCAAAGAAATCAACAGATTGATATATGACACTCCCACATCACTTCCCCTTTTTCTGTTTAAACAAAAAGGAAAGGCTTTAACTTTAACATAGCAAAATTACATAAAACAGTTATCAAGTAAAATTTACAATAATCTTTATCATAACTAAGGAAAAGGATAACTATAACTAACTATTCTTAACTCCATCAAAGACTCCAGAAAGATACAATATTACCTAAGCAAACAAGAAATAAGCAGCTTTCAAACTCTAGAAATGACAGAGACATTTTACTGCCTGTACAGTCACCCAAAGTTCCTCTGTATTGTTGGGGCATCCGTCTTCAGCCTACAGGCCTATAGTTTCCAGCAGACATTTCCATAAAGCAGGAAATTTCAAAGGCAGTCACTATCTGCTTGTCCTGAAGAACATCTTGCAGACTCCTTCATGCATCAGGAACCCTGAAAGATCATCTCACCTTTAGGCAAGTTCAGCAGGCCTCTCTCTGCGGGTTCTCTGTTTCCAGTTTATGCAATAGTCCAGGCAAGAGTGGTTTCTTGCCCAAATGGCTATCAAACTCCATAAGGGTCCTCTTCGATGCCCATCTTCTTCCTGAAGTAGATTGGTGCTGCCAGGAGCATACATGTTTCATTGTCATGAAAAACCCTAAGTTATTAAAACATTTAAAATGCCATATTCTATAATCTTTGAAAGATATAAAGAATGCCTATCTAAAATATATCTATGTACATCTAGAAAATCTTAACTAACATGACTACAAACTTGACTATTATGATTATCTATTAACAACCTATATACATTACATTTTTAAGTGAACTACACAATCACTATACCTTAATAAAGATCAGAAATACATATACATATAACAAAATTGACCTTAAATCTCTATCAATTAAGCAAAATCTATACTAATGCAAATTATTTATACCTATATCATATCCCCCTTTAAATGTAAAAGAACATTTATAAACCATATTTGGGAACATGGGCGCAGTTTTTTCTCTCCAAACTACTTCCTGCTGAATGGAGGCGTCATTAATTAGGTCTTTCATGGTATAACCTGTGTGCTAGTTTCCTCTCAGTTGGCAGTTGAGCGAAGCAATTTTCTGAAGATGTTTACAGCAACCCTTCAGGAGGGCGTGGTCCATCATACCATATCGGAATAGAAGAAATGAACAGGGTCTCATCCTCTGTGAAAACAAAAGAAGAAACTCCTTTCCAAAGTATTATGTCCATAGATCCAAATTTCAAAGTCAAGGCATTTTCACAATATCTATGTTGGGTTAGTTCAGCAGCATTTATAAACAAATATCTTTTAGCAGCTGTTGCTCATTCCTCAGCATTCAAATGATTCAAACAGAGCATAATAGCATACAGTATCAAAATTCTCTGTGTATTTTCTATCTTTGTGTGCTTTATTTTAACCTCTATTTTGTTTATTTTTACTTTTAACTTTTTGCTTTTTGAGCGTATATCTTTGACCTGGAATAACTCTGTAGACCAGGCTGTTCTTGAACTCTCAGAGATCCGCCTGTCTCTGCCTCCCAGGCATGGGGATTAAAGGTGTGTGTTGCTACACCTCAAACTCACAGAGATCTGTTTGTTTTTGCCTTCTATGCACTGGGATTAAAGGCATGTGCTACCACACCTTGAAGTCACAGAGGTCAATCTCCCTCTGCCTCCCTAGTGTTGGGATTAAAGGCGTGTACTACCACAACCAACTTCTCTTTTTCTTTCATTTTTTTTTACTCTTAAGAACTTACTTTTAGCTTGCATATATTTTTAATACACTGTAAACCATTTAAAAATTTTCTGTTTTTGAATCTCTCTTTACTGTATATCTCTTTCTTTTTCTGAACACATGAGTCTTCAATTTACCAAGCAATCTCAGTAGGGCTAAAGCTGTGGCTTTGCCAGCTAGATCCAGTCCATTCCTTAGCTTTCCAGCCTCATGGCAGATATACAGGCTGTAGCCATGTTTACTGCCACAACTCTATGTCATTTCAAGGTCCCTGCCAGCAAGCAAGCTTCAGTAGCCTGTGCTTGTAAACTGCACGAACCGCCTGCGTAAAAGAGTCAGAGTTTTCCCTGGCAGGACAGCCCAGAAAGCCGGCATTTTTAAAAGGTGCAGCTTTTTTCCTGCTATGGCTGAAAACCAAAAAGCATGCGTTCAGCTTTTCGTCAACACCGTTTAAGTGTTTTGTAGCAGGACCTCTTAACGAGCTGCAGGGATTTGCAGCTAAAGCTGAGTCAGGAAGCCTTTCTTAGATGAGAGTGCTTGCTTGCCTCTAGCAAGCAGAGTAGAGCCGAGAAAGTGCTACTACCAAGAAACCATGCACAACGCTGTCATTTTGTTCTAGAATTACTTCCCAAGCTGTCTCAGTCTTTCAGTGGATTCAGTTGCCCCACGTTTGAAATGGGGGCCATCTGTTGAAATAGGAGTGGCGGGGTTGCGTCCCCAACACCCCTGCTGCCTGGCTAGCTTATGCCCGAAATAACAACACACAAACTGTATTCATTTAAACACTGCTTGGCCCATTAGCTTCAACCTCTTAACCCATTTCTTATCATCTATGTAGCACCAAGAGGTGCACTTACCAGGAAGATTCTAGCCTATGTCCATCCTGAGTTGGCGCTTCATCACATGTGTCTTGCTCTGAGAGGAGCTGTGTGAATTCTGACTTCAACCAAGGGCATCCACTTCATCCAATTCCTGTTCACTTTGTGTATGTGTTCATATATGAAACTTAAATGTACCTATGTTTACTGTTAAATGTTATAGTTGTCTGTTCATTACATTTCATTTCAGACTACAAAAACAATATGTCTCATGTTTTAAGCTGGTATGTACTTTTAAGACTCTTACAAAACATTTTATATTAAAATAAATTAAGATGTTCTCTACTGTTGTCATTTCTGCCATTAACCCTTTAGTGCAAGCAGTTTTTTTTTCTGCCTTTTTACAAGTATAAATCTTACCTGTTAAGTGTCAGTACAGTCAAGCTCAGACTCAGCTCTCCAGGCAGATTCTATACTGTAGGTATACCTGATAAACAGCCCTCAACTGCTCAGAGATCTGAGCAATATGGCATTTAAATATTTAATTTTTAAAAAACTTTTTATAAAAAAGAGACAGGTTGGCTCCTAGCATCAGCACTCTATTTCCCCCAAAGAAGACAGAAGACAAATGGGTACAAAACAATGCCCGCCTGAAATTTGCTTCAACTGCCAAGCACTGACCACTGAGAACAACTGCCTTTCATCTAAACTGAAGCTCTCCAGACATAAACAGAATCTCTGTAATCAATAGCCTTGCTTCTCAGGTCAAGGTAGGCTTGTCTTCCTACAGATTTCTTAGCCCACAGGAATTTCCGGAGCCTGGCAGGCCCCGTGCTAAACAGCAGAAGCCAAATACAACCTTCAGTGATCATGGAAGACCCTGATGAGTGCCAACCAAGTTCTCTGTTGTTTTTTAATCAGTAACTCAAATAAAATTTCATCCTTCTCAAAGATCTCTGATGCAATTTGACAGCTGAGAGGTTTTGTCAGTTAAAAGGACAGCCTCATCAAACAAATTTCAGTAAAATACAAATACAAGACCTGCAAGTTAAAAAGGTGTGGGGACAAGTGCATACTATTAAATTTCTCTCTCATGCTGCCTTCCATAGTCTTAAAAATACTTTTCATTGTGTGAAAATATCTGTCACAGCCATTCTGACATAAATATGCTGCTATTCATACAATGTATATTTCTAAAATTTATGTTTTCACAAACCCCAAAAATTTTTTGTGAGTTCCAGGGAGCCAAATTGAAGGATCCACTTTAAACAGGTCAGTAATTCCCTGGTCCTATTTTTTCCCCCTTAACTTAACTTTGGCCTCTGTTCTGCCAATACCTTAAACAGGCATAAGAAGCACCAGACATTTCCATATCACTGGACACTAACAAACAGACCAGCTATGCCAGGATGGGACCAGAACCCAGCCTTCTCAGGTTCCCCACAAAGACGATACCCACAAATAAGCAGGAAGCAGTCTTGAGAATCTGCCAATCCAATCCTTTTAACTTGTGATGCCTAACCTCCCGTCTTTTTATTATAAAAAAGAAATGGGAATGTAATGATCTGTTCTGTCCCTTTAAGAGACAAGCCAACTCCATCCTCTGTCTGCTGATGCAGGCAGATCTTCCTTCCTGCTTGCAGCCTGAGTCTCTTTTTTTCATCTCCCTCTTGAAGAGACAGCTTCTGTCTCTGTCTCAGTCTCTCTCTCTCCCTCTCTGCTCTTCTCCCCTTCTCCCTTCCCCTTCCATAACCCACTAAATAAATATCCAACTTCACCCTGCATGGCGTACCTATCCATGTCTCTATCTCTCATTTATTGCTGTGTGTCTCCCTGCTCAGGATTAGCCACCTTCAGAGACCTGCAATGTGGTTTCATGGCATGCCCATTCATATGTGTCTCCTCATAGCCCACTGCAGCCACTTCGGAATCCGCAGCATTTTAGTTTTCACATATCCCCAAGTACTTTAGAAGATTTATGGCAGGAAGGATAATGAATTGTTAGAGATCCATGCGCAATCTTTTTTTTTTCTGAAAGAGGAAGATCTAGCTTTACCTGCCTGACACAGAGAAGATAACTTTTTTTTAATTTTTTTAACACAGGGCTAGATATTCAATTCTGATGATGCCATCTGTGAGAACAAGAAAAGACTTCCATAATGAATGTCGCCACAATAACCTTACTCCAATATCCCTCCCAGGTATCAATCCAAATGGCCAATTACTGGCACTCCATATCCTGATATCACATGGGATATTTCAGCTTCTGCCAGCAATCCAGTACATGGAAAGAGACTCCTTTCCCTATACTCATGCTTTCAATTTTCTCTGCCCCAAGCTCCCTCTGTTCTTTCTCACTATACTCTTTTCCTAAACTCCCTGTTCTCTTCACCTGTGTGTGGCTGCCTCTTCTTCCCCATGTCTCCCACCTACTGTGACTGTCACTGCCACTACTGTCTCCCACCCCATCCCACTGGGGCTAAGAATCAGCCTGTCTCAGGTCGGGTCCTCCCTCTGCCTGGGAGCATCGATCTCCCTTCTAAAAGTTCTGTTCTGCTAGGCAGCTGATGCTCATGTTCGAAACATCTCATTCTTCTGTTTGCCCTGCCTCTATCTGCTTCCTGCCTCCCTCCTGTCACCACTGCCACTGCCACTGGGGCTGGGTTCCTCTTTCCTGCGCAGCTACAGGCTGTCCTGAGACAGCAGCATATGCTCAGGATGTTTCCTGTTGGTTTCATATTAAAAGAATGTGTAAACGATGTGGCCAAACGTGTGTTTCTCAATGTACTGAATGTGCGTCTTACTAATTGCATATGTTTTAAATCTGTACAACAGCTCAAAAAATACCATGTGGTCTCTCTGGGCAGGTGCCATTTTTATTAAGAGTGACCATATGACCACCACCATTATGTTTGGGATTAAGAGATACTTCACCATGATCTTGACTAAGGGCAAAGAAAGACAAGTCAGATGAACTAGCTGCCATCTTTCTTAAGGGAGATCAGATGGGCAACCACTACTTTTACTAAAGGCAAAAAGATATGTGCATGTGTTTGTGTGTATGCAATTTAAACTCAACTGTACATGTAGCTATTGTTTAGAAAAAAATGTTTTAAACAATGACAGTTTTTTTTTAAACAGCCCTAATGAGCTCTGTTCACTGTAGCACAAACACTGAAAGAAACAATTAATAAATGGGGCTTCCTGAAACTGAGAAGTTTCCATAAATCAAAGGACACAGTCAACAAGACAAAATGGCAGCCCACAGAATGGGAAAAGATCTTCATCAAACCCACACGAGACAGGGGCCTGATATCCAAAATATACAAAGAACACAAGAATTGATCATCAAAAGAATAAATCATCCAACAAAAAAGTGAGTACAGACCAAAATAGAGAATTCTCAACAGAGGACTCTAAAATGGCTGAAAGAAACTTAAGGAAATGCTCAACATCCTTAGCCATCAGAGAAATGTAAATCAAAATAACTCTGAGATTCCATCTTACAATGTAAGAATGGCCAAGATCAAAAACACTGATGACAACTTAAGCTGGAGAGGATGTTGGGTAAAGGGAACATTCCTCCATTGTTATTGGGAGTGCAAGCTGGTACAACCACTTTGGCTCTCAGTGGTGTGGGAGTCTTCTGTTTTGTGTTGATTTCATTGCTTAAATAAAGAAACTGCCTTGGCCTTTTAATAGGATAGAAAATTAGGTAGGTGGAGTAGACAGAACAGAATGCTGGGAGAAAGAAGCAGAGTCAGGCAGTCTCCATGATTCTCCCACCCGACACAGACACAGGTTAAGATCTTCCCTGGTAAGCCACCTCATGGTGCTACACACATTATTAGAAATGGGTTAAAGCAAGATGTGAGAGTTAGCCAGTAAGAGGCTAAAACTAATGGGCCAAGCAGTGTTTTAAAAGAATACAGTTTCTGTGTAAAACTAGCCATACAGGAGCCGGGTGGCAGGAATGCAGCCTGCTGCTCCTTACTACATTTAAGTATGGTGATTTCTCAGAAAATTAGGAAACAATTTACCTCAAGACCCAGCAATAACACTTTTGGGCATATACTCAAAGGATGCTCAATTATACCACAAGGACATGTGCTCATCTTGTTCATAACCTGGAAACAACCTAAATGCCCCTCTACCAAAGAATGGGTAAGGAAAATGTGGTACATTTACACAATGGAGTACTACACAACAGAAAAAATAACAACACCTTGAAATTTGCAGGCAAATGGGTGGATCTAAAAAACATCATATTGAGTGAGGTAACCCAGATCCAGAAAGATAAATATCATATGTACTCACTCATTAGTGGCTTTTAGACATAAAGCAAAAAAAGTAGCCTACAATTCACAATCCCTGAGAACCTAGACAACAAATAACACTCTAAGAAAGACCTACATGGATCTAATGTACATGAGAAATAGAAAAAGACAAGAGCTCCTGAGTAAATTTGGAGCATGGGGACCATGGGTGATGGTAGGAGGGGAGGGGAGAGGAAATGAAGGGAGTGGAAAAATATAGAAACAATTAAAACAAATATACAGTAACAGGAAACTGAGACACCACCACACCAAGTCAAGCTAAACATTGCAAGCATGAATTTCCTATTTGTGAAATAAAATGAGATACTTACCATGTTGATATTCTGTCATACCTGTACCATTTGATGAATATGGATTTTTCCATTTTATATTTTTTGCTTTTATGTCAAAAATCAGATGTTTGTAGGTGTGTAGATTGATATCTCGGTCTTCGATTTGGTTCCATTGGTCCTCCTGTATGTTTTTATGCCAATACCAGGCTGTTTTCAGTACTTTAGCTCTGTAGTAGAGTTTGAAGTCAGGGATTGTGATGACTACAGAAGTTCTTTTATTGTATAGGATTGTTTTGGCTATCCTGCGTTCTTTTCCATATGAAGTTGAGTACTGGTCTTTTGAGGTCTATGAAGAATTTTCCTGGGATTTTGATGGGCATCACATTGAATCTGTAGATTTCTTTTGTTAAGATTGCAATTTTTACTATGTTAATTCTACCTATCAAAGAGAATAGGATATCTTTCCATTTTCTGGTGTCTTCTTCAGTTTCCTTCTTCAAAGATTTAAAGTTCTTGTCATATTCTTCCACTTGTTTGGTTAGAGTTACTTGTAGTGATGAAGTTAGCAGGTCTGCTTTTCATTCCACCCAGCTCCTGCTCAGCTAGCTTTACACCCAAAATAACAACACACAAATTGTATTCATTTAAACACTGCCTGGCCCATTAACTCTAGCCTCTTACTGGCTAACTCTCACATGTGGATTAACCCATTTCTATTAATGTGTATCGCCAAGTGACTGTCGCTTACCAGCATAAGTCTAATCACCATCTGTCTTGGGTAGGAAAAACATGGCGTCTGCCTGACTTTGCTTTCTTTCTCCCAGTTTTCTGTTCTGTCTACTCTGCCTATCTAAGCTGCTTTTCTTTTAAAAGGCCAAGGCAGTTTCTTTATTAACCAATGAAAGTAACACATTGACAGATGATCCTCCTACACCAGTTACTTAATGTTGTTTGTGGTTATTATTAAGGGTGGTGTTTTTCTGATTTCTGTCTCAGCCCATTTATCATCTGTGTACAGGAGGGCTACTAATATTTTTTTGAGTTAATCTTGTATCCTGCTGATGCTACTGAATGTATTTCTATGTTGTATAAGTTTCTTGGTAGAATTTTTGGGGTCATATATGTAAACTATCATATCATCAGCAAATAGTGAGAGTTTACTTCTTCTTTTCCGATTTATATTCATTGGATCTACTTTTGGTGCCTTATTCCTGTAGCCAGAACCTCAAGTACTATATTGAATAGCTATTTGGACAACTTTGTCTTGTTCCTGATTTCAGTGAGATCGATTTGAATCTCACTCCTTTTAGTTTGATGTTGGCTGTTGCCTTGCTATATATTGCCTTTATTATGTTTAGGTATGTTTCTTGTATCCCTGCTTTTTTTCCAAGAGCTTTATCATGAACGGATGCTGCATTTTGCCAAAGGCCTTTCCAGAATCTAATGAGATAATAAGTGTTTTTTTCCAGTTTGTTTATATGGTGTATTACATTGACAGATTTTTGTATGTCAAACCAGTCCTGCATCACTGGGTTGAAGCCAACTTGATCATGGTAGATAATTTTTCTGATGTGTTTTTGGATTTGGTTTTCCAGTATTTTATTGAGTATTTTTGCATCAATGTTCATGAGTGAGATTTGTCTGTAATTTCCTTTCTTAGTAATGACTTTATGTGGTTTGGGTATCAGGGTAATTGTAGCCTCATAAAAAAAGTTTGGCACTGTTCCTTTTGTTCCTATTGTGTGGAACAATTTGAGGAGTATTGGTATTAGTTCTTCTTGGAAAATCTTGTAGAATTCTGTGCTAAAACCATCTGGCCCTGGGCTGTTTTTGGTTGGGAGACTTTTGATGACCGTTTCTATTTCTTTAGCAGCTATGTGTCTATTTAATTTGCTTATATGGTCTTGATTTAATTTTGATAAGTGATATTTATCCAGAAAATTGTCCATTTCCTTTATGTTTTCCAGTTTTGGGGAGTACAGGTTTTCAAAATATGACCTAATGATTCTCTGGATTTCCTACATGTCTGTTGTCATGTCCCCCTTTTCATTTCTGATTTTGTTAATTTGGATATTCTCTCTCTGCCTTTTGGTTAGTTTGGATAAAGGTTTGTCTATTTTGTTGATTTTCTTGAAGAACCATTTCTTTGTCTTGTTGATTTTTTCTATTGTCTTTTTTTGTTTCTATTTTGTAGAATCAGCTTTCAATTTGATTATTTCCTGCCATCTCATCCTCCTGGGTGAGACTGCTTCCTTTTGTTCTAGAATTTTCAGGTTCTATTAATTCACTAATGTGGGATTTTTCCAGCTTCTTTATGTAGGCATTTAGTGCTATGAGTTTTCCTCTTAACACAGCTTTCATTGTGTCCCATAAATTTGGCTATGTTGTGTGGTCATTTTCATGCATTTTAGGAAGTCTTTGATTTCTGCTTTTATTTTTTCCTTGACCCACTGGTGATTCACGTGTGCATTGTTCAATTTCCATGTGTTTGTGCGCTTTCTGAAATATGCATTGCTGTTGAATTCTAATTTTAAGCCATGGTGATATGATAAGATACATGGGTTTTTTTTGTATCTGTGGAGGTTTGTTTTGTTATCTAGTATTTGATCAATTTTAGAGAAGGTTCCATGAGGTGCTGAGAAGAAAGTATATTCTTTTATGTTAGAATGGAATGTTCTATAGATGTCTGTTACATCCATTTGAGTCATGACATTTGTTAGTTCCCTTATTTCTCTGTTAATTTTCTGTTTGCATTTGTGGTTCCTGACCATTTTCTCATAATTTTCATTTCCATAATTTTCTCAGTTTGTGTGTGTGTGTGTTTTAATTGTCTCTATTTCGGTTTTCAAGTCTTGAATAATTTTTTTTCTGTCTGTTTGATTGCTCTTTTTTTGTTTTTTTTTAAGGGGTTTGTTGATTCTTTTGATTTTTTTTTTGTGTGTGTGTTTTCCTCCATTTCTTTGAGCGAATTTTTCATTTTTTCTTTAAGGGCCTCAAACATTGTCTAAAGTTATTTTTTAGGTCATTTTCTTCTGCTTCACATATATTTGGCTGTTCAAATCTTGCTGTTAAAGGGCCATTAGGTTTTGTGTTGCTTTTTGTGGTGTTGAGTGTGTTCTTACCTTGTCTACCCATCTTTTCCTCTGATTTGTGTCGTTGGGCTTGTGTTTCTGGTGATCAATCTTCCAGGTGCCAGTGGATCCAAGACTCTGATGGTTGCTCCTCATGGTGCAGTCAGGGCCATGTTTCCAGTCACTCCAGAGGTCATTTGATGTTCCCTGAGGTTACTCAGTGCTCTCTGGGGTCACTCTGCAATCTTGGGGGTCATTCAGCCCAGTTCCCATGGAGGTTGCTTGCTTAGGGCTTCTGCCACTGTGGTTGCTGCCTTGGAGCTTGTTGGTTCAGGCCTGCTCCTGCAGTGGTCGCTGGCTCAGGCCTCTTCCCTTAGAGGACCCTCACTTGAGCCTAGTCCTGCAGATATCTCTGGCTCTGGCCTGCTCCCTTGGAGGTCCCTGACTTACACTCAGTCCTATAGAGGTCTCTTGGCAGTTGCTCCCTTATACCTGTGCCTTGGATGTCACTGCCTTTGGTCTGCTCTGGCTGAGGTCTCCTGCTCAGTCCTGCCCTTGTGGAGGCTGCTGTCTCAGGCCTTCTCCCTCAGTGGACCTGTTCTTGTGGAGGTTGCTGCCTTGGGCCTGCTCCAGCTGAGGTCATTGGGTCAAGCCTGCTCCTGTGGAGGTCTCTGCCCTGGGCCGGCTCCAGCTGAGGTTGCTGGTTCAGGCCTGTTCCAACAGATATCTCTGGCTCAGGCCTGCTCCCTCTGCGGTCCCTCCCTTGTACCTGCTCCTGTCCTGTTACTGTAATTTTGTGCCCTAACAAAAGGTTTGTTCTTGCCCACAGTTGAAGGCACAGTCCATTACAGCAGGGCAATAAGGACGATGAGAGCTTGAGGCAGTTAATTGCATGGCATCTTTCATCAGAAGATAGCCTATGAATGCCAGTGCTCAGCTTGCTTTCTCCACTCTTATACAACCCGGAATACCCTGTACAGAGAAGGGTGCCACCAACAGCGTGAAGGTCTTCCCAGCTCATTTAATGTACTTGCCCCCTGACAGGCCTGAAATGCTAACCATCACAGGTGGGAAGTGAATCTCAAGTTGGAAAAACACAAGCCAGAAGAGTGAATCTTTTCTAAATGAGGGACAGGATAGTTTGTACAAACTTTTAAAGGAATAGACCTCCTTGATTTGCAAGCACCTGTGTTAATTTGAGCCATCTTGTAACAGTGTACAGCTTTAAGATCCCAAGGAGATCATATATGGTCAGGGTCTCTTGTGCTTTCACAAACATATCAACATTTGATTCTGAGCCATAGGAGATTCCCCAAACTGCAACAGTGGTATTCTACACTCCATCTGCCTTTACTAACATACCTTTTCTATATTACATGAGGACTGTCCAAGCCAGAAGCCCTGATACCCTTCCCTGGAAGCCAGCAATCAGAGGTACAGCTGAGTTAGAGCAACGGCTGACTATCCATCACAGTATCAGTACACTGACCTCCTGCAATATGCTCTCAAGTTTTGCACGTGATACAAAAAGAGGACATTGTTACATCCCAGTATCCAAGGCTGCCCCCTCTTTGAAGATAGAGTTTCAAATCTTCTGTAGCTCAGGTAACCTGACAGACCTAAAGGGAAGCTCTTATATACATGGCTTCTTGCATTTGCAGTTCACATTCTAGTTTCAGACAAAATCATTTGGAGCCATACGAATAGCTTTCTCTGAGGCAAAAGACTGTCAGAAGTGTCAAAACTAGTTAAATAGTATTGGAAAATTTCTTTATAAGGCAGAGGTATATTTTTCTTTGCTAGATTTGGGTCCAGAACCTTACATGTATATTTCATGAAACATGATTTTTCTTTCTGACTCACTTGTGAAAGGTTTCCTTTAATGCACTGCCCTACAACACAGTTTATCATTACCCCTGTGGCCTGTGTTTGAAAATGTTCTACTGAGCTGTAATGTGAGAAGACACTGTATTTATTCAGCATCTACTTGTTGTAACTGAGGAAGTTTTGTAAAGTAAAAAACAGGGAGAGAAATAATGAAATGCACAAGTAAGGCAATAATTTACAGTCTGTGAGAAGCTCATTTGGTTAACCGGAATATGATGATCCCACTGAATCAGATTATGTGTTGTCTTAGGAATCCTATTAACAAAAAAATAATTTAAATTGCTTTAAAACTGAGCTTACTGAAAGACTATAAACAAAAGATACAATGAAGTTCAAGTCCATAATGTATGAGCTGCATTCAGCCAGCAGAAAAGAAAACTCTTGACTTTTGCAGCATGGAGAAGGTATAAGATTGAGGGGACCTTGGGGTGGCAAGAAAGAAGGGTGCATCAACTAAATAAAGTTTAAGAAAATTAATGGGGAAGTCATTTTGTCTTGTTGACTGTATCTTTTGCTTTACAGAAGCTTTTCACTTTCAGGAACTCATTTATTTATTTATTGTTGCTCTCAGTGTCTGTGCTACTGGTGTTTTATTTAGGAAGTGGTCTCCTGTGCCAATGCATTGAAAACCACTTTCTACTTTCTCTACTATCAGGTTCATTGTGGTCAGATTTATATTGAGGTCTTTCATCCATTTGGACTTGAGTTTTGTTCATAGAGATAGATATGGATCTATTTGCATTCTTCTACATACTGACATCTAGTTGTGGCAGCACCATATTTTGAAGATGCTTTCTTTTTCCAATTGTACAATTTTGGCTTCTTTGTTAAAAATCAGGTGTTTATAGATGTGTGGATTAATATCTGGGTCTTCGATTTGATTCCATTTGTTAAAATGTCTGGTTTGATGGTTTTATGGCAATCCAAGCTGTTTTCAGTACTATAGCTCTATAGTAGAGCTTGATGTCAGGGATGGTGATGGAAGTTCCTTTATTGTACAGGATTATTTTGCCTATCCTGGGTTTTCTGTTTTTCCATATGAAGCTACATATTGTTCTTTGATGGTCTGTTAAGAATTGTGTTGGGATTTTGATGGGCAACACATTGAATCTGTAGATGACTTTTGGTAGGATTGCCATTTTTATTATATTGATCCTACTTATCCAAGAACATGGGACATCTTTCCATTTTCAGATATCTTCCAACTCCAAAGTCAACTTTAATTTTCAATTGAAATGGGACTACGAAAAGATCATTTGCATTGTATGTCTGTAAAGAACAGCAGAAACATTTGGGAAGCTGTATGAAATGTTATCGCATTGGAAATGTGATATAGCAATAGGCCAGTTTACTCTTTTTCCTGAGACATTTTTTTCTGGATGATTTGTGCCTTTTCTTAAGATGTCTCATTTGTCCAGTAGTCTTCAGATTCCTTAGCTGGATGCCTTCATTCTCCTGAAAAACAAAAAGAAAACTCTGTCCAAGCCTAACTTTGGCTGTTAAGTAGGAGATGGGCATGTTGTGTCTATGATCCAAGATGTCATAGACACCTGCAGCACTTTTGCTGCAGCCCCTGTTAAGTGACTCCTGCAAATGGTAGGGTCCCTGTAGCCATCAAGTACTTTCAATGTCCACCCATCTCAGACTGTCCATATCGAAAGCCTAAGAAGCACTCATGTTTCATACTGATAAACCCATCAACACCTTTTTAAAAAAACCATGCTTGACTTTGGTACCCATATTAAAGTCTCTGCTTTTTATTTTACCATTGACATCAGTCATTGTGTTTTCTGCTTTTGTATCCTGGAGAACTACACCATTTTCATGGCAGTGGCCACAGTGCCGAGAATGTGCAGGAAAATACTGAGGGTCTTGTATTTCTGAGAGTAGCTAGCTCATAGCTGAACCTCTATGACTGTTTTCTTCTTCCTGAACAAGGTCCGTGGTCAATAGACCCCCAAATCTGACCTTTGGGACTTTCAGCGGGGAGATAATATTGGTGCCTGAGGGCCATCATAATGTCCACCTTTGAAGTATATTTCATGACATTCTTCAGAGCCATGGGGTGCCAAGGAGGTGGTTGTAGCCAACTGGACCCAATCAAAGCACCCATGGACTGTGGTTATCAGGACTGAGATTAGAATACGGGGAATGGAAGTCCTTTCAACTAGAGAAGCTAGATTCAGTCCTGGGTCCCACTGTCCTCATTAGTGGGATAAATATAGTAGGTTACACCACTATGGATGTAAAAGGAAAGAAAGGAAGAACCAAGATAAAGAAAATAAAAAGACACTTAAATGTTGAAAATGTAAATAAAAAGCCAAATTAAAAAAGCATATGCCCTGACTGCCCGGCTCCAAGCATCTAATCTGTCCCTCTAGATCTGCCCATTTCCCGGTGCCCACATGTAAGGGCCCTGCCAGGCATCAATCACCTGGCCCACATTTCTTGGTCTTCTCAGCTGCCACTACCTATAGGTTTTGCCAGTCCCTGAGCACTTGGACTGAACCTTCAGGTCTACTCAGCACCTAGTGTTAAGGAACAGCTGATTCCATTTTCTTTTCAATTAAATAATGTTAGTCTTGGATTGTGTCCTTAGCTAGTGGTCAATTGTTTTGACTGGTTCTTCCTCAATACCCTTGTGAATTACACATTGTAAATATTTTCCATTGTTCTGTAAATGACTGACCCATAAGATGTTTTGTGGTATGTTAACTATCTGACCATAAGCCCACACTTTCCTGTGATCATAAAAATAACAATTGGAGGATATTCGATCACACTATGAACCCCAAGTTTGCATTTGTTTTGATTAAATAAAATCAACCTTGGGTCAGAAGGCTGAGTTAGCAATTAGTTGACAGAAAACAGAGAGCATCAGAGGGCATCTGGGAGAGACAGAGAGACACAGAAATAGTAGGGAGGGATTTGGAGAGGCACAACCTTGCCCTTTTGTGGTGTGCTGAAGAAGAAGGGGTCTCTTAGAGATGCCAGGAAGGCAAGGTTGTCTAGCTGCTCTCTGAGCTCTCAGGTTTTCACCCCAGCTTTAAATCTCAAGCCTTATTTATAAATAGAGTGAGATTTGGTTAAAGCTACTGTTAGCCGCAGTGACAGACCCAGTTCCTGTGGAATCAGCATTGCCACCAGAGTGGGGCCTAAGGGGCCACACCTGTGCTCGAGGAGCAGGCCAGTAATGCAGTCACCAGTGCAGGATGAAGTAACAGCAGATTAAGGCGCAGCCACTGTGCCAAAGTCAAAACAACAAATAACTGCAAAATTCCACTTTTAATCACTCTCTCACTTGGTGTAAAGCAACTATTCTGCCTTTTATCTGGGCCATCTTCAGTCTTCTACTAATGGGGACATTATTAACTTTTTACTTTGCAATATCTTGGTGTTAGCTCCTGGTTTTCAACACCATAACATTAGTGCTAATGTGTAAGGGCCCCTGACCCTGACCCCCTGCCAATACTTGTACAGTTCCCCATGCCCCTGGTGCAGACAGTGAAGGGCTCTAATACATCTAAGCTTGGCAAACACATGCCTGAGCAGGCAAACCTGGCACTGAGTGGCTTTACCTTTTACATTTCTCCCCCTTGCAAAAAACTGTTAGATTACATTCTAAAGCTAGCCCCCAAAATCTAGTCCCTTATTTTGTCACTAACTTTTTTCTGAGATAAAACATCAAGATCCAATGATGAGAGTGCGTTATTTGGCTACATGTGTAATCAGGACTTACCAACTCACCCAAGTCAGACTTCCCCTTTTCTGCTTAGAAACCCACTCCTGAAGAAACGCTTGCTCCTGCTCCTGCTGCTGTCTGCCTTTGCTGCCTTCCCCACTGCTTGCCTCTGTGGGGTAACAAATCTCACTTGTGCTGAGAATTTAGTGTCTGAGTGTGTCCTGTACAGACTCCAAAGGGGATGGTGTCCCTTACAGACAACAAAGCAATCCACAGACCCTTAGCTGTGCAGGTTCACATTCTCACTCAACTAACGAACTCCAAACGTACGAATCTCAGTGTGAAAGACCTCCGAAAGGAGTGTCTTCCCTCTAAGGAGACCCTTTCCCAAGGAACAGCGAGACCACTTACGCGGATGCAAACAGCAAGAGGTTTATTCGAATACCAAGTACTTGGGACTGAAGTCTCTCAGGACTCCAGCCCCCTCAAACTAGAACTAAGGGTTTATATAGGTTCCTAAAGCAGAAAGCGCGGGAACAAAAGCGAGAAGCGTAGTTACAGGGTTTCTATTGGATGTTTCGAACGGGACCCAGGTGGTACCGGGGTGAATTGGGGGCACGTTCCCAGGAATGCATACATCAGATAACGGTTTGATCCTGTTTCTTTTTAGGGTCATAAATTTCTTCTTGGAGTCTCAGTTCCTCCCATGTCATAAATACGTCAGAGGTCCTGGTATATCCTGCTCTCCCCTGCACAGATGTCTGCCATAAATTTGTTTAGAAGTCCTGATGTATCCTTATCTCCCCTGTCAGAAGTCCTGATGCATCTCCCCTGTCAGAAGTCCTGATGCATCCTTATCTCCCCTGTCAGAAGTCCTGATGCATCTTTATCTTGCTCTGCAACCAGGCACCCTGACCTTATTTACATTCGTTTGTAGAGGGCCTTGTGAGATGTTACAGCAGTTAAGATGGGATTCTCCATAGGGGAGTTGTTTCCTTTGTAAACTACTGATATTTAAGTTTGACATAAGTGTCAACCATAGGCATCCTGCTTTCCTAGGAAAGCAGGATGTTCTCATGAGAGCTTGCTGGCCTAAAGTTGAACTTTGTAACCAGTACAAGTCTTGCTTAAATGGCATCAGTGGGGGTCTTTCAAGTGCAAGGTTGAAACATGAAGAAAACCCAAGACATGTCTCCTCCACAAATTACCAATCTCATATTAACGGGTCCCAAATAATTATTGCCACAAAGAAAATCATTCAAAAGAATTATTGTTATTTCAAAGAACTCAAAGAAGACAGGAATAAAGGGATGAACAACACAAGGATGTCAATGTTGAGTTCAGTGAGGAGTTACTGAAGAAACACTAAACCAAATGATCCTGGAAATGAGAACAATGAGAACGTGAGTAAGTTAAATAAAATCCTCAGTGAAAACCTCACTAATAGAATGGATCATGTTAGAAAAGGGCCCAGGGCTGGAGACAGTGTAGGAATTATCACCCTGTGAGAAGATCCCATAGATGGCTGCTGCTATCTCCAGCTGTGCTGCTATCTCCAGCTGTGCTGGCCAGACTAAGGAACCCCTCATCTCACATGATAGGGGGGTGAGTTCTTGTGCCCCATAAAGGATTTTAGAGTCTGCACCCACTTCATCCTAAATGTCTCAAGCAATGAATTCAACATCTCTTGAAGTGACATATGAAGATATGAACAGGGGCATTTTGTACCTAAGAATGCCAGCAGACTGGTCTGGGACTTAATTGCACACTAGTTCAATTAGCTGTGCCCCTTTACACAGGCTTTCAATTCTCCTCCTAGCAAAGTCAAGGCCAGGCCTAGAGATCAATACCCTATTGTGTAAGGAGGACCCAGCTGGGTGTTAGCTATGTGACAGAACCCCTGTCACAGGACCAATCAGCACAGTAGGCTGAACTGTGGACACTCATTTAAATGCCAAGTAGCAGGTGCAGTCCTGTGGCTCCACCATGCTGGGGTGAGGAGCAGCAACACACGAGATGGAGCAGAACTGTGCTGTGGTGATATTTTGTTTGTAATCTAACAAATAAAGCTTGCCTGAAGATCAGAGTACAGAGCTAAGCCACTAGTTAGCCATAGAGGACAGGCAGTAGTGGCACACACCTTTAATCCAAGCACTTGACAGACAGAGGCAGGTAGATCTCTGTGAGTCCAAGGCCACCCTGAGCTACATGGGATTGAATCCATGCACTTGGGATTCCGTGCCTTTAATCCCAGCACTAGTGAGGTGGAGACAAGAGTGATATGGCTGGACAGAGAGAAGAATACAAAGTGGAAGGAGACAGGAGCTCAGAAGCAGTCTGAGGTTTTGTAGAGATGGATGCAGTTTGGAAATGCAGCATGAGGATTCGAAGAGACAGGATCACCCCATTGTTTTGAGCATTGGTAGAAGTAAGAACTCTCTAGTGGCTGGCTGCTCTGCTTCTCTGATCTTCATCATTAACCTCTATAGCTGACTCTGGGTATTTATTATTAAGAACAATTAGAATTCATGCTGCACTGCACAGTGAAAATCTACCCAGACCAGCATCTCTGATCACTTTCCAGAAATAATGGAGATCAGTTCTGTAGTCCAGGCTCCATTGCAAACCCAAAAGCCAATGGGCTTACACACCTGGAAGCTTGAGGAGTTCAACAGAGGACATTTGAAGATGGGCTCACAATGCCTTTTCTTCCCTTTAGACTCATGGTAATAGTGACCATGTTTCCTATAAGGGTAGCTATATTGTCATCCCGGGACACAAAGGATTTTACCATCCTGATACATCTGGGAATAATAGGTTCATAAAAAGTATTATTTAATTTCTATAATGAGTTATGGCTGGCTGTGCATCCAAATTGAAATTGGTTCTTCCAGATGACATGGAAACAATATGCTTTCTCAGTGAGTAGTAATTCTTCACACTAGAGATTAATAAAGAAAAAGTTCCTTACAGGGGAAAAAGTGCACGACTGGTTAAAGCTAATGCCCAAGGAAAAGCCAGCCTCTAATACAAAGGTTCTCAACCTATGTGTCAAAACCAAAAAGCCTGCTGGACTCCATTTTGAAATTATGAGCCATTATTCTATATTGTTAAAAATAAGTTCCTATTTACTGTAAAAACTGAGTTGCTCTGTTTCTTTGATTGACCTTCCCCAACCCATGACCTTGTTTTTTGAGAATACCCTTACCATCCCTGACCCTCTCTGATTCTCCCTGAACCCTTGCTAATCATATGGGGATCACATGATGGATTTTTTGAGATTTTTTTTCTCTTTACTTCCTTATTGCATCATTGTCTCTCTTCTGTAAAACCACTCGTGACTTTACTCCTTCAAAGAGGCTCAAGAGGTGGATTCATGGCCACTTTCTGTAACCTGAATTAGAAAGCAGTTGCTGGTAAGCTCTTGGGTGTACCCCCCAAAATCAAGCTTACTTGATGGGTCTCAAATTGAGGTAGTGGTCTTATTCTGTCACCTCTTTGGGAGTTGAACAACTGTTTCACAAGGGTCATATATCATATATTCTATTCTGTAAATCAAATATTTATATTACAAGTCATAACAATAACAAAATTACAGTTATGAAATAGCAATGAAAATAATTTTATGGCTGGGGTTCATCACAACATGAGGAATTGAATTAAAGGGTTACAGCATTAGGAAGGTTGAGAGTCACTGCTCTAACAGAAGATTTTATGAGTGCATATACCCCTTAGGCTGACACATTTCATGAGCTATCAGCCTCAAATCTCCCTTAGGTCCTGGCCCCAGGTTACACTGAAAAGTTTCTGCTACCCAATAAACCTCTCTGCTGACACAATAATCCAAATCAGACCAAATCAAACTGAATTAGAAAAAACCCAGGTTTAATGAATACCACTCTCCCAGATGGCCTTCTTGTTCTCCCCTCCCCCAAGAAAGGAGATGGGGAAATAAGACAGGAAAACCATGTGTTTGTTCTCTGAATTGTTCTTTAAATACCCTGTGGAAGAGTCTTGAGCATCTCTGAGGAGGGATCATCATTTGGCGGGCTTTCTTGAAGATGGAGTGTGAACTGACGCAACTCCCAGTGGAGGGCCCTTGGGATGGAACTTCTCCCCAAACATTCCAGACTCTTTGGATATATGTATGCCAGGGGCTGGGATGAAGCCTTAACCCAATCATTCTAGACTATTTGGGAATATTAACACCAGGGGATAATGTGAAACTTCTAACCAAACATTCCAGACTCTTTGGGTATAGGGATGCTGGCGCAAGTCTGAGTACTTCCTGTAGATATATGGCAGCCTGGGGGAGGAGAGAGTTGGGAGTTGATTTGTTGTGAGGCAATGGTCTTGTACCCTGTAAAGGTTTGTCAGTTGTACTTTTTAATAAAATGCTGATTGGCAAGTAGCCAGGCAGGAAGTATAGCTGGGGCAATCAGAACAGGAAATTTCTGTGAAGAAGAAAGGCTCTGTCTACAGTTGTCACCCAGACACTGTAGGGATAAGCCCGCCCATTTGTGGGCCGGCTTGCCTCCGGAGAATGTTTACTGATAAATTGGGTGCGTAGAAGCTGCGGGCCCCTTCCTGTTTTGTGTGCTCCGCGGGAACCCTGGTTGCGTGAGTCTGGTCTTTGCATTAAAGTTGTATAAACTTATCACAATTTGTCTGCATTAATCTAAACTGCCATCAAGACACAGAGGACCCAAGATGAGAATATCTCACTGATATAAGGTACCAAGCCATGTGGCTGACACAAACAAGGATTGTGGGTTAATGTATGATGTAGGAGTTAATAAGAAGCCTTAGCTAATAGGCGAACCAGTTTATAATTAATGTAGGTCTCTTTGTGTTTCTTTGGGATTGAACAGCTGTGGGACTGGGTGGGACAGAAACCTCTGTCAACAAATGGTGCCAATGTGATCAACTGCAGCCACATAAAACCTGAGAGAGCTTGAGAAATAATTCTAGAAACAAAAGAACAGTTAGGCATAGCTTCTTGGTAGCAGCACTTTCTCAGGTGGGTTCTCTTTGCTAGAGGAAAGTGCATCTCATTTAAGAGAGGCTTCCTGACTCAGCTTTAGCTGCAAAAACCTTGCAGTACTTTTAAGAGGCCCTTCCACTAAACACTTAAATGAAGGTTGTTTATGAATAGCCAACAGCATGTTTCTTGGTGGTGGCAATGACTTTGAAACTCCGTAGAGTTGTGGCAATAAATATGGCACCTGCCAGTACCTCTGCCATGAACTAGACTCTTACAAAGCTAAAGAAGAGGGGGGATTCAGCTGTTAAAACCATGGCTTTAATCCTAGCCATATTGCTTAGCAAATTAAATATTCATGTAATCAGAAAAAGAGAGAGATGCAGTAAAGATAAATACAAATAAAAAAAACCTCTAAACAGTTTACAGTGTGTTGAAAAATATATGTAGGCTTGGGAGAAAAAAGAAAAAGAATAAAGTCCTTGAAAGCAAGCAAGCAAGAAAGAAAGAGAGAAGTTGGGTATGGTGGCATACACCTTTAATCCCAGCACTTGGGAGGCAGAGGCAGGTGGATCTCTGTGAGTTCAAGGACAGCCTGGTCTAAAGAGCAAGTTCTAGGATTACCAAAGATACACAGAGAAACCCTGTTTCAAAAAAGCAAAAATTAAAAATAAAAAGAAAAGAAATAGAGTTTAAAATAAAGCCATATAAAGATGGAAAATACACAGATAATCTGGATACTGTATGTTATTGTGTTGTCTTTGAATTGTTTGATCTCAAGAAGGAACAACATTTGCTAGAAGACATTTGATTATAAATGCAGCAAGATTAATCCAACATATACATTTTGAAAATGCCTTGATTTCAAAATTTAAGTCAAAAGATATGTTACTTCGATGAAGAGGATTTGCTTTTATTTCCACAGGAAATGAGAAGCTGTGGATTTACTCTGGGTTAAGAAAAATCAGGTTTGATCAAGGAAGACCCCCTGATGATAGGAGCAAATGACCCAGATGATCCAACATTTCAGAGGACCTTTGTTGAAGTTTCCTCTGAGTTCTACATTCAGAACAGCCTCAAGATTGTTGGCTGAGATGACCAAGCCTCACAGAATATTCCAGTCAGGACTTGACCATGATTCTAAATTTTTACTAGGCCCCCAAAAGATTACCAGCACCCCCAACTAGCAGGAAGTAGCCTAGAAAACTATGCCCACATTTCCAAAACATGGATTATGGATGTTTGTCATCGTTTAGAGTGTTGGCTACAAGTTGTTATGAATAATGGTCACGAAGAAAGCTAAATGAAGGAGATTAGATTCAGAGTTTTTGTTTTGAAAAAAAGGGGGGGAAGCTGTGGGACAATGGTCTTGCACCCTGTAAAAGGTTTGTCACTTATATTGATTTAATAAAATACTGATTGGCCAGTAGCCAGACAGGAACTATAGGTGGGGTGGCCAGAACAGGAGAATTCTGGGAAAAAGAAAGGCTCAGTCTACAGTCATCACCCAGGCACAGAAGACACAAGATGAGAATATGTCACTGATAAAATGTACCAAGCCACATGACTAACACAGACAAAGATTATGGGTTAATGTAGGATGTAAGAGTTAATAAGAAGCCTGAGCTAATAGGTCAACCAGTTTATAATTAACATAGGCCTCTGTGTATTTCTTTGGGATTGAACAGTTGCGAGACTGGGCGGGACAGCAACCTCTGTCACCATTGCTGGGCTCACGCTCAGCCAGAAGTGTGGCTCAAGAGGCATTCAGCTAAGTGCCCTCCTGGAGACCTCAGGCATCTCTTCCTTGAGGGAGATGAGAGAAAAAATAGATTGTTATTATTGGTCATATGAATGGCTAACTGTGGGAAGGGTGATTAATTGCCAGAAAGAATGGGACAGAAAACTGCCCTGGTTGTACAGGAAAGGCAAGGGTGGATAAGTGAGACATAAGAGCAGAAATGCCCTTTAAAACCAGATTTCAGTTGTTGGGTAGGTGCCCATTTGAGCCAGGAGAGGTGGCTCAAATGATGAAGTTCCAGGAGCTAGTGCAGGTGCTAGCATTATTTGGAAGGCCCTCTTTAAGTTGGTCTTGGCCCAGACAGCAGGAGTGACCTGTAAAATATGCTTGAAAATGAATGGGCTTAAAAAAAGGCTCTGGAGACTGTTTTTATCAGACCAGATTTCTTGATATAACAGTAGAACTTTTTTCAGGTATTTGTAAGTCAATTGAAACAGATTTACATCTTGGCATCATAGCAAAAGACTATGACTTTAGGTTAAAAGGCATGAACATTTGAGAAGACAATTAAAGGGAATTGGAAACTCTGAACCTCTGAAAATACATCTGAAACCTGTTAATTTTGTACTATGAAGTCTGTGAAAGAGGCATACCTGTCTGTATTTTCAGAAGGAAACTTAACAAATGAAGTAATGAATTACCGATACCTTAAGTTATCAAATGTCATTAGACAGATTTGAGAGGAATAAATGAGCAGAAATGAAACAGATTTTTTAAAGTACGCAGGCAATCCCAAGTCTCTCTGTAGTCTTTGGAGAATACCAGTCTTAGAAGCAGTACTTCCCTTTAGCTGTTGAGCCCAGGAAGCCTGAAGATTTTCCTGTGGGTGTAGGGTTTAGTCTCCCTGTCTTGGCAGGATGAGACAATCAATCCTTCGGTGTAGTATCCAGGAAACTGAATCAGTTACAGCTTACCAATGGTAGTAGAGGCAAGAAGATTAAAAGGAATATTTTAGTAAGTCAAAGTATATTGGAGGCAGAATGTCTCCTTGGTAGGGCCAGTACATATGGATACTCTTACCAAAGAGGGCATTGACCAAAATGGTGGTGATCTACATGTTTGTACTTTTCCAGAGCTGTTTTAATCTGGAGTTATAAGTTTTACAGATTTAAAAACACAGACAGATATAAAAGAAACATACTGTACCCATATTATTTACACATATAAATTAACAAACAAAAGTTTTTTTTTTATTTTTCCATTAAAAAAATTTACACTTCCTCCCCTCTTCCCATTCCCCTCCTGCTCACCCACTCACCCTCCTCCCTCCCCGTCCCTCCTTAAGAGAGGACAGGGAACCCTGCCCTGTGGGAAGTTCAAGCCCCCACCCCCACATCCAGTCCTAAAAAGCTTTGCATCCAAATAGACAAATATACTAGGGTTCTAAAAAGCCAGTACATGCAGTAGAAACAAGTCCCAGTGCCTTTATCAACGGCTTCTCAATCAGCCCCCATTTTCAGCCACATTCAGAGAGTCCGGTTTGATTGCATGCTCATTCAGTCTCGGTCCAGCTGGATTTGGTGAGCTCCCATTAGAACAGGCACACTGTCTCAGTGGGTGGACCAACTTCTCACAGTCCAGACTTCCTTGCTCATCTTCTCCCTCCTTCTGCTCTTCAGCTGGACCGTTGCTCTGATGAGGGACTTTGTCTCTATCTCCATCCATTGCCTGACGAAGACTCTATGGTGATATTCGAGATAATCATCAGTGTGATAGTGGGGCAAGGCCAGTTCAGGTACCCTCTACTCTGCTGCCCAAGGACCTAGCTGGCGACATCCCCATGGACACCTGGGATCCCCTCTAGAGCCAAGTCTCTTGCCAACCCTAAAATGGCTCCCTTAATGTAGATATCTTCTTCCCTCCTCCTATATCTGTCCTTCCTCCATCTCCACCCTCCCACTCCCCCAAGCACTCTCCAGTCTTTCCCTTTTCCCTTCTCTCTCCCCCTCTTCCCTGCCTCTGCCCCCACCCCCATGCTCTCAACTTTTGCCCAGCAATCTTGATTGCTTCCAATTTCCAAGAGGATATATGTTTTTCTTTGGGTTCACCTTGTTATTTGGCTTCTCTAGGCTTGTCAACTATAGACTTAATGTCCTTTGTTTATGGCTAGAGTCCACTAATGAGTGAGGACATTCCATATTCATCTTTTTGGGTCTGGATTATCTCACTCAGGATACTGTTTTCTATTTCCATCCATTTGCATGCAAAATTCAAAATGTCATTATTTTTTACCACTGAGTAGTAGTCTAGTGTGTATATATTCCACACTTTCTTTATCCATCTTCCATTGAGGGCCATATAGGTTGTTTCCAGGATCTGGCAATTACAAAGTGATCAGGGAAATGCAAATCAAAACAACTTTGAGATACCATCTTACACCTGTCAGAATGGCTAAAATAAAAAACACCAATGATAGCCTTTGCTGGAGAGGATGTGGAGCAACAGGAACACTCATCCACTGCTGGTGGGAATGCAAACTTGTGCAACTACTTTGGAAATTAGTGTGGTGGTTTCTCAGGAAATTAGGAATCAATCTACCTCAGGATCCAGCAATACCACTTTTGGGAATATACTCAAGAGATGCCCAATCATACTATAAAAGCATTTGTTCAACTATGTTCCAACAAAAGTTTTTAAAAAACTTTGTCAGTTGATTAACTTAAAGATGTGGTATAGGCTGCAGAGGCCAGCGAAGCACAAAGGTGGTGCTATTAAGGGCCAGTTCAACAGATGTTATAAGGGAGAAGAGAAACATAAGGACAGAACACCAATGAAGTTTAGAGTAGGAGGACAGGGGGAATAGATCCCTGATCGTAGCCTGGTGGAGAACAGGTGCAACAGGAGAAGGGTGTTTTCCCAACACTTAGTCCTGGGGAAAAACAGGCCCCTCATTGGGACCTCCAGATGAAAAGTTGCTGTGCCCCAATAAACCTCTCTGCTGACACAATAATCCAAATCAGACCAAATCAAACGGAATTAGAAAAAGCCCAGATTTAATGGATACCAATGCTCCCAGGTGGTCTTCCAGTCCCCCAAGAAAGGGGATGGGGAAGGAAGACTGGAAAACCATGTGTTTGTTCTCTGAGTGTTCTTTAAATACCCTGTGGGAATGGTCTTGAGCATCTCTGAGAAGGGGTCATCATTTGTCGAGCTTTTTTAGGGGTGGAGTCTGGACAGAGGCAACTCCAAGGAGAGGGTGCTTGGGATGAATCTTCTACCCAAACATGCACTTTGAACGTTTTTACAGAGACAGGACAGTACAAGTGTTGTGTTCCAGCGGTGTGTTAAAAAATAGCATCAGACCCCTGAAATCTAGGAACCAGAAGCAAACTTTATTTCAATCACCACAGGGCACAAAAAGTTTCCAGTGCCCTGGGACCACAGGTGAGAGTTTTGGCTTCTGGCAGTGTGACAATGGAAACAGGTTTTGAGCCTTTTATAGTAAAATCCAGTTGGGTCAAATAGCTTTACAGCCTTGAGGTCAGGCTTAAAGTCATGTTACATTTGAAATTTTACAACTTTTTCTTATAGAATGCTAACTTAGGATGTTTATGAAAGCCCGTGGCTGACACAGCTACTTTTCGCTGTCCCTGAAAGAATGCAAGGCAGAGTAGAGTCACATAGGGGCCAGTTTAAAATTATGGGAAGACAATGCAAGGGGTCCCACAGAGGCAATAGTTAGAAGTTAACCTCTGTCCACCATAACTACCTAACTGGAAATTGCCTCACTGGGAGTCAGGAGGCAATTGTTAAAAGTTTACCTCTTTATACATCAGTAGCGAGGATGTCTGTTCTTAAGACAGAATGTCTTGTTAAAGATTAGCAATGGCTGTCAGCTTTATTTTTCATCCAAATGTGTTTGGGCTTCCAATGTTGTATTCTGAGCAGACAGGAGATTGACACAGCAAAGATGCTGCCATATTATTTCTTAAGTAAACCAAATAGTTGTTACCTAGGGCCATCTGCCCATCTGTCAGAGTTATACTTTTCTCAAGAAGAGAACTGGGGGACTTTGTGTCAGGTCAGAACTTGTAACCTTGTAGTACCCATGAGCATGGCAAAGACATGTTGTTCAGGGATGGGCCTAATGGTTAGTCAACCTTGGTGAACAACATTTACATCCTAGCAGGTAAACTTTGCTTATCTCTAACAGGCCTGGTTAGCATTCTACCTTATCTGTCTTTGAGGGTATTTTGAAGCAAGTGCATCTTAGCTAAATTCTAGTTTGTGTGACTTAATATCTCTTAAGCAAATCTGTTAGTAAATCCTTTATGGTACCAACTCTATTACTTTGAGCTTCTTCTACATCATTGATGCTTCAAGCTATACTTTCTCCCTTTCTTTCAAACTCACCTGTGAACCTATAATAAGCTCCTAAAAACTCACCTTCCTAATTGTCTTTGAAATACATTTTCGAATTCATGATGTTATGGGGTACCTGAAAAGAAAATCTTCTGAAATGCCTCAAAGAGCCAAATGAAGTTTCTATTTCTTACTGCCAGTGGGGTTGTCCCAAGAGGAGTAAAGGGAAGCAGCCTCAACTTCCAGTTTGTTCAAGTTTTTAAAGACTAGGACCATGACCAAGCTAGAGTCTCTGAGGGATGCTTTCAGGAGATGGCATAGCTCCCTCCAATGAGAAAAAGCAGCTAGAAGCCATTGCCTCAACGTGGTTTTTGTGGCTATTGATTATCTGGCACCCCATACCCCCAAGCAACTGTTCACCTTGCTGCTCTCAAGCACCCCCACCTTTCCCTTCTTCAAAATAAGCTCATGAGTCACTTAGAAACGCAAGTCTCCAGCTCAGGACGTGTCAGAGTCTGGAGGCCACAGGTGAGAAGCAAAGCTGCGGCTCTGTGGATTGTGGTATCTGTCCTTGTTCTGACCTTCTTGAAGAACTGTACACGGGATCAGAATATTAAAGATGCCAGAGCGGAGACTGGTTTCTTTTATTAATTCAGTGAAACTAATCAGGCACAACAGCTAACAGTTCTCCTTCTATACCCCAGCAGGAAATTTGCTGATCCTGGTGGACACAATGGCCATAAATTTGCACTTGAATTATAAAAGGATGCGGAAATTCAAGAATTTCTAAGCCAGCCCTCCAAGGGAACAGCCACAGGAGGCCGAATTGTCTGCAGGTTTTTGCTTCCTGCTGATTAAGGTCTGGGAACTAATTTCAATTGCTGATTAAAATGGTCATTTTCTTCCTTGTGTTTGCGTGTTAATGACAACATTCTTAGAATTCCTCAAAGTCTATGAAATGTTAGAAGCGGTGGTGCTGCGTAATGAGAAGCCTTCCATCCTCTACTGAGAGCAAAAAACAAATAATGAGAGAGAAAGGATGCATGGAACACGCTGAGAACTTAGACTTTGGATGGGTCAGGTCATTTTACCCTAAAATAGTAACTCATACTTCACTCTCATGAACAAATCTCTAAAAAATAAAATTTATAGGAGAGTTACCTTACTGCCATGCCAGCGCGGGCTGGAACCAAGAGTCTCAGCGGAGGGTGTCCAGGTTGAATGAATACACAGAGCACGAGGTTGAGGTGGAACAGCTTGCTTTATTGTCTGCTGGGCTGGTTTTATACCATGGTACCAAATGAGGAGGGGGCTGCAAAGGGACTGTAACCTGACCCTGGCAGGGATCAAGGACTGGTCACCATGCACTTAAAATTCCTTCCTTTCCCCACTCCAGAAGCAGAGGGAATTTATTATGTTTTCCTTGCAGATAAGCACCTCAAATGGGGGCAGGGATATCAACTTGGGACTACAGTTCCCAAACTTTACCTCTAGTTTGAGGAGGTATAGATACCATGGCAGGGGATGCATGACAGCAGTGGTGAGCCCAAGAGATTGCTCTGAACTGGCAACTCAGTGCAGGGTCCCTAAAGCCCTGCCCTCTGTTCTCACAGAATGAGCTCTGGATGCTAGAGGTGCTATGTTTCCTACTTTTTCCTAAATTAGTGTTCATGCCTGAGGCCATAGCAGTGGGAGAAGTACAGTAAGCTTCTGCTGAATAGCTTTGGAACCAGATCTCTGGATTATGTTATATTGATTTCCCAATTTCAGCACCATCTCTCCTAAATGACATGAGGGTTACCTCTGAAGGGTGGGAGAATGTTACAGTGGCCTTGTTGAGGCCCATTAAATGAGGTTATTTCCTCCTGGTCAAAAGAGTAGACTCTACCTCTGGTTTTGGATGGAGATTTAACTTTTCAGTATCCCAAAACATAAGAGTCAGTGTGTGACAGGACAAGACAGAACAGTGCTTGTAATGGTAAAAATAAAAATGCTGCAGGATCCTGAGTGCCTGTAGCAGGCAGCTGGCCTTAAGACCATGCCACAGATCCCTGAGTAGGGGCAGGCAGTGGGCAGGGGGGTCCTGAGAGCAGCCAGTCCCAGGCAGGGCCTGTGCACCAGACCACGAGAAGAGACAGACAGGTGGGCATGCCATGAGATCACGCCACAGGTCTCCGAAGTTGGTCCTTATCAGGGAACCACATGATGGGCAAGAGACAGAGACATTGATAGGAACACAATGCAGAGTGAGGTTGAATATTTATTTAGTAGGTTATGGAAGGGGAGGGGAGAAGGGAGAAGAGCAGAGAGAGGAAAAGAGAGAGAGAGATGGAAAGAAAAAAGACTCAGGCTGGAAGCTGAAGAACAACTTGCCTCAGCAAATGGGGAAGGGAGTGGGCGTGCTTGTCTCTTAAAGTGACAGAGCAGACCATTACAGTGGCTCCTCCATCTGGCAATTTTTTCTGATGCCATTTTAGATTTACTTAAAATTTGTTATCCTTGATGGAGAATCACATGCACTGTGCTTTATCAATTTCTTCTCTACATTTTTCCAATGACAAGTTAAAAAATATCTCTAATTGAACAATCATTGTCACAGGATTTCCAACCCCGAGCCATAGATCCATAGACTCTTGGTTCCTGAATATGCCTTGATGATGAGGATCAACAGTGTCCTGAAGATGTCAATGACCCCAGACAACAGGAAGCAGTCAGAAGAACACAGAGCCCCATTCTTGCCTCACCATCCCCACTTCCCATTTCCCCACTTTTCATTGTTGGGGAGCAGCTTTAGCAAATATACCACTTATCAGGGTAGGGACATGAGGATCAGAAAGATAGTAAAGAGTACTAAGACAAGTGAAAATAGTAAAACAGAAAACATAGGATAGTACTGGGAGGGAGTTCCAGTAAATGCTTCTTTTCTTTTGTACATAATTTTAATATATGAACATAAAAATAATTATGAATCCAATATCAAAACTATGTATTAAGGCATAATCAGAAAAAAAATGTTGATTGAAAATTTTTCTTTTTCTTTATGTGTGTTTGTGTATGTAAGCACATGTACATGCAGGGGCCTATGGGGACCATAAGAGGGCCTCAGATTCCCTGGGGCTAGAGTTATAGGCAGTTTATGAAATACCCAGCTTGAATCTAACTCAGGTTCTATAGAGGAAGAAGAATACAAAATGTTAATATATCAGAAAAATGGGATAGAGGATCAGAATGTGAAAAGCAGAGAAGAATGTGTTGACTGACTGCCATGGGAGTGGGGGTGGGGTGGGGACAGGAGGGATGGGGAGAGAGAAGGGAGAAGGGGAGGATTGGGAAGAGCTTGGGGGAATGGGATGGTTGAGATGGAGGAAGAGTGGATATGGGAGCAGGGAAGAAGATATCTTAACTAAGGGAGCCATTTTAGGGTTGGCAAGAGACTTGGCTCCAGAGGGATTCCCAAGTGTGACTTCCCCAGCTAGATCCTTGGGCAGCAGAGGAGAGGGTATCTGAACTGGCCTTCTCCCATAGCCACACTGATGAATATCTTGCATATCATCATAGAACCTTCATCTTGCGATGGATGGAGATAGAGACAGAAACCCACATTGGAGCACTGGACTGAGCTCCCAAGGCCTAGATGAAGAGCAGAAGGAGAGAGAACATGAGCAAGGAAGTTAGGACCGTGAAGGGTGTGTCCCCCCATGAAGGTGGGACTGATCTAATGGGAGCTCACCAAGGCCAACTGGACTGGGACTGATGGAGCATGTGATCAAACTGGACTCTCTGAATGTGGCTGACAATGAGGGCAGATTGAGAAGCCAAATGATAATGACACTGGGTTTTGGTTCTACTGCATGTAGTAGAAGCCTAGTCTGTTTGGATGCACACCTTCCTAGACCTGGATGGAGGGGGGAGGACCTTGGACTTCCCACAGGGCAGGGCACCCTGACTTCTCTTAGGACTAGAGAGGGAGGGGGAGAAGGGGGAGTAGGCAGGAAATAGGAAGATGGGAGGAGGTGGAAATTTTTAATAAATTAAAAAAGATAATAAATCTTTATCCTTTTGAGCTGCTGAGCTTGTAGCAATTGTGATAGCAGCAAAAGGAAAAGAACAAAGGCAGTCAGTCAACACATTCTTATCCAAGGGATATTGAGGCCAGATTCAACTGCAAATGTGAATAAGTATAGAGGTCTATAATTTAGGTGCTAGGTAGAGGTGTTGAAGGTTCTCTGAGAGCCATTTCAAAGAAGAGACAGAAGGTATGGATAAGAGGGAGTAGAGGAAGATCCTATGCCTGAGTATGTCCCTAGCCATTTACTGTTGGCTTTCCTCAAAATTCATCCAGGATTTCCAACAGGTAGCTCAGACTATCCTTACTCTTCAAGGACAAATAGACTCACTAGCCATCATAGTATTACAAAATAGGAGAGGATCGGACTTATTCACAACAGAGAGAGGTGGTCCTTGTCTCTTTTGGGGGGGGTGGAGAATGTTGTTTCTATGTCAATCAATCAAGTGTAGTGAAGGATAAGATCCAGTGCTATAGGAATTCCTACAGCCAGTAGCCTTTAAGTTACCCTCCCACTTGGGTGTGGCCTCTTATACTACAAATGGAGATGTAAATGTGGGTCCAGCCTCTCTTCTGCCTGTGGGACTCAGTTGCTGTTCCCCATTCGAGCAGAGGACTGTGAGTCTACCTCTAAATAAATAGCCCTTTATGATACTGCATTCTGAGCTAGGGTGGGATTTCTTTTTAGCATCTGTCTCCATCTGGCGCCCATGTGGATCCAGACTCCACACCTACCGGATAGACTGGCTTAAAGGCCTAACTGGTCCACAGCCCAGGAAGTCTTCCACTCTCACCCACTTGACTTGCTTTTAGTTACTAAACATTTTTATTTTTTTGGAAAACCTCCACTGCAGTGGAGCTGAGTGTTCACCTTGACTTGGAAATTTCCCAAGCTTGCACACATTTCAGCCCCCCTCCATCCCCACTGCCACATTCCCTGCCATGCAACTTTTTGCACAGCTTCCTGTTTGTGCTCCATGCCCCTGAGTTCTGGGCTTCTTGTTCCGTGTATGGAATTGATTTAATTACTTTTAATTTGTCAAACAAAGCATATTTCTCAGTATTTAAACAGCACCAAGGAGGGAAACCAAAGTGGCTCAGGACTGTTCGTGTCACCACCAGTTGCACCACCACTAGTTGCTACTTTGCAACCACGATGGAAAATAAAGATTATTGTACCTAAAACATTTTACCAGACCTCATAACAGATAAATATTTTATTAATTAATAAATCAATACACTTGAAAGGGACATAATGGCAGACAACATTACCAATGAGAATTTTAGTAATCTTTTTTCTAATACTATGGATTGTATTCTACAAGGCTTATATGGTTATTGTGATACATTCATTTATTGGATATTGGGACTCAGTTTTTTTCTTCACATTATATCCTTGTGAAAATGGTTTGATAACAGAGCCAAGAATGAGGCACTTTTAGAAATGATACACTCTTTACAGACTAATAATGAGCAGGTAGTTAACAGAATTAATACCATCATAAATCAAAAGTTACCTGAAAAAAGTATGCTATTTAAAAGTGTAACATTACTTTGACAGGCAATATTAAATCCGTGTCAAAGGATACTAAGAAATTATTTAAAAGAATTCATACTATTGAGTTTGACAATCAAAATTTGTTGAAAAGATATGATAGGCTAGAAGCTAGACTCTGTCCCCAGGAAGGCAATCTGCACACTATCCAAATAATGTCCAAGAGTGAGGTGTTATCTTTAAAAGAAAAGCTCCAGACCTTGGAATCCCATATACAGAATGAGGACCAGAGGCTAAGTGCCGCAATGAAATCACTAGACATATATACAGGCCAGGAGATTCGGGCTTTAAAAAAGACAGTAGTAAAAAGATTTGCAACAATTAAGGAAATTATTGGAGCTCATGAACAGGGAAAGAAGGTATAAGGACAGGATTTAACATCACAAGTACCGCTCAGAGATGATTTAGCCAGGGTTTTTAGCTTCCTACCCTGTAATCTACTCTGACAAAGCATCAAGTTCTAAATGCCCAAAACGTTCCAAAGAAAGTAGATGGATACCTATAGGAATGAATGATCTAAAAGGAATTAAGCAAACAATAGTAACTTATGGCTTGTATTCTGCATTTGTTAGGAAGATGGTAAAGACATGGGCTTTTGTAATTAAAGCCATGCCACAATACTGGTTTTAGTTAGTTTTAGCAGTCCTGGATGATGGGCCTCAACTGATATTTAAATGTTATTTCAGGAAAGAGGCAAAAAAATTTAGAACAACAGGGAAAAGCAAAAGGACATGAGACTTCCCAAGATCAAATTCTTGGTAAGGGCACTGATGGTGATCCACAGGCTCAAGTTCTTTATGGTGAAAAAAAAAAAATCTTATCACTATGCCACAAAGCAGCCATAAATATTGGTACAGGATTAAGAACTCGGAAATGAATTGAATCATATACCATGGTTAAACAGGGCCAGAGAGAACCCTTTAGTGACTTTTTACAAAGATTGACTAAGACTATATAAATAGGAATAACAGACCCAGATGCTAGACAAGTACTTACTGAATCTCTGGCTTTTGAAAATGACAACTTAGAATGCAAAAAGATACTTGGCCTTTAAAGGTTAGATCAGCACCAATGGATGAATGGATCCTGCATATAATGAACATTGGGACATTTGACTATAATACTGAATCTTGGTTAGGAGAAGCAATTTCCAAAGAAATGAAGAGACATCAAAATGCCAAATGTTTTAATTGTGGTAGAATAAGACATCTGAGAAGGAATTGTAGACAAGGAATTCTTAGGACTAATATCTCCTCTGGGAATGGCAAGAACAGGAGGACTCAGCCTTCAGGTATATGTAGAAGATGTGGCAAAGGCTGACATTGGACCAATGAATGCAGATCAACAAAAGACAGACATGGCAGCTTGATACAATTGGGAAACTCCTTGGGGGACCTCTCACAGGCCCCCAAGCCAAAAGTGGCCCAGTCATTCCCAGTCATTGTGAAGGGCATGTCTCATCAGGAAAATTAAAAAATTCAGACCCTTCTGTAAAAGACCATACTGTTCTGGATAATGGAATAAAGATGGAGGATAAATCAAAAAAATTCCAATAGGAAATAGGAATGTATATTCTGGCAGACTTCTATAAATGATCAAAGACCAAAGCTAAGAGTGTGTATAAATGGCATTGTAATTGCGGGTTTGATAGACATGGGTGTGGACATGACTATCATTACTCCAGAATCTTGGCATCCAAATTGGCTACTTCAAGAGGCAAATGTTCATTTCCTAGGAATTGGAACCCTATCTCAAGTAAAACAAAGCACAAGATGGGTTGAATGCATAGGCTCAAAATGACAGAGAGGAAGGCTGAGGCCATATGTGGCTAATATTGCAGTGAATTCATGGGGTTGTGTCATGCTGTAGCAATGAAATACCCAGATTAACATTTCTGCACTCCTAGAAACTCAAATCTGGGAAAGATATTATAAGATACTATACACAAAAGTCAACAGCCATTCAGGCTGTACAGGTATATAAAGCAACTTGCAAACCTTTAGAAGTAACAACAGCCCTACATTTAAAATGTTTAACCGAGAAACCAATATGGGTTAAGCAGTGGCCATTAACAGAGGAAAAGCTTCAGGCTTTAGAACAGCTGGTGTAGGAGCAACTAGATGCTTACTATATTAAAAATTCAAGCAGCCCTTGGAATTTTCCTGCTTTTGTTGTTAAAAAGAAAACTTGTAAGTAGAGATCTAAGAGCTGTCAACAAGGTTATTCAATCTATGGGGCCTCTACAATCTGGAATTCCTCTGCCTTCTCTATTACCAAAAGAATGGCCTCTTACAGTTATTCATTAAAAAGATTGTTTCTTCACTATACCTTTACAAGAAAAGGACAGAAAAAAATCTGCTTTCACAGTGCCTACTTATAATAATTCTCAACCTACTAGGAGATACCTGTGGACTATCCTTCCACAGGGAATGCTCAATAACCTCACCTTATGCCAATAGTTTGTAAGTCAGTCATTGCAAATAATACATAAAAAAATCCTAAATCTATAATTTACCATTACATGAATGATATTTTGCTATCTGATTCTTTAGATACTTTAGAAAGAATGTTTGAGGGCAGGTGGTGGTCGTGCACACCTTTAATCCCAACACTTGGGAGGCAGAGGCAAGCAGATCTCTGTGAATTTGAGGCCAGCCTGGCCTGCAAGAGCTAGTTACAGGATAGGCTCCAAAGCCACAGAGAAACCCTGTCTCAAAAAACCAAAAAATAAATAAATAAATATATAAGCATGTTCAAAGAAGTAAAGAAAGTTTTGCCTAAATGGGGACTACAAATTGCTCCTAAAAAAAATACAGAGAAGAGATTCTGTCAATTACCTAGGTTATAAAATATGTTTACAGAAAATTATAACACAAAAGGCAGAAATTAAGAAAGATCAATTGCAGATTCTTAATGACTTTCAAAGATTGTTAGGAGACATTTCCAGTCTATGATCAGCTGTTGGGATAACACCTGATCTAATAATTCATTTAAACAAAACCTTAGATGGTGACAAAGACTTAAATAGTCCTAGAGAATTAACAGCTGGAGCAGAAAAGGAATTGATTGTCATTGAAGAAAAATTACAGGAGACACATGTGGATAGGGTGAATGCAAATCTTAATTGCAAGCTAGTCATATTGCCTTTCACAATTTCTCCTAGAGGAATTTTATGCAAAGGAAAATATTATCTTAATATGTATCTTTTTACCACATAAACCAAGTAAAAAATTAAAAACATATGTGGAATTAATTATAAAAGGAAAATTGAGACTTTGTCAATTAGCAGGTATAGACCCAGCAGAGATTATAGTGCCTTTTACTACTTATAAAATTAAAAAAATTATGGGAAGACAATGAACCATGGAAAAGAGCTTGTGCTAATTTTTAGGAGAGATGAATAGAAATTATCCCAAAAGTAATAGAATTAACCTTATAAAGAGAACTACTTGGATCGTTCCCCTCATTAGATAAGACACTGTTCATTCTATACTGATGCAAATAAAGCAGGAAAGGGAGGTTACAAATCAGAAAATTTAACTAAGGTGGAACAAAGCCCTTATAATTCCGTCAAAAAGGCAGAGTTATATGCTATACTCATAGTACTAGGGGATTTTAAATAACCTCTTAATATAGTTACTAATTTACAATATGCAGAAAGAGTTGTTGCATATTGAAACTGCTGAATTTATACCAGATGACACAGAATTGACTTCATTATATAAACAGGTTCAAGATATAATCAAGAATAGGCTCCATCCCATATACATAACACACATTTGATCCCATTCAGGTCTGCCAGGTCCTCTAGCACAAAGTAGCAGAAATTGATCAATTATTGATTGTAAATGTGTTGAAGGCCTTGGAATTTCATAAGAAACATCAATTCAATAGCAAAGATTTAAAGAAAGAGTTTTCTATTACATAGCAACAAGACAAAGAGATTGTAAAGAGATGTCCTACTTGCTCTTTCTATAACCAAACAGTGCTGCTTGCAGGGAGTAACCCAAAGAGTACTTAAAGAAATGAAATCAGGCAGATGGATGTGTTCCAATTTTCAGAATTCGGAAAAATAAAGTATGTACACCACACTATTGACACTTATTCAGGTTTTCAATGGGAAACTGCTTTGAGCTCAGAAAAGGCTGATTCATTCAGGAATCACACATTTATTGTAAGTTATGATCATCATGGGTATACCTACACAAATGAAGACAGATAATGGTCCAGGATTTATCTCTAAAAACATGAAGTAGCTTTTTTTTTTTTTTTTTTTTTTTGCTTATTATAATATAAAACACATTACAGGTATACCAAAAAAATCCTACAGGTCAGGCAGTTATAGAAACATCAAATCAAACTACAAAGGACATGTTAAACAAGCAGAAAGGGATGGAAAATACCCCCAGGAATAGATTATATAATGCTTTATTGATCGTGAATTTTCTTAATGCTAATGAGAAAGGAACAATGGCAGCAGAGAGACATTAGATGATAGAAAAGTCTTCTGAATTAAATCAGCCGGTATATTTCAAGGATTTGTTGACCTTACAATGGAAATCAGGAGGTGGGCTACATTGAGAAAGGGTGAAGGTATAAGTCACAAAACAATCCCACACCTGTTTGGAATTATGATTAATTTATTTAAGGGAAAAAACTTACAGATCACCATCCCAAACAATGGCCCTCTGCATGATCAGGAATGAAGTCTAATAGCCAGAAGCTGGAAGCAAGAGAGAGAGAGAGATAGTGCATGGCTACTGCTGCTTTTTAAAGCAAAATATACCATGCCAAAGTGGGCTGGTGTCTTAAAGGCTATTGGCTGAAGGAGCAGAAGTAGCTCCCGCAGCAGAAGGGGCTTTGCTCTTGTTTCCACAGGAGAAGAAAAGCCATGGATACCATCAAAATTATTAAAGTTTTGGTTTGAAAAAGGGAAATCTCTTGAAAAATAGAAATGATGGCTCATCCACAGAGGTGACAACCAATCAGGTGGTGAGGAAACCTCAAAGGCTGGGGCAGGGTTCTGTTCTTGTGTTTGCAGGAAAATACTAATCTTCTAAAGGTTAAGAGACCCTGGACATCTAGATGCCTAACGAGGAAAAAATAATTATCCAGATAGAATTACCAAACAAAGAAAATTATTAATTATGAGAACAAGTCATCTGAGGTAAGAATCTCTGAATACTTATTAAAATAATAATCATGACTCACTTAAAAATCAATACTGACCTTGGAATTGGACAATGGCTCTGTCCTCTAAATCCAAGCATGTTGTTAAAATAAAAATTCAGAATTTCTGTCTCATGTCAGGAGCCATGGTATGGAACAGAAAGATACAAGAATTTAGAAAAATTTTACTTTTCTTCATACCTAGTTTTGCTCTATTGTACCTTTCATGGTATATATGTCTGTAAGAATAAAGATTAAGTTTTCCACAATGAACAATAAATTTTTCTTCACCAATCTTTAAAGTTTCCAGGAAGAAGATGGGGCCCTACAACAATGACTCCAACTGGTTGATTTAACATCACAATACTGATAGCGCTAGTATAAGACCTGTTTTGGGTACAGCTGCTCAAAGATGGTGCCAAATTGGTTAGCTGAAATGGTGTACTTTTTTCTTTATAACTTTATGGTCAGAACTCCAAATAGGAACCTCAGAAAAACTCTACCAAATACTCAGAGACTATTTGCGATTATACCAGACAGTAATCTTGAAACTTAACCATCATTTTACTGTCACAGGATCTCATAGAAAAAACATTGCCCTCATAACAGCTGGAAATAATTCTAGAAGACGACATCCCCTCTTCAAAAAAGTTTGTCCTCAGGGTTAGGGACATCATTTAGGGGTTGATATAATTGTTATAGGGTTGGAGGTTGAGGCGAAATTTTGTAAGCTCAGGGATCTCTTTGAAAAAGAAGAAAATTAGATGGGATAATAGATTAGTGTGAGTTTACGCACACTAATAATAATAGTGAGTAATAGAGTGAATACTTGTGAGCTATTATTTATAGGCAATAACATTGATATAGATTCTTGTATATTGATACAAACTTAAATTATATTGAATATTTTCCTATTTTTATCTACAATATTTATATACTTAGGCAAAGTTATTTTGTCATATTGTATGCATGAATGCTTCTACCTCCGCTTAAGTGCAATATATATTTCTACCTCTGATCAAGATACTTATACATTGTTTACATTTTGAGGTATTGTTCTCATTTGTTGCAGTATTTAGAGATTGTTTAATATTCTAATATGGTCTTAGTTTTTATGTTAGTTAGTTATTAAGAATTATAGGTCAATAGTCATCCATGTTTGTCATGTTTATAGTTAGACTAATCAGGTTCTATAGATATATAGAGATTGTATTCTGCATAGATAGGTAATCTTCAACCATTTCAAAGAGGTGTAGAATATGGCATTTAAATAACGTAGGGTTCTGTTAATGTGAGACACAATTGCTCCTGGCAGCACCGATCTATTTCCAAGAAATTGTTGAACACCAAAGACACTCCACTTGGAGCTTGTTTTCTCCTCAGCAAAACTGGCCTTTGGGCAAGGAACTGCCCATGCATAAACCACTGACAAAATGCTTGATGTCTGGACAGGACAAGCAGGATACAAGAAAAAGGACTGTCAAATCTTGCCAAGGCAGGATAAGATGGTTTTGAAAATTTTCCTGCCTCTGAAAATGGTCTCTCAGTTACTTTAGGCCTTAGCCAAAGTTGGTTGCTCCAAGTCACATCCACATCTACCTGTATGCTAGCAGTCAGGTAGACCATGAATTAGCATCTCTATAAGACATCCTCCAAATTACAAAGGGAGGAAGCACGGAACCTCTTAACTCTTAAGTCATCAGCTTCAGCCAACTTTTTTTCTCAGGTAATCTACATTTATAACAAAAGAAACTAGGAGCAGCACATCCTGGCTATTGTTAAACAGAGACAGCTTGTCTGCAGAGTTACGTGATCAGCTCAGACCGGGCTAATGGCTCTTGTGCCATACAGAAATATGGGCCCACATGTGTGTTTCAGTGTGTATGTGTGTACATGCAAATGTGTGCATGTTATGCGTGATGTGTGTGTACAGTGTAAAACACTGTAACATAGTAAGTCTTTCAGCTCACTTTAGAGCCCAGACTACCCTTAGAGTCACAGGCGTTTTCCTGGCCTCCTTAGCAGTGGAATTACAGGCATGAGCTACCCTTCCCTGCTCATGCTCTTCCGGTTTCGTACAATAGGGAGTTTACGGGTTACTCCAACACTGTGTTTGTACTAGCTTTATTTTGTGCCACGTTGTACCGAAACATAGCATTCAGGCTATGTTCACTTTCAATTTAACAACAAAACAGAACTGCTTATGGGGGTTTTATGCAACACTGATCATGCTGAGAATTTGGAATGGCTTCTTGATGGGGGATGGGTTTGTATCTCAGCAACATAATAAGAACCTGAAGGTTGAACATTATGCTTCCTGCTTCTAAAATTCCATCCGCTTCTCTACTCCAGGGAATGTTGATCCCCATTTTGAAATCCCCGTTCCATTCTCATGTAAATCTCTATCAGCGAATGCAGAGCTGACTCAACCATTACACCTGCACCTCTTTGCCTGTTCACTGTTTATCAGAACCAGTTATCATGCATGGTTATCATACATGAGACAGTACCTCACTCTAACCCAAGCTGCCCTGAGACTCGCTATGTTGCCTAGGCTGGCTTTGTCTTCATGGGGATCTTCCTCAGTCTCCTAAGTACTAACTTTACAGTGTGACCTCAGAATAACTGAGGAATAGCCTCTCCTCAGACAACTCACAGCCAGTCGCTGATGATAGCTGTTACTGTTTGGATCTTAAAGGCCCCTCATATCCATATGATGAAACCTTGACACGCAGGTGTGGTGATACTGGGAACTCACAGAAACACTGGAAGGAGAGGCCTGATGAGAGGAGGTTAGCTATTTGGGAGCTAAGCTTGTGCCCTCCAAAGAGACCTTTGATGGACCTTGAAGTATCTTTGTGCTCAATTCCTCCCCAAACACATGAAATGAGTTGCCCTGCTGCAGCCATGCCTCCTGCCACAATGCTCTGCTGCAGCCATGCCTCCTGCCACAATGCTCTGCTGCAGCCATGCCTCCTGCCACAATGCTCTGCTGCAGCCATGCCTCCTGCCACAATGATCTGCTGCAGCAATGCCTCCTGCCACAATGCTCTGCTGCAGCAATGCTCCCTGCCACGATGCTCTGCTGCAGCAATGTCTCCTGCCACAATGCTCTGCTGTAGCAATGCTCCCTGCCACGATGCTCTGCTGCAGCAATGCTCCCTGCCACGATGCCCTGCTGTAGCAATGCTCCCTGCCACAATGCTCTGCTGCAGCAATGCTCCCTGCCACAATACTCTGTTGCAGCAATGCTCCCTGCCACGATGCTCTGCTGCAGCAATGCTCCCTGCCACGATGCTCTGTTGCAGCAATGCTCCCTGCCACAATGCTCTGCTGCAGCAATGCTCCCTGCCACAATGCTCTGTTGCAGCAATGCTCCCTGCCACAATGCTCTGTTGCAGCAATGCTCCCTGCCACAATGCTCTGCTGCAGCAATGCTCCCTGTCTGAGTATCCTGCTGCAGCAATGCTCTCTGACATGATGCCCTGATGCAGCAATGTTCCCTGTCATGGTGCCCTGCTGCAGCAATGCTCCCTGCCATGGTGCGCTGATGCAGCAATGCTCCCTGCCCTGATGCCTTCCTGCAGCAATGCTCCCTGTCATGGTGTGCTGATGCAGCAATGCTTCCTCCCTGCCACAATGCCCTGCTGTAGTCCATGCTTCCTCCACGATGCTCTGCTTCAGCAGTGGCTCCAAGAAATGGCATCAACTGACTGTGACCATAAACGCCACCAAACATTTCTCCTCCTTAATTTGACTCAAGGGCTTTGTCACAGCAGCAGAAAGCTTCATGAAGTCCTCTACAGATTCCCCGTTTCCCCTTGGATGGGTGGCCCTGTGCCTATCAGTTGTTTTTCTCGTGCATTTTCTTAACTCACCCACCAGCTATGTCTTATTAGTTTGCCTTCAAAATAAGCCAGCCATTCTCAAATCCCTGTTTCCGTGCTTGCTTCTAGGAGAGTCCAAAATATGTGACATCCTTACCAAAAACTTATAAATTATTTCCTCAAACTCAGATTTCTCCCTAAATGAGATTATGATGCACATTGTTAAGATACAGTATGTATTTTTCCATGCTTCTAAGTATGTATTCTAATAGAATTGGTTCAGTTGTGAGGAAGGCTTTAAGTGAAGCTGAGGAGTACTGAGGAAAGGCTGACTTACCACTCTTTTTCCGCAAAGCCGGACTTTATTTAGAACAATACCACCCTCATTCTGAGGATCCATATACCTTGCAAGAGATAACAAGGCATAGAATGAAAATATCACTCAAAATATACTTTAGTTTGAGCTTCTTGAGGAAATCTGTTTTTAATTTCCAGATAAAAACTGAGAATTATACCCCATCTCTTTTAAACTTTAGAATAGCTTAAGAGCCAGTAACTCGGCATTTACTTTGTGTTCAGCACAATCAGTAACCTCAGAAACTTCGAGGTGGAAGAAACTTGTTAGGTACTATGGGGGCTATTATTCTTAGTTGTCAGTCTGACTACATCTGGAATCAACTAAAACCCAAGCAGATGGGTACACTTGTGAGAGATTTTTCTTAATTGAATCACGTAAGTGGGAAGAGCCACCTTTCTTTAATCAGGGCCTCACTTTCTGCTGGCAGCCTATGTGAGGACATGGAAGAAGGGAGTTTTGTGCTCTTTGCCAGCTGGCCCTCACTCTTGCTGGCAAGTCCATTCCATTACTGGCATTAGAGCCTACTTCAGGACTCAGTGTATACCGAAAACCAACTGAGACATTCAGTCTTGTGAATTGAACAACTACTAGATTCTTGAACTTTCCATTAGTAGACAGCTATTTTTGGACTAGCTGGACCACAGCTGGTAAGCCATTCTAAGAAATCCCGTATATATTTATTCTATCAGTTCTGTCCCTCTGGATTAATAGGGTGTTTTACAGGTTTTCATATCTTGTTGGAGTGGATAGTGCATTGATCCATAGAAAGAATGTACATCATAATGGCAACGCATGCTTGGCCTTTGTATGAAATGAATACTTAACAATTAAATTCTTAATGCCTAAATACTTAACAACATGAGTTTGGTTATAGTGTAATGTGCTTGTTGGCCCTTACATGAGAAAAAATTACATCCTACCAGTAAATAAACGACTTCATTTCTAATCTTCTAGAAACCTGTGAAATTACCCTGAAAACTGAGAGTTATTACTTGTTGTGCAATAATTACTGTATTGATATAATCAAGGATTTTTGCAATGTCAAACCATATAATTCAGTGAGTGAGAGATATAAAGGTTAGTAGAGAATCTGAGGACTTCCTGGCAAAAATCACCCAGCTTCAATGTATGAAACCTCTCTACAACATCCCCACCCAAGTAATAATCCTAAAAATCCTAAGCTTGGAAAGTAAAATCACCTCTATAATTTTTGTGGTGAAACCATAGAACAAAAAGAAAAAGAAAATCGTTATAAATTTAGCCAGAGAGAGCAGTCATCACTATGAACAAACCTAGTAAAGAAAGCAAACTTACCAAAACCAACACAGAGGGATAAGCTAATGACATAGACTCAGAAGAACTGGGAGAAAATACTTGTCAGCTTGGAATTTTTTAAAATTAATTAATTAATTAAAGATTTCTTTTTTAAAATTTTTTTTAATTGGAAAAAAAAGAAGTTTCTGCCTCCTCCCTGCCTCCCATTTCCCTCCCACTCCTCCCCTCCTCCTCCCCTCCCCCCACTCCTCCCCCTCCTCTCCTCCTCCTCCCACTCCTCCCCCTCCAGCCTGAAGAGCAGTCAGGGTTCCCTGCCCTGTGGAAAGTCCAAAGTCCTCCCCCCTCAATCATGGTCTAGGAAGGTGAATATCCAAACTGGGTAGGCTCCCACAAAGCCAGAACATGAAGTAGGATCAAAACCCGGTGCCATTGTCCTTGGATTCTCAGCAGCCCTCATTGTCCACCAAATTCAGAGAGTCCGGTTTTATCCCATGCTTTTTCAGTCACAGTCCAGCTGGCCTTGGTGAGCTCCCAATGGATCAGCCCCACTGTCTCCGTGGGTGGGTGCACCCCTTGTGGTCCTGACTTCTTTGCTCATATTCTCCCTCCTTCTGCTCCTCATTGGGACATTGGGAGCTCAGTCCAGTGCTCTAGTGTGGGTCTCTGTCTCTATTTCCATCCATCGCCAGATGAAAGTTCTATGGTGATATGCAAGATATTCATCAGTATGGCTATAGGATAGGGTCATTTCAGGTTCCCTATCCTCAGCTGCCCCAGGAACTAACTGGGGACATCGCCCTGGGCACCTGGGAGCCCCTATAGGTCCAAGTCTCTTGCCAACCCTAAGATGGCTCCCTTAATTAAGATGTGTGCTTCCCTGCTCCCCTAACCAACCTTCCTTTATCCCAATCATCCCGTTTCCCCAAGTTCCTCCACCCTCTCCTTCTCACATTTCTCTCTCCTTCTCCCCTTACCCCCTCCCACCACACCCCCAAGATCCCAATTATTTGCCTGGCAATCTTGTCTACTTCCCATAACCAGGAGGATAGCTATATGTTTTTTCTTTGGGTTCACCTTCTTATTTAGTTTTTTTAGGATATCAAATTATAGACTCACTGACCTTTATTTATCTCTAGAAACCAATTATGAGTGAGTACATCCCATGTTCATCCTTTTGGGTCTGGGTTACCTCACTCAGGATAGTGTTTTCTATTTCCATCCATTTGCATGCAAAATTAGAGAAGTCATTGTTTTTTACCGCTGAGTAGTATTCTAAGATTTCTGCTTCCTCCCCGCCACCGCCTCCCATTTCCCTCCCCCTCTCCCAATCAAGTCCCCGTCCCTCATCAGCCCAAAGAGCAATCAGGGTTCCCTGCCCTGTGGGAAGTCCAAGGACCACTCACCTCCTTTCAGGTCTAGCTAGGTGAGCATCCAAATTGCCTAGGCTCCCACAAAGCCAGTACGTGCAGTAGGATCAAAAACCCATTGCCATTGTTCTTGAGTTCTCAGTAGTCCTCATTGTCCGCTATGTTCAACGAGTTCAGACCCAGGCCAGCTTGCCTTGGTGAGTTCCCGATAGAACATTTCCATTGTCTCAGTGTGTGGGTGCACCCCTCGCGGTCCTGAGTTCCTTGCTCGTGCTCTTTCTCCTTCTGCTCCTGATTTGAACCTTGGGATTTCAGTCCGGTGCTCCAATGTGGGTCTCTGTCTCCTTTCATTGCCTGATGAAGGTTAATATCCAGGAGGATGCCTATATGTTTTTCTTTGGGTTCTCCTTCTTATTTAGCTTCTCTAGGATCACGAATTATAGGCTCAATGTCCTTTATTTATGGCTAGAAACCATATATGAGTGAGTAAATCCCATGTTCCTCTTTTTGGGTCTGGCTTACCTCACTCAGGATAGTGTTTTCTATTTCTGTCCATTTGCATGCAAAATTCAAGAAGTCATTGTTTTTTACTGCTGAGTAGTACTCTAATATGTATATATTCCATACTTTCTTCATCCATTTTTCCATTGAAGGACATCTAGGTTGTTTCCAGGTTCTGGCTATTACAAACAATGCTGCTATGAACATAGTAGAGCACATACGTTTGTTGTATGATAAGGCCTCTCTTGGATATATTCCCAAGAGTGGTATTGCTGGGTCCAGGGTTAGGTTGATCCCTAATTTCCTGAGAAACCGCCACACTGCTTTCCAAAGTGGTTCCACAAGTTTGCATTCCCACCAGCAATGGATGAGTGTACCCCTTTCTCCACAACCTCTCCAGCAAAGGCTATCATTGGTGTTTTTGATTTTAGCCATACTGACAGGTGTAAGATGGTGTCTTAAAGTTGTCTTGATTTGCATTTCCCTGATCGCTAAGGAAGTTGAGCATGATCTTAAGTGTCTTTTGGCCATTTGAACTTCTTCTGTTGAGAATTCTCTGTTCAGCTCAGTGCCCCATTTTATAATTGGGTTGACTAGCATTTTACAGTTTAGTTTCTTGAGTTCTTAATATATTTTGTAGATCAGACCTTTGTCAGTTGCGGGGTTGGTGAAGATCTTCTCCCAGTCAGTGGGTTGCCTTTTTGTCTTAGTGACAGTGTCATTTGCTTTACAGAAGCTTCTCAGTTTCAGAAGGTCCTATTTATTCAATGTCATTGTCAGCTTGGAATTTTATGTTCAAATAAATCTTATTCCTAAGACAAACATACACCCATACTTAAGGCAAAAATTGAAGCAGCTTTTGCAGAAAGTCCATATTAAAGAAATTATTTCAGGAATATGGAAAAATTCAGGTTGAAGATATTAGATGAAAGATGGGATGATAACTAAATATGACTGAATATGTTGCTAGCCCAGGACAAACACTTAAAAACTCAACAGCGGAGTCATATGGGTTTCAAAGAAGACAGAATCAAAACAAAGATAGATATTAATACACGTTCGTGTGATCATTAATGTATATTTTGCAAGGGATAAGATAAAAAGAATTAACAGTGGTTAGCATTAGACATTGTTATTTATATATTCTAACATTTCTGGATTAATAAAAGCCCGTGTTCTGAGAACAAACGAGAATGGCTTAGAATAATCAGTTGAGAACAGGTGAGCTGAACCGTGGGATAAGGGTATGTGCTGCCAAGATGACGACCTGAATTCAATATCCGGGACCCACAGGAAGGAGAGAAATGAATCCCTCAAGTGGTTCTCAGAGCTTGGCAAGCTGCGGCAAGCATGCACTCTTCAAGTAAACACATAAATATAATAAAAATAAAAGTAATGGAAATAAACCAGCACAAAATAGTATTGGTTGGACAAACCATTTTTTTTCTTTTTTATTTGGGTTTTGGTTTTCTGAGATAGGGTTTCTCTGTGTAGCTTTGGCTGTCCTGTGAACTTGTTTTGTAGACCAGGATGGCCTTAAACTCACAGAATCCCCCTGCCTCCGCCTCCTGAGTGCTGAAATAAAAGACATGTACCACCACCACTCAGCTCAAACCAGTTTTAAGAATATAACCAATTATAACAAATAGAAAGAGTTAACGACTTTATACAACAACAATTCTAAGCAATTGTAACAAATATAACCAATTATAACAAATAGAAAGAGTTAACGACTTTATACAACAACAATTCTAAATGCAGTGCAATGCCCTGAATTGTATTTTAGACCAGAAAGGTCTAGTAGAAGAATTGGAAAAGGTTTAATAATCCCTTTAATTAAGAGCTCTCTGTTCATGTTGGTTCCTCAGCTTTGCTGGCCATGTGTCATGTCAACATGAGAAGACACAAAACATCTGTTAGAAGCCGTTTCCCCCCTAAAAATCGTTACAGGAACCATCACACTGGGGCCTGCAGGGAACCCCACACCCATAATTATGTTAAGAATAGTTCTATTGGCAAAACCTGCTCCACACCCAATTAGCTATTTGCTAATTGCTAACGAACCTAATCTGTTAGCAGAACTGCCTTAAATTCCAGCTATCCAGGGAACTAGGTGTGGCAACTCCTGACTTCTTGGCCTACCTGACCGGATGTAGGTTACATGACTGGGACCACGCGGCCAGATTCCATGCTCCTGTGCCCTGCCCCCCAATCCAGGGGCTATATAAGCTGTAACCCTGTCCCTAATAAACGGAGGCTTTGACAAATCTTTGCTTGGCCTCATTTCTTTATCTTAGCCCATCTCTTCCAGGTAGCGTCCCTCCGAGACCCTGGAGTAACAGGCTGCCAGGGCAGGTCACAACTACTAGACTAGTGACCTACCCACGGCGGTCACAAACATCCATGGGAGCCTTGCCACACTTGTGACTTTTCTGAGAATCTAAAATCGATTCCCAAAATTTATTGTAAAAAAAAAAAAAAAGACAGTGTCAATACATTTAATACAATTCTAGCTCTCTTTGTAGTCTCAAGCTAGATGAAAATATGAGTGGAAAATTTTATATCAATAAGGAAAACTCAAACATACATATATTTTTTATTGTCATAACGTTACAGACAAAACTGAAATTAAAGTAGAAAGTGTTATATAACAAAGAGGGTCATCCCTTATGGTAAAATAAATCAAATTTTAAAGCTGATGACATAATTTAAAACTCTAGGTTTTAATATGTATAAATAAAATAATGACAGACTTTTAAGGAGACATTGACATCACAGTGTAAAATTTAATGCCTAATTTTCAGTACTTGCATGTCAAACAGATGACAGTCAATCAGACATTGATGATTGTTTATTGCAATAACAAGCTTAACCTAAAAAATTGCTCTTTTAAAAAAATTATTATTTTTTTTAAGTTATGTGTATTTGTCTCTGTGTAGGTATGTACATATAAGCACAGTGCCTGAAAAGACCAGAAGAGGCAGTCAGGTCCCCTGGTGCAAAAGTTGTAGACAGTTGTGAACGTCTTGGCATGGGTGTTGGGAGTCAAATTTGGATCCTTTGAAAGAGCAGTGCATACTTCTAGCCATTGGGCCATTCTCCAGCCCCAACACCCAATCTTCTGTGGGATATTATATTTAACAATTGGAGAGCATGAAATTAGTATTGTCAAATTTTGAAATAATTGGGTTTTTCCTAGTTACTTGTTATTTATCTATTGCCTGATGGGTAAAAAAATTAGTTAATCCTTCAAAATTCATTGAGTTCTTTTATGACTTAGCACAAAGTCAGCTTTATAAATGTCTTTTGTAAGCTTGGAAAGAACATGTTGAATATTTATACCCAATTTTAAGGGAAATTTCTAGTTAGAAATTTAGTTAGAAATTCTAGACCTAAAACTATAGATGAATGTTAATAGGCTAATATTCATTTTACGGAAACAGAGACTGAACAGTTGAATAAAAAAATGCTGGCTTTTAAATCTTTTCCTTAATGTCAGTGGTCAGAGGAGGCCCACAATTCTTTGATAAAATGTCATATGGGTGATATTTAAGATATTCATCAGTCTGACTACAGGGCAAGTCAAGATCTGACCCCCTCTCCTCTACTGCTTATGGTCTTAGCTGGTGTCATCCTTGTGGATTCCTGGGAATTTCTCTCGAGCTAGGTTTTCTTGCTCACCCTATAATGGCTCCTTCAATCAAGCTATCTCTTTCCTTGCTCTCATCTCTGTCCTTCCTTTTTCTCAACTATCCCATTCATTCAAGTTCTCCTCACCCCTCTCCTCCCCTCCTCTTCCTCTTCCACCCCTCCTTCTCCCTATACCACCATGCTCCCGGTTTTGTCAGGCGATTTTGTCTATTTTGACTTTCCAGGTGGATCCATATATGTTTTTCTTAGGGTTCACCTTATTACGTAGCTTCTCTAGGATCATGAACTATAGGCTCAATGTCCTTTGTTTATAGCTAGTGTCCACTTATGAGTGAGTACAGACCATTTTCATCTTTTTGGGTCTGGGTTACCTCGCTCAGGATAGTGTTTTCTACTTCCATCCATTTGCATACAAAATTCAAGATGTCATTGTTTTTTTTTTTTTACAGCTGAGTAGTACTCTAATGTGTAAATGTGCCACATTTTCTTTATCCATTCTTCAGTTGATCCAGCAACTGATGGAAACAGAGGCAGAAACCCATATCAAAGTCTAGTTGAAGAGTGGGAGGAAGAGGTCAAGATGAGTACACCCACTAAAACAGTCTGCCTGAGCTAATGGGGGTTCATAAACTCCAGCTGGACTGGGAAGGAACAAGTATAGGTCCAAAAGTCCTTCTGGTTGTGGTTGACAGTTGCATGGCTGGGGAAGACTGAGGGGCCACTGGCAGTGGCACTAGGATTTATCCCTACTACATGTGCTGGCTTTTTGGGAACCTATTCTCTTTGGATGGATACCTTACTCTGCCTATATAGTAAGGAGGTCCTTGGACCTTCTCCAAAGCAAATGTGCCTGAAGACTGGATGAGAGTGGACGGGAGGCTACGTAGAGTGAATGGGAGGAGGGGAGGAAGTGGGAACTTGAATTGGTATGTATAATGAAAAAAAGATGTTTGTTTTCTTTTTTAAAAAAATAAATAAATGAGGGGGAAAACTAACCTGAAAATATGACATGAGGGTAACATGACCCTCTCCAGAAAGTTACCTCTAGTAAGCACAGGTGGTTGAGAGAGCTGTTGGGATGCATGAGTTGTTAAAAAGGAGTGGAGATTTAAAATGAACCTCAAGGTGAACCTTTAGACTACTACTCTGAAGAGCTGAGAGATTTGCTCCCCCTTTATGGCTTTAGTGCCCTTGGAGGCAGAACTCAGATATGGAAGGGGGTGGGGAGGTGAGGGAGTGCTCTATCCTTTGGGACAGAGCAGGGCTAGATAGCTCTAATGTCCCTTCCTTAGTGACAAGAGGTCCTTTTACCTTCTACGGACGTGAATTTATGAATTAAAACATTTGTCTCACTTATCCAGTGTTAAAAAGAAGAGGGCAAATGAGTTGATCAATCAGGATTTTGTTTTCTTGAAGCTGATTATAATCATCTCAATACATGTGCCTGATTGAAATTGCTCATGACTGAAGAGTGGCTAGCTGAGGCCTGCTGTTGTTATGGAAATGTAGTCCAGTGCCTGACACACTGGAAAGTAGAGGACTTTGATGCTCTACTCCAGATTTACAATGAGCCGCAACTGGATGTTCCTCTCCCGTCTGCCAGTTACCACGTAATCACTCTGAGGCTTAATATTGATATTAATTGCAAACTGTTAGCCTATTAGCTCTGACTTATTATTAGCTAGCTCTTATAACTTAACTTAATCCATTTCTATTAGTCTATATTTTACCACAAGACCAAGGCTTGTTACCTCATATCTCGCTTCTCTGGCCGCTGCTGGCATCTTTCTGACTCTGCCTTCTTTCTCCCTTTCTCTCTGCTTGGATTTCCTACCTAGTTATGTTCTGCCCTGCCATAGACCAAGGTAGCTTCTGTATTAACTAATGGTAGTAAGACATATTCACAGCATACAGAAGGGCATCCCACATCAATGAGCTTAGATTCGTACGATGCCTTAGCCTCTCTTTATCTCTAGGTAGGAGATACTACTTAAAAGGAGAAATATTTGATATGTTTAAGAAAGAGGAGAAAATACTCAAGCCTGCTTGTCAAGCACATCATCTTTGAAATATGTCCATCAGTGACTGAAGAGAGAATATTCAAAATTTAAACCCTCACAAAATATACACATATATACAAACTTAGTTGTTTCAGACCCACTGAGAAAAATCTTCAATATTTTATGTTAGATAAAATAGCTGGAAAGAAAACATACAAAATTTTGGCTTAATTGGTTTCTTTCCTCAAGGAAATGTGAAACCCACTTCCAAAGTGAGACCTTACCAGTCCATAGACACTTGCTCACATGGTTTCAAGAGTCTTCAATTGTCACAAATAATGAAAACTACACAGAAAGTCTAAGAGCACACAAAGGAATGGAATGGAAGGAGAGGTGATTGGTAGACAAAGCCCGGAATGGTGAGATCATCATATTTTCATCAAGGAATTTCCTGACTTTCTTGTGGACAAACAGGAAGTCACCCTTACATGGAATTTCTGTGACCCTTGAAACACCAACCTCCTCAGTCTAGCTGCATGGATTTAATGAGGAACAGTTTTCTCATGGTTGAGTTGAGCTGCATCAGAATCCTCTATATTACACGAAAGCAAGTAAGATGAACAAAGTCAGACTTTCAGAAGCATCACATCACAGAATGGCAGAAGCACTCACTTGGGTTTATGTGTCCACTGGTAGCCCTGGCACTGGGATATAGAGGTCAAAGGTATTAGGTTTACAGGTGAATATATTGGTCTTAAGTGCCAGGCTTGGTAAATGTGGAATGAGCAGAAGGAAAAAGGAATCAGAGTTTTCCCTGAGTGGAACTGCTGAGCACAGGGAGTGGTATTTTTAGGGCAGCACAGTCAGCCGTGTCTTTGGGTGAGAACCCAGATCCTGTTCTAACTAGGTGCGGGGAAACAGTCACATGGACTTCTAGGCTCGTGGCCCTCAACTTTACATATTAGGCTGCTGCACTCTGTTCTCTTGATTTTTTTTTGCTCAAGTAACTTGCTAACTAATCAGTTTGAACACTACTTATTTCTCTAGTGATATAGGGCTCCTCTAGCACCTCACATGTGGGTTGGTATAAATATTGTGGGTTAATTAGATGATATTGGAAGTTCATGCAGTTGGTCATTGGGCAGATGGGTGGAGAGCCCTCAGATTCTCCTGGGTGCTGAGGACAGGGAAGTGAGAAGACCAAACTGATGCCGTAGCAGGCTGCTTGGTCTTCTCTCAGAGATGAGGCTTCAATTTCAGTTTCCTGAGACTGAGTAAGCAGTTTCGAAGGGAGCCAAGAACAAGGGATAATCAGTCTCCAAAACCCCTGACAGCAAGGACAAGGAGTCCGGGTACACACAGTACCAGGCCAGGCCTAAGCCACAGTCAGCAGATAACCAAATGCGGACAAAGTCTGGGGCTCGTCCAGATCTGCCCAAAAATGGGAACTGGAACTGGAACCAGGCTTGTTGGATCTAGCCAATTAGAAAGCCCTAATATGATGGCCTCTAGCTTAAATCAATCACATCTAAAATGACCTAACTGCTCTAGAAACTCCCTTTAGCTGTGCTTAAAAGAAGCCTGCTAGCTTCTCTGAGGGTTGTCGTCGTTTTGCCTTTGTGTGGGAAGGACTGCCCCAGAATGCTAAAATAATAAATGCTCTTTTGATTGCATACATGGATGATGGTCTTTTGTTGGACTTCTCCAGGACCCTAATAGGAAGATACTGTTCTTTCAGTTTCCTTCCCTTTATAGCTGTCAGTCATTTGACCCTTGAAGGCTTCTCAAATGCTTTGACTCTTGTCTTTCCTTATTATTGTCCTGTTGACTGTGCTTGGGATTTGTCTGGGATCTTTTATCCCCTTTGGTTAATCTGTTGCTGTCTGATAAGCAAATAAACTAGGTTTGGGGTCCAATTCCCAAAGGGGCAAGAAGCTATATATTTAGTCATGATTTCCCTCACACAACTCAAGAAACCTATCTATTCATTAAAGACTCCAATGGTGAGTTACAAATTTTTAGCAATCAACATTCTGAGAGGAAAGCATTTAAATGCCTTAATTTGTAGAAGTTACAAATTTCTACAAATTTACAAAGTTGCAAATACTTCCTTTGTGGTTTATATCATGTTGTGAGATTGCAGGATGCAAAACTGGGAAGCGATACCTATTCTGACCCTACTTTCCAATCCTAGCTGACTAGAGTCCAGAACCAACAGTGCTCCTTCCTTGCTGCAATTGTTACTAGTGAATATTTCTGAGTACAATTTGCTCGTCATGAAGAGACTTGTCATGATCAGTTATGAAAGCAGAGATCTGTGTCAATCTGCGCTAAGAGTATTTACATGACATCAGTATGGCCTGAGCCCCAGTCTGTCCAGCAGCCTGTGGGAAAGTCAGGCTGAGATGACTCTGTGCGATCCAATGCTCTGAGAAATGAAAAGGAAAACGTTTTCTTTCTTTCTGAAATGGTGACACTAGGCTGAAGAGGAACAAAGCTCAAATTTAGTTGCTGATGTTGCTAGCCTTGCAGCTGGTTCCATTTCTATAGCTACTAAGATGACCATTAACATACACTGCAAATTATATTTCTGCACATAAATACCCCATAGCTTTCTGCGGATCAAGTCCAAAATCCCAGCCATTTGTTTTCAAAAAACTGTTAAGCTATTCAAGAACTCACATAAATTGTGTTCAGTCATTAGCAGCAAGCTGTAGCAGCAAGATCTGTCACCAGAGTTGACCAAAACTTTGTACCTCTACTTACATGCCAGGTAACAACTTTTTTATAACTGACCTTTGTCAACTTTACAGTGAATTTAAATTTCTGTCTTCATTAGGAAGTAACTGAAAACCACACACTGAGGTGAACACAAAGACTAATCACAAGTAAATTCAATATTGCTCTTTTGTTTTCGTCAAATCAGTTAAGGGGTTGATTACACTTCTTAACACGAGGGACAGTTTGTGAAACTTGGTCTATCACTTTAGACCATAGTAACAAAGGCTAGTCATTGGTCGGCTTATGTTTGACAGCAAACTAATTTTCAGAAGCTACAAGCAATAATTTCCTTTTTGGAATTCCCAGGCTCTAAAATCTTTGGATACCAACAAAATAAATTAAATGGTTTAAATTGTCCCAATACTACAGTGTTCATGTGAGCAAATTGCTTAATATTATTCTTCATACACTTTTATGTTTATCTCTCTCTATTTAAAAAAAGCATTCCATACCAAGAAATAAAGTAACACTCATTTCTGTAACTTCTTTAGTGTTTTTTTCTTTTTAGACCCTTAATTAGTCTTGACTTAATACTGATGGAGAGATCATCTGTTTTATACGTCTACCTGACTGAACTGTAGGTGTCCAAGTAATTGATCAAAGATTATTGTGCAGTGTTTGGATCGGATTAACATTTGCAGCCTCAGACCAAGTGAAGATGCTTGACTCCTTAATGTCCTTTGGTTTGGTTCTATCAGTTGAAGGCCTAGAAAGAATAAAAAGGTTGACCCGAATAAGAGAGACTCTCTTTTGGGTTCCTCTGCCTTTGGACTCTGAATTAAATATCAACTTTTATTGAGGGCCAGGTACTTGGTCTTTGGTCTAGAGCGGCATCATTAGGCCTCTTGGGTTTCTGATGGCTGCTGGGGACTTGAAGCCTCTAATTGTGTGAGGTAATTCTCTCTCTCTCTCTCTCTCTCTCTCTCTCTCTCTCTCTCTCTCTCTCCACACACACACACACACACACACACACACTAATGCTGCATGTATACTTTGTTCTCTGGAGAACCAGGCAATCGTGTGGAAATCTGTGCTTCCTCATGATTTGGTAGATGTCTGCACATCATAATGACATCATTTTAATGTGGACTAAATTCTCATATCTTTTTACTTGATTACGGATTCATACTCTATTCCAATAATACACGTATTCCTATACACTCATCATGACATTCATTTTATTATGAATTTGGCAGATGTTTAGAGTCTGTGTCTAGTAGTATTTTCCAAATTAGTTTGGAAACTTTATGCTACTACGAAGATAAAGTCTAGGCTGACAATTTTTAAAATAGTGTGATTTTTTAAATCTGAAATAGACACAGAGAAATACAAGAGTTTCAATATTATCTACCCCCCCCTTCACCTGCCTGCCTTGGAAGCTTTCTTTTAATCAAAGATTTTATTATTTATTTACGTGGTGTGTGTGTGTGTGTGTGTGTGTGTGTGTGTGTATACACCTGGTTCCCACAGACATAGGTCAGAAGAAGGCATTTGAACCCTAGAGCTGGAGTCACAGCAGTTAGTAGACACTGGAAATGGGTGGTAGGCACCACATATCAGTTCTTTGCAAGAGCAGCAAGTGCACTTAACCATTGAACCATCTCTCCAGCACCTTGGGATCTTTCCTCAAAGGAAAGTTTTGATGGAACTCAAATAAGAATGTAAGTACCCATGAGGAGCTGCCTAGGTCAGAAGGGGGTGTCCCAGAAGCCCTGTTCATTCTTCACCTCCACTTTAGTCATCTTTAGATATCTCTTTAGGCCCTGGTGTTCCCTGTGTGAAAACCTTCATAGATTTTATAATATATTCTCATTTGTGTTGTTTTCCACAGTCAGAGAAACAATTTAAATGGCATTGTTAGTATTACAATTTACCTAATGCATTTTCAATGTCCTCTTTAATTCCTCCCAATCTTGAGAAGGCAAGATAAAGAGAGATTTATAAAATTGCTGTGTATTACTCTACCTCTTAACCGCATGGTTTATTTGCTTCCTAAATGATCCTACATTTATATTCAATTGTTGTCAGCAGATAACTCATCAGGTGATTCTGATTTGAATGCTGTTTCTCATTGAAAATATGTTAGTAAATCCAGTCTATGGTAAAACCATGTCATTTAATTTACTTTGAGAGAGGGATAGGCTTGTGAGAGAAACTTCATTACCCATGAGGAAAGTAATAGAGCAGTGTCAGTCCGTAAGTCTCCAGGAAACATGTTACACAGGCAAAGAGGAGCTAGAGAGGCCTCTCCAAATACAGAGACCTCGGGGCCACATTCAGGCCGGAAGCAGTGACAGTCACCCGACCTGTCGGGAGAATCCCCTGGCCTTCAGAGTAGTGGTGACCTAGGTCAAGTTCTGTTCCTGTTCCTCTGGGCAGGATTGTGCTCTGATGGTGAGGATCCTAGGCTGAAGCAAGGAATCTTGAATCCCTGTGGTACACAGGTCAGCCGTCATAGTCCTAACTCACACAATATCAGGAAACAGATTTTGTGCACATGAGTGTGTGTGTGTGTGTGTGTGTGTGTGTGTGTGTGTGTGTGAAATTTTGGGAGGCTTTTGTTTTTTTTTTTTTTTGTTAAAGTAATTTTCATGGTTCATAGTTTCTCAGCTTTAGTAGTAGGTGAACTTTAATAGCAGCTTGGGGAGATGGTTAGCCGTTTTAGTTTCCCTCATTATTTCTTAAGATCAAAATAATAATTTTTAACATCATAGAAATTCCATTCTACTGCAAAACCACAAACCAGTATTAAGTTTATTTGTAGAAAAAAATTATAGCACTAGAAATTGAATTAAGGGTCTCTATATGCTAAGAAAGTACTGTATCACTGTACTCTTATCCCCAAAACTCAGTCTGAAACCAATTGTCATGCTAAAATTTATTCTAAATATAAAATCTAGATGTCTTAGTTATTGTCTATTGCTGTGAAGAGATGCCATGAGCAAGGCAACTCTTATCAAGGAAAGCATTTAATTGGGGTTGGTTTACAGTTTTAGAGGGTTTTTCTATCATCATCATAGTGGGAAGCATGGTGGCACCCAGGCAGACATGGTGCTGGAGGAGGAGCTGAGAGTTCTCTACCCTGATCCTCAAGCAGAGAGAAAGACAGACTCTGGACTTAGCATGGGCTTTTAAAACCTCTAAGCCCATTCCTTGCCTCTACCAGACATTACCTCCAACAAGTCCACACCTCCTAAACCTTCTAATCCTTTCAAATAGTACTATTCACTGGGGACTAAGCATTCAATATATGAGCCTATGGGGCCATTCTTATTCCGGCCCCTGCCTATGCATTGATAGTTGTGCTTGTCTGTTTTTCTGCCATATTGACAAGTGCCTGAGAGAGACAACATACAGGGAGGAATTATTTCTTTTGGCATGTGGCTTTGGAGGGCTCAGTGCATTGTTGTGGGGAGGACACGTGGCAGCAGAGCAGTTTACATCACGGTAGTAAGGACACAAAGACATGGGATGGTCCCTCTTACACTTTCATTTAGTTTTCCTGTCTTAGTTAATTTTCCCAAGAAACACTTACTGATATAGTCAGAGGTGTGTATACTGATCCCTGATGTGTCTATCATTTTATTAAAGACAACAATCAAGATCAACCGTCACACACATATGTATGTGCACACATATATGACGCACACACACAATCATTGCATTGAATTCAAATATACTGATATTAACCTTTGGGAGTCTGTGACAGCTAGTTTTATGTCAGCTTGACACAAACTAGTTATCAGAGAGGAGCGAGTATCAGTTTAGAAAAATGTCTCTATAAAATCGTGCTGTAGGCAAGCCTGTAGGGCATTTTCTTAATTAGTTATTGATGAAGGAGGCAGCCTACTGTGAGTGGTACCACTTCTGGGCCAGTAGTTCTGTGTTCTATAATAAAAGCAGGCTGAACAAGCCATGGGAACAGGCCAGTAAGTAACACTCCTCCACGGCCTCTGCGTCAGCTCTGAACTCCAGGTCCCTTCCCTGTTTGAGTTCCTGTCTTGACTTCCTTCAAAGATGAGCAATGATGTGGAAGTGTAAGCCAATTAAACCATTGTCTTCCTAGCTGCTTTTGGTCATGGTGTTTCACCATAGTAATAGTGACCCTAACTAGAGAAGAGTTCTATCAGAGGGAACCCCAGTAACAAAGATTTCACCTTGATTGAGTGTAGACAGATTTATATTTGGGTCACCAGCTCACGAAAAAACAACATAGAGTCTTATCACTAATTATGAAGCTCAGCCTATAGCTTAGACTTGTCCTACTAGCTCTTACAACTTAAATAAACCCATTTATATTAATCACGTTTTGTCTCATGAGTTTTTACTCTCTTCCATCTTGAACCTCCTGTTTCCTGTCCATGACCTCTCCCATCTCTCCCATGACTAAATCCATCTCCTCTTCTCTCTTTTCCCAAAAGTCCAATCCCACCTCATCCTGCCTAGCTATTGGTCATTCAGCTCTTTATCAAACCAATCAGAATGTGCCTTGGCAAAGACACATCTTCACAGTGTACAAAAAGATTATTCCACAACAGTTGAGAGGAAAGGATAAGTTTTTATCCAGTACCATTTAAGAATGCCTTCATGGTCATACAACATAGGACAACAGTTACAGTAAGCACCAAAGATTCAGAAAATCAGATAAATAGTTACTTCTTTCTCCTGTATGCCTGGCTCCTTCTTATGTTCCTAATTAGAGGAGAGGTGAACTTTGTCCATCTCAGCGCATCAGACTTACATTTCAACATGATCTGTTTGGGAACGGGTTTTAAGGGTTTCTATTGCCCATAGATACCCTATGGCCACAGCAACTCTCATTAAGGAAAACATTTAATTGGGGTTCGTTTACAGTTTCACAAGTTTAGTTCATTATCATCACAGTGATGTGCAGGCAGATATGGTGGTGCGCAGGCAGACATGGTAATGTGCAGACAGACATGGTAGCATGCAGGCAGACATGGTGCTGGAAACACAGCTGAGAGTTCTATATCTTGATTTGTTGGCAGCAAAAGCAACTGCGTCACACAGGGTGTAACCTGAGCATATAACACCTCAAAGGCCTTCTCTATAGTGACACTCTCTTCAGCAAAGCCTTACTTACTGCAACAGGGTCACATCTCCTAATAGTGCTACTCCTTGTGAGCAAGCATGCAAACACATGGGTCTATGGGGCCCCACTATCCAGATTATAACACCCTTCTAACCACCCTCTTCACCCAGGGCAGTTTGACCTTTCTTCTCCCTGAGAGGGAGTTCAGCCTTGAAGTTCTGCTCACTACTCTTGCTATATTTCATCCTGGACTATGGTCATCTGTTTAATACAGTGATAAAATTAATGATTTGTTTTAAGGCAAATTTTTTAAACATTATTTTTATTGATTTGCTGGAAATTTCACATCATACACTGCAATCCCACTCACCTCCCAGTTCCTCTGTATCTGCCCTCTATTCCTGTAGTGTTTCCTCCAAAGAAAAACTTAAAAAGAAATCATAAAAAATACAAATAAGAATATTAATTAAAGCTCAAACAAACAAAAATAAAAAATAAGAAAAACTAACACTTTGTTCTTCCAACTTTTCTGTCTCTCCATTGCCTCTTCATTCATCGTGGTGGCATAGGGAGCTGCTGTGTCCACCCTGTTGTCTGAACAGCTGTACTTGTAAATATTCATTGTGTTGTGTGTTTTCGGGCAGATTCAAGGCCTCTGGCTTCTGGCACACCATCAGTGCTGGACCCTCTCTAAAACTCCTCTCAGAAGTCAGTCATTGTCCCACATTGTGGACATCCTGTGGCTATGGTCCTGAAAGACAGTTCCTTCACGTCTCCAGAAGGTCATAGATGGGGGAAATGTTGGGGAGTGCCCACTCAGAGTCCTGGATATGAGCCTGTATGGCTGCTGAGTTGGTCAATCTGGGCTGCTGGGATCACTCTACCTCAGGTGAGGCAGAGCCAGCTCTCCCACACCCATGATGGGGGTGGGGCCAGCTTTCCCAAGTGTGTGTGCGGGCAGTTCTCTTATGAGGGGCAAGACCAGTTTTCCTATACTGGGGTCTTCAGATCCATTGTCTCAGGGTTATTGAGAGGTGGGACCAGGCCTAAAAGGCCCTTATACTTCAACATGTGGTTTGCATGGGCTTCTGTGGTAACATGGGCAATGGACAACAAAACATACCCAGCTGCAACAGAACAACACACTCAGAAATGATCCTCAGCAGCAGCATAAACATGGATGTCACCATGTTCCTGGAGGGGGGCGGGGAACACAGGCTTCTCAGATCAGAATGGGTCTAACAGATTCATGGTTTCTAGACTCCGATATGGTCCCAGGCAAGAGCCCAGTCACCAGGCAGTTGCATGGCCTTCCACGGTAGCAGGAGCTATAGACCTCAAGGCAGATCCTGGCCAAACTAGGGCCAAAGACCTAGGTATGGCCTTGGCATCTGCCCAGGTCCAGACATCATCTTGGCCCTGGGTGGTAAGCAGGCCTCCCACATCTGCCTGTTCCTCCCATATCCCACCACTCAGCATAGTGGTGCATGACCCACCGGGGTCACAAGGAGGTGGACCCATGGATTCTCCTACCTGCATAGAACAAGGGACCCCAGGTAGGCATGTGAGTGTCCTTCCTTAAGGGAAAGTTTGAGGTTTTGGCTTGAAATTGCTTTTATCTACATTACATCAATCCTGTGCCATTTTAATGAAACCTACTTGGTAGTATCACACGGGTAGAAATGAAAGAGCCACCAAATGAATGCATTAGAGAGATTTAAAGGCTGGAGAGATTGCTTAGTGGCTAAAAATATGCACTGCTCTCCAGGGAACCTGAGTTTGGTGCCTCTCTATACCTGGTTGCATACATCTGCATGTAACTCTAGCTTCAGAGGATCCAATACTTTCTTCTGGCTTCTGTGGGTACCTGCACACATATAGTATACACATAAATAAAAATATTTTAAAATATTACAAGCAAAATAAACCCAGGATTCAGAGTTCAGGAGCCTAGATGGGCAGAGTTGCCTGTATCATGATAGTTGAGACTTATATTTGGCATGTGGTGTGTAGGTTTCTGTCCCACTCACCAGTTCCCAAATAATCACTCAGAGGCTTGCACTGCTTGTGAATGCTTGGCTGATAGCTCATGCTTGTTACCAGATAACTCTTACATGTAAATTAAATCACATTTCTTTTTAAAATTTTATTTATGTATATGAGTGCTCTGTTTGCATGTTCCTCTACTTGTTAGAGGAGGGCATTGGATCCTACTGTAGATGGTTGTGAGACACCATGTGATTGCTGGGGATTGTACTCAGGTTCTCTGGAAGAGCGGCCAGGGTTCTCAACTACTGAGCCATCTCTCTAACCCTCAGCCCAAATTTCTTATCTATGCTTTGCCACGTGACTCACGGCTTGTTGCTTCATTTCGGATACATCCTCATTCCTTGGTGGCTGGCTGATGTCTTTCCTGATGCCCTTTCTCCTCCCAGAGTCTTCTGTTTCTGACTGTCCATCTATACTTTCTGCCTGGCTACCAGCCTGTCAGCTCTTGATTAACCAATGAGACTAGCACATATTATTCCACAGCAGTGGAGCCTCACTAGTAGTGCCTGCTCCATTACTGGTTCCCCGATTTCTCATCGACAGTTCTTCACTTCCCTCACCTTTGGGAACCGGACCCACAATGGCCCCGGCAATGGTGGGGCAGGCCCTAACTGCAAGCCCTCTGTGCTTACTGTAAAGGGGGGTGGAGTAGGGCAGAGAGCAAGGATGGTTGGGCAGACCTTTCACAGGAGTGACTTGTGCAGAGGGAATCTGGGCTTCACTCTCTTGCTTGTTCTTTTCTATTAGCAGAGGTGGAGAGCTCACTGCATATAGACGTTTCATATAGCCACTCTCTTTTCTATTAATTCTCCCCTTTAGTGGAATCACTCGCATTAGCCCACAAACATGTTCGCTTCCTGTCTTCAAAGTAACTGCGAAGGTAATCCATTTGTGTGTGTGTGTGTGTGTGTGTGTGTGTGTGTGTGTGTGTGTATGTGTGTGTGTACACGCTACATGTGGTTGAGTACCTGTGGTTTCTAGACGAGGTTGCCAAGTACACTGGAACTGGAGCTCCAGAAGCTTGTGAGTTGCCTGATGCAGGTCCTGCCCACTGAACTTGGGTCCCATGGAAGTGCAGCAAGTACTCCTGAGTGCCCGACCATCTCTGCAGTCCTTTATTACAGACATACTTTATTTTCTCAGATTCTAGCTCAGGCTGACCTGCACTGAACCTGTCTCCTGGTGTTCATGATATACAATCCAGCTAAGAAACCCCCAAAAGATCTACCATAGGTAAAATAGTAGAGAACAGGATTATTTACATGCTATGTTTATTATCTTCAGTTAATGTAAGTTTTCATCCATTATAATTGCCTTTGGTACCAATTTGTCTTAGTGTACTGTGGATTCTTGAGGCACATGGCTGGGTAAATGTCTGTTTAGTCTTCCCAATTATTGTGTCTAGTCCTTGAGTCGGAGATTCTGGGCATCTTTCCTCATTTGGCCATTTCCGACTTCCTTCATTAGCTGCTCTGGAGATGACACTGTTGCCCCACTTTCCTGGCTGCTACTAGATCACAAAATAAAGTTTGCAGTGACCCCAATGATGCATATTTGATGTTAATTTGTTCTGACTCAGGGTTGTAGCTGTGGGAGCTTGTCTGCTGCAAAACGCCCTCTGAATGTGAATGAGGTGCCGCGCTTTGATTAACTCCTAGCAGGCTATGTTTAACCACGAGAGGACAGCGCCACACCAGCTAGCCCCTTGTGCGACTTTAAGCATAGATGAATAGAGCGGAGTTCAGAGGCATGAGTGCCTTGAATCCTGGAGTTGGTCTCTGCACATGACTTCTGAAGGAAAGTCAGAACCAGGTACTCCTTAGAGAAGCCTAACAGAGCAGGTTCTCAAATCCGCTTTGTATTAGTGCTGCAGCACTTTGTATCTATGGGTCTGCGCTGCTCTTATTAATTTGCAAGATTTTCACAGAAAATGAAATGGATTCCATTTCTGGAACTGGCAATTATGAATTCCGTCAGTGCTTTCAGTCACCCAGAGACTTATTTATACATGCCACTCAATAGGGCAATTTGCCGTTCTGGATAGATTGCAAGGCTTAATGCAGACTGCTTGTGCCCAAGCTTTCCCCACCTCTCGAAATGGAGCAATCACAGGCTTATGTATCTGCTCTATGTTAAATGAGTTCCAGATGAGAAGAGGAGAAATGCATGCTTTTGGAGAGACAGATGTGGTTCTGTTTGATATAACTTTATGAACTCTGATTGTGTTGAGGCTATGGACTGCAGCTTTGGGAGAAGTGGGTAAGCTAAAGAGTTCCTGCTACCAGAAAACTTGATGGAGCCCCCACCATCCCGACAGTAGGCTCCCTGGGGAGTTGTGGGATACAATTTCATAAGAGAGCCTTGTGAAGAAATAATACAGGTGTGGGAAGGTCCGGTAGGTACACGGTTCCGTCTAGGGTTAGTTTCACAGTTCACCACTCTCTCTAAGAAACATGGGTGTACTGTTACAGCTCTAGAACCTCAAGCTAACCCAAAGAGCACCCACCCAAGAGAGTGCATTCCCATTCTTTCCGTTCTGCTGACCAACCATTAGCAAAGGTGGCTGTTGGTTAGGTGTACCTCGGTTCTAAAAGCCTTTAAGCACATCTTAACATCCTTCAAGGGGTCATGGAGCACGCTGCACAGTTTTGTTTAGTCTCACTTCTGTTCCCAAAAGGAACAGAACACAGGAGTTTGCTTGAGGACGAAGATTAGGTTCTGGGCATTGCTGAAGAATATTTCCTTTTTATTTTATTTTATTTAAATAACATTTTTTATTCATATCAACCACAGTTCTCCCTCCCTACTCTCCTCCTGATCCCCGTCCCCTCAACCTGCTTCCCATCTACCATCTACCCCTTCTATGCCCCTCCATCTCCATTCAGAAAGGGGCAGGCCTCCCATGGGCTTGCACAAGCATAGCACATCAAGTTGAGGCAGGATGGAGCTCCTCCCTTTGCATTGAGGCTGCGAAAGGCAATCCAGCATGGGGAACAGGTTCCCAAAAGCCAGCTAAATGTCAGGGACAGGTCCTGATCTCACTGCTAGGAGCCTTACAAAGATACCAGGCTACACGACTGTCACACACATGCAGAGGACCTAGGTCTGTTGGTGCAGAGTCCATGAGCTCCCATGAGCTCAGGTCAGCTAGCTCCCTCCTCCCTTTGCTCAGCAAGACTCTCCAAGCTCAGCCCACTGCGTGGCTGTGGATCTCTGCATCTGCTTCCATCAGCTACTGGGTAGAGTATCTCTAATGACAATTAGGGAAGTCGCCAATCTGATTACAGTAGATGGCCAGTTCAGGCACCCTCTCCACTATTGCTAGGAGTCTTAACTAGGGTTATCCTGATGGATTCCTGGGGGTTCCCTAGTACCAGATTTCTCCCTGACTCCCAAATGCACCCCTTCATCAAGACATCTCTACCCCTCTATGTCCCACTCCCAACCCACCTCCCACACCCAGCCCACCCAACTCACTTCCTCAAATTTCCATCCCTCCATCCCCTCTTCTGCTCCCAGTTTATCCTGGGGATCTCTTATATTTTTCCTTTTCCCAGGGAAATCTATGCATCTCTCTTTGGGCCTTCCTTTTACTTAGCCTCTCTGGGGCTGTGGATTGTAGATTGGTATCCTATATCTTACTCCAAATATCCACTTATGAGTGAGTACATACCATGCTTGTCCTTCTGGATCTGGGTCAGTTTACTCTGAATGATTTTTTTTTCTAGTTCTATCCATTTGCCTTCAAATTTCATGATGTCATTGCTTTTTACAGCTGAGTAATACTTCATTGTGTAAATGTACCACTATTTTTTCCATTCTTTGGCAAAAGGCATCTAAGTTGTTTCCAGGTTCTGGGTATTATAAATAATGCTGCTATGAATATAATTAAGCTAGTGTCCTTGTGGTATGATTGAGCATCCTTCGGTTATATGCCAAAGATTGGAATAGCTGGGTCTTAAGGTAGATTGATCCTCAGTTTTCTGAGAAACCACCATATTGATTTCCAACATGACTGTACAAGTTTGAGCTCCCACCAGCAATGGATGAGTGTTCTTCTTACTCCACATCCTCTCAAATGTAAGTTATCATCGGTGTTTTTGATCTTAGCCATTCTGACAGGTGTAAGATGGTATCTCAGAGTGATTTTGATTTGCATTTCCATGATGACTAAGGATGTTGAACAATTCCTTAAATGTCTTTTGGCCATTTGAGATTTGTCTGTTGAGAATTCTGTTTAGATCAGTACCCCATTTTAAAAAATGGGATTATTGGTTATTTTGATGTTTAGTTTCTTGAGTTCTTCATATGTTTTGGAGATCAGCCCTCTGTCAGAAGTGGGTTGGTGAAATCTTTTCCCATTCTGTAGGCCTTTGCCTTACAGAAGCTTTCAATTTAGGAGGTCTCATTTGTGAATTGTTGTTCTCAGTGTCTGTGCTACTGATATTATATTTAGGAAGAGGTTTCCTGTGCCCATGCATTCAAGGCTTCTTCCCACTTTCTCTTCTATCAGGTTCAGTGTAGCTGGATTTATGTTGAAGTCTCTGTTCTACTTGGACTTGAGTTTTGTGCACTGTGATAGGCATGGATTTATTTGTATTCTTCTACATGTTGACATCCAGTTATGCCAGAACCATTTGTTGAGGATGCTTTCTTTTTACCATTGTACAATTTTGGCTTCATAGGTCAAATTAAATGGAGAGAAACTCAAAGCAATTCCACTAAAATCAGATACTTGTGCTTGCTCTTGGGACTCTTTCTCTTCTATCAGGTTGCTGTGTCCAACTTAGACATGATAGATTTGTTTAATCTTTTTATATTTTGTTTTGTCACATTTGATTGCTATCTCTTGGAAGTCTGTTCTTTTCTAATGAGAGACAGAAATGGTGTGGACATGGAGAGGAAGGGAGGCGGAGAGTAACTGGGAGGAGCAGAGGGAGAGGAAACTATAATCTGGACACATTGTATGAGAAAATTTATTTTTAGTAAAAGGAAAAAAAGGATCATAGCCAGATTAGCATGAGTAACAGACAAAATGTGATGGAAAAACCATTCCAGCGAAGATACTCGGGTGCTAGATCATCATGAGAACACCACCGAACGCTCCTGCCTTAGGATACCACCTGCTCAGGTTACACATTGGTTACTGAAGACAAACTCTGGCTAGATCTTTAATTTGATTTGTGTGCATAGGACTGGCACCTTTCAGTACATAACCCAAAGTCTATTGTACCGGTGCGGTTCATATCTTCCTACTAATCACTGCAGTTGTGTGAGCAGAAATAGGTGGAAATGACCACCGTGGCTGTAAATACCCCATCCAGTGTTCCCAAAGAGAGTCCTGGAAGGTTCCATGCATTGCACTCTCGAAATGGCACCTGGGCACATATTCCCTGTTGGGGTTTGGGTCTGAAACACTGCCCCAAGCTGGTACTGCTGGGAGATGACTGAAATTTCAAGAGGTCCAGCCTAGTGAGATGTTTTCATCACGACAGTCCTCCACTGGGGACTGTTTCAGGGATGCACAGCTGACTAAGCGTGAAACCATAGGGAAGCTATATTGCTGTAGAAAATTCCAAGATCCCCTTTGTCTGTGCTTCTCCCCTGCTCCACCCGTGATGTAATTATTTAGATTGTGTAGGAACAGCTTCCCAGATCTATTCATCCCTGTTTAGCTTTCATTGTTTGCTTTGAAGCTACCCAAGGTCAGGCGCTAAGCGCTGTTACACAGAGTCAACACCAGGGGGCGATCAAAGCACACCACACTAATGACAGCGTGTCAGTCAAAGCTCAACCATGACCCCCCTGCGGTGCACCCAGAACAACCCGCACTGGACTCGGTTGACAGAAACACCAGTCGATGTAACTCACAACACAGAAATAGGATTTTTAATGGTATTACATGCCTCACGTGTTCAGTAGGATTATTATAATCACAACAGTGTTGTCGCTCAATGCCAAAGGCCGAACAATGGCATCCCCTAACTGTAAGTGATCGCACAGGAAACAGAAGGCAGAGACCACCCTGCCTTAGTGTCCCACCGTGCTGGTAATTTATAGGTGCCATGAGCCTAGCTTCAGTTCCTGGCCACGTGCACTGCTCTAATGTGCAAAGCCCCGTGACTCAAGTGCTCAGAATTCCTTGACCACGTCAGTGCTCGTGACCACCGTGACTAATTCTAGGAAATAGCTCCCGTAACAAAGCACTTCTTGAAAGGAATGTGAGAGGAAAAAATCCAGCCAATCCTTTAGGAACCTCTCCGGGATCATGCCAGGCATTGTGTTTGCCTGTTAATGATCAAGACGCAAGCAGCTGCTCCTTTGGGGCTGTCTGTTTCCTCTCGGAAACACCAGCTTCCCTCTCCAGTTCCTCTAAGTCTGAATCAATAGTGTGGATGGTTTTCTGTTTCTCATTGTTGACAGACTCCTGCAACACCACATCTTCTAGTATGATACAGGCAAGGACATAGGACTAAATGTTATTAGTGCAGGTTTCTGAAAGTGCATTCCATACACACAATACACACATGTGCACACACACACACACACACACACATATATATATATATATATATATATGTAAATGCATATGTATATTACCCGAAAATTTCATACATGACTGTGTTTTGATTGATCACCGAATCTCTCCCTCTAGCTCCTAAAACACCCATCCATTATTCCTTTCCCTTCATGTACTCTTCAAACAAACAAACAAACAAACAAATATTGATTCTACTTTTAATTTTAATTCAATTACCTAAATTAAGGGAAACCCTGAACAAAATGTGTCTGTTTCCAGATGGCTCTTCATGTTGGAGGAAAGTCTGAAAGAAACCTCCTTTTCCCTTAATATATACATTTATTATGACATCAATTATGTCATGTATTGAATGGTACAAATGAGCCATTTCCTCAGCTGAGCACAGACACATAACCATCACCTGTATTAATAAGCAATCCATTATCCACAAGCTCATACTGCAGCACAAATTAAACTCATGTTCAGTACTCACAACAGGTGCTGCAGTCTTGTCTGTTTCATAGAGTGATTGGAGTGATCTTCAATTGTACTGTTGGCTCTCCAGCAAAGGGCTCTGATTTGGGGGCTGGTGAACAAGAGGACAACTATTGGGAGAATCTATTGGAAATGCCCCAGGGTGGTGTGCTGTGGTGCTGACTCAGCTGTTTTCTCAGTACTTCCCGGTAAGTTTCCAAAGTCATACCCTGCCTTTTAAAGCCCTACCCTCTTTCCTAAAGCTATGTATATTGTTTAGCCTTGAAATTGTGTTCAAACAGTGTCCTTGCTTGTGCAGCATGCCTTTAATTCCAGTACTCAAAAGGCAGAAGCAAGAAGATCTCTGGGAATTTGAGGTCAGCCTGGTCTACAAAGTGAGTTCCAAGACAGCCAGGGCTACATAGTGAGACCTTGTCCAGAATACACCAAAACCAACCAACCAACCAACCAACCAACCAACCAACCAACCAACCAACCAAAAAAGGAAGAACCAAACAGGCAAACAAACTACTAACCAACCAGCCAATCAGCCAACTAACTTACTAGCCAACCCACCAAACAAACAACCAAACCAAACCAGTGCTCTCTGCACACTGAGCTGTGAAGTTTAAACTACAACAATGACAAGATCACACTACCCATTCCCTTTATCCTCAACTTTAAAGCCTGTTTCTCAGCTCTCTATTGAGGTATGATTTAAATAAAATAAAACTATTCAGTGGGTCCTGATACCTATTTCCAGTACACAGTCTCAAAATTGTTGGTCCATTATAGCCTAATCTTTCAGGACAAAGCTGTCCCATCCCTTACTACATTTCTTACATCTGAACACAGAGAAGAGGCTTTACAAATATTTGCTGAGGAAATGAGTGATCAAGCTATGTAAATAAAAATAAGCCTATCAAGAAAGAGTAACAGGGTCTATGATGTAGGCATGTGTGTGCCTGGAAACTGCCTAAATCAGGAGAATAGACTTGCAGTATAATATCACATGAGCAGTGGTAGCCGCTGTGACTCTCTTCCTGCCCTATCCGTATTTCTCAACTTTCCTGGATGTTCCCTCAGGTCAGTTCCTAGTCAAGTAGAATATTTTCAAATCTCTCTCATCAGAGCATTTTCTAGATCAATCTCTAACCAAGGAGGGAAGGTTAGTGGAAGAGACCTATCTTCGCCTTAGCCTGTCGGTGAGGTGGATCCCTCGAGGGTTGCTGGGCCCTAATATCTTCCTCAGGGGAGGAGGTGAGACAGCACAGAGTCAACATCTTAAACATCAGGAGTCAGGTAGAAGGCATACAGAGTCTGCATATAGCAACCTAACTTATTAAACACAAGGGGAAAAAACATATATACACTCCTAGGACCCAGGCATTCCAACCCCATGACACCATTGCCCCTCATTGGCTAGGCACAGTCAGGACTGCTTATAGCATCTGGTGCTAAGCCCTAACACACCTTAAAATAATATTCGACAACAGCCTGGTTTCTCCCTAACCACGGGGAGGTGGTTCTGGGGGTGGTTCATCTACCTTTTCCTTTGCAGAGAAGTGAGCGCCAGATGGATTCTGAATGGATCCCTTTTAGGTTTCCTTCTTTCTTAGTCTTTCTTCTCTGCTTCTTCTCTACTCTTCTGGGATCTTCTCCTCAAAAACCCCTCATGCCTAAGTCTGCTTTTCAGAAAATCCAAAGTAAGCTAGTAAGATTGACCTAGGAATAGGCAGCGAAGTTAACAAATTTGCCTCTCTTTTGTGTGGAGATCCTGAACAATTTCTCCACTTCTGAAACTGTTATCAAAGAACAGGGTAACACTACATTTTAGGGTTGCATAAAAACCTTTACTCAGCTTTCTCTAGGTAATATGCTCATGTTAGGCTTTGCTTTGCTACAAGGTTTCCAGAAATTGGTAACTCATGTGGTGACTAAGAATCAGTGACATTCTTAAGATATTACTGTGTCAAGTAGGTAAGAAACACACAGGAGCTGGCCTCTCCACCTTCTCCTCTGATGGCACTCTGGTTCCTGTCTGAATCTCTGCTCCTTTCCCAGAACATCTAGGACTCTAGAGAGAAAATAAGGATAAGGAGAGAGAGAGAGAGAGAGAGAGAGAGAGAGAGAGAGAGAGAGAGAGAGAGAGAGAGAGAGAGAGATTGATTCTTGTTGATCTAGGTCTGCTCAAGGAGGTTGCAGTTGCAGTCCAGGAGCAAAGATCTGGATCAATGACAAACAATGAAATGAATGAAATGTGAAAAGAGGGTAGGATTTAAAACCCAGGAAGGCAGACTAATCAGGACAGAGCCTGCAGCAGAGGTGATATGGAATTATATGTGTGACAGCGATGCCAGTCAGGGAACAAGTCACCAGCTGTGCAGAAAGAGCCAGACAGGCAAAGAAAATGGCGGCCCTGTTTGCCCTGTGTGCCATTGCTCAGTGGAGGACTATGAATCAAGAATGGAGTGAGCAGGGGAGAGGGGGCTGGGCTGTAATCTCACCCTTAAAGCATCAGGGACATGATTCCTTTGGTATTGAATAGGCTTTGAGCTGAGAGACAAGTCCTGAGCTGAGGAGTCAACCAACCTGGTATACATTTAAGAGGTTTGCCCTGGATGCTGGAGAAATAGACTGGAAGGAAGGAGTCAGAATCTGTAGGTCAGCTAGAGGCAGAGAAGTGATCATAGCTCAGTCCATGGCAGTTGAAGTTGGGACGAGGCATTGGATTTAACCATAACAACTTGTTTATGCATGACTGAAAAGGGATTTGAACAGAGGTATCCTGTGTGGGTTATTAAAGGAAAATCTCAGTGCCTCCATATGAATTATTGGTCAGGGAAATCTAGCATTGGTCTTCAAACCAGATAATCTGGTCATGGAAATCCCTCATGAATATGACTAGCAATTTGCCAATCAAAGCGAGAGGGGTCTTCAAACTTCAGACAACCTGGTCATGGAAATCTAGGATTGGTCTTCAAACCAGATAACCTGGTCATGGAAATCCCTCATGAATATGACTAGCAACTTGCCTTTTGGTTGATTCCAGGTCCAGTTGAAGTTGACAACTGAGAATAACCACTAGGATTTCTTTTTGTAGTGCTGGTGCCAAGCTAATGCCCTCACATGCTAGGCGAGCACATTACATAGAGCTTCTAACCTCCAGCTCCTTCACAGTTAACATGTAGTCTACAGTCTTTTTATGCATTTATCAGGTCTAGATATTTCTTGTTAATAGAAAATGCAACATTTGACTCTTAGATGGTTTCAAGGTGTATCTATATTATAGTATGCTTCAAAATGATAATAATTAATATACTTTAGTAGTATTCCATTGGGTCCAGGCATGGTGGTATACACCTTCAATGTTAGCAGCAGCCTAGCCCCTGCTAAGTTCTGTCCAACCTATACCTAGGAAGAGACTTATGGAATAGGATGATTGTTTTGTGTTTAAGTCTTTGATGAAATGCTAGATTGGTTTTCAAAACAAACACATCAGTTGGCATTTCCTAACCCTTTCTCCACATCCCCATCAACACTGTAATTTTCCAGATATCCTCGTTACTGGGGAGTGGCTTACCACTAGGTCTTTGCCTTGAATGTTGCTAATCATTAATCACACTGTTCATCTTCTTATGTGAGCTTAAAAAATTAAGTCCTGTGCCCAGTCTATATTGGGCTGCTTTCCAGTTCTTTATACATTCTGGATAAATATAAAATAATAAAATGACATTTTTTTAATTTTTTTTTATTTTATTTTTTGAAAAATTACTGTCTCCTCCCCGTTTCCCATTTCCCTCCCCCTCCTCCCACACATCTCTCCCTCCCCCATTCCCCTACCCCTCTCCCCCCCCCCCCACTCCATCCCCCTCCCTCTCGAGAATGAAGAGCAGTCCAGATTCCCTGCCCTGTGGGAAGTTCAAGGTCCTCCCCCCTCCATTCAGGACCAGGAGGGTGAGCATCCAAACAGGCTAGGCTCCCACAAAGCCAGTTCATGTATTAGGATCGAAACCTAGTGCCATTGTCCTTGGCTTCTTATCAGACTTCATTGTCCGCCACATTCAGGGAGTCCAGTTTCATCCCATGCTTATTCAGTCCCGGTCCCGCTGGCCTTGGTGAGCTCCCAATAGATCAGTTCCACTGTCGCAGCGGGTGGGTGCACCCCTCGTGGACCTGACTTCCTTGCTCATGTTCTCCCTCCTTCTGCTCCTCATTTGGGTCTTAAGAGCTTAGTCCGGTGCTCCAATTTGTGTCTCTGAAATACTCTTTGCTTTTTTTTTTTTTTAAGATTTATTTATTATGTATACGGTGCTCTGCCTGCATGAATGGCTGCAGAGGGTGCCACATCTCATTACAGAAGGTTGTGAGCCACCACCATGTAGTTGCTGGGAATTGAACTCAGGACCTCTGGAAGAGCAACCAGTGCTCTTAACTGCTGAGCCATCTCTCCTGTCTAAAACGACATTATTTTTCTGTTATAAATGTTTAGCTTTATTTTAGTTGGTAGAGCTATGACTTTAACCACCCTGTGCTCCTTTGGCTGCTATTTTTATGGAAAACTATTTCCATCTCTCCATTTTTCATTGTATCTCTTGGCTATAAATGCCTCTGGAGAGATGCTTAGTAGTTCAGAATGCTTTCTGATTTCCCAGAGTACGCACATTCAACCCGCAGTACTCATATCAGGCAGTTCACAACTGGCAGTAACTTTAGCTTTGTGGAATCTGATGTCATCTTCTGTTCTGCACACACACACACACACACACACACACACACACACACACACACGACATACAGGGAAACACACAAAAATATTTAAAATTAATCTAAATTAAAAAATAAAATTAAGCCAGGCAGTGGTGACGCACGCCTTTAATCCCAGCACTCGGGAGGCAGAGGCAGGCGGATCTCTGTGAGCTCAAAGCCAGCCTGATCTACAAGAGCTAGTTGCAGGATAGGAACCAAAAGCTACGGAGAAACCCTGTCTCAAAAATCCAAATAATAATAATAATAATAATAATAATAAAATTAGTCTCTTAGGCTGGGTGCAATGACATGCGCTATAATCCCAGTGGTTGGGAGGCTGAAGTAGCAGGATGGGGAACTCAAATTTACCCAGGACTTCACAGGGGGTTTCAGGTCAGTCTGGGTTTATTAGAGCGATTCTGTCTCAAATACAAATTAATTAGTTAATAGTGTCTAAGAGACACCATTAGTTTGATGTGGAGCGTATTTGTTAATCTTTACCTTTTTATTGCAGAATTTAACCCATTTATACTTCAAATAATTGATGATAAAAGCATCCATCATTGCTGTTGGTTTTCTCTGTGCTTCAAAACTTTTGTGGTCAACGTAAATGGAGTTACAAGCACAGAAAAGAGACAAGAAAATAAATAAAAAGCTTGAAAATTAATCCAGATCATAGTTTCTGTTTATAGTTACAGTTACTATGACGACAGAATGTCTATCTTTATAGTTGTCTTTACCCTTAGAGTAAAACTCATTTTTACAGAACATCATTCTACAAAGCTGCTCTGGTACAGCCCTCAGAACCACTCAATGTCTCATTGAACATAGGCGAAAATCTGGGAGTATAAAAGGAATTTTCAACAATACAGCGCCACAGCATCCATCCATGTAATTTTCAATGTGCTGTATTTTAAAAGGCAAAGACATAAGCAGGCGTGAGCCTGGCATTTTCTCATGCTAATGGCGATGTGCACAGCAGCCACATGTGTTAGCCATGTGGTCTCCAGGCTCCTGAGATCCTCGGTTTTCTTTCTTTTTTATTTTGTTGTTCATGTTGTTTCAATGCTGATCATCTTTTTAATGTGTGTTTAAAAAATTAAGTCCCCTGAACATTCTGTATTGGGCTGCTTGCCTTTTTGATGTTTAATTGTAGGGCTTCACACATTCTGGACATTAATAAAGTGGTATTATTTTTCTGTTATAAATGTTAGCTGCATTCTGCTTTGGTGGAACTACTACTTCTGTCACTCTGCTGCTTCTTTGGCCGCTGTTTTGTTGAGACAAGGTCTCATAGAAGTTCACAGGCTGGCCTTGAACTTCTGATCCTTCTCAGGGCTGGGATGACAGGAGTGCACCTCAGTGACTTGTTTATGTGGAGCTGGAGGTGAAAGTATGGGCTGAGTTTCTTTATATCATTGTCATCTAGACAGCCAGAGTTTCCAGGAGGATTGAAGAATCTTTGGTACTTCAATATTCCTGAGTTTTCCAAAGACCTTTCCTCAGGTCACTCAGCAATACTGACAATGGAAATGTCTTGTAGTCTTTATATCTCAGGATACAATAAAATCACCACTCCGCCTGTCTCCTGGTGCTTAGTCTTCCTTACACACGAGAAATAAAGAGGCTGAAACAACAGAGACACTTGGTTTTGATCACAGACAGGAATCCAGCTTTGACAGGCCAGAGACACTGGCTTTCTGCAGTAGAAATGTGGTGGATAAATTTGTCTTTGAAAGAAGCAGTGGCCATTTCTTCTTTCTTTTTTCTTTTTCTTTTCTTTTTCTTTTTTTTTTTTTTTTTTTTTGGTTTTTCGAGACAGGGTTTCTCTGTGGTTTTGGAGCCTGTCCTGGAACTAGCTCTTGTAGACCAGGCTGGTCTCGAACTCACGGAGATCCGCCTGCCTCTGCCTCCCGAGTGCTGGGATTAAAGGTGTGTGCCACCACCGCCCGGCCATTTCTTCTTTCTTAAAACACAAAAGACAGTAAGCAAATTGGCCTGTTCTTCCAAAGTCATAAGAAAATGGAAGAAGGTGTCTGAACAGTGGCCAGGGCTTTAGCCATTGCTCGCTTCTGCCTGCCAAGCGTTCTCAACCTTCACTAGATATTACAATCAATACAAGGTTCTCATCAAACAATTAATTTAGAATATTTAATTCATTAAAAGGGGAAACGGGAAGATTTCTGTATAGTTGAAATTCCTAGACAATAGGTTAAGGACTTAACTCAGTGGTATACCACTTGCCAAGAAAGCTGAAGACTTTGGGTTTGGTCTCCAGCACAAGGAGAATCTTAAGCGTGGATAAGACAGAAATCATTGCAAGAAAGAAAGAGGAAGTCATAGAAAGGCATTTTTCCCTGCCTGAAGTTCTACGCTGGTTTTCCATCTCACAGAATAACCCGATGTGGGAGGAGCAGTCAGAGCAGTCGAATTATTGCTCTGCTTTCATTTCTGGGGGCATTTCACAGACAATATGGTCAGCAGAAAGAGGGCTTTTTTGTTTATTTGTTTTTTTTTTCACACCTTGAAAACGTTAGCAGAATTTAAGAAAACACAAACTGAGTAGCCCACATGTTTGGAAACAAGTATTTCTTCAGAGGCAGAAGATGAAAGAAAGAGACAAATAATAATAATAACAAAACACAGGGGACATTTTGTTCTTCTCACTTTGTCTTCATCTACCGTGCCAGGAGGGAACAAAGGGAACTAGTTAAGAGGCTTCCTGGACGTTGCTAACACAGAGCTCTTCTTCTTGGTCTAATTTTGTTCAGGGCATCAGAATCTTGCTCCTCTGAAGATCAGAACTGTAAAGCACAGCACATGCCACCCAACACACACACACACACACACACACGCACACGCACACGCACGCACACGCACACGCACACACATGCACACACATACACAGGCCTGCACATATAAACACTCCATTTCAGGGAATCCTTGTTTTTTTGTTTTGTTTTACTTGAAAAATCTAAAATGTCAGAAGTTAATGGACACAGGTATTAAAAACTTGACCAGGGACTCAAAATGTCAGCAGTGGCAGGGTATGTTAATGATGAACATAGTTTGGAAAGGAAGCTCAAAATTGGAGACTAAAGGTGGAATGAACTCAGGTGTTTAAATAAGGTGACCCCATATTTGAATATTTGATCTCCAGTGGGTGGAACTGTTTGGGAAAGATTAAGGTGCAATTTTGTTGGAGGAGATGTGTCACTAAATGTCAAAACCCTAGTCATTTCTTTTAGCTCTTTCTGCCTCAAACTTGTGAATCAAGATATAAGCTCTCAGGAACACCATCACAGACTCATCCTCTGAAATTGTAAGTTTAAACGAAATAATGTTTTTTGCTTTGCTGATGGTGTTTTGTTGCAGCAATAGAAACATAACTAAGACATCAGATACTGAAATGAACACACTGAATAAATAAAAACAGTATTTTCCTAAAGAGACTTAGGCCCTGGTTTGTGGCTGTTTCTTACTATTTGATATATTTTGTCTAAGAGGGAGAAGGGGACTCATAAGACTCAGGAAATTCATGAAACCTCTGAGACACATGAAACTAATGTAGCATTTACAAGGCACAAGACCCTTCTCGAGGTTTATAGAGGAAGTCCACACGTGCTAGCTGGAGGAGACTCTTTGGTGTGGTGGCCTGAAAGTAGGAAAGGAAGTTCCAGGGACACAGCTTTCGTGAGTCTGTGCTCTGGCTATGGTAGGTGTTCCTGTGGTGCAGATGCCTGTGGGTCATCCATGTTTCTGGGGGTTTCTCCAGTGTGCTCGCGAGTCTATTAAGCTAGACTAGATGGAGTCATTTCTGTGGTCTGCCTGTCCTGTTCTGAGTGGATTTCTGTTTCTGTCACCCCAGGAAACATTCTGATTCTTAAGGTTCCTCATGTTGTGCTTTTTTTTTTTTTTGGTTTTTCGAAACAGGGTTTCTCTGTGGCTTTGGAGCCTGTCCTGGAACTAGTTCTGTAGACCAGGCTGGTCTCAAACTCACAGAGATCCGTCTGTCTCTGCCTCCCGAGTGCTGGGATTAAAGGTGTGCACCACCATCGCCCGGCTATGTTGTGCTTTCTTGGAAAAAGCAATTATTATGAAGCAATCTCCTTGTTTCCTTTAAATACAATGTGAATAAGTAGAGAACAGAGCTCTGGCCACAGCAGGAATGTATTTTTTCCTAGTCAGTGAAATGAAATGGCTAGTGAATATTTAGTCTCAGCTTGAACTGTGCACAGGGAAACAGTGCCAAGCACGGCAGTGCTGGGGATGGTGGCGCTAGCCAGGGACTTCCAGCATCGACTCCACTGCCACACAGAAGTTTCTGCATAGGTTGTTGTACTCCTTTGGGTCTTCCATTTCTAGTTTGCAGATGCCACCCAGATAAACCCAGTATGGGCTAGCATTTCTAAGTGTCTTGAAAGCTTTCTTTCTTTCTTTTTAGTTTTAGGTTTTTGGAGACAGGGTTTATCTGTGTAACCCCGACTGTCCTGGAAATTGCTTTGTAAACCAGGCTGGCCTCAAACTCACAGAAATCTGTCTCTGACTCCTGAGTACTGGAATTAAAGGTATATGGCACCATGTCTGGCTTTCTATTTTTTTTCAAAAATATTTTGTTTTAGTTTTAAGTTATGCACATATGTGAGTGTGGTATGTGTACCTATGAGTACAGGTGACAAGAGTCACAAGACTGCAGCTGTAGTCTCATGCAAACTTGGTTCCTTTGTGAGGATAGTTATGGGGTTAACTGGTACAGGAGTTCCTTCTGTTTGTGTGTTGTTTTCATTGGTTAATGAATAAAGAAACTGCCTTGGCTTAGTTAATAGTGTGAACTTAAGTAGGAGGAGAAAACAGAACTGAATGCTGGGAGGAAGAAGGGCAGAGTCAGAGACGCCATGGATCTTCTGCCTGAGATGGACACTGGTTAGAATCTTACTGGTAAGCCACAGTCACGTGATGATACACAGATTAATAGAAATGGATTAAATTAATATGTAAGAATCAGCCAATAAGAAACTAGAGCTAATGAGCCAAGCAGTGTTTTAATGTATACAGATTCTGTGTGGTTATTTCGGGTGTAAGCTAGCTGGGTGGCCGGGACAAAAAAGAGCCCCTCTCTCCTTGCAACAGTTAACCTCTGTTCCATTGCCTCAGCTCAAGTTTTCTATTGGTTTTTTTTTTTATAACTTGAGTTAACTCTTTATTTTTTTTTTCGGTCACATTGTTTCTCTTTTTATTTATTTATTTTTTTAATTAATTAATTAATTTATTTAAGATTTCTGTCTTTTCCCCACCGCAGCCTCCCATTTCCCTCCCCCTCCCCCAGTCAAGTCCCCCTCCTGACCTGGGTTTGAAAAAGCCTGGGATAAAACTGTCTTGGGAAAAAACATAGAGACAATGAGGACTACTGAGATCTCAAGAACAATGGCAGTGGGTTTTTGATCCTACTGCATGTATTGGCTTTGTGGGAGCCTAGGCAGTTTGGATGCTCACCTTACTAGACCTGGATGGAGGTGGGTGGTCCATGGACTTCCCACAGGGCAGGAAACCCTGATAGCTCTTTGGGCTGAAGTTTTCTATTGTTTAAGCTCCTTGCATTACCGTGTAAAAGGAACTTTAGAGATCAAAAACCACCACAGAGGAGAATTATCTCTCATACACATGAAGCTTGTGCATTTCACTGGGCTTCGGGTTCAAGGAATAAAGGAGATCTTCTCCAAAGTCAGAAAGTTCAACTTGCCTCATATGAAAATGAATGAGAAACTAAGGGAGAGTATGGAGGCAAGAGGAAGAGAATCATTAGCTGATTGAACCTTCTGGTATCTATGTCCAATATGATGATGCAAGTACCATTACGTGTGTGTGTGTGTGTGTGTGTGTGTGTTTGTGTGTTTATTTTTAGAGACAGGGTTTCTCCGTAGCTTTTTGGTTCTTGTCCTGGAACTAGCTCTTGTAGACCAGGTTGGCCTCAAACTCACGGAGATCCGCCTGCCTCTGCCTCCCGAGTGCTGGGATTAAAGGCGTGCGCCACCATCGCCCAGCTACATGTGTTTTCATCAAATGAAGAAACCCATTTAGACAGGGTACGTGGCTTCTAATTTGACTACATTCTGCTAGCAGTGGAAAACTGCAGTTATGCCATGCTTTTTTGGGTCCCAGATTTCCTTGTTTTGCACACTGATACTCTTTTATTGCACAGAAAAAAATGAAAGCAGATAAAATGAAAAAATGAAAGAAACAAAAAAATGAAAGAAAATACACAGACTCAAAAGCAGTGTATAAGAAGGTCCGGTATGGGGGCTGGAGAGATGGCTCAGTGGTTAAGAGCATTGCCTGCTCTTCCAAAGGTCCTGAGTTCAATTCCCAGCAACCACATGGTGGCTCATAACCATCTGTAAAGAGGTCTGGTGTCCTCTTCTGGCCTGCAGGCATACACACAGACAGAATATTGTATACACAATAAATAAATAAAATAAATATTTTAAAAAAAAAGAAGGTCCGGTATGCACTCACTCCCACCTTACATCCCTACGAGGTGGGACGTGAGAGGCACACTCATGACAAATGCTCAGAAGTCACAGAGCATATTCGGCCTGCCACTGCCAGAAGCCCTTCCCTGGGTGTTGGAGGAGTCCACTGCTGTACTGTGCTGACTCTGCCCAGTGTCCTTAATGTTTAGGGCAGCTCTGTGCACAGAGTAGTTGGGTGTAGGAACTGAAAATACAGAAAAATCAAGCACCCCAAAGGAAGAGAGATTAGTCCCAAGCATTAGAGCTGCTAGATTAAGAACATCTACGCTATCACTAATTTAAGAGTGGACGATGACTTGGAGTTTCCATGAGAACTATTTTTTTTACATTTAAATAGTAATTTATGCGAGATTACTTATTACAGATTTTTTAAATACATATGTAGCATACATGCTATTCTTTATGACTCTGTGAAAAAAAATACTCTCATTTTTATCTGAAATGAGTGCACAAAGCAAGGCACCTTGCCCAGATTGGCATAGTTAATAAGATGCAGCCTGGGAATTCTAACCCAAGTCAGTTTCCGGGTCAGTGCTGTGCATCTGCTCCTTGAATGATGTAAGAAGCCCATGTGTTGCAGTGAAGCTGCCAACCTAATAATCAATTAACTTCTAATTTTTTTATATTTAAATTTTTCTTTGATAAAATGTGACCAGGGTTTTTCGATAAGACACGCCCACATGTCTTGGACACCTTCTTGAACTAGCACACATCCTACTCGTGTTTCTGCAGCCTTGTGGTTCTGTTGTACAGAAGTATTGAATGTATTGTAGCCCTGTGGGTGTCTGAGAGTTTCTAGTTTTTGTTATCACACATTGTGATGGTTAATATTGATGGAATCATATGGAGACTCCGATTGTGCCTGTGAGGGATTATCTAGATTATGTTAACAGAGCTGGTAAGACCATGCCATTCATGTGGACAGTGCCATTCTGTGGACTAAAGACTTAGACTGGATGCACAGGAGAAATTTAGCTGAGCACAGGCATGCTCACTACCTGTCTTCTAATCCTGCTGCTGCTCTTTTGCTGCCAGGATGACTTCCTTCTTCATCACTGTTCTATTGTTGTGAAGAGAAACCATGACCAACACAACTCTTAGAAAAGAAAATGATTAATTGGGAGTTTATTTATAGCTTTCCATTATTGTCATGGCAGGAAGCATGGTGGTGAGCAGGCAGACATGGTGCTGGAGAAGTAGATGATAGTTCTGTATATAGATTGACAGGCAGCAGGAAGAGAGAGTGACACTGGGCCTGGATTGAGCTTCTGAAACCTTAAAACCTACCCCCAAGTGCAAGTGACACATTTTTTCAAACAGGTCCATGGCTACTCCAACAAGACCACACCCAGTCCTTGTAATCCTTTCAAACAATTCCACTTCCTGGTGACCAAGCATTCAATATATGTACCTATGGAAACAGCTCTCATTCAAGCTACCACAACTGTATTCCTGGAAGTATGAGATAAAATAATCTCTTTCTTCATTTGGTTGCTTTGGTTAGGCATTTTGACTCCGTTATATGTAAAGTTCCTAATACAAAATGTTACAGGATCTTTTGAGGTCTGACTTTGGAATAGTTTCCTATTATCTATATCCAGAATAAGTTTAGCAGAATGACTGAGTCAGACTACTGGCAAAACAGTGATGGGCAAAGCGCAATGACCTCCAGAAGAATCGATCTGTGTGTGTATATGTACACAAGACCTCCAGAAGAATCGATCTGTGTGTGTATATGTACACAAGACCTCCAGAAGAATCGATCTGTGTGTGTAGATGTACACAAGACCTCCAGAAGAATTGATCTGTGTGTGTATATGTACACAAGACCTCCAGAAGAATTGATCTGTGTTGAAATAGGGAGCGGCGCGGCTGTGACCCTGTACCCGGCCGCCCGCATGGCCCAGCTTAAGCCCCGAAATAACAACACACAAACTGTATTCATTTAAACACTGCCTGGCCCATTATTAGCTAGCTCTTCTTGGCTAACTCTTGCACCTAGACTAGCCCATTTCTGATAATCTGTGTAGCACCCCATGGTGTGCTTACCGGGGAGATTCTAGCCTGCGTCTCTCTGCAGTGCGAACATCATGGCGACTCCTTCTCAGCTTCTCTTTCCCAGAATCCTCTTCTGTCTACTCCACCCACCTAAGGGTTGGCCTATCAATGGGCTCAGGCAGTTTCTTTATTTTAACCAATGAAATCAACAGATAAGATACAAGACCCACCTCCATCATTTCCCCTTTTTCTGTTTAAACAAAAAGGAAGGCTTTCATTTTAACATAGTAAAATTACATATAGCAAAACAGTTATCAAGTAAGAATTACAGTTACAATATTTATATCTATTTTATCTTTTATCATATCTAAGGAAAACTACAACTATGTATCCATTCTTCAACTCCATCAAAGACTCCAGAAGGATATAATACTAAACAAGAAATAAGAAAACTCTAGTAATGACAGAGACATCTCGCTGCCTGGACAGTCACCCAAAGTTCCTCTGTACCGTTGGGGCATCTATCTGCAGCCTTCAGGCCCACAGTATCCAGCAGACATTTTTATGAAGCAGGAAATTTCAAAGACAGTTCAGTCACTTTCTGCTGTGTCCTGCAGAATGTCTCGTAGACTCTTTTATGAATCAGGAACCCCGAAAGACCATCTCACCTTTAGGCAAGTTCAGCAGTCCTCTCTCTGCGGGGTTCTTTGTGTCCAGTTTATGCAATAGTCCAGGCAAGAACAGTATCTTGCCCAATGGCTGGCTATCAAACTCCATAAGGATCCTCTTCGATGCCCATCTTCCTCTCGAAGTAGATTGGTGCTGCCAGGAGCAGACGTGTCTCATTGTCATGAAAAGCCCTAAATTATTAAAACATTAAATGCCATATTCTGCAGTCCTTGAAAGATATGAAGAATGCCTATCTAATTGAAATATTATCTCCATATATCTAGAAAATCTAACATGACTACAAGCTTGACTATTATTTACGATTATTTAACAACAACCTATATTTCCTAATTATACATTACATTTTAAAAATGAACTATATAATCACAATACCTTAATCAAGATCAGAAATACATATACATGTAACAAAATTGACATTAAAATCCACATCAATGTAAATTATTCATATCTATATCCTATCCTCCTTTAAATTTAAAAGAACATTTATAAACAGTATTTGGGAACATGGGCATAGTTTTTTCTCTCCAAACTGCTTCCTGCTGAATGGGGGCATCGTTAATTAGATCTTTTATGGTGTAACCTGTGTGCCAGGGTCATCTCAGTTGGCAGTTGAGTGAAGTAATTTTTGAGGGTGTTCACAACAACCTTTCAGGAGGGCGTGGTCTATCATACCAAATCGGAATAGAAGAAATCCACAGGGTCTCATCCTCTGTGAAAACAAAAGAAGACCCTCTCCGAAGCATCATATTCTGAGACCCAAATTTTGAAATCATACCCTTATAATATCCATTCTGGTTCCACTTGGCAGCCCATATAATGAAATATCTGTCTGTACTTAGCTCCTTCACAGTCAAAAATTTTAAAGAAAACACAATGTACATAATCCAGACTCTCTGTGAATTTTCCATTTTTATGTGGCTTATTTTTCTTTATTTGTTTTACTCTTTTAACTATCTGTATTCTGTCTCTTTAAAGACTTTATCTTTTTATTTTTAAAGGCATTAACTTTATTTTCTCTCTCTCTATATTTTTTTCTCTCTCAAGCCTACGTAAATTCATCCAACAGTGTGATCCATTTAGTGGTCTGTCTGAATCTGTTTTATTGTGAATCTGTAATTTTTTTACTATCCAGGAGCATTTTTTAAAATGTTAAGCATTTCTTAAAAACTTAAGTTGCTTCTTGTACAGTTAATACGGTACCGCCTGCATTCTGCCCAGTAGAAACCTTAAGTGCGCTGTCATTAAGGTAATTACGGTAGTTCCTGCCTGAGACTGCAGTATGGCAGAGCTGAGCTGCTCCTGCCCAGAGCCATTTGGTGAGCCTGAGCTGCATAGAGTTCCAGGCATACAGCAGTCCAAATTGCCATCAAGCAAGCCATAGCACTTTATTCCAAATATTCCATTCAAAAGCTCTGTCTCCCGCAGGAGCCAGACAGAGATCACAATGGTGGCACAGCCCAGAAAGCCGCAATTTAAAACAGCCAGTTTTTTCCTGCTGCTGAGTCAGGACAATTTATTTGTGGCACGCAACCCAGAAACAGCAAAACAGCTATGTTAAACTCTCTCTCTGTCCTTTTTAAGCCCTCTCAGGTTTTACAAGTTCATTAGCACGTTGGGTGCCAATTTGTTGAAATAGGGAGCGGCGCGGCTGTGACCCTGTACCCGGCCGCCCGCATGGCCCAGCTTAAGCCCCGAAATAACAACACACAAACTGTATTCATTTAAACACTGCCTGGCCCATTATTAGCTAGCTCTTCTTGGCTAACTCTTGCACCTAGACTAGCCCATTTCTGATAATCTGTGTAGCACCCCATGGTGTGCTTACCGGGGAGATTCTAGCCTGCGTCTCTCTGCAGTGCGAACATCATGGCGACTCCTTCTCAGCTTCTCTTTCCCAGAATCCTCTTCTGTCTACTCCACCCACCTAAGGGTTGGCCTATCAATGGGCTCAGGCAGTTTCTTTATTTTAACCAATGAAATCAACAGATAAGATACAAGACCCACCTCCATCAGATCTGTGTGTGTATATGTACACAAGACCTCCAGAAGAATTGATCTGTGTGTGTATATGTACACAAGACCTCCAGAAGAATTGATCTGTGTGTGTATATGTACTGGGACTTACCATTCATTCCTGTGTTAATCTGATGAGTAGAGCATCAGCTTCATTGTGATACGATTCACATTCCATAATCCTAACCCTTTAAACATCTATAATTCTGTGGTATAAGCAAAATGCATTCTGTTTTTGAGGTTTTAATTTAGCCACATTGTGCAAGTGTGTGAGTCTTCAATGTGGGAATGTGTTTATCAGCCCATATTCATCAGTCTCCAGCAGAGTCTCTCCGTTCTTTCTTCCACCAACTCTCTCTCTGGCAAACAGTGATCATTCACATTCCATTTCACTGAATTTGGTGGTCATTCTGGGCATTCCATATACATAGGATAAATGCATGTGGTAGTTTGAATGTAATTGTCCCACATAATATCATAGGAAGTGGCACTATTATGAGGCGTGACCTTGTGGAGTGGGTGTGGCTTTGTGAGAAGAAGTGTGTCACTGTGGGAGTGAGCTTTGAAGTCCCATATGCTCAGAATATTACCCAATGTCACAGTCAACTTCCTGTTGCCTACAAAATATAGGACTCTCAAGTACTTCTCCAGGACCATGTCTGCCTTTTGCGTGCCTCTATGCTTCCCACCATGATGATAATGGATCGAATCTCTGAATTGTAAGCAAGCCACCCCAATGAAATGTTTTCCTTTGTAAGAGTTGCCATGGCCATCTTCACAACAATAGAAACCCTAACTAAGACAGAAGATGGTACCAGAGACTGTGGAATTGCTGTGATAGGCCTGGCCTTGGGGAGTTTGGGTGAGGGGAGCTGTGGAATGCTTTATGCACTGCCTAGTGGGCCATACTGGTAGAAAAATGGAAGACAGTGGTACTGAATGTGATTTGATGAACTGTGGGGATCAAGAAGTTTAAGAAGAGAAAAATGTGGCCTAAAGATTGGTCTTGTGATATTTTGGTAAAGAAAGTGACTGCTTTTTGCCCTTGTCCAAAGAGCCTGCCTGAGGCTAAAGTGAAGACTTTTGCCTACTCTCTCTATGTATATCTCTTCCAGCCTGGCTATATTCTATTAAGCAGCTTCTTTATTAACCAATAAAAACAACACATATACAGAAGGACTTCCCGCACCATTTTCCCTTTTCTGTTCAAATGAAAAGGAGGGTTTTAACTTTAACATAGTAAAATTACATATAACAAAACTGTTATCAAGCAAGAATTACAGTTATAATATTTGCTACTTTATCTTTATCATAACTAAGGAAAACTATAATTATATTTATCTCTTCTTCAACTCCATCAAAGACCCCAGAATGATATCATATTACTGAAGTTAAAAGGAAGTGCATTGTAAGCAACTTCCAAAACTCTAGAAATGACAGAGACATCTCACTACCTGAATAGTTACTCAAAGTTCTTCTGTATCATTGGGGCATCCATATTCACCCTATGAGCCCAAAGTATCTAGCAGATTTTTCCACGAAGTGGGACAGTTTGTCAGTCACTTTCTTCTGTGTTCTGCAGAATGTCTGGCAGACTCTTTCATGAAGCATGAACCCCAAAGGACTGTTTCACTTTTAGGCAAGTTCAGCAGTCATTTTTCTGTGGGTCCTCCATATTCAGTTAATACAGCATACCATTAAGCAATCTAGGCAAGAATAATTTCTTGCCCAAATGGCTATGAAACTCCATAATGAGCCTCTTCAATGCTCATCTCCCTCTTAGTACTGCCAGGAGCAGAGGTGTCTCATTGTCATGAAAAGTCCTAAATTCTTAAAACATTTTAAATGTCATATTCTGTTAGTCTTTGAAAAGTTTGAAGATTATCTATCTAGCTGAAATATATCTTTATGTATCTAGAAAACCTAAATAACATGACTACAAGCTGGACTATTATAGATGACTATCTATTAACCTGTATTTCTTAATTATACTACATTTTAAAATAAACTGCATAAGCACAAAACCTTAATCAAGAGCATAAATATACATATAACAAAATTGACCAAAAATTTGTATAAACCAAGATCCATACCAATACAAAGTATTCAGATCTATAGCAACCCAATACCTATGGCTCCTTCCAGCACTTCTTACCCTGCCCTACCCTAAATCTCTCCAGCCAAGAGCTTTTCTTCCCTTCCTCCATCCTTGTATTTCCATAAACTTGGTCACTGCAGTTTTCACAATCTTGCTTCCTGTGGACTCTTTTAGTCTTTTTAGTTCCCCTCTCCTCTTTTTTTCTCTTTTTCTTTGCTCTTCCCCCTCTCTCTCTTTATGGCCTTGTCTATTATGTTAGCCATGTTTAGTCTGGACTCTTCCAGATCCTCTGGCCATATGTTCCCATTTAACTACAGTAAAACCCTTTTCCTCAACCACATCTAGGATTAGTCATGTCCTATGTAGGCTGGAGCTCCTTGCATAGGCACACTGCAGTTGTTTTGTAGGTTGGAGCTGCCCTGCATAGGCACAATATAGTTGTTTTCTAGGGTGAAACTACCTTGTGTAGGCACACTGCAGTTGCTTTGCTCTTCAACTGATGGACATTTGGGTTGTCTATGCTCTCTTTCATGAATAATGTTGTAGGTCCTTGTGGCTTTATACCATGAGAATATAAAAGAAGACCTTTAGTTATTCTTCTATGTTTTTTTTTTTTTTTCTCGAGACAGGGTTTCTCTGTGGCTTTGGAGCCTGTCCTGGAACTAGCTCTGTAGACCAGGCTGGTCTCGAACTCACAGAGATTCGCCTGCCTCTGCCTCCCGAGTGCTGGGATTAAAGGCGTGCGCCACCATCGCCCGGCTAGTTATTCTTCTAGAATCCATATGGCCATCACTGCACCTTAACCATTTGCATGTCTTGAAATTAGAAAGTTTAAGCTATTCAACTGTGTTCTTTTTAAAGAATTTTCTGCCTTTCTGGCTCATGGATGACCTTGTCAGTATCTTCAAAGAAACACGAGGTTTGGGTAAATGTTGCACTGAGTCATTGTTTAGGCATTTAATGATGCTGTTAGAGACAGCCTTCAGACAGCTCCTCCGACTCCCACCTGCTTCAGTGAGAAAACTTTTTGTCTGCTCAATTCTCAATGTAGCATTTTGTCTCCCATTGAGCTTGAAAAGTGCATTCTTCTGGCTTAGTCATTGCTAATTCCAAGTCACTTTAATAATTAATATTAGATCTCACTCCTGCCGAGCTGACAGACAGGTGCCTCTGGCTCTCCTCTTGCTTTTTAATTGGCACCTTGTGAGCTTCAAACTGCACAGTGCAAATGAGTTAAATACCAGGTCTGGCTGACATTTTCTTGTTGACAAAAAAATCAGCAAGCTCATCCTAAGGAGTGTTTCAGGTACAGCTGCAGCAATGGTTCTGACTGAAGGAGGACAAATGATCCCATGATGCACTTTGCTCCCCATGCTTCTGTAATCATATAGTCATGGGGTTAAAATGCAGGCAAGGCTGGGGACAGATTCCACTTGAAGACTGAGGTTTATCATCTAGTGGTGCAACAAGTCAGGCATAGTCAGCCCTATAGGACTAAGAGCAGACACTTGCAGAAGTCACGTCTGCAGAGAGCAGAAAAACACTAATTTAATATCAGTGTCGGGCTCCATCATGCCACCATCTAAATGCAGAGCTGGGAGATGACTGCAAACCTAGGGAATTGTGACAATTATATGTCAACAATGCGAAGTCAGTCGGTGACGTAGAGTATGAAAGGCATAGGAAAGCATTTCGGAAGTCTGTGTGAGGATGTGCACGTACCCATTACACTGAAGTTCTCAGTTTTATGCCTCAGGAATCAGTTAGATGCTTAGAAAATAGAAATAAGAAAAGTTCATAATTTGAGTGCACATTTAAATGAATTTTCCAAATCAGTTTAAATGGCATTCTCATTCAATTTCCTTTCCAAAAATTGTACTTTGGGTTATTGTTTTGAATAAACACAGTTCTTTAAAAATTTTAAATTTAAAACTTCATTTAAGTGTTTTTTTTTCAGAAATGGCAGGAGGTATCCACCCCCATTCCCCTGAGGTTGTGCTTTTAAGCCTAAATTCAACCACTTCCATTGAGACAAAATCGTCACTGTAACCAAAAAGGTAGAGGGTAAGGTCACCATTCCAAATACAAAACCTCTAGTTAATGGTGAACTTCATTAAAAAGTACACAACTTTTCTAAATATTTCCCCAATATTGCACAGATAGTAATTATAATAAAATAGAAACACAAGGCCTTTTTGTTTTCTACATTTGGTGTTTTGTGACCCTCAAAGTAACAGATCAATTTTTAGAGAGAAGGGACATTAGACCATTGGGTAAAATGCAATTTATCTCTGCACATATGTATTACTAGGATTTGTATTCACAAGGTAAGCAGTCTGAGATCCCACTCCATGAATTTCCTTTGTTAAATCTAATCCAATGTAATCTGATCTCATCTAGTCTAATCTAATGTCACTTGGCTTTACATTTGTTCTGAAATGAGGGTTAGCCCCAGGCCAGACCCAAGAACTCAGCTCCTTACCAGTATCCATGGTGATTCTTACCTGGGTTCACTACCAGATTAGCAAATGCAGACTCCTGGAAACATACCATATTCTTTCTTCTCCTAGAGGTACCAATTGCTGACCTGTTCCCACTCCAGCCGAAAGTACTTATCCTCTGTTATCCTACCATGCTTGTGTTGAGTGCTAAGTATGCCAAGGGGGACTGGATGCTAGTGTCTTCAAAGCCACAAAATCATCAAGCTCACATAGGCTTTACAAGAAGAGGGGAGACATGTCCTTGCTCAGCTTTCTGTTATTGCAGCAGGGCAGAGAAAGCTCTTCTGGCTATCCTATGTTGGTTTAAGCTCAGTTCCGTGCTTTTAAGATAGTGGGAATAACAGTTTACCGGATACTTTGTATGTGGCCACTGTACAGATACAGTGGTATTCTTGCTCTGCCCATGACCCAAGATAAAATGTTACCTTGCTTCATTATCATTGTAACTTTGATCCATGTTTATCTTTTCCACGCTCTTCTTTACCTCCAAGAGTGCAAATACATTGATTCTTTTTCCCAGGAATGTTTCATTCCATCCATTAGCTTGTGTCAGATGTCATGGTTCAGTCTGCAATAGTGACTTTCTTTGTTCCACAATGAGAAGCATCAGTGATGAGACATAACCTAAGGGTGACATACTCTGTGCTCTTCTGGGTGCCCTCCATGATCCATTTCTGAGAAACATGACTCAGTGGAGTTTTGTTTGAAGCATTATTAAAAGGTCCTTTTTAAGATCTGAGTAGACTGGGAGCATGGGGACTGTAGAAGAGGGTAGAAGAGGAAAATATATAGCTCTATAAAAACAATAACAAAAACAAAAAAAGAAGAGGAACATTTTTTTTAAAAGGTCATTTTTTTCCCTCTTAAGATGTGAATGCTTGGAAATTGTATTTTCTATCTCTCCAACAGGGATAGGTGCTCTGGGTACCACCCTGCTTCCACATCAGGCTTCAACAGGTAAGTGTTAGGCAGTAAATCAGTCTGGAGGACTTGCTGCCTAACAAACTTACCTTAGAAGCCAGTTATGGTTTTCTATGTCTTGTGACTAAAAGTCATTGAACACCATCCCCTATCCCTGCTTCCTCTCCTGGGGGCTCCTGATATTTAGGGATGGGGTGAGATGTGACTCTCTTGAGTTTGTTTGCTGGAGCCTAGGTCAGATGGCCTGCAGTTCTGTTCTTACTGTCCTTAAATTGTGCTGCCAGTGTTTGCGTAGTATTCTGATCAATGGCTAGCAAATAATTTTAAAAGGAAAAAAAATATTTTGTCTTCCCCATCAGGACACAATGCTTAAGAGACCAGCTATAAGTAGATGTTGTGATTGCTGAGAAGAGCAGGCCTTGGTCTGGAGTGTGCCAGTCTCGTGTCAGCTCAGGTTTTGACAGAGTTGTTCACTGTCTCTGTCTCACCCACTCTCATGTCTGGCTCCCATCCTCAGTCGTGCTTCTTTTCCTGCACCGCACCGACGTGATCTGCCTGATGACACCTGTGGTTTGTTTCTAACAACCCTGTGACATTTGGTGAAATTATTATCCTCTTTCTGTTTCTTGGTCTATTTTAACTTTGTGCACACCCTTTCCCCAGCTCTGCATACAGGGGTCAAGGCAGCTCCCGTGTTTCTTACATCTGAAATACTTGGAAAAATGTAAAGTAACAAAATTCACATGGTTAATTTATTAACCTAAATTAAATGGATGGGCAATGAAAGAACGGGCTCGACAAACTCACATGTAACATCCTGATGATTATTTGAACATTTTCACAAGAAATAGTGTTTTTGGGGTCGCTTATGTACACTATCATATCATCTGCAAATGAGAGGGAAATCAGAGAAGCATCACCTTTCACGATAGCCACAAACAGCAAAAAATATCTCGGGGTAACTCTAACCAAAGAAGTGAAGGATCTATTTGACAAGAACTTTAAGGCATTGAAGAAAGAAATTGAAGAGGATACCAGAAAATGGAAGGATCTCCCTTGCTCATGGATTGGGAGGATCAACATAGTAAAAATGGCAATTCTACCAAAAGCAATTTATAGATTCAACGCAATCCCCATCAAAATCCCATCAAAATTCTTCACAGATCTGGAGAAGACAATAATCAACTTTATATGGAAAAACAAAAAACCCAGGATAGCCAAAACAATCTTATACAATAAAGGTACTTCGGGAGGCATTACCATCCCTGACTTTAAACTCTATTACAGAGCTACAGTAATGAAAACAGTGTGGTATTGGCATAAAAATAGAGAAGTTGACCAATGGAATCGTGTAGAAGACCCGGATCTTAACCCACAAACCTATGAACACCTCATTTTCGATAAAGGTGCTAAAAGTATACAATGGAAGAAAGAAAGCATCTTCAACAAATGGTGCTGGCACAACTGGATGTCAACCTGTAGAAGAATGAAAATAGACCCATACCTATCACCATGCACAAAACTCAAGTCCAAATGGATCAAAGACCTCAATATCAATCTGAACACACTGAACCTGATAGAAGAGAAAGTGGGAAGTACCCTACAACAGATGGGCACAGGCGATCGCTTCCTAGGTATAACCCCAGCAGCACAGTCATTAAGGGCAACATTGAATAAATGGGACCTACTGAAACTGAGAAGCTTCTGTAAAGCAAAAGACACTGTCACTAAGACAAAAAGGCAACCCACTGACTGGGAAAAGATCTTCACCAACCCCACAACTGACAAAGGACTGATCTCCAAAATATATAAAGAACTCAATAAACTAGACTTTAAAATGCTAATTAACCCAATTAAAAAATGGGGCACTGATCTGAAGAGAGAATTCTCAACAGAAGAAGTTCAAATGGCCAAAAGGCACTTAAGGTCATGCTCAGCCTCCTTAGCGATCAGGGAAATGCAAATCAAAACAACATTGAGATATCATCTTACACCTGTCAGAATGGCTAAAATCAATAACACCAATGATAGCCTTTGTTGGAGAGGCTGTGGAGAAAGGGGTACCCTCATCCATTGCTAGTGGGAATGCAAACTTGTGCAACCACTTTGGAAAGCAGTGTGGCGGTTTCTCAGGAAATTTGGGATCAACCTACCCATGGACCCAGCAATGCCACTCTTGGGAATATACCCACGAGATGCCCGATCATATGACAAGGACATTTGTTCAACTATGTTCATAGCAGCATTATTTGTAATAGCCAGAACCTGGAAACAACCTAGATGCCCTTCAATGGAAGAATGGATGAAGAAAGTGTGGAATATATACACATTAGAATACTACTCAGCGGTAAAAAACAATGACTTCGTGAATTTTGCATGCAAATGGATGGAAATAAAAAACACTATCCTGAGTGAGGTAACCCAGACCCAAAAGGATGAACATGGGATGTACTCACTCATAATTGGTTTCTAGAAATAAATAAAGGTCAGTGAGTCTATAATTTGATATCCTAAAGAAACTAAATAGGAAGGTGAACCCAAAGAAAAACATATAGCTATCCTCCTGGTTATGGGAAGTAGACTAGATTGCCGAGCAAAAAACTGGGATCTTGGGAGTGTGGTGGGAGGGGGGTAAGGGGAGAAAGGGAGAGAAATGTGAGAAGGGGAGGGTGGGGGAACTTGGGGAAACGGGATGATTGGGATAAAGGAAGGTTGGTTAGGGGAGCAGAGAAGCACACATCTTAATTAAGGGAGCCATCTTAGGGTGGGCAAGAGACTTGGATTTAGAGGGGCTCCCAGGTGCCCAGGGTGATGTCCCCAGTTAGTTCCTGGGGCAGCTGAGGATAGGGAACCTGAAATGACCCTATCCTATAGCCATACTGATGAATATCTTGTATATCACCATAGAAACTTCTGGCGATGGATGGAGATAGAGACAGAGACCCACACTGGAGCACTGGACTGAGCTCCCAATGTCCCAATGAGGAGCAGAAGGAGAGAGAATATGAGCAAAGAAGTCAGGACCACAAGGGGTGCACCCACCCACGGAGACAGTGGGGCTGATCCATTGGGAGCTCACCAAGGCCAGCTGGACTCTGACTGAAAAAGCATGGGATAAAACCGGACTCTCTAAATTTGGCGGACAATGAGGGCTGCTGAGAAGCCAAGGACCATGGCACCGGGTTTTGATCCTGCTTCATGTTCTGGCTTTGTGGGAGCCTACCCAGTTTGGATGTTCACCTTCCTAGACCAGGATTGAGGGCGGAGGACTTTGGACATTCCACAGGGCAGGGAAACCTGACTGCTCTTCAGGCTGGAGAGGGAGGGGGAGAAGTGGGGGGAGGGGAGAAGGAGAGGGAGGAGTGGGAGGGAAATGGGAGGCGGGGAGGAGGCTGAAATTTCTTTTTTTTTCCAATAAAAAAAAAGAAATAGTGTTTTTGGCTTATGTGGAAATGAAAAGTCTTCTGCACTGTGACAGGCTGTCAGCTGATCTTAGGTTATATAAGTCATGTGGAGAAAATAAGTGCTCATCACTTATCATGAAGTCATTCTAGGAGGACAGTTCTCAGAACCATGCTCTGGGAAATGGTATCCACTGTTCTCCACGATGACAGTTAGCAATTTCTTCAAAGTCTGGAAATAAGTCAGAAGTTGTGCCCATGGCTTTACTTCCAGGAGGAAAACCAGAATGATTTTGTTGTTTAAAGGTGTTGCCTAGGTGCCTATGTTAGCATCAAACTCATAATTCACCTGCCTCATTCTCATAAGTGCCAGAATTATAGCTGTGTACAACCATGCCTGCTTGGAAGTTTTCCTGTAAAATACAGTCATTTAGACCACTAATACTCTATAACTTCTGTCTAGGACCTCTTGTGCACCAAAGCTTAACTTGAAGTAAAATATTTGTACGTATACACACACACATATATACCTGCATTAGTTATGTGAACCACTATGCCAAACACTCAAGATAAACGACTTGTGAGGGAAAAAAAAGCTTCAGTTCCACCCACACCAGCCGTTCTCTGAACGGCGACGTGGTCCCACTACTCTCAGACCTTCAGTAAAGCTGTCAGCAGTGTGGTGGAGACAGAGTGCTCTAAAGGGTCAGCAATGCTGTCAACCGTGTGGTGGAGACAGAGTGCTCTCATGGGTCAGCAGTCAACCGTGTGGTGGAGACAGAGAGTGCTCTCTTGGGCAGCAAATGGGAATGGGAAGAAGAGCTCTGGTTTCCACAACTCATTTTGACAACATAGTACCAATGACTGATAAAATTGCTAATGACACCTGACATATAGCTCCAAATAGCAACACCTTGTGATACAAGTCTTCAACACAGACCTCTGGGGGATGGGACATTACCAACTGTAGCAGCATCTTTAATCCATGCTTGTGAGATCATTCAAACCTGCACGGGATTAGAAGAACCTGACAGTGAATGTTCAAATGTCAATCAGTCAATCATGCAACTTGGACAGCTGACGAAATGGATGACTCATTTCAAGGACATACCCCCCCACTGTGTTCTAGTTATTTCAGTCACTGACTACACCACTTTACTATCGAGGTACCAGATGTGCATGTCAATCATGTGCTGTGTTACTCATGTGTGGAGTGAATCAGTAAATCAAGTCACTCACATTTAGTGAGCACTAATTTCATACCTGTATTGTTCTAGTTACAATAAAGTGTTTTTTTTTTTTTTAAAAAAAAAAACAATTTTGGGGGACTTTTAAACTAGGCCTCATGGTGGCAATAATTTTTAAAGAGCTATGTGGAAACACAGTCAAAATGCCATAAAGTTCATAATTCCAAATTTATGACTTGATGAATCCAATGAGGCTACAGAGGAGAGTACATATTGGTGGTAGCAATTCTTCACCTTCAAACTTGCTTTGTCCATAATGACTATAAACAGTGCCTGTAATACCATGTATTCAATGAACACTTGTTGAGTAGGTAAGTAAAAACTTAAGCCTTCTTCAGGGAGCTCTTCCTATAATAAATTAGATGAAATATTCATATACAAAGAGATACCTTTTAATAATGTACAAAATTTCCTCAGTTATTCATTGAATTAGAATATTTGTATCAAATGCCTAATCAATATGTACAAGGTAGAATTGTTATTTTAACTTTTAAGCTAACAGAAAATTTCTGATAGATTAAAAAATAATAGCTTTGAGCCAGGTGGTGGTGGTGCACACCTTTAATCCCAGCACTCGGGAGGCAGAGGCAGGTGGTGGTGGCGCACACCTTTAATTCCAGCACTTGGGAGGCAGAGGCAGGCGGATCTCTGTGAGTTCGAGGCCAACATGAGCTACAAGATCTAGTTCCAGGGCAGGTTCCAAAACTACAGAAAAAACCCTGTCTTGAAATAATAATAATAATAATAAATAACTTTTAATTTATTATTACTGGGTATAGTCAGACATTTAGTAACTATTTTGGGAATACAAGTATTATTTAACTTTACAAGAATTCTGGTTTGAACAAAATCTGAAGAATCCAGGATATACATCTACAACTCCTTGCCTGCATTTCTACTGTGGTTTGAGAAACTAAGAGACTACTCATCTCACAAAGTCTTTCTGGGATCTGCTAGTGACTCTCCTCCGTGCTGTGACAGAACACCTGATGGAAGAAGCTTGAGGAATGAAAGCAGGTTTGTTCTGGTTCATGGTCTGAGGGGCAGTCAACCGTGGAGGGTCAGGCACAGTTGCTGGCCTGAGAGGCAGTAGTTACAACCCACCCACCATCAGGAAACACCCAGCCAGTTTATCTTCTCTTTTTTACTCAATGTGGAACCTTAGCCAAAGGGATGGTACCATGCACATTCAAGGTCGGTTTTTCTACTTCAATTAATTTTTCTGGAAATACCCTCATAAATATAGTCAGAGATTTGTTTCCATGTCAGTTCAGATCCTGTTGAGAATGAAAATTACCTATCAAATAGGATCATGGTCACTATAGAACTATGATTCTAGGAAAAGGAGTAATTTGAAATTTATGATTGTGATGTAGGAATTCTGGGTCAGATTTAGAGACAATGTTCTCAAAATGTAACTTAAACTTTACAAAGAAATAAAATGTGAATTCTTGCTTTAATTACAAAATTCAGGATTTTGTATTGTTGTTGTTGAGCTTCATGAAGGGGAAGTAATTTATTTAAGAGGTGCAATTTTAAAAAATCCAAGTTTGTGTTAAACTAACTCACTATCAAAAATTCATGTTCATGAATAGGTAAGACTGTAGCTTATATTTTCTTAGATTTTGATATTAAACAAACAAACAGAAACCTCTGGTCACTAAGAAGCTGGAGGCTATGTATTTTTCCCTTTACTGTAAACTGAATTGTTGTATTGAAAGGAATTTTATCAAGAAATAAGGGAAATAAAGACAATGGGAAAAAGGAAAAGAAATCACACCATTTTCAACCTTCTGTGTAAAGTTAAGATTGGGGCCTATGGTCTGACTCTGCATACTCTGAGGAGAGCTGAGCTTGGTCTCTCTGCCTCTGCATCCTAACCCCTCAGGACGCTCTTCTCCACGTTAGAATGCACTTTCCCGTGGGCGTGTATCTGGGTCTGTGAACTGTAGAAACCGCTGAAGAGAGGATGCTGGGCTTTCTTCTAGGTTTACACAAGCCCAAGTGTCTTTTTCCACCCTGCCTATTAGTATGCAGGATCGTGTTCCAACTCAAGCTGAGTTTCAGCTAAGAACAGAATCGTGGCTAAAGCACAGATAAGAAATAACCTTCCCTGAGTTGTAGAGCCAACTCTGTCTATTTGTGTCACCAACTGTGGCACCAGATGCTCTCAAAGCCTTGAGATGGCAACACAAGGAAGATGTTATGGATGAGCGGGCATCTAGGCTCCTCAGTTACTGGCCATGAGGGTAAAGTCATCAGATGGGAAAGGCCAAGGTGCCTAGGGGAGATTTAAATGTCACACTGTGTAACTGCTGGCCTGTGAACACCATTTTTACCCCCTACTAATTTTCTACTAATTGAGTATACTTAGGAGTTGCTATAATTTGGGAACTAGTCATTGTTTCTTCAATCTTAGCTTCTAAAGTCATGCTACATATCCAAAAGTGGTTGTAGAAAATAATGGGATAAAACACTGACTTTGGATTAGATAGACAAGAATTTAATATGTTTCCTTGGAGCTGGAGAGACGGCCCAATAGTTAAGAGTGCTTGCTATTCATTCAGAGGACCAGAATTTGGTTTCCACATCAGGTAACTCATACCACCTGTAAATCCAGCTCCATGGGGATCTGAAACCCTCCTCTGACCTCTGAGCACATCTATGTACATGTACGTATACACATGCATGCACACAGAGACAGAAAGAGACAGACTCAGATGCATAAATAAAGACAAAAAATATAAAAAACAATCTGACTTCACAATCTATTAGTTTAGTATCTGATCCTCATGGTTCCCGGGAGTCACCACAGTAAGAATGACGGTGGCCTGGAGTACCTGCTTTCACAGCTTACAAAGGATGATGTTACTAAAGCTCCTATTGGCTTATCGCCTTTACCACAAATGTGGAATATAAGGTGGATCTTTTAATATCTTTGTGGACAGCTAGGTGACACTGATCCATTCATTTCAAATTATTTTATAAATTCACAGAACAAAGTGAATATGACTTAGCTTCTGACCTGAAAAAAAAACTATACATCTGTGTCATACCTATGTGTTTAAATTAAGTCATGCTAGGAGTTAGAATAGAATTAAAGGGACTAAAGTCTTGCTAGTTAATGTGTGGTCTGAGGACAAGTGAAGCACGGTTATCTGGGAGCTTATGAACATGAAAACTTCAGGCCCTATTCAAGTCTTTTGAGTGAGAACTGACATTTTAATGAGATACATACTTGCTCTAGAGGCTCAGAGAAGTCTGAGAGTCAGTGATCTGAAGTGTTAAAGCTAATAATGACTAATTTCTCACTGAGGAGATTCAGTTTAGCTTGGTTAGAACTTGTAAGATAACTGTGTTTTCAAAGAGTAATCAGGATACTGCAGACAAAGGGAATAAGTAATGAGAACAAAGGAATGAAGGTGGCAACTCAGTTGTTTAGAGAGGAGCCACTAGGAGCTCCAAGTTCGGATTACAGAGACTATAAGAAAGAGTGGATGGGGTTGAAGACAAACAAAACTATATGGCTGTAAATGTTGGCATGCCTTCAAAGTCACACTTCACCAAATGGATGTCCTATATAAAACAGGAGAGCGCAAAGATGGAGACACAAAGAGACACTATCAAGGTTTAGCTTGGCACCTGAAGGAGAGCTGAGGAGAGTCTGAATAATTGGATCTTACAAGGGAACAGAATGCCTAAAGAAAGCAGCACTAGAGGGCATCTCTGAAGTAGAAACTTAAGGTATGTCAAACAGTACCAACAAGTAACTCCAGAAAGATGTATGTTCATGAGTGAGGTGACCTGGTGGAAGAAAAGAGATGGATAAAGACTGGGTCACAGAGGAGAGGCAGTTACCTGGGAAGCCATTATCTCAGGGTTAAACAGGTTGGACATGGGATGTTTCAGGTCTGAGGAAAAGTCGAGACTGAGGTGTGAATTTGAGGGCACCTGCGCAGATATGTATTGAGGCTGTAACAATGCAGTTCATCAGCTAAAAGGCAATGTGGTGTGACATAGAGAATAAACCAGGCAGACGGCTAGGGAGTCACCTGAAAGCGAATGTAGAACATCTATAATGATTAAATCTTGCAAAATGACTAGATTTTAGGATCATCTTGGCATGTTGGTGAGGAGCTTTCTGAGAGGAATGACTGACAAGGGAAGATCCACCTTAAATGTACATCACAATCTCAACCAAGTAAAAGGGAAAGGAGACGATGAGCTGGGCACCAGCATCCATCTCTCTCTGCTTCCCCACTAGGAACACAGTGTGACCAGTTGCTCACATTCCTGCCTCCATGCCATCCCTGCCAGTGTGGACTTGCCCTCAAACTGTGAGCCACATGAAGCCCTCATTCCTTCCATTGTATTTGTCAGGTAGTTTTGACCCAGCAGCTAATACAACCTCCTACAGGCATATAAAGTATTTACTTATTTATTTATTAAATCACTGCTTGGCCCATTAGCTCTAACTTTTTATTGGCTAACTTTTACATCCTAGTTTAATCCATTTCTATTAATCTGTGTATTGTCATGCCGCAGTGGCTTACCGGCTAAGTTTTGGCAGCATGTCTTACTCTGGCAGTGGATCCATGGCAACTCTTGACTCTGCTTTCTTCCTCCCAAAATTCAGTTCCATCTTCCCCGCCTACCTAATTTCTGCCCTGTCAGCAGGCCAAAACAGTTTCTTTATTTATTAACCAATGAAAGCTGCACCTGGACAGAAGGACCTCCCACACCATTTCCCCTTTTCTGCTTAACCAAAAAGGAAGGCAATAACATAGTAAAATTATATATAACAAAACAGTTATCAAGCAAGAATTACAGTTACAATATTTATATCTACTTTATCTTTTATCACAACTAAGGAAAACTATAACTATAAATTCTTCAACTCCATCAAAGACTCCAGAAGGATATAAATTTTTTAAATTACCTGTGATAATAATAGTCATTGCTCCAAAATCTCCAGGGATTTTCCAAGATCCAAATCTTGGTAGGAATAACTCAAAACCCAGTCAGAACATTCATTTATTTCAGATCAAGTTATAATAGCCTACACTGTATTGAATGAAATAAGAAGGCATAGCTAGACCACATAATCTCACTTAAATTGGGAATCTTAACAAGCAAAACTCATTGTAGCCTAGGTATAGAGCCTGCTAGGAGCCATAGGTGGAGTATGAAAGGGATGTTGGCTAAGGGTTCCAAATTTATTTAGGAGGATTGAATTTTGAAGGTCTACTGTAAAACATGGAGGTTGCAGTTAATAATCTGTATCTCTGAATTGATAATAAAGTAAACACTAAGTGTAGTGACATTTCATTTATATTTTAGTAAATAATGCTTGCCTGAAGATCAGAGAGTAAAACAGCCCCATTGGCCAGCATTACAGACCAGGCAGTGGCAACACACACCTTTAATCCTAGTAGTCAATAGTTGTATAGAAACCAGGTGCTGCATGCCTTTAATTCCGGTGGTGCATGTCTTTAATCCCATCCCTAGAGAGGATTATAAAACAGGAGGAAACAACTCTCAGTCACAGTCATTCTGAGATTCCTGGAGGCAGGATAACCACTTTTGGACTGAGGTCGAGGTGGAGTCAATGATAGTCTACTTGTGAATGTTGGGCTGCCCTAAAAATCTGTCTAGAGAATATATTCCTAAAGAGTTAGGTAATTTTGTAGCACATTATGCCATATAACATAACCTAAAATAATGTGACACATTATTACCACTTTTGAAATCTAAACAATTTTCTCATCTTTCACTTCAAAGTGATTATATGAAGAGAAATTCCATGTGTAAAGGTACACCTTTCTACTACTTGAAGTGTAGTACATGTGTATGCGCATGTGATTGGGATGTCATAGGAAGTTAGAGTCCCCTATATTTGTCTAGTTAATATTTTCTTTTCTATGTATACAATGTGGTGGCATGGTGTTGTTGTTGTGGTGGTGGTGGTGTGTGTGTGTGTGTGTGTGTGTGTGTGTGCATGCATTTGCCACTGCTGTGATGGAGGTCAGAGAATCTCTTGCAGGAGTCATTCTCACTGTCTACCACTGGGATCTGGGGATGGGACTCAGGCCATCTGCTTGAACAGGTACCTGTATGTTAAGCTTTCCTGCTGGCTGCAAAGTCATAAAGTTTTATACAAAATTTCAATGGGATTTTCATGCCAAGTGCTCCACAAAAGGTGGCTTTGTGATGGAGATGAAACAAAACTGATCAAATACAATTAAAGTATCCATTATGGAAAAATCCTTGCTTGATGTAGGAGGGTCTTGTATTTTGTGTTGATTTCATTGGTTAAATAACGAAACTGCCTTGGCCTTTTAATAGGCCAGCCCTTAGGTGGGTGGTGTAGACAGAACAGAATTCTGGGAGGAAGAAGGCAGTGAGGCAGACGCCATGGCTCTCAGATCCAAGATGGTCGTAGGCTAGAATCTTGCCAGTAAGTCACAGTCATATGGTGATACACAGATTTATTAGAAATGGGTTAATTAAGATGTGAGAGTTAGCCAAGAAGAGGCTAGAGATAATGAGCCAGGCAGTGTTTTAAATCAATACAGTTTCTGTGTAATTATTTTAGGTAAAGCTAGCCGGGCAGCGCGATGTGACCTGCTTGCCTCATCAATACACTTGCTTTAAACATTTTTAAAAAAGAATTGTTTATTTTTACTTTAAGTGCATGGGTTTTGCCTAAAGAGACCAGGAGAGGGCATTGGATCTCTTGGAACTGGAGTTACACACAGCTTTGAGCTGCTCTATGGGTGCCAGGAACAGTATCAAGGTCCACTAAAGAGCAACCATTCCTCGTAACTACTGAGTCATTTCTCGAGCCCCACTTTGAGCATTTTGCAACATAACAGAATGCTTTCTTGAGAGTTTATGCCTCCGAAACATCTGCATGTGGAGAATCCGTAATGCTGCAGCGCAGACACCATTGCGTGAGGGTCGGTTCAGAGACACCAGGCCACTCTCCTAAGCTCACCTAGCTTGGAGGTGGAAAAGCTAGGGCTAGACCCTAGTAAGCCATCCCAACAGACACACCTCTGCTGTTTCCCTCAGCCTCTGTTGCTCCAGACAGACAGAGCAAGGTACTCTGCAGACCTTTCTCAGGGCCCTTTTGACTGCTTTTGTTCCATGTTCAGCTAGGTAAACTCAGCTTCAGCATGACACTCATTTAGACTGCAGACATCCAAGTAGATACTCCAAAGCCTACTTTCACAAGCCCTTAGAGGTTTGTTGAGCTCTGGAAGCAGTGAAGCCATCTGCAATTCCATTCAACACTAGACTTTCACAGTCAATTTCATGACAAGGTCAAATTGAGATCAAGATACTCAGTAGGTCCATGGCAATTTAGTTGCTAGGTGCAGTCCAGTGTGTGAACATAGTCTCTTTCTGAAGGGAACTGGAAAAAGCACTGATGAGGCTGCTTAATTCTTCCAAATCAGCTTGCGTCAGTCTGCTGTGAACAGTGAACAAAGATGCAGAGCAAACAAGGCTTGCTCCCCATAGCCAGCATTGCTGCACACCTCTGCAGACGGGCCAAGTTATGCGGAACATGGAGGAACATGGAGGAGGCACAGGAAGCAGCCACGTGGCCGAGGTTCCAATTGCTCAGTCATTCTTCATATAGCCACAAAATAAAGCAGAAACATAGTGTACTTGTGCAACAAACTTTACATGTGTGTCATATGCATGGCACATACATTTCTAATGTAAATAGATGTTATACACTTATGTCTTCAGTACATATTACAATTATAGAATCTTTCTGTAGGGATATGTATTGTAAATACACATGTACACACATGCATAGATATACACTTGCACCATACATTCAAATGAGGAAAAATTTGAGAAAGCCAATTTCTCTCATTTTATTGACGAATATGCGGCATCCTCAAAAGGCTAGCTGGCTCAGCAGGGACATAGATAGATGGAGATGTTGCTAGAGTAATTGGGAGTTTCTGAGACCTGATTCACTTTGCAGTTAGCTAGCATGATTTTCAAATCCAGCTAGGTAGAGGTAGGTAGAGGGTTACAGGGGCCAGCAGCTCTCGGGTGAGCGGAGACTGAATGTAGGCTGTGTGTTGTCTTTGTCCATGTTTCACCAAGGCCTGCAGTTTCTGGAGAGGCTTGTGTTATCGATGAGTAAGCACAGACTTTCCCAGTTCAGCCACACAAAGATCTGGGCTGCACTGATAAAAACAACTCAACACCTGCTTCTTCAAAATGTTGTTTCCTGGAATTTGCTTCCCTTAATTCAGACTCCTCATCCTGACTTGATGACTTAGCTCTGCATTACAAAGATTACAAACTATAAACACTTCTATCTATTGTCCAATTTTATAAAATTGCTAACAGCGGACGGAATGGATCTTTCTAAAACCTGATTTTCCTAGTACTCCTCCAGGGAATTTTATGACAAATAAGTTCTTAGCGATATCCGTATGGTGTTCTTTGCTGCTTCAGGGTAAATTCTTTTTCGGCTGTGGTGGATTTTTGTTTGTTTGTTGACAGCCCTACCTTTCCAGGAACTCACTATGTAGACTGGGCTGTCTCAAACTGAGAGATCCACCTGCCTTTGCCTTCTGAGTGTGGGGACTAAAGTTATATGCGTATATGCCACCACACCCAGCTTCAGGATCAATTTTTAAAGGTAATGATGGAAAGTGCATGTGTGCACTAATTGGCCCTTGGCAAAAGAGTTGATCTCCCCAGGGTGATGCTAAATCATGTACTTGAAGGGTGGTGAGATGGCTCGGTGGGTAAAGGGGCTTGCTGCCAAGTCTGACGATCTTAGTTCAATCCTTGGGACCCACAAGGTGGAAGGAGAGAACCAACTCCTACAAGTTGTCCTCTGACCTCCACATCTGTATTGAACACACAATGCATGTGTTCACCTACATGCACACACCACAAAGACATGACCAAAGAAAACAAAACAAACAAATCCAGGTGGATGATAGGAAATACAGTCTTCGGCTAGAAGTTTTAAATGTCACCTCTGGGTGGATGACATGCATTCTGTGCTTGTGTTTCCATTTCACCATTTTCTGCTAGCCAGCAGTTGTGACTTCAAAACATGTGCTCTGGAATTGAAAGTTTGAAGCTAATGTCTAAGGATACTATTTAGAGGCTGGTCTTCAGGAGGTCAGGAACTTTACCTCCTTAATGGGTCTAGTGCCCTTAGAACAGCAGGACAAGGAAGTTACTCACTTTCCCACCTCGTGGAAGCAGAAAGCAGCCCTCACCAGACACACACTATGCTGGCACCCTGATCTTAATGCTGTTTCTCAGAACTGTGAGGGTATTAATTCCTATTCTTTATAAGTTATCAGGTCTCAGGCAATTTGTTATAGCATCAGGAACACATCAAAGCAACACAATTTATTTTTAAACTTTGGCTTTATTTTATACACAAGGCATTATGCTGTTTTTTTTTTTTTGTTGCAGATATAGGAATAGATGTTATGGATTTCAAAGCACTGCCAGGCCGGGAAGAGAAGGACAAACACATCACTATGAGCCAAAGTGCAAAGTGCACACTGTGCCACAAAGCCAACTGCTAATGGGAATTTCTATTTTCAGAAGGAATTTCTGGTGGGGACAGTCTACGATGACCATCTGACAAGAGTGTGAAGCTTCCACCATACTTACATGCTCTTTGACGAGCATTTTGCCCTCTTAGTTTCCAAGAAAAGGTTTAGAGTTTGGCAACTTATTTCCTAAGATCCAGTTGCCACAATGACATGAACAAATTCAAGATCTAACCCCACCTTGCTTTCAGTGTGTTCTAAACACTAGTGATTCCACTAACTATGGGGCAGCTGGTGAGGATGTGGTCAGCATCCCAACAGACAGTGAGGATGGGGTTGGTGTCCTCACAACTGGTGAGGATGGGGTCAGTGTCCTCACAGCTGGTGAGGATGGGGTCAGTGTCCTCACAGCTGGTGAGGATGGGGTCAGTGTCTTCACATCTGGTGAGGATGGGGTCAGTGTCCTCACAGCTGGTGAGGATGGGGTTGGTGTCCCAACAGACAGTGAGGATGGGGTCAGTGTCTCAACAGACAGTGAGGATGGGGTCAGTGTCCTCACAGCTGGGGATAATGGGATAAACAGTCCAGTATGGATGGCAGCCTGTAATATTGTATAAAAAACAGAGTAACATTGGGGCAGAGAGAAAGCCCATAAGCATTGGTTGGGTCCTCACAACATGGCTCAGAGCATGTTTTAAATCACACATTTAAAAAGTAGAGGTCATAAAAGTGGATCTAGATAGACATTCTGTCTGTGTTATATTGACGTATATGTATTATGCTGTATCAACATAGAATATATTCAAGAAAGCATGTTTATATTATCAAACATTTTATGCTATGTATCATGGCATTTTTGTGCTTACGTTTAAAGAAATCATCAGAGATAAATATAAATATATGTTCAAAAAATTCTTTGTGTACCCACGGTTGAGTTATCCTGCTAGGTGGTGAGATCTGATAAGCAAAGCTGAAAGCTCTGATGACAAGGACAGTTCCTGGCATAATGTCAAACACTGAGAGTAAACTGCAAAGCTATAAAGCACAGGAGTCTACTGTAGTTATTCAATGAACAGAAAAGCTACTAGAAGCAGCAGGAGCTCAGCTCTGGGTGAGGAAAAAGAAGTCAATTTGTTTTTCATTTCAGTCGTTTGCATATCTTCTTATATTAAGCAGGCATTATTTTACAAGAGAATGTTTTTGGAAACTTGTCTGATGTGAGGCTCACATGGTGACTGGCAGTTGTTAAAGAAGTGTTGCCTGTCTCTGTCTAGGCAGCCATCATTATTCATCTTTGCAGATAGTAATAAAGGCACAGAGAGACCAGAAAGCAGTTTGGCTGAGTTCTCAAGATCTGAGACGTGGGCTCTGGTGTTTTCTTTCATATTCTGTCTAGACCATTGTCCACCACATCATTATCAAGACCCTAAATGATTAGAGGATTGATTCAGAGTCTCTTCAAAGCCTTCTTGTGTCGTGTGCAGCCTCCTGCCTATTGCTTTACTTTCTCATTCCTAAAGAAATGCTCCTTGGTGCCCTAGCCCTTCTGCTCCCTCGTAAGGCACTCTGCTGCACGCGCTCCCCCTTCTGTTCTCTCCCAACGCACGTCTTCCAGCACCTATCCCCCATGGACAAACAGTAAATCTGTCAGCTGTGGTTTCCAGAGGTTAGGGTAGAAGGCAAATGAAGACTCAGCTTTTCTAGCTGGAAAGCTCTGTGGAAAGCCTGGGCTGCCTTTCTTCACAAGGCACACGTCCCATCGTATTACTCTAAAGGTCACCTGCTTTAGCTGGAACGTATCATGTGACCTAAAAGACAAGGCTCAGTGTGTCTAGACAGCTTTAATTAAACCAGTTGAGTAATATTCAAAGCACCGAGGTGATGCGTGGCCTGACTCACAATGAGTGGCTCCCACGATTCAGAACTCATTTTTCTCCCAATGAAGAGATAAGGAAACATGACGGAAGATTCAGCAAGCCTATGTGATTGATGTTCACCGCTAGTTCCTTTGGACTTTCGCCTCAGCATATTTTCTGAGTTGACTTTGTAAGATCAGTGAATCAATTATGTATCTCTGGATCCAAACTTTTTATTGAGCTTTACATTTTTATTTGCTCCCCTCCGTGCCTATCCCCTCCCCCTTCAACCCTCTCTCAAGATCCCCATGTTCTCAATTTACTCAGGAGATCTTGTCTTTTTCTGCTTTCTACTTCCCATGTAAATTAGATCTATGCAAATCTTTCTTAGTGTCCTCATTATTGTCTAAGTTCTCTGGGATTGTGGTTTGTAGGCTGGTTTTCTTTGCTTTATGTTTAAAAACTACCTATGAGTGAGTACATGTGATAATTGTCTTTCTGTGTCTGGGTTTCCTCACTCAAAACAGTGTTTTAAGCTCCATCCATTTTCCTGTAAATTTCAAGATGCCATTATTTTTTTTCTGCTGTGTAATACTCCATTGTGTAAATGTACCACATTTTTCTTATCCATTCTTCAGTTGAGGGGCATTTAGGTTGTTTCCAGGTTCTGGCTATGACCAACAAAGCTGCTATGAACGTAATTGAGCACATGTCTTTGTGGCACAATTGGGAATCCTTTGGATATATTCTCAAAAGTGGTATTACTGGGTCTTGAGGAAGGTTGTTGCCTAATTTTCTGAGAAATCGCCACATTGACATCTAAAGGGGTTGTACTAATTTGCATTCCTACCAGCAATGCAGAAGTGTTCCCTTTTCTCCACAACCGCTCCAGCATAAGTTGTCATCAGTGTTTTTGATCTTGGCTATTCTTACAGGTATAAGATCAAATCTCAGAGTTGTTTTGATTTGCATTTCTCTGATGACTAAGGATGTTGAACATTTCCCTAAGTGTCTTTCAGCCATTTTAGATTCCTCTGTTGAGAGTTCTCTGTTTAGGTCTGTACTCCATTTTTTTTAATTGGATTATGTGATCTTTTGGTAACCAATTTCTTGAGTTCTTTGTATATTTGGAGATCAGACCTCTGTCTGATGTGGGGTTGGTGAAGATCTTTTTCCCATTCTGTAGGTTGTCTTTTTGTCTTGTTGAGCATGTCCTTTGCTTTACAGAAGCTTTTCAATTTCAGGAGGTCCCATTTATTAATTGTTTCTCTCAGTGTCTGTGCTGCTGGGCTTATATTTAGGAACTGGTCTCCAGTGCCAATGCATTCAAGTGTATTTCCCACTTTCTCTTCTATAAGGTTTAGTGTGGCTGGCTTTATGTTGAGGTCTTTGATCCATTTGGACTTGAGTTTTGTGCATGGTGATAGATGTGGATCTATCTTCATTCTTCTGTATGTTGACATCCAATTATGCCAGCACCACTTGTTGAATATGCTTTCTTTTTTCCATTTGATACTTTTTGCTTCTTTGTAAAAAATCAAGTCTTCATAGATATTTTGATTGATATCTGGGTCTTCTTTTCAGTTCCATTGGTCCTCCTGTCTGGTTCTTTTTTTTTAAATTAATTAATTTATTTATTAAAAATTTACACCTTTTCCCATCCTCCCATTTCCCTCCCACTCCCCCCTCCCACTCCCCCTTGCTCCCCAGTCCTAAGAGAAGTCAGGGTGTTCTACCCTGTGGGATGTCCAAGGCCCCCCCTCGATCCAGGTCTAGGAAGGTGTGCATCCAAACAGACTAGGCTCCCAAAAAGCCAGTACATGCAGTAGAACCAAAATTCAGTGTCATTATCATTGGCTTCTCAATTCGCCCTCATTGTCAGCCACATTCAAAGAGTCTGGTTTGATCACATACTTGTTCAGACCCAGTCCAGCTGGCCTTGAGAGAAACATATATTGGAAGTAGACAAGATTGCCGGGCAAAAGTTGGGAGCAGGGGGTTGGGGGTGGTTGAAGGGAAGGGGAGATAGGGAGAGAGAAGGGAGAAGGGGAGGATTGGGAAGAGCTTGGGGGAATAAGATGGTTGAAATGGAGGAAGAGTGGATATGGGAGCAGGGAAGAACATATCTTAACTAAGGGAGCCATTTTAGGGTTGGCAAGAGACTTGGCTCTAGAGGGGTTCTCCTGTCTGTTCTTTTTGCCAATACCAGGCTGTTTTCAGTATTGTAGCTCTGTAGTAGAGTTTGAAGTCAGGGACTGTGACACCTCCAGAAGATTTTATTGTACAGGATTGTTTTGGCTATCCTGGGTTTTTTGCTTTTCCATATGAAGTTGAGTGCTGTGCTTCTGAGGTCTGTGAAGAATTTTGCTGGGATTTTGATGGTCATTGCATTGAATCTGTAGATTGCTATTGGTAAGATTGCCATTTTTACTATGTTAATTATGCCTACCCAAGAGCATGGGAGATCTTTCCACTTTCTGGTGTCTTCTTCATTTTTTTTCTTCAAAGATTTAAAGATCTTGTCATACAAGTCTTCCACTTGTTTGGTTAGAGTTACTCTGAGATATTCTATGCTATTTTTGGCTGTTGTGAAGGTTGTTGATTCTCTTATTTCTTCCTCAGCCCTTTTATCATCTGTGTACAGGGGTGCTATTGGTTTTTTTTTTTTTTTTTTTTTTGAGTTGTATACTGCTACATTACTGAAAGTGATTAGGAGTTGTAGAAGTTCCTTGGTATAATTTTTGGGATCACTTATGTAAACTATCATATCATCAGCAAACAGAGTTTGACTACTTCTTTTCTGATTTGTTTCCCCTTGATATCCTTTTGGTATCTTATTGCTCTATCTAGAACCTCAAGTACTATATTGAATAGATATGGAGAGATGTGACAACCCTGTCTTGCTCCTGATTTCAGTGGAATTGCTGGGAGTTTCTCTCTATTTAGTTTGATGTTTGCCTTTGGCTTGCTGTATATTGCCTTTATTATGTTTAGGTATGTTCCTTGTATCCCTGCTCTCTCCAAGACCTTTATCATAAAGGGATGTTGTATTTTGTCAAAAGCTTTTTTGACATCTAATAAGATGATCATGTGGTTTTTATTTTTCAGCTTGTTTTTTCAAACATTCTTTACCCACTCAAGATCGAGCATGTTGAAGAGGGAGGGGGACTTGACTGGGGGAGGGGGAGGGAAATGGGAGGCTGCGGTGGGGAAGAAACAGAAATCTTAAATAAATAAATAAATATCGAGCATGTTTTCTTTTTTTTATTTATTTATTTATTTATTTATTTATTTATTTATTTATTTATTTATTTAAGATTTCTGTCTCTTCCCCTCCACTGCCTCCCATATCCCTCCCCCTCTCCCAATCAACTCCCCCTCTCTCATCAGCCTGAAGAGCAGACTGGGTTCCCTGCCCTGTGGGAAGTCCAAGGACCTCCCACCTCCTTCCAGGTCTAGTAAGGTGAACATCCAAACAGCCTAGGCTCCCACAAAGCCAGTATGTGCAGTATGATCAAAACCCAGTGCCATTGTTCTTGAGTTCTCAGTAGTCCTCATTGTCCGCTATGTTCAGTGAGTCCGGTTTTATCCCAAGCTTTTTCAGACCCAGTCCAGCTGGCCTTGGTGAGTTCCTGAAAGAACATCCCCATCGTCTCAGTGTGTGGGTGCACCCCTCGTGGTCCTGAGTTCCTTGCTCATGCTCTCTCTCCTTCTGTTCCTGATTTGGACCTTGGGGTTGTAGTCCGGTGCTCTAATGTGAGACTCTGTCTCTGTCTCCTTTCATCGCCTAATGAAGGTTACTATCCAGGAGGATGGCTATATGTTTGTCTTTGGGTTCACCTTCTTATTTAGGTTCTCTAGAATCACGAATTATAGGCTCAATGTACTTTATTTATGGCTAGAAACAAAACATGAATGAGTACATCCCATGTTCCTTTTTTTGGGTCTGGCTTACCTCACTCAGGATAGTGTTTTCTATTTCCATCCACTTGCATGCAAAATTCAAGAAGTCCTTGTTTTTTAAAGCTGAGTAGTACTCTAATATGTATATATTCCATACTTTCTTCATCCATTCTTCCATTGAAGGGCATCTAGGTTGTTTCCAGGTTCTGGCTATTACAAACAATGCTGCTATGAACATAGTTGAGAATATACTTTTGTTGTATGATAGGGCATGTCTTGGGTATATTCCCAAGAGTGGTATTGCTGGGTCCAGGGGTAGGTTGATCCCGAATTTCCTGAGAAACCTCCACACTGCTTTCCAAAGTGGTTGCACAAGTTTGCATTCCCACTAGCAATGGATGAGTGTTTCCTTTACTCTACAACCTCTCCAGCAAAGGCTATCATTGGTGTTTTTTATTTTAGCCATTCTGACAGGTGTAAGATGGTATCTTAAAGTTGTCTTGATTTGCTTTTCCCTGATCGCTAAGGAAGTTTAGCATGACCTTAAGTGTCTTTTGGCCTTTGAACTTCTTCTGTTGAGAATTCTCTGTTCAGCTCAGTACCCCATTTTATAATTGGGTTGATTAGCCTTTTATGGTCTAATTTCTTGAGTTCTTTATATATATTGGAGATCAGACCTTTGTCAGTTGCGGGGTTGGTGAAGATTTTCTCCCAGTCAGTGGGTTGCCTTTTTGTCTTAGTGACAGTGTCCTTTGCTTTACAGAAGCTTCTCAGTTTCAGGAGGTCCCATTTATTCAATGATGCCCTTAATGTCTGTGCTGCTGGGGTTATACATAGGAAGTCGTCTCCTGTACCCATGTGTTGTAGAGTACTTCCCACTTTCTCTTCTATCAGGTTCAGTGTGTTCTGATTGATATTGAGGTCTTTAATCCATTTGGACTTGAGTTTTGTGCATGGTGATAGATATGGATCTATTTTCATTCTTCTACAGATTGACATCCAGTTTTGCCAGCACAGTTTGTTGAAGATGCTCTCTTTTTTCCGTTGTATACTTTTAGCTCCTTTATCGAAAATCAGGTGTTCATAGCTTTGTGGGTTAAAGTCCGGGTCTTCTATTTGATTTCATTGGTTGACTTCTCTGTTTTTATGCCAATACCAAGCTGTTTTCAATACTATAGCTCTGTAATAGAGTTTGAAGTCAGGGATGGTTTTTACAGCTTGTTTGCATGGTGGATTACATTGACAGATTTTCATATGTTGAACCATCCCTGCATCTCGGGGATAAAGCCGACTTTATAATGGTAGATGATTGGTGTAGGAGTTCCTTTTGTATTTGTATTGCTTTCATTGGTTGAATAAAGAAACTGCCTTGGCCTTTTGATAGGGCAGACCCAGATAGGCAAAGTAGACAGAACAGGATGCTGGTAAGAAGAGCAGAGTCAGGCAGATGCCATGATTCTCCTGCACGAGACAGACGCTGGTTAGACTCATGCTGGTAAGCCATAGTCAAGTGGCGATACACATTAATAGAAATGGGTTAATCAAGATGTGTGAGTTAGCCAATAAAAGGCTAGAAATAATGGGCCAGGCAGTGTTTAAATAAATACAATTTCTGTGTAATTATTCTGGGTTTAAGCTAGCAGGGTGGAGAGATATAGCCTGCTCCTCCATACTACAGATGATGGTTCTGATATGTTCTTGGATTTGATTTGCCAGTATTTAATATTTTTGCATCAATGTTCATGAGTGAGATTGGTCTGTAATTTTCTTTTTAGTAATGTCTTTCTGTGGTTTGGGTATCAGGGTAATTGTAGCCTTATAAAAAGAGTTGGCAATGTTCCTTCTGTTTCTATTATGTGAAATAATTTGAGGACTATTGGTATTAGTTCTTCTTTAAAAGTCTTGTAGAATTCTGAGCTAAAACCATCTGATCCTGGGCTTCTTTTGGTTGGGAGACTTTTGATGACTGTTTCTATTTCTTAAGCAGTTATAGGTTTGCTTAATTTGCTTATTTGGTCTTGATTTAATTTTGGTAAGTGGTATTTATTCAGAAAGTTGTCCATTTCCTTTAACTTTTACAATTTTGTGGAGTACAGGTTTTCAAAATATGACCTGATGATTCTCTGTATTTCCTCCATGTCTGTTGTTATGTCCCCCTTTCATTTCTGATTTTGTTCATTTGGATACTCTCTCTCTGCCTTTTGGTCATTTTGGATAAAGGTTTGTCTATTTATGTGATTTTCTCAAAGAACCAACTCTTTCTCTCACTGAGTCTTTGTAATTTTTTTCGTTTCTATTTTGTTGATTTCAGCTCTCACTTCGATTATTTCCTGCAATCTAGTTCTCTTAGGTGAGTTTGCTTCCTTTTGTTCTAAGGTTTCAAATGTTCTGTTAATTCGCTAGTGTGGGATTTTCCCAGGTTCTTTATGTAGACATTTAGTGTTTTGAACTTTCCTTTTAACACTGCTTTCATTGTGTCCTGTAAATTTGGGTATGTTGTATTGTCATTTTTATTGAATTTTAGGAAGTCTTTATTTTCTCTCTTTATTTCTTCCTTGACCCATTGATGATTCAGGTGAGCATTGTTTAATTTCTGGATCTAAACTTTATACCAAAACCTGACAAAAAAGTGAGTTTAAATCTGTGTGACACCAGGTACACACAAACCAGACAGAATCAGAGCACTGGAAGGAAAAGTGGACATAAAGTCCCAGCCTAACCAAGAAAGTATATGCCATTGATTTGTGCTGGGAAAGGGAACTCCAGGATAGGTCCCATGCACAGGAGTAGTTGTTTAACATAAAACACACTCTATGGGTAGTTTGTGTGTGTGTGTGTGTGTGTTTGCTTTTTGTTTGGTATTTTTGTTTTGTTGGTTCTATTTGTTCATTTGTTTTGAGAGAGAGAGGAAAATATGAAATAGGGTGGGTAGTGAGTGAGGAGGATTTGGGAAGAGTTATGGAAAGCAAAGAATATGATAAAAATATATTATGTGAGAAATAACTTTTTAATCCATAAAACATGAGTTTGGGGAAAGGTATCAAGCAATATTTTTTTGCCCTTATTCATTTGACAATCAAAACTTATATGATAGAATGGACCACTTCAAGCAATACTTTCAGACATTGTTCCTATGGAAGTTGTGATTTTAAAATGTGAAGTAAGAACTAACTCTGACCATAACAGTCTTCAGGTTAATGATGTGATTTCGGAAAGGAATGGATACTTCAGTTCAGTTGCTATAACAAATACCATACCCCACGTGTTACAGACCACAGAAGTGCGTTGCTCATAGTTCTGGACCTGTGAAGCACATGGCCAAGCTTCTGTTGTGGTTGGCGTCCTGGTGAGGATTCTGGCTTGTCAATGGCCACCTTTTTGAGCCCTCACGTGGCTTTTCTTCTATGCATGCATGTGGATAGAGAGCACTTCTCTCTCTCTCTCTCTCTCTCTCTCTCTCTCTTTCTGTCTCTTGTCTCCTCCCTTCATGTCTCTTCCTTTGTCTTCTTATAAACTCTAATTCTCTCCTGGCTGCCCAACCATTGTGGCCTAATAGAATCCTCTTTCCTTCCAAAGTCCTTTTCTCCAAATTCTATTGTATTATTGGACAGGGTTTCAACCTATAAATTTGGGGGTAGAGTCAAGAATTCAGTTCACACAAGTTGGTGGGTTAGAAAGAGCTAAGCAGCCTTCCTGGAAGAAGGCTTCTGCACTTGGCTAGGGATGAGGTCAGGCTCATTTCCAGTCCCTATGTCACCTGGAACACAGAGATTTGCTTGTTGGAGCTAGACGAGCCCTGTGGCCTGTGGCTGTCAAAAGTCTGAAGAGCCTAGATCTTGTAAGAAATACTGGAATTTAAAGGACAGGAGAAACACAAAATGAATTGTAGGTGTCCTTTATTCTTGAGCAAATACTAGCTGAAGCTCATTTGTATTCCCTGTGTGGCCATTAGTTCCTCCGTCATAGAGATTTGCATCAGCTCTCTGAAGTTGATTATTAAAGTTTAAAAATTTCTTATCTGACCCTTTTCCAAAAGCCAGTAGAAACTGTAGTTAGTAAGACAGTATTGTTCATTTGTTAGGGAAAAGAAACAAACCATGACAAGTTAGTAGTCTTTTTCCATATGTCTCATTTAGGAAGAGCGGGACCCCGAACCACATTATTAGCTCAAGAGCTCCTGTTCTAAACACAGTTTCTGAGCAAGAATATTCTTCCATGGTGAGTAGACCTGGCTTGCTTCCTTTGTTATAAACTTTAGGTCTTAAAGGAATCATGGGCTTGTAACAATTAGAGCACACTGTCAGCTGGAAGCTAAGGCTTGAAGCCCATTAGTGTCTTCTGTTCCCAGGACACCTCTGTGGATGCTCTGGCCGTGAGTATAAGTTGAGTCACACTTCACTGCAAACTAACAATGTATGGATGTTAAGAGTTTTCAGGCTTAAAATACTCAGCAGTGTTGGAAATAGGGTAAGTGTGAATCATACTAATTGTATGCCTTAGGAGAGAAGACAGGGAAACCAGAGCTGGCATAGGAGCAGTATGTGGGACAGACAGACAGAAAAGGCAGAAGTCTTTGCAACCCTGAGGCAAAAGTAAGCCCTTTCTCCTCTGTTTCTATCAAGTATTTGTCAGAGCCTTAGTCATGTGATTAACATAGGACTAAAGATTTAGGATAATTAATTCAGTATCCTGGCTAATTCTGGTACAGGGGGTACCATTTCTCAGCTTGAATGATACTAGTCTAACACATTTGTGTGTTCTGTTATCTTAGGCGGAATGCCATGGGATACCAATCTACTGGTATGCTCAGGTAGAAACATGAGGCCTTCAAGGGACAATATTTTCCCTGAATGGCAGCTGTCACGATGAACTTCTATAAAAGGGGCATCTGCGAAGGTGAAGCCTTGGGAGAAAGCTTGACCTTGGATAGGTTTATTACAAGAAAGAGTGATTCAGCTGTCCTAGGTCAACTCAGACCTAGGTCAACTTGAACCTAGCAGACTACTCAACAAAATATACATTGTGGTCCAACTTGGGACCTAGCTCCAAAGCACACAACATGAGAAGGGGATGGAGAGTATGAGTATGGGTCTAAGAAACATAATCTAGGCTACTTAAAAACCTCTTACAATGTTGTAGGAATTTTATTTAGTTCATTTCTTCTTGATAATGCTCACTCAATGTTTGATTTGATGATTTCTCATATTATATATAATAAGATGTCCTTTCAGAAGGACAAATTCTAGTCTACAGATTACACCTAGCTAAAAACACTACCACCATCAACAACAATAACAAAAACCAACAACAGAATAATAAAACAAAAATCTTACAGACTTTGCGTCAATAAAAGATAAATCTGGCTATCAGGGTTGTAGTAGACACATGGTGTTCGTCAGTATCACCCACATGCATGGGTGTAGGCTACCAGGGTAGTCACACATTACAGATGTGTTCTGTAGTCAATAATATGCAGAATTTGTGAAAATGGTAGTTTGGTCTTTTGTGATTTCAACAATATAGTGATTATCAGGGTGACCAACTACCCTAGTCTGTCTGAAGCTTGGGGAGTTCCTGGATGATGGAATTTTCTCTACTAAGCCAGGAAAAGTTGCTCATCTGATGTGTGTTCAGAATCTGGGTTATATCTTTGCTAGTAAATTATTGCCAGAGTGACATTATACATAGATAGCATTAAAAACAAACAGGCAAAATAATCCTCCAAATAGTAGAAAATACTAATCCAGGAAACTCAAGTTCACAATACAAGTTGCTAGTTTGATCTCCAGTATGGGAAAATACCCTTATTCCTCTTTGAGGAAATGCGTAGACATGAGCTATGGACTCTATACCTGCAGGCATATACTTGGCTGGCTTTTGTCTGTCTGTCACATGTGGAAGACTAATAAGTCTCCTAAGCATGCCTGCAAAACCACAAAGCCAAACCTTAGCAGACTGCTCATGTGGCTTTGACTATGTTTTCCATGTTAAACTATAGGAATTTTGTTTTAATTTGATGATTTTTGATTGGAGTTTTTAACAGTCAACTCTGGAATATACCACAGTGAAAGCTGCCACTGTATCAAACACTCACATTGAGTCACTTTAGAAACTGGTATTTTGGGTCCAACCTTTGTTTGCAGCCTTATGTGTTCCTTGCTTGGTGACCCTCAGCACAGTCTCTTTGACCCCCGCCCCCATCCCTGAGCCTCAAGATCTTACATGGACCTGGATACTGAAGGCTCTGATACCACAGGGTCAAATCCCATCTCTGCCACTCTGTCACTCAGGACAATCCACTTAACCTTCATAACTGTGTTTTCTATAGGGGTGTTAACAGTGATCCACAACACAGAGTAAGGAATGAAGGAGGTGGTGTGTGCAAACCACTTAGCACGGTGCCTGGCACACAGGTTACACTCACTGGATGCTATTTTAGCACAACCCATACACAGACAGCCCTTGTTTATAAATGTCTGATTTAATGTGCCCTGCATTTAGGAGGAGGAAGGACGAAGTCATTATGAAGATATTTTGAGACACTGCTGTCAAGTACAGAACCCCACTGTTCTCTCTAAATCCTTGATGTCAAAGGCAGTCACTCAGTAGATGCAAAATTCCGTTACAGATAAGCAGTTCTCCAGTGCCTGGTTCAGCTACCCCAGTTTCGTACAACTTCAAACTAGAACACTCTGTGAGGGCTTCTGGATTTCATGTTGTGACACTCTGTCTGAGAAACAGGCTCCAGGACAGGAATACTTGAACTAGGAAGAGAGACCATGGTCCAGTTTGTAGCGGGATGGGCTAGAGTGGGCTGTCACACAGGAGATTGTATATAGGCTGTCATAAGAAATCATTACTTCCCTATCAGTGCTTCTTCAATCTAAGGGGCACCATATGGAGGGCAAATTGTCTTGCTTTTAATTGGGAGGCCAGCTATCACTGGTACTTTCTCCAGCTTTTCCTGTCTTTAATTTTTTTGGAAAATATTCCTATAAAATCTTATCTTTAGTGTGATCTTCTAGCTCCATATATTTGGGTAACAAAAGTCAACTCAAAAATCCTCTCTTTAGTATAGGAGAGATGATTCAGTGGGTTAAAGAAGTTGCCACTAAAGTATTAGGAATGGAGTTTGGGTCCCCAGAACCCACACACCACATAAAAAGCTGGTGGGTGTGTGGCCTGCCTGGGTAATCCCACTGAGCAGGAGGAAGAATATTTCCTACAGTGAACTGGCCAACCTGCCTAGCTAAATAGTGAGCTTTGGGGTCAGTGAGAGGCCAGGTTTAAAATATGAAAGGAAGACATGCAAGATCAACCTTCGGCCTCCACACGTGAAGGCCCTCCTATGTACAAAAACACACTACTCACCCTTGCTATATATATATATATATATATATATATATATATATATATATATATATATATATATATATGTACATATATATATCGTTTATACCTTTCATCTGCTTAGAGAGATGTACGAAACAGCTCCCATCCCTTTGTCTATTCATCACCTCAAGTCATCAAAGCATCTACTAGGCCTCTGGCACAAATAGTTCCCACTTACAACCAGACCAACAGACACTGCAATGTGGCTTCATAAAAAGTTCACATTTGTAAGTAACACCTGATTTAATACCAGCCCATCAGGAGCCAAAGGCCACTCATTCATCCTCTGTAGAGATGCCAATTTAATTAAGGTATTTTATAACCACTTTAATACTCTGATATGTAGAAATCCAAGCATCTTTGACATTAAATAATTCTGTCTCTATGATGTATACATTTCTCAACAAAATGTATTGGCAGGCTTTCATCTACATAAAATGGTCAGCACCAAGAGCGGGCTCCTGAGCGATTGGGCTTCCCTTTTTCCTCAGCAAATTAGTAGAATGTGAATGAGTCAAGTTCTTGGAAACCAGACTCAGCTACCCTGCAGGAGCAGCAAATGTTCTTAACTTCTCCACTATCTTCTCTAGTCCCCACCTAGGTCTTCATATCCCAAATCTCCCCATAATGACCTTTCAGATGAGAAAAATCCTGTGATTTAGTTATTCACTAATTAGTCAAGGACCCAATAGGGAAAACACCACTGTCTTAGTTACTAAAACACACAAACATACCTTTTTTGGGTGGTATGAAGAAGGCATTGCACAGGATCCTTCCAAGTGTCCAGCCTCTTCTTCAGACAGCCCCAAGTGGCTCCAGGCCCTCTTTAATGAGGGGTCACCTACTCCAAGACATAGAGTCCCTAGGTGAAGCCTACCCCTCTGATAACAGCATCACCAGTGTCTCTTCTAGATGATGGCCATTAACTACGGCACCGGCTTTAAATACTGTGGAGAATCCTTGTGTTTCTCCTTAGGTTAAGATCTTGTCTTCAAGTAGCTCTCAATCCTTGTCTGGGTATTTGAGTGTGTGCAGGGTAAGTCTAGTAACCTAAATATTGGTCTCCAAGGTTATGTCAGGACCAAATAATAACTCGTGTAGCCTTTGGGGAGTGTGTTTATTCTAAGGATAAAGAGATTATGTAGGTGGGTCCTAAATGTTCTCATGCTTCTTCACAAGCAAGAGAAATATTAACTTTGGGACAGGATAAAGGACGTGTTTCTATCTTTAGAAAGAGGAAAAGGAAGTGTTATGACTCCAGATGAGGACTGGAATTATATAGCTACAAGCCAGGGAATGTTCGTAATAGGATTTGGGAGGAACAAGTATACATTCTGTCCCAGAACCTCTATAGGAAATTTGACCCCTAGACCACGATGATTTTTACCTTGATGTTTGTCTCAAGTCCTGTGAGAAAGTAAATTTATGTTGTCTTAACTCACCAGGTTGGTGGTTACCTATACCAGCACCAGCAGTCACAGGAACTTCATATTGCAAAGCGAATGAAGAGCACCCAGAGAGATGGGAAGGTACTGTGGGCAGCGGGGAAGAGGGAGTATGGCTCACTTGGAACATCGGAAAAGCTTCGGAACTGTGGCTGCGGTGCTGCACTGGGAATCAGGACCAATTGCTCTTGACAGAAGCAGTATGGGAGGCTCGAGTTTGTTTGTTTGGAGCTTGTAACTTCTGAGAGTGATGGAAGTGAAGAACACTGTCAGATGGCAAGGAACGGCAGTGCTGATTGAAAGGGAGGATCTATGTCCTGGGTCTAAGGGTTGTGCTCAGAAGAAAATGAGTCTAGGAAGCAGGGTATGGTGGCACCCTCCTTTAACCCTAGCCCCCTGGAAGCAGAGGCTGGTAGAGGCCAGCCTGGTTTACAGAGAGAGTTCCAGGTCAGCCAGCACTGTACAGAGAAACCTTGTCTTGAAACAAAATAAAAAACTCAATCTAAAGCCTAGAAAGATGGCTCGGCAGGCAAGAGCTCATATTACTCCGACAGAGGACCTGGGTCTAGCTCCTAGCATGCACCACATGGCAGATCACAGCTGTCTGTAACTCCAGTTTTGAGGTACAATGCCCACTTCTGACCTCCATAGGCACCAGGAACGCATGTGATGTGATACATTCAGGAAAACCACTCTTACATATGAAAGAAAAATAAATATTAAAGTTTCTTTTCACTCCTTTCTTGCATCCCCCTTTCCCTTTTCATTAAAAACAAAACAAACAAACATGGATCTATAATTAGGCAATAAAAAGAAACATATCTCTAGGGGCTGGTTCAACCTTTTCTTTGTCACTGGGGTGATAAAGAAAATGCCAGTGATTAAGTTTACACAAGAAATCTGAAGGCAGAGCATGGCCACCTTGGTAAATTGTCTGAGCAGTTTGTTTTGCTTGTGGCTGATGGTGAAATTAATTAGCAAGGAGCGAAAGAACTAGAGTTCCAGGGAGTCACTCTGACCTAGATACAGATGTAGGAACCTTTCTAAAAGGCTTCTGATAGAAGTACAGATGGCCATGACCCATAGTCTCAAAGGCTGGGTCAGTGAAGGAAGCAGACAGTCGGCTTGTGTCTTTGGTGGAGAGGCAGGGCTGCAGCAACACAGGGCTTTGTGATGGACCACGTGAGCACTTTGTGGTGGGGAGGCATCAAGGTCACAGTGGTAAAGAGTGTGAAGCTACCATTAACATCCAGTAGGTGCAATGCAGCCTACATGAGGCTTTGACCCCAGGGACACCTTTTCTACCCACTTAAGCTAATTCTCAGATTCCATCCTTGGAATTCACTCCTTGTTCAAGGTCAGGAGAAGATGATATCAGCTAACTCATTACTTACATGTCTTTATTTTCCAAAATAATGAAAGAAGAAATGAACCCCATCTATCTAGGTGAACTGTTTTTAAAACTGATTTTCGAGTTATATCTGAAAAATCAAATCACTCAAATAATTAAAGTCACCGGAAATGCTTGTCATGGCTCCCCAGTCTAATCTGATGGCAATTATTATTATTATCGCTTGGAATTGGATACACTTAGAATTCATAATTTTAATTATGTGCTTTTAATTATGTGCCAAACTGTTTGCAAGTGTGAAACATCCCCTAAAGGCTTCTGCACCACTGCCCATTCACTTCGGATGACTTCCCAGATCACGCATGCTGCTGAACATCCCAACTACAGAGCTGCAAGGAGAGGCACCAAAGTAAACATGTCACCTTTAAGAGACTGCCACGGACCTTCTCACACTTTGTCCACAGACACCCAATGGTTACTTTGAAGTCAAAAACAAAGGTTTAGTTAAAGTCAGCTCTTAAAAATCACACGTAGACAAAATGACTCCTGGGTCTCATTGGCCTTGTCCTGAAGAGGAGGAAATACTATCACATGTATAAGACATGTTGTACTACACAGCATATGTTATGAAAAGAAGTGTGACTCTGCAGGATATTATTGGAGAGCAAAGCAAACCATGAGAACTAAAGAGTAGAGGGAACCCACATTAGCATCTCCACTGTCCTTATGAACATCACATGCTCCCATCTTCCAGCCGTAGTTCTGTAAAGATTCTGCCGCGAAAATTCATGTCTCTTTGTGTCTTCACATTTAATTGTTCACATTTTGACCAAACACTGTATCGGGGAAGCCTTCCCTGAACACTGGTGTCTGCTACTCTTCTCAATGTGACCATAAAACACCCTGACAGAAACAGTGTGTGGACCGGTTTCTCTGGTTCCCAGTTGGGGGGCAGAGTCTGCTATAGAAGGACCTTGAGGCTGTTGTTCACCGTCACAGTCAGGAAGCAGAGGACAAGTGGATACTCACAACCAGTTAATGCTCTCCTTTTAATACAGCCCAAGACCCAAGTCCAGGGAATGTTCGCAGCCATCACTGGGGCAAGTTATCCCAGTTAACCTCACCAAGATAATGCCTCAAGACGTGCGTGCCCAGAAGCTATCTAAAGAGTCCTCATAGACACGCCTGGACACGTGCCTTCTAGGTGACTTCAGATCCTATCAGTCTGACAATCAACACTCCCATCACACAACCCTACATGGAATCAGTGGTTTCATTTTCTTTCAGTAATTGAGACAATTCATAACCAGGGAGTATATATGTCTGTAGAGTGAATGAATTGTCTTTTCTGAGAACATAATTGAAACTAGCTTGCATCAGCCATAATAGCACTGGTAATAGCTGAGCATCCAATTTTAGTGCCTCTTCCACTGATACTGACACACCCCTCTGCATTTACATCATGGATCTTAGTATTGTATTTTCCACTCACCTCACCAAGCAATTATTTTATAGGCTTGCCTACTGCCAACTCCTGACTAATGCATCATAAATTGGCATGTATACACATATGTGTACGTGTATGCTTTTTCTCAGATACAGAACAATCAGTCTCAACTCCTCATCTGGAATCCATCCTTAGCCGGCCTGACTTGTCAGGTCTTGAAGCACTGGCTGTCAGGTTTCAGCCCACTACACACCACATGGGACTTTCCAGACACATCACCTTTAAGTGTAGCTAATACGTGCATCTGTACTCCCTGAGGTAACAGAAGTTCCATGCTGATCACTGTCTACTTTTACAGAAGAGTCCTGTCGACAAGTACATCCTCTGATGCTGCCAAGAGGCAGATGGTTTTCACACAAAATCTTGGGACTGTTTCACTATTAGAGATTTGTTCTTCATACTTGCTCTCATTTTATGAAATTTTTATAATTTTCTTTGTTTCATTTGACAGAGTGGGAATGAAGAGCACAGTGAAATCAAGGCCCATTGAATTATAGAAACTTGAAATGTAAGATAAGGTTTTGTTACATTTTCCTAAACTCTTTCTTGTGGTCCTGCTCCAGAAAGGTCAGGTGATTGAACATCCGGACTTCACACTGTGGGACTGAATGTTAACCCTGCTTGTACTGCGACGGTGCTGTTGAAATCAGCAGCCATTTTAGAAACATCATTATTTCATTTATTCTGTTTCTCCCCCCTGAGATTGTGTGTGTGTGTGTGTGTGTGTGTGTGTGTGTGTGTGTGTGTGCGTGCATGCGTGCATGAACATGTGTGTAGACTTTGGATGTAGCGGTGTCATTTCTACTCAGGTGTTGTCCATGCTCTTTTCTTGAGACAGCATCTCTCATTGTTCTGGTGTTTGCCGATTAGGCTAGGATGGCTGGCCAGCAAGTCCCTGAAGGATGCTTCACCTCTGTCAATTCAACTACAAGAGTACCCCATCACTTCTCCCTGTACCCCATCACTCCTGCCTGCATCCCACCACTCCTACCTAACTCCACCACTCCTCCCTGCACCCCACCACTCCTGCCTGCATCCCACCACTCCTGCCTGCACCCCACCACTCCTCCTTGCACCCCACCACTCCTCCCTGCACCCCACTGTTGGGGTTTGCCGATCAGCCCCACGTTGCAGGGGCCATTATGTCAGGGTCTGGTGCTAGCCCAGACCCTCAATTATTTTTCTAGACCAGACCCCAACATAAACTCTTTCTCTCTGGACCGGCATGGAGGCACAGGAATAACGACACAACTCACATGGCTTTATCGAGAGGGAGATTCTTTCTCAGTGGCCCCTCATGAAATCCTGAATTTTTGTTAGGTAGGGACAGCCTGTCTAGAGGGTATTTAATTGCTTTGAATACCAACAATGGCCCAAAAACTTGGCTATCACACCATGTAAAAATTTGGGCCTACATCTCACTACTCTTGCCTGCACCCCACCACTTTGATTTCTAATAAAACTCAGGTCCTTGTATTTGCAAAACAAGCACTTTACAGATTGAGCTGCTTCTTCAGCTTCCTTTCCCTGCAAATTTTGATTTTTTTTGAGATTCTATTCACAAAGAACTGAGTGTCAGTGGGCTAGGATGTATTCATCCATAGTTCTGGAGGTCAGCATGGACCTAAATATTTCCGTGTAATTTTAAAATGCCAATTCACAAACATGGTTGTAAGAAATTCCCCTACAAATGATGTAATTAAAAAGATGATCTGCCTTAGATCCACAGCACTCACAGAAAAACCAGGTGTGGCAAGCCATGTCTGCAACAGCAGTGTGGGGAGACAGAGACAGGGGTACCCAGAGCTCACTGGCCCCCCATCTATCTGAAAGGGCAATTTCCAGGTTTAGTGAGAGACCCTGTCCCAAACAAACAAACAACTAATGAGAGAGAGAGAGAGAGAGAGAGAGAGAGAGAGAGAGAGAGAGAAGAAAAAGAGTGGAATACACATGTTAACCCTCATGCATGTGTTATATGATTAAGACATTTTATTTTCCTTTGAGTTAATTTCTTTTTGCCTCTCTGCTAAGTTTTATTTTTCTACATACTAGCTGTTCATCCAACCCAAATTTCTTGGCCAAGTATCTAAATCCCTTCTCAGGATGTTGAGAAATGCCCAGTTTCCTACAAGATTTTTCACACCCAAAAGCTGCCCTCACCCTGAGCCATTTCAGCCTGACCTGGTTTTTCTCTGGGCTTCAGATCCGGAGTTGACGCAGGCTGTCTTTGTAACAGCCCACCCTTTTCTCCCTTCCTGTCAGTGGAGTAGCTCTGGTTGCCTGTATCTGGCTGTCCTTCTTATCTTCTAGGATGTAGCACATTCTCTACCAGTTTCTGAGGATAGGCTCAGGAGCAATCTTTTGAAACAGGATACCACCCAGAAAGTGTGAATCCTAGTGTCTGACTTTATTGAAGTTTGAAAGGCTATAAAACTGTCACTGACAGGCTTTCTGGCATTTGGTGGGTGTTTGGGATGCTCTTCAGATGTGCGAGGCTATTCTGGCTTTTCTTTTGCATAGCATCCACGTTTTCTCTGAAGGTTTGAGAGTCACATGAAGAAAAAGACTCAATGTGGAGGCAAATTTAGCCATAACTCTGAGAAAACAATAGATTTCTCTAATCTAGAAACATTTATCCTTTGCAGAGGGAAAAATCTTCCCCTCAATTTTTAATTTCACTTACAATGGATTCACTTTATGATTTATTCTTATCTGATATAATTTTTCATTAACAGTTCACTAGAGTAAGGATTTTAGAGACATTAGATTCTGTTGGAAGTTGAGTCCACACTGCTTTCTTTATCGTGAAATTGTAATTCATTCAGCTTTTCTTTAGTGACTTTTTGAGAATAAATCATTCAAATGTAATTTGATCAATGTCACATATACTTATATTATGTTTTTTTTGTTAGAATTTCCTCTAAAGAATAAAATCTGAGGAGAAATTTTGGAAGTGTTATTAAGGATGGAATTGTGAACATTTTGAATGTGACAATGCCTGGAAAGAAGGGGGAGGAAGGAGCAGATCGTGACTTGGTGACCAGTGGCAGCTACTGAAGAGATCCATACTCAATGAAAGAAAACAAAGTGGTGGGATGTTTAGTGTTAATTGTGGATCCGATTTCTGACCTTGAGGTTGAACTTTAATGAGAGTTTGAAATATAAACACTTGGTCTTCTTCATTTAGGTAGGCTAAACATGTGTAACAGAGCAGGATGACCATTCCTCTCATTGATTAGAAGATCATTCTAAAGTCTGAAAGTTCACCTTTTCCTGAGGGAAAGGAAGAGAAGCCCTGAGTGTCACGAAAGAAACAGGGAAGCAAGAGATGCTGGCTGATACAGCCAGGACTCTAAGGATCATCCTGAGAGGTCTCTTCAGGAGCAGCAGTGAGTGAATGAGGCCTAAAAGAGCTGCTTCCAGAGACACCAGCTACCAGGGGCACCAGCTACCAGGGGCACCAGCTACCAGGGACTCCAGCTACCAGGGGCACCAGCTACCAGGGACTCCAGCTACCAGGGGCACCAGCTACCAGGGCCTCCAGCTACCAGGGACTCCAGCTACCAGGGGCACCAGCTACCAGGGACTCCAGCTACCAGGGGCACCAGCTACCAGGGGCACCAGCTACCAGGGGCACCATCAACCAGGGCCTCCAGCTACCAGGGGCACCAGCTACCAGAGACACCAGCTACCAGGGGCACCAGCTACCAGAGACACCAGCTACCAGGGCCACCAGCTACCAGGGACTCCAGCTACCAGGGGCACCAGCTACCAGGGACTCCAGCTACCAGGGGCACCAGCTACCAGGGACTCCAGCTACCAGGGGCACCAGCTACCAGGGGCACCAGCTACCAGGGGCACCATCAACCAGGGCCTCCAGCTACCAGGGTCTCCAGCTACCAGGGGCACCAGCTACCAGGCCACCACTCTGGTTTTCCTGAAAGAGACAGAGGGGAAGAGAAGGAAATGTTTTAGCACCTTTTGTTCAAACAAGAGTGAACCCTTCTGAGAGACAATTACCACGTAGATACTATACTTCAGTTTACAAAGCCTTACCTACCCTACAGGTAACAGGATGGTGGCAGGGTCACAGGCCTTCAATTTTTTACCTGATGTCTTTTGGGTCCAGGTGTCACACAAAGATGGGGATAGACCACCAAAGTCTATTAAAGCAGAAACAAATTTTATTCCAGAAAAAGATCGAAAATAAATCTCTATGGGGCACACAAAGCTTATCTATAGTCATGACCACAGCCAGAGATCGGACTTCTGTAGCTGTAGCATTGGTTTTCAGCCTCCTCTTATAGTAAAATCAGGCACCAGGTGTGGGTCAACCTTGAGGTCAGGCTTAAAGTCACATTACATTTTAAGTTTTACAACTTTTGGTTATAGGATGTTAGGATGTTAACTTAGGATGCTTGTGCAAGCCCGTGGCTGACATGGCCACTTTTTGCTGTCCCTGAAAGAATGCAAGACAGAGAGTAGAGTCACATAGGGGGACAGTTAAAAATTAAGAGAAGACAAGAAGCGAGCCCTCTAGAGCAATAGTTAGAAGCTAACCTTTGTCTGCAGATCCTGCCTAGCTGGGAAGCTGGGAGGAAGGAGACCATTGCTAAAAGCTGTACACAGCGGCTGCCAGGATGTCTGCTCTCAACGCAGAAAGTGTTTGTTAAAGGTTAACAGTGACTTCCAGCTTTATTTATTTATGTCTTTATCCTTAAATATGTTTGAGCTTACAACTTTGTATTTCTATATTCCTTGAATAGACCCTTTATTCTTATATTTTATTCCTGGACTCTTTAATGATCATATGCTAAGAACAATTATTAGTCACTAAAATGACTGGGAGTCAGCATGACTGCCTAGTGAATTAAGTTATCTTATTCTTTCCTATTACTCCCATGAAAAAGATTGTGGTTCCACCAATCTCTAGTCAGGGTAAAAACACTATACCTGAGTGAGCAGAAGGCATCTGTCTGCTATTGTAAGATTTCTGTAAAGAGGAATCTTCCAAGGGAGGGGAAAGGAAGAAGGGAGAAGGAAGGGAGCGGGGAAGAGGAGAGCTGTTCTGCAAACACTGACTTCACAGATCACCTGCTGTAGGACAGGACACTGCATCTTGCTCTGTTACAAATTTCTCAAGGAAATTCTGATAACAGCACACAGCTGCTGTTTCTATGAGCGAGACAAGGTTTCCACTGGCAAGTCAAGGTCTTGCACAAAGCTGGAGCTGTAACTATGAGAAGAGCTTCTAGGGTTGTTGGTACCCTTCCATTCCTAAGAAAGCGTCCTGCTGCTGCTGGAACCTCCTGTTCTCAAACTCTCTCTCTCTCTCTCTCTGTGTGTGTGTGTGTGTGTGTATGTATGTGGTGTGCGTGGGGTGTGTTGTGTGTGAGTGTACGGTTTATATGTGAGGTGTGTGTGTGCATGTGTATGTGGGGTGTGGGGGGTGTGGAGGGTGAGTGTATGCCTGTGTGGGGTTTATATATGGGGTGTATGTGTGTGGGTGCAGTGTGTGTGTGTGCACATGTTTTTAAAATATTAAAATAAGAAATCATTAGGCCAATATAAAAAGGAATCCCAATAGGTATTTCCAGAGAACCAAAAGTAATTACCTAAATATTAAAGTTTGTTCTCATCAAATCATTACATATAAACATTTATACTTGGTTAGCTTGAATGTTTTTTTTTTTATTGGAAAAAAAAAGAAATTTCTGCCTCCTCCCCGCCTCCCATTTCCCTCCCACTCCTCCCTCTCCTCCTCCCCTCCCCCCACTCCTCCCCCTCCCTCTCCAGCCTGCAGAGCAGTCAGGTTTCCCTGCCCTGTGGAAAGTCCAAAGTCCTCCCCCCTCAATCCTGGTCTAGGAAGGTGAACATCCAAACTGGGTAGGCTCCCACAAAGCCAGAACATGAAGTGGGATCAAAACCCGGTGCCATGGTCCTTGGCTTCTCAGCAGCCCTCATTGTCCGCCAAATTCAGACAGTCCGGTTTTATCCCATGCTTTTTCAGTCAGAGTCCAGCTGGCCTTGGTGAGCTCCCAAAGAATCAGCCCCACTGTCTCCATGGGTGGGCGCACCCCTTGTGGTCCTGACTTCTTTGTTCATATTCTCCCTCCTTCTGCTCCTTGAATGTTAAACCAATTCATCTTTTCATCATCAACTGTAGTCACTGAGTAAAATATTATGCTTATTCTTCCTTATTATTTTTCCTCTTAAGAATCTTGAGATTCATCTCAATATATAAGTTACTAAGCCAGTATTAAATATTAATGGCTGTAATATTTTCCTCCCTTCATCTCCCACCTATATGTCCACCCATTGGAGTCTCCACTGGACAGTGAGCCTGTGAAAAAAGCCCCAGAAGCTCTGACAAGAGTGTGAAGCGCACCGAACACTCATCCAGTTCAAGCGTTCCTGGTTTGTGCGCAGCAGGGAGTGTGTAAGAGGAGTTGACTGAGCCACCTCGATTTTTCACAGCTCGATTGATCGGCCTTCAGGCAGCAATCATGCTTCAGTCACTCATTTCGTCTTTTAAAAATGATCCATCTCCTGCTCCCCTCAGAAAGGCTGGCAGAACTCGCCTTGAAAGCAAAATAGCCCAGGAGTCCCCAGTAGACAACACTTCTGGAGAATGCATGTAATGGACGCAGTGGTGGGACCAAGCAGGCTGGCATACACCCTGCCCTCAAGTAGCATGTCCTCAGTGAATTTCTTTTCAAGTTCTAGGTAGTCTAGGTGGGTCGAGCTGCTTGCTTGTATTGTGTCTCTACTATAGTTCAGTGTCAGACAACACAGATATTTCTTTAATTGTGTAGAAGGTTTGCTGTAGTTTGAGGCACATAGAGTGTTTTGTTTTATGTATTTATTTTTTTCTACTGTTCCAGTTTGGAAATGAATATTGCAAGTTGGTGGGAGGTTCTCTGGTCTGAGTGTATCCTGGAACCCAGGTTGTTGACCCAACCCAAAAAACCAAAACCAACCCACTAACCAAACAAATGAAAAACCTATCACTGCCTCTTACTCTAGTCAACTTCATTCTTGCTCAGCTGTCCTAAGATCAAATTCACCTTTCTGGTTGTTTGCATGAAAGCGAATCTTTGCTGAGGCATTCCAGTGCATCGGAGCCAGCTCCCAGATGTGCTGGGACAGAAAACAGTGTGACAAACCGTTCTTTCCCTTACAGATGGAATGTCGGGTTCTAGCGGGGTTAGGTCCAGACTGGACTAGTCTGAACCAGTCACAATCTAAATGCTAGGGAAATGACCATTGAGCAAAGCTGGAGGCTTAGGAAGTGGGATTTTGTGATTGTAAAACTGAAGGTGGAGCATTTGGTGAAACAAAGAGTACAGGCCTGGTGTTAGATTCCTAAATTGAAGAAGGAGCAAAGAAAATAAATCAACCTCTGGCCAGGCTTCTTAGAAAAGCACAATCCTTTTTGTCAGCTGCTGATGGATTTCTCCTGTGAGAACTGTGCCTTGCCCAAGATGAACAAACTGATGGTGAATGCGGCAATCTCCAGCCCCCAGCGTGGTGCAGTGCTTCCCAACCAGGAAGCAGAAAGGCATAGAAAGAATCTTTGAAGCTTTATTCTCAGGGTATTCTTTCAGCATCTTATGTGCAGATCAAACGTTCTGCATTTTTAGTTTTCTGGAGAGGTTCTTAAGCACCTCATGTATTCTGGTCTATATTGGAGAACCTTAGACAGACTGTTCTCTTCTAGTTAACACTGATATAATGTAGGGCAATACAGAGAAAGACTGCACCAAGAGTCAAATTTCTGAACTCACGTGGCTGGCCAGCCAGAGGTCAGTGAGAGGAAATGAGTAGGGGCGGGAGGGAACCACTGGCTGGTCTCAAACTGCTGGTGGAAGGGCAGTGAGTTAGACATTCTGCTGAGATTCCAAGAGGACAGCCCCCTAACGTGGGATCCAGCCTGCAAGGAAAACCAGTTTTCTGGGAAAAGCAACACTGGAGATGAACAGTGAAGGAGAGCCCAAGAGGAATGGTGTGACAGGGGACTTAGCAGGGACAAGACACAGCAGAGAGGATGATAGCCGCACTGCCTAGGTTCTGAGTTTGAGAGAGACTCTGGGTCAGGATGGGGCAGAACAAGGGCCGAGAATGCTTGCCTGCTCTGAACTCTGTCCCTTCTTACTCCATTAAGCACTTAGTTTCGATCCACTCCTCCTCCCCACCACACCATTTTCCTCATGGACTCCCTGAAAGTAAAATCATTTCCTCAGTTGTCCCACCAAATTTGTTCAAAGGCACAGAGACAAAGCAATTCTCAGTTCCTCAACCAAGCCTACACTTTATCCCTGGACTTGTAAGGGATTTGGTAACTTGACAGTGAAAGGAATAATAAATTGCCTTATTTTTTAACACAAAGTGCTTCCATATGAATGGGAGGCTTGAACACTTCATTAAATATGACAAATTCCCAGCTTGGAGTGAGCACAGGATAATCTACAACAGCAACTAAGGAGTTAACAGAATAGCATCCCCTCTGCTCCCCAGCTCTTTGCAGTTCCTGGGTAGTTTGCCTTTCTCTTCCATAGCTGCAGGAAGGACATCTTTCTTCAAGGAGTCTTGCTGCTGGCTTGTTCCGCTCATTCCTCATTATTCTTTCCTTGAGGCGACTAGCAGGATTCCCCCCCCCCATCCTAGGAGTTGCAGTGAGCTCTTCTATTCTATATTAATATCATGAGCTATGGGATTTCCATGTCACAGCATGGAAGTTAAGGACACAAGAGTTTGGGGTCAGAGTTTGTAATTGAGGCCCGTAATTGGAAGTTGGCTATCTCTGTTAAGTTACCAGACGTTGCTGAGTCTCCTACTTGACAATGATAATATGGAAATGTACTGGAAATTATGAGGATTATGCCTACAAAATACATAAACTATACAAAATAAACAAAACCTCGGTGATTCAATTATTGTCTCATGTAGCTGTTTTCAAATCTAAGATAGTTTCAAACGAACTATCTGAAGTAGGCATGTCACTAATTCTTGGCTCTGTTCTAGAAGATGCAGGAGATCTACATGAAAATAGAAAGCACATGAGTGGTTACGTAGACAGTGTAACAACTCTGTGTCCTCTGTGGAGACACAGGACTTTGTTGAGCGTTGAGGTAAGGTCTCCAACAACTGGCCATCCTGTTAGAACCCTGTGTTCCAAAGTCCTGATATACTTCTTAATTACCCAAATCCTCAGGATTATTTTGGAAAGCCAGTTTCTTGCCTGGTTTTTGCCAGAGCCATTGGGGGGTGGGGGGGTGGGTAGAATAGATTTTACCTGTGTGGGCAGTACATAGAGGCCTCTGCTCTGCACACTGAAGGGTTAAAAATATGAGTGTTACTACTAGATCCTACAAGCAGAAGTCCAAGACTGACTATATAACCTGGAAGTTTCCATTCAAAATGGAAGTCCAGATCTTCTTGATCTGAAACTATAAGCCTCAAGACAGAGATAATGGACAGCCAAGTCATGCCTAAGGCCCTGCTCCACGCTGTGCTGGCTGGTGAGGATGGACTTCAGTTTAGCTAAGTTATAAAGCCAGTGGACTTGAAAGAGCTCACTTCCTTTATTACACCCTTTTTATGCACAGCATGATCTATGCTGAATGACCCAACATTGAACAAAATACACAAGCTTCCTCTTGACCTTGATTCTAAAATGTATTGCTGCTTTTCTTGTTCATGCAACAGAAGCAACATAATGCAAAGGATTATGGGCTTTCCAAGTAGAAGGTACAGTCTGTCATCATGAGGAAGGCAAGGCAGTTGGAAGATTCTCTTTGTAGTGATGGTGGTGTGTATGTGATGTGTGTGTGTCTGTGTATGTATGGTGTGGGGGGGGCTGTGTGTATGTGGTGTGTGCATGTGTGTGAGTATGGTGCATGTGTGATGTAGGTGTGTGTGTGGTGTGTGTGCATGTGTGTGGTATGTGTGTGTGTGTGTGTGTGTGTGCATGGCGTATGTGTATGTATGGGGGGGCTATGTGTATGGTGTATGTGTGTCTGTGTGGTGGTGGTGGTGGGAGGACTGGCAATGTGGCTTATCCTTCGCCTGGTGAGCCAGTAACGATCGCTTCAGCAGATGAGATAATCTATAATCTTCAAAGCTCCACCCTCATGACACAGGCATTCTCCACTGCCTTCCCAGTTGTGCCATACTCTGGTGATCAGGTGCTTAGATGTGTGGGTTCTAAGGGCATGAGAGTTAGACAATCTAGGCTTGCCCAGATGTCAGTGGAGTGGAGGGCACCTTCAGCGCTGAATCATTTGATGGAATGTGTTGAAGGGTGAACCAAAACCAACCCCAAAGCTGAAGATAAATCTACAGCTAGGAGAGAGGGATTGGCATTTTGAGGAACTTCTCTAAGGAGCCCTGCTTTTAGAGAAGTCTAAAGACAGGCTGGCTGTGTAAGACATCGCAGTGTGCCTAGAGGCTGTGAGAAGAAGGAGGTTAGAAGGTAGAGAAGCTGCATCCTGTGTTAGCAACTTTTTTCTGTCTGTGACAAAATCTGTAAAGAAATAATTAAGGAAGAAGAAGCTTGTTTGCCTCCCTGTTATGAGTGATACTGTCCCTCAAAGTAGGGAGCACAGACTTCAGGAGCACATGGGAGCTGTCCACCTGCTCACACTGCCTCTGTGGTCTGCAAGCAGGGCATGGATGATGATTTTCAGCTCACCTTCTCTTTTTCATTCACCTTGGGACTCTGGCCCATGAAGAGACTGTCTCCTGCATTCAGGTGCATCTTGTCTGCTGAGTCAGACACACCCAGAGGTGGTTCCCATCAGGATTTAACAGCTCAGCCATTGTGTTGGCACACACATTTAAAACTTGGGAGTCTGAGGAAAGCCAATTTCTGTGACTTTGAGGTCTACATAGTAAGTTCTAGGCCAGGCATATTACATAGTGACACCCCATGGCATGAAAATTATCAATTTACTGGGCTGTGGTGGTCATGCCTTTAACTCCATCTCTCAGGAGGCAGAGACAGGCAGATATCTGTGAGTTCAAGGCCAACCTGGTCTACATAGAGCTAGTTCTAGTACAGGCTCCAAAGCCACACAGAGAACTCTGTGTCAAACAAACAAACAAAAAGAAACTTAACAATTTATTTCCTATTCACCTCTTTTCTGTTTCTGTTTTTCTTTTCTGAAGGTGCCAGAATCAAAGCACCTACTATGTGGCAGCATCGTTGTGAGGGGATTTCCCAGAGGATCATTTTCTCAGGAATCTATAAACACCTGGGTAGAAAGGCAGTTCACTGTTTTAATTTTTTAAAGTCTGATTTAGGGTAACAGTAAACTGAATTAGTGAATAAGTAGAATTTTATCAAGTTCAAAGTCATACAAATAGTGCTTTGGGCTGGGAGTCGGATGCTCTTGGTTGAGAAAGTACATGAGTTACTGTGAAGTCACCAAGCCCTGGTCCACACTGCAGTCCTGCAGCCTTTGCCCTGGTCCACACTGCAGTCCTGCAGCCTTTGCCCTGGTCTACACTGCAGTCCTGCAGCCTTTGCCCTGGTCTACACTGCAGTCCTGCAGCCTTTGCCCTGGTGTACACTGCAGTCCTCCAGCCTTTGCCCTGGTCTACACTGCAGTCCTGCAGCCTTTGCCCTGGTGTACACTGCAGTCCTCCAGCCTTTGCCCTGGTCTACACTGCAGTCCTGCAGCCTTTGCCCTAGTCTACACTGCAGTCCTGCAGCCTTTGCCCCGGTCTACACTGCAGTCCTGCAGCCTTTGCCCTGGTCTACACTGCAGTCCTGCAGCCTTTGCCCTAGTCTACACTGCAGTCCTGCAGCCTTTGCCCCGGTCTACACTGCAGTCCTGCAGCCTTTGCCCCGGTCTACACTGCAGTCCTGCAGCCTTTGCCCTGGTCTACACTGCAGTCCTGCAGCCTTTGCCCTGGTCCACACTGCAGTCCTGCAGCCTTTGCCCTGGTCTACACTGCAGTCCTCCAGCCTTTGCCCTGGTCTACACTGCAGTCCTGCAGCCTTTGCCCTGGTCTACACTGCAGTCCTGCAGCCTTTGCCCCAGCCTACACTGCAGTCCTCCAGCCTTTGCCCTGGTCTACACTGCAGTCCTGCAGCCTTTGCCCCAGCCTACACTGCAGTCCTCCAGCCTTTGCCCTGGTCCACACTGCAGTCCTGCAGCCTTTGCCCTGGTCCATACTGCAGTCCTGCAGCCTTTGCCCTGGTCCACACTGCAGTCCTGCAGCTTTCATACTTGGTTGCACAATTAAGAGTCAAGAGTGAGTTTCACCAGTGTAACTAGTCCATTTTGTGTGACTGGTGAAACACCCCTGTCTCCAGGGGTCACCCTGTGAGGAAATCATTCTGTAGGGCCAAGAGCAAGTGCTTTCCTTTGCTGACAGTGGAGGAAACAGTGAGCAGAAGGACAGAAACAGGCTACAAGAAGACAGGAAGTGGCTGGCCTTGCCCTTTGTACAACAACCCTGCCTAGAACTGACTTCTCCATGAGGCCCAACCCATTGCCTGATCCAGTCCTTATTCCTTTGTCCATTAATCCCCCAGGACCTAATTCCTTTCCACCCAGACTCATTCCTGGGCTGTTCCACCTCTTCAGTTCTGTCATCCTGGAGACAAGCTTCCAGAACATGAATCCAAGGAGAAACGCTATGCCAAGCCTTAGCTTCCAGGTTTAGGGGATTTGCAAGTATGTACCATAGACAGGTGAGAGCAGAAAGAGGGAATCCCAAAGATCTTATTTTTCTTTCTGTAGGTTTCTGGGCCAGGGATATAAGGCAAATCAGTATGTTTGCCAGCAAAGGAAGACACTGAAATCCCCCACTGAAGGCTGTCTGAGGGACAGGACTGTAGCAGATCTCATTTGTTTTGTTATTAGTTAATTTAGATTGAGTCAATGGCAAGCAGGTCTCCCGAGCTTGCCAAAATCCTGCCGTTTCTGTGTTCTCGGTGAAGAACAGCCTAGAGCAGTGAGAGAGCAGAGCCAGGTGCCAGCTACTGCACTGGTTCTGCCGTGCATGCACCAACTTTGTGAGTCAGGTGCCAGTTACTGCGCTGGTTCTGCCACGCACCAACTTTGTAATTCCGAGCAAACACATTGATGGCCTGAACTGCGGTTCACTCACCCGTGAAGTGCACAAAGAAATCCCGCAGTGTCTACACTGGAAGAGGCTCCATTTTCTCATTTTGAAGCTTGACTTCCCAGCTGATACTTGAGGCCAGCTCTGGCCAAGGTTCTAAGGGGCAGTCAGGTAAAGGCCCTGACCACCACTGCCCACATTCTCGTCCATACCTTCTGTGGCTGTGCATGACACCTGTGTTCTCCAAAGGCCTCATTCCATGGCCAAGTTAGCACAAGCCCTTTCTGTGTCTTCCAGACTATACAGAGACTCTTCTTAGAAGATCCAAGAAGAGACATAAGAGATGGAGGGAAGGGCTAAGGGAAAGAACTTAGAAATGCATTCAGAAAGTTTAAAATGTACTAGGAAGATGATCTTTTTGTAAGACATTTTATTTCCCCCATAAAACAAAAAGTTTAATGATAGATTCAGTTATCATATTCAAACTAAGTTATTTTATGTGATTATACTTACATTACATTTTATTTCACGATTCCTCTAGTGTTTGATGTTACTCTACCCCTTTCATGCCTTCTGTTATCTAAAGAGAAATGGATGCTGTGGAGAGGGCTCCCGAGGGTCTCTACTGAGGGGACCCAATGATTTTTTTGCAGAGTGGTTGTGGCAGTGAAGGGCATCCATGTAACAAGCTGTTTAGGGTCCTAGCTTCCTCAGTTGGCAACTGGGCTCTGAGGAGGTCACGTGACCACCAGAACAAAGAATGATTTGGGAGGATGATTCAAAACCCACACTCTGTCCCTTGCTCTGTGATTTTGATGCATTCACTCAATTATCTTTGTTCTATAGAGTGGATCCACTCTAGTCACTGGTACAAATCACCATTGTTATTTAAAACCACGAGGACCAGGAAAATATTGTATTCATAAATATCAAACACTGTTTCTTGTGTGGGAGGGGTGTGCGTGTGAGGGTGGGCAGGTTGGTGGATAATCCTCACACATCTAGTTGTACCAGGAAGAAAGCCAAGAAAGCAGTTACTTCTGCTCAGCCGGTATTTTTACAGAGAAGGTTCTGGCTGTTTTGCAGAGAAGATAGGAAGCTGTGACGGTGTGAGTTAGCAGACAGGATCCAGGTGAGAGATGGAAAACAAGGCAGACTACCTTGGCAGGCGTGGAGGTGAAGAAGGTAAATCAAAGTGCGTTCACCCTTTCCTTCTGCTCAGTGAGACTCCAGGCTCCTTGATGCATCATTTCCCCCATCAATCCCCAGGTTCTGTTGGTGGTGACAGAGAGAGCAATAGCAGCTTGTGCTGCATTTACAGATATCATCAATCCTCTGTGTCTTTAATCTTTTTCTTCGGGGGGAAGGGATGCAACTTTTTCTTGTTGTTTCTCATGGAAGGCAGAAAGAATTGAGCTATATTACGCCATCCTCCGTGGAGAAAAGGCAGAGGCACCTTGCAGACAGCGGTCATTTTGGCCCGTTCCTACTTGGCAGCCCTCCTTTCTGAGAACAGGAGTTTATGTTTCTCTAATCAGGGAGGTAGAGTTGCTGTGCATTGCCTGATGTGTTAAATTTACCTGCAACTTCCGCCTTTTCTATGCAGATATCCAAGTTCAGGATGAGGTCAGCATTTGTGACAGTTTTGCTAAATGACTTCTATTCTATACTGTGGAAAACAGACAGATAAGGCAAGCTTCTGTATTAGAAAGGCAAACCCTCGATTCTGCTCATATCACCTAGCAGTGTTGCAACCTTGGGTAAGCTGAGTCCAAGTTCTTCAAGTCTCAAGGGATGGTGGCATCCCTTAAAGGGATGGTGATGTCTTTAAAGGGATCATAATGTCTGTTAAAGGGATAGTGGTATCTGTTAAAAGGAATGGTGGTATCTGGTAAAGGGATGGTGATGTCTGTGCTCTCTCATAAATCTGTTGTGGAGAATAAATGCAGCCAACTCTAAAGTCTGCAGCATAAAGCTGAGCAGGCTGTGCTTGCTCAACTAATATCCATGTTCCACCCTCTTCTCCTTTGATGCTCTCTCCTCTCTCTTGCAATCACCTCTGTTCTCAAGGTCCCTGGGCTCCCAGGCACAACTGAGGGGAAACAGACTCCAAGCCGAGAGCTGCTACTCCGTGGTCCACTCCTCCACGGGCCAGGAGCTGCTACTCCGTGGTCCACTCCTCCACGGGCCAGGATCAATTTTTCACACTCTTCTTCATTTTTCTTTCTTTAAACAATGGTGATGGTGACCACAATCTTATGGAGGCCAATGGGTCAAAAGAAGAGAGTGAGAAGGGAAAATTGTTGCCAAGACCCTTATTTCCTGTGTCTTCTTGAGGAAACCTCCAGGAACTGGGAGAATGAACAGGTTTTCTAATTACAGTCACTCTAGGCTCTTGAGGGTGGCACTCAGTGATAATATTCCAAGAGTATAATGTTTTCTGTTCTTACTGGAAACATTCCCATTTTCCCACACCCTTCTGAACACATCCGTATAAAAGGATACAGTCGTTCTAGCTGGTGTGAGGGGTCACACATTGTGGCGATGAGCCTTTCCAGGAGGCCAGCGGGGCTGAGCGCGTCTGACCTCTTGTGCCATCTTTCATCTGCGCTCTTTCTTGGGGAATGTCCGTCTAAGTCCTTTGCTCACTTTCGCATTGGTTTTCAGTTTTTGCTTTTCTAGTTGAAGGATTCCTTGACATAATTAGCAAATTAACCATGCATAAGATAGTACGGCTTGCAAATATTACTTTCCCGTTCTGTAGGTCATCCTCCTTTAACTCCCACCCCACAGGGCGATTTGATTCTATTTGTTCATTTTTGTTTTTGTTGTTTTTTTGATGACCTTTCTAAAATCAGCACTATGGAAAGTTTTAGTCTCTGTTTATTTTCTGATATTTGAGTCTGTCACCCATTTTTAGTTGATTTGTGTAGAGTAAAATTTTACGATTGCTGTAAACGCAATATGGAAGCCCCTCAAACAGCAACAGCAGCAAGAATGAAGCTCTGTCTGATCAGACGTCACATTTCTAAACATTTATTCCAAGGACCTGGAATTACGGTCTACTAGAAATATTTTCACTGTAGCAATCATTTACATTAGCCAAGATATAGAAGCAGTCCACTAGAGTACACACTAACACATGCACATGAACATAATCAGACGTTTTAGAAGAATATATTGCCTATGCCACTCCTGGTGTCCTTTAGGGATGCTATGCTAAATGAGATTAAATAAGGACTATATCATAGTCAAACTGACAGAAGCTGGAGGTAGGTAGGGACAGAGGTTGCCAGGGTGAAGTAGGGAGACAAAGCTTTATCATGGAAAATGGTGATGTTCCACATTATCAACATATTACATTTACGTATTTGTTAAGAGGTAGATCTAATGTTGAGTTCTTACTATAAACTGGAAAAAATGCACAAAAAACCCAAAACTATGGCAGTTATTTCTCCCACATTCACTCATTGCTATTAACAACAATAAAAATTACATTAGGTATTTTATAATAAAAAATAGAAATACATTTGGCTTATAGTCAGGAGGGTGGTAATCCAAAACATACCACCTAAATCTGATCATGCTCTTCATGAAGGAGTAGGTTTTCTCCTTCCTCCACGTGAGTCCCGGGGATTGAACTGATGTCAACAGGTTTGGGAGCGGAAACCTCTCCCTGATAAGCTGTGCTACTAGTCCTCACATTTAAAGCTTTGAAAACAAAAATAAATTGTTTTATATTTTCATTAATAACTTTGCAAAATGGACTTTAGAAAAGTCTCTGTATTTGGCCCGAAATATATCTATCCATCTACGCCACTTTAAGTAAGCCAGCAGAATGTGTATGGAGACAGCTCACAGCAGAGGAGTTTGTTGTCCTTTGGAGCTCTCCTTTAGATCAGACCTCAAAGGCCCGTGCAATAAAGACTTGACCGCCAACTTGGGGTTCTGTAAGGAGAAGGTGGTAGGAGTTTTAGGAGACAAGGGCTAGCTGGATAAGGTTTGGTTAACTGTGGCATGCTCTTGAAGGGCTCATTGGGACCTGGCCCCTTCCCACCCGCCTTTGCGCTGTGACTACCAGAGGTGAACGGTTCATCTGCTCATTCTGTCAGGATGTACAGGCTTAAAGCACAACCCCAAATCTCAGAAACTGAGAAGCAATAAAGTTTTTCTGCCTATAAGTTTATTATTTCCGATATTTTGTCACAGCGGCACAACAGATCCAGCTCTGCTATCACAGTCTTAATTTTACCCCTACAAGAAGACACTCCGAGTTTCTTCCCACCCTTCACCAATGTCTTAATACAATCAATGCTCAGAGACATGTGCAAGTCAGAACTTCTGCACAACAGACAATAGTTAGCAAGCAAAGGCAGCACAAGCCTTTAAGTGGAATTGAGAGAAACAGCTGCAAGCTGTTGTGTGCTCCCAAGGAAACCGCAGGCAAACCAATAGGAAATTTCTTCCCTTTTTTTGTGCTGGGCTTACCAAAACTACTTCTTTCAAAATAGTTGTCTTAAAAATGTACAAAATATCCAGACATGCTTCAAGTAAATAAACCCATATTTGTGTTGTCTCCTAAGAGGTTCAGATCAAAACTAGTTAGTGTAATTGCCTCTGGCTTGGTTCCTAGTCAGGACTCGGCAGCTGCTGGATTTAATGGGGACTTTTCGTATTTTTGGCTCCTAAGTGGACAGACATGATTACCTAAGCTAGGGCTGCTTCCTATAGCCAGTGTAGATACTAACACCCTGACATGCTGACCTCAGCTATAGGGCTGCTTCCTATAGCAATTGTAGATATTAGCACCCCGACATGCTGACCTAAGTTATAGGGCTGCTTCCTATAGCCAGCGTAGAGATTAGTACAGTGAGAAATATTTAGTAATCCAGACTTTCCTAAAGCTCTTGCACTCCTGGACATATGCTGGGGCCATATGGTGGTTAGCAGAACCACGTCAAATGAGCCTTGGAGAGGCAGAGACCCAAGCATCACATGTCCTGAGGACCTCATGCTATTACTGAGCAGAGCTTTGCTGATAGTCCTCACGGTCACCACAGCCCTCATCATTACAGCTTGTATGAAAACTCTCTGGGGGGTCTCCGGTCCCTCACTGGGCACTGCCACTGGTACAGTAATAGTGACTGACTTCTTCCCAAGCATTGCTGCAGGAGCAGACTAATGATCAACCACTACACTTGGAAAGAGTTTAGACATGTAGATTGTTAGTAAAGTTAAGATATTTTTGTTGGTGGCTTTGATAGAGAAAATCTTGAGGAAACAATTTAAAGTTTAGAAAGGCATACTTTTCTAAATGAACAAGGGGCTCATTGAGGTCAGGGAACAAAAACAATGTCAGTGTGGTTGTTGCAGTTGATGTGCCCTTTTTGCTAGGAAAGTCCGGTGACCAAAGGTGATGGTTAATTCCTTATACCTGTTTCTACTCTCAGCTTCTTAATATGATCTAACAAAAACTTGTTGATGAGTGGGTATGTGCCCTGAGGATTTAAACTGGAAATGACTGATTTTTTTATATATAAAAGTTTAGATCTGTGATTGTTTTAAGATGTTTTATAAGATTGCTTTTTGAGATAAATAATACAATGATTGATCCTTCCTTTGTTTCTGAAAAATGCAGCCTGTCAGTAAAGAACAGGCTGAGAAAAACACCTTGCTTGCTTACACTTTGTGAATCTATAACAAGTTGCTTAGAAGCCAATGCATGTGGGTCCTTGGGATAACTTGTTTTTCTCCTGTAATACGTGAAACGTTTAACCATGCGAGGGAAATGGGAAACATTTGTATTTGTTGTAATCATTCACTTGAAAAATAGAATGTAACTACACTGTAGTTTTTATACTGCTTGAGAGGTTTTGCTGGGATATATAAGCAGTAAGGAAAAAAAAAAGTTAGTTAGAAGGAAACCACCAGGAAAAATGTAAAGGGAACCAGGAAAGAGGTGAAGGGAAAACCAGAGAGACCTTGACAGGTTGAAGGCTGTTTGTGCTCCCCATTTTCTCTGGCCCCAGAGGATTAAGTTTTACTCCCTCAGATAAAAAACTCATTGTGTGATGATTAGTGATCCACGCCTCCCCTTCAACTCCTGAGCTGTTGAAAGCTGGCCTATAGTAGCGGGCACACTTGGCTCTTCATTTCTGGTATTTGAACAGACAATTAGAAGCATCACTTAAAAATAAGAGGAAAATTAAGTAAAATTTTAAAGCAATTTATTAGGTGAAGCGTGCACTTGTTTACTAGAATGACCCCATGAAGTTGGTGTGACCCCGTGGACATCCTGTAACCGTACAATGCCGTCCTCACAGTTGCCTCTGATCCGTGGAGGGGTAGCATTCAAAGCCAGACTCTGTCACCCTGAGATGAAGATCGACTCATTTTCCCAGTCACCTTTGAGTCTAGTGTTGAACCATGTTTTTACAAGGACTTGGGGCAGTGTGTAGGCTGTCGCCTGCTTGCAGATTCACAATGTACACCCTGTAACTGTGACTCTACCTCATTCATGACATTTCTGTGTGATTTTTATGAATTCACATTTGTTGTGTTCTTCCTTCCTAAAATTGTTTCTTTGTTTGTTTTTTCCTATGGACCCTTATTCCACTACCTTGATCTTCTTTCATAACGGCTATTCGTAATCTATATAGCACACTTTGTGAAGTGGGGCAGTGACTCAGTGTCGAATATTCGAGGACAGAAAGAGTAGGGAGGGAGAGGAGAGGGAGAGGAAATGGGAGTGGGAGCAGAATACAGAGGGCGAAGGAAAAAAAGAGGAGAGGGAAAAGCTTGTGGCATAAAAGGAACACACGAATGGACTTGACCAAATTTATCCATTCTGCTGACCTTTCAGAACTGTATCATAATAAAACTGAACATTTAATATAGTAATTGTTTGAAGGAATTTAAATAAATGCCAGGTCTCCATTGTAAGTATTCCCAAAGAAACAGCAACTCTTGGCAGGTTTTCAATTCCTGGCGGGGGCACTGAGATGGAGAAGACTGTTTGCTGCCTTCCCCAAGGGAGTACCAAAGACGCTGTGGACTGTAGGGAGCACATGACAAGTGGCCTAAAGTACCAGTGGCAAGACCCAAGAGTGCAGGGTAAACTCACTTGCTCTTGTGACTTCTAGGGACCACCGCAGGCTCTTAGACGCTGCTGCCTAGAGGGACCAAATCCAGGCTCAATTAGCCATTACCTTATGCAGCCTGTGAACTCTTTTGTGCCTCTCTTGCTTTGGCCTTAAGATGGCAAGACAACCTGCCTCAAGGAGCTGTTGTGGCTTTAAGGCACACTCCTGATTCACACTGTGATTTTGAAATGTCGATTACATTTTAATCGTGTGTAAATTTGTGTGAATGCAAGTGCCAACAGAATCAAGAGGGTTGGTTCTGCCACAGCACAGTTAGAGACATTTGTGAGTCACGTGTTTGGTGCTGAGAAACAAACTCAGGTTCTTTGGAAGAGTGTTGGGTGCCTTTTTTTTTTTTTTTTTTTTTTAATCACTGAGCCATCTTTTTTTGCCCAGGGCCCATAATGGTTTAAATTACTGTTTTTGAATGAACTTGTGATAAAAAAAAAATGAAGATCTAAAATGTCAGGTGTCTCTCTGTCTGTCTCTCTCTGTGTATATGTGTGTATGATTTTATCTCTATACAAGAAAACTTGTGAGAGGAAACATGATCTGTCTTTCTAAGAATGAACTCACTTAAAGGAAATGATGGGAGGGGTAGAAATGGATGGGTAGGTGAGTATGGAGGGGAGTTTGCTCAGTGTATTATATGTGTTTCTATAAAAATACCCTTTCACAGAGCAGTACAATGTACAATGACTACATATAATAGAGAGAGAGAGAGAGAGAGAGAGAGAGAGAGAGAGAGAGAGAGAGAGAAGGAAAAAATGGGAGGAGAGAACGAGAATAAGAGAATTGGAAACACAGAACGCCCATGGAATCCCATGGCAAAGCAGGAGTATGATGTGTGAGGGAAGGGGATGTTTGATCTGAACTGCATGCAGAAAAGCCACTGGCTGGAGGGAGCTCTGGGTCGGATGGGCATACATAGTAACCTGTATGACCAAGTTCTTCAAGCCTTATGGTCAGAGCTGCAAACAGGCTCACTGAAGTGACACAGGCCAGAAGGAAGCAGCTGCCTACCTTAGCACAGCTGTTCCAACACTGGTTCCCGCCTGTCAGACCCGTGGAATGTGACAGTGTGAGGGGAAGGAAGGAGGACGCTGTCAGACCCCAGCATCCAGCAAGGGCAGGTTATCTGTTGAGTAGATGGTTGGTCCTGACATCATCTGAAAATTGAGACATGTCTGCAGTTGAATAGGAATTCTCATCCTAAACACACTGCTAACCAATTAAAACACACCAACTTAGAAGATTGGTCACATGTTTCTCCCCAGGGGTGCACGGAATGTGCTGTAATGAGCATGGTCTAGGAAGTTCAGTGAAGTAGACAGATTTCAGTTACTGGTAATGACTTAAAACAAGGCAGTAAAAATGCCACAGCATAGTGTGGTTTTTACGCTTTATTTTTGGCTCACTGGAAACAGTAATTGAAATGACTGGCTGAGGTATGACTACCCAATTTTGTAAGCAGGAAGGAAGAGTGGGTAGGAAGTGGCTGGGATTCTACACATAGTTAGTGTTGGCTAATCCTCCGACCCCCTCTACAATGTGTCTGCCCAGTGAAAACTCAGGCAGCGCTCGGCAACATCAGGTTGTCCTCAGCCTAACTCTATTTCATTTTGAAGTGTCTTTTCTTGAACTATGTCACCACACCTTACAACACAAAATTCACAATAATAATAAGAAAAATTGACTGTTCTATATCCACACAGGCCCATAGACCAAAGATAAATTAAAGCGGGACTAGTCTGCCGGACCTTAAAACCAGAAATGCAAACAATGTTCAGAGTAAGACAACAGAAAAATCATAAAGATGATACTTCTACAGAGCTGCAATTAAAAAAAATACAACATCCAACTAACATCTCAAAGACTAACTCATTTACCAGCTGTTTCTCTCCCCCTGGGGAAACACCGTGTTACTGACATCTTGTGGGAAGAGGCCAGAAGTGATGGTAAATGCCCCTCCCGAAGGATAGGGTAGTTGTTCACAGAGAAGACTTATCCAGCCTCAAAAATCAACAACAAAAACCTGAGAACTCCACCCTCGTGCTTACCATGCTTTTTCCAGAGTGTTCTTACCACGTGGAGAAGATGATTGTTTACATATTATCCAGGACTTTTACCGCCTTCCCAGTCAAAAAAGTAACAGGTAGTGTAATATTATGTAGAAATGCATAAAGCATGAATATACAAATTAATAAATTATTGTTTAGTGGAAAATAATAGAATTGATCTGGGGAAGAAACAAAATATTAACAACACTTTGTGCATGTGTGTGTATGTGTGCATGCATGTGCATATGTGTGTATGTGCATGTCTGCATGCATGTGCATGTGTGTGTGTGCATGTCTGCATGCACATGTGCACGTGGAAGGCTGAGAAAGAAGAATTATGAGTTCAAGGCCAGTTTTGTGTACATAGTGAAACTGTATCAGAAAAATGAATGGGGTGGGGGTGGGGGAGTGGAGGGCATGGGAGGTGCAGGGAGAGAGATTGCCAACCTAGAACCCTGCTTTCTGTCCACAACACTCCTGGCTTTCTGTCTCCAATGTCTTTCTCTTCCCTCGCACTCCTGACTTGGTCCCAAAGTTGTCTTTGTCTACTGCTTGAATACAGATGAGTTATGCAGGACTGGCTCCTGTATCCAGTCTTCTTTCCTTAGTGTCTTCCCGAGTTTCACCTACGCTAACACAATGATATAGTCACCTGCCATGCTGTGTGTGGGATCAGTCTGTCATTTCCTCACTGGCAACAGAGTCATGGCACCCAGATGAAGGTACACTCTCTCTCATCTTGATAAGCACTCGGTCTTCAACTGCAGAATGCTTCTTTCTCCAGCTTAGGAAACATTCATGCAGTGAAGCCACATTTTCCTAAGGAGTTGACTTTCTTCACCGTAATGTCGGTGATGGGAGGGAAGCAGGCTGTGGGTGCAGCTTAGAGTGCTTCTGCTGTGCTGCTCCTCCATGTGCTGGAGCAACCAGTCCTAACCACAGCACTTCTACCACGAGGCCTTGAAGACTTGCTCATGAGTGGAATCTTTCTCAACTCACTTTTCTTTCAAATTCTGGAGGCACCGAGGACACTGTATTTGCAGCTTGTGTTAAGATAACTTTCTAAGAAGCAAGTCTTTTACACAATCATGAAGACAAGGACCTTTGTAAAGAAACTATAAAAAGAGATTGATACATCTGGTCAGCAACAGTCTCCCTTTTAACAGAGATTTTATATTTGAGTAATTTCTGTCAGAACATCTCAGCAAATACATTTTCAATAGAAATAAATGATATCAGCTATTTACTCTCCAGCCTGCAGACGAATCTGCTACAACCCATCTATCTTTCATGTGTGGCCTGGATTGGCATTCCCAAAACTCACCTGGGGAGACTGCAGAAGAAATTGTCTGACACGCCACCTGAGGGGATAATGTGATGAAGTTGCAGACAGGGGATGCAACAGTCACTCTGACAACTGTGGGATGTGAGAAAAATATGCTTCTTTCTGTGTTTGAGAGCAGTGACCAATTTTTTTTCTATTTTCCATATCGTCCATCAAAAGCTGGTTTGAGGACTTTTGAAAAATACTGTTTACCAGTTTGTAAGATGGTACCATTAACTGTCTGTCTGTCTATCTATTATCTATCTATCTATCTATCTATCTATCTATCTATCTATCTATCTATCTATCTACCTATCTATCTATCTATCTATCTATCTATCTATCTATCTATCTATCATCTATCTATCTATTATCTATCTATCTATCTATCTATCTATCTATCTATCATCTATCTATCTATCTATCTATCTATCTATCCATCTATCATCTATCTATCTATCTATCTATCTATCTATCTATCTATCTATCTATCATCTATCTATCTATCTATCTATCATCTATCTATCTATCTTCTATCTATCTATCTATCTATCTATCTATCTATCTATCTATCTATCTATCTATCATCTACCTATCTGAGACAGAATCTCACTTTGTAGCTCAGGGTGCTCTAGAGCTTCCTATGTATGTTTGGCTGAGAGAAATCTTCCTGCCTTAGCCTCCCTAGTGCTAAGACTACAGGCTTGAGCTACCACTCCTAGATCAAATTTTTAAACTGATCTAGGGCTGGAGAGATTGATTAGCCAATAAGAGTCCTGGTTGCTCTTCTAGAGGACTAAGGTTCTGTTCCCAGTAACTAAATGGTGACTCATAACCATCTGTTCCCCTTGTTCCAGGGACCTCAATGCCCTCTTCTGCTATCAGGCACACATACAGTGCAGATATGTATACAAGCAAACCATCCACACATATAAAATAAAAATACGTAAGTCAGTACATCTTTATAGTAGTTAGAAAAAGGGATCTTTATAAAGTTGGGAATGTTTGACAGTGGTAGAGCAGGACCTCCCTAGCACATACAGGACCTCAGGTTTGAATCCCTATATCATACACACACACACACACACACACACACACACACACACATTTTATGAACATTCCCCAAAGCATACATGTATCTAAAAACAAGTATTAATAGCCTCCCCAAATAAACTAAGAGAAATATAAGGACTGTTAAAACTTAATATTTACTAGAGACAATAGGTGATTAATAATTAATGATTTCCTCAAAGTTCCACAATCCCCACACATGGCTGTCAACACATGGCTACCAGCACACAGCTACCAATCCATGGTACAACCAACAAGTGGATTATGCATACCTGACAGTTACCAGATGATGTTCCTAGGGACATATCACCCATCAATCCTTCACCTGTACCTCTCATGAGGCCTTCTGGTTTTAAAACACAAGATGCTTTTAACCATGATGCTTTGCATCTGTGAAGCCCCAGGAGAAAACCAAGTGACCACTCTCATTTTTGCAGTCTCTAAGGAAAAGAATGTTAGTTTGGCTTTAGTCTGGAGGAGCTCTTTCCAAAGCAGCACTTTGTGGCTTTAGAGCTGTGGTTTCCAGCAAATATCGTGGAGGCAAATAATTGGCACCATCAGTAGCATAGGTTGCAAATTTTTGTAAATATAAATTATCAAATGATTTAAATATGGATTAGAAGAAAGCAATGTAGTCAGCACAGATTCTGTAAGACTTCCAAGGTTCAAACAAACCCCAGGGATGCCACGTTTTAGCTGGGAATCTTGGTTAATATGTAGCCTTGGTGTCTTACTTTTTCACATGTGTAACAAGTTTAAATATAGTCTAGGGAGTGGGCTCAGTTAGACAAGTGCTTGCTTAGCATTCACAAGTGGCCCTTGACTTGACTAGGGCTGGTGGCACATGTCCTAGCATTCTGGAGGTGGAGTTACAAGGGTCAGAAGTTCAAAGTCATCCTCAGCTACATAGTGAACATAGCATGAGCTGCATGAAACTGTGCCTTTTCCAGTAAATACTTCTGTCGCAAATCATTGATGATGAATTAAATTTACATAGCAGTTGAACAGTTTCTACTTTCAACAGAAAACATTAGGTGCCATTTCTTTGGATTCCGAAAGCCACCTGCCTAAGAAACTCTCCACTGGAGATCTTCCAGATGTTCCTAATCACAGCTTAGAGCAGATTTGCAGAGACGTCTTGTTTGGTTCTTCCCACACCTGATCTATGTCCTTCTGTTTATATTGTTCAATAATGCCCAGCATGTAGCTTTCAGAGAAGGGATAAGCCACCTCACAGAGTGTTAGGAGTTCATATATAAAGCATTTATTCTCAGGGACTGAACCGAAGTCAATAAAAAATAACTTCATCTCTGGAGGGCAACATCTTCTGTAAAGGGAACATGATGAACATAACAAACATTGGATAAGGGAAATATTCAAAGGAAGACATATTGCGAATGAGTCTAGCACGGTCCTCTCTTTTTTATTTATCCAGTTTAAACATGGTATTTTCACCTGACTTCTGCATATCAATAAATAATTCTCCTGTTAGGTGAATAGTGAACGTAGATTCTACAGTAATTGCTATCTTCCTTCTCAGAGGAAAAGTGTTCTCTGCTGTACGTGCTACTTGACAAGCGCCAGTGTTTGTATTCCCGGGTTCTGCGCAGCATACTGAAAGGCGTTTCTTGGCAGTCTAGGTAACTGTAGATGAAAAGGCCCCAGAGGGTTTCCTCCCTACAGGAAAATAGGGAAGAATACTGCAGACAGTTGTAGAAGGATTCTATCTCAGGCTAAAGAAGAAATAATTAAGGGTGAGAAAAGCCAGTTGGCTTCGTCTTATTTCATGAAAGAGGGTCCTAGGATTTTCTAAAAAAATCTTCACACACATGCATGCACAAATGCACACACACATACACACATATAAGCACACACAGACACACAAACACACAAACAAACACAGACACACAGACACATATGCACACACACATGTACACACAGACAGACACAGACACATATACACACATACAGACACACAAACACACATGCAAATACAGACACATATGCACACACATATACACGTACACACAGACACACACAGACACATATACAAGCACACACATACACACAGACACACATACACATAGACATGCACACACAGACACACACACAGACACACACAGACACACACACACACAGACTCAGAGACCAGCCTAAATTCAGCACATAGGAAAATCAAAGCATCATGTACTCAGGCCCTGGAAGTTTAAGGTCTGAGAACTGAGGCTGATCTTTGGAAAAGCCTGTCTTGGGCAAACTGTGAGGTTCCTGTGGGATTTGTTCATGAATCTTCAACAATAAGCGGGAACTTTGTGAGGTAATACAAAGAAAATGCCAAGCATTTCCTGATTATAGTTCCTCTGTTTTTTGAAAGACAACACACACAGGAATGAAAAATCTGTGTCTCACGTACCTTCTAGAACAATGCTCCACTGGCGGGTGAGTGGGTCCCCCAAGGAGGTCAGCATGCTGTCCTTCTCTTTGGAAGCGCTCTGTGAGCATAGCGCTTCCTCCTCAGCACCCAGAGCACATCGGGTTTCCATATTCAAATGCTGCAGAGACATACTGAAGGCAGACCACTATTAGACGATTTCTTAAAGATACCACTCCAGCTGCCTGCTCCCCACATTCAGAGCTGAGGTTCTCAGAAGTCCCCTTGGTGGGATTTCTGTGACGATGGGAGGGTCTGGGGGGCCTGGGAAGGGCTGGTGCTGTGGTGCTGCTGGTTGGTGTGAGAGCACTCCGAGAACGTGGGAGTAGAAGTTTAAGAACTGGTGTCTGTGAACTTTGGAATTCCCTGCGGGGGTTTAAAATGTTGTCTAGTACTGTCCTCGGAAATGACACTTTCTAGTATGGGAATTAGGACTGTCAATCCCTCCCAAATGGCTCAGTATTTGTCCAGTTGGCCTCTACTTCTTTCATTCCTCTGGCTGACATAAATCAGTGACCAAGTAACTTCAAGACTCTCATGCTCCACCCTTTATTTTATATTTGGCAAGCAGGTCTACCTTGGGTGGGTCCAGTGACTGCCCTTCCCCTTCTCCATTTACGTTGCTGTGCATTTCTGGGGAAAATAACATGATCACACCTACTATTTGTCAGCACGGGCACGCTACAGATGCTATGCTTTCCTCTCAGTTTCCGAGGGCATTTCCTGCCATCCACGTATTGGCATCCTCACGCCTCTCATACAGACTCCTGTGACCAGTCTCCATCCCCTCGGAGTCCTGGTTCACAGTATCCAAGCTACTGAGCTACTCTCCTCATCAGCAGCTTTCTCTCACTTTCTTGGTCTGCAGAACAAATGCTGCCCCCTTGCCTGGCAGACAGCAATGCCGGCATTTCTAAAGGCACACACTCCAGGGCTTTTCTTGCTCACTTCTCCTACTATCTCTGCTAACTGAGCTGCGAAATTTCACGTTCCATCTCCTCCTGTTCCATTCTAGCTTCTAGACCAGGTCTAGAAGGCAGAGCCTCCAGGGCCCTGGCTTACTCTCTGTGGATCCCCGCTGAGCTCAGCCATGTGTTGTCTAACTGGAACTCTCCTCCTGTTATAGGCATTTGGAAGACTTTGCCTTCTTTTTATCTTGTAAGCTTCTTCAGAATAGCAACCTGTTTTGTTTTGTTGTCTCTATTGCATTTTTTCAAATATCTAAGATTGAGGATTCAATAAAATGGAAACCATGTATGTAATTAAAGTAAGTTGAATGAAAATCCAGGTAAAGTAAAAGGTTTAATGTTTTGTTTACCCAGGAGTTAACCAGCTCTTAACAATTGCTTAGCAGTTCTGCTCAGTCAAGGATAGGGGTGGGTACCTTTAATTACCCATGAAGCAGGGCAGGACCATGAGTTGCATGCCATAGTGCACCATGCTGGTATACTGGCTCCAGAAAATGGCAGCTATCATATAACTCACTGGACGTCCACCTGCCCATCATGAACAGCGTCTTAAATTCAGTCCTTAGTGTCCTAACAAAAACAACAACAGAAAAGAAAAAGAATAAACCACAGTTGCTTTAGGGGTAGATTTCCAGGAGGTTTTTATCATGTGTGTATATTTGAGAGCACATGTGTACAGATGTGCATGTGTTTATGTTTGCATGTTTTGTGGCTATGTTAAGATATAACCTTAACAATGGGCAAAAAAAAACTTAAAATACACACAGCTCATTGAGATAATCATTAAATTTTCATTACTTATTATCATTAATCCAAACAGACTACATAAAGTAGATTAATAACTTAAAAGTAAACTATAAGTAGAAGTCAATTTCTGCCATCATACAGGTTTCCCCACAATGTTGTCAGTTACGGTAGTTACTGCTCCAGACTCTTCAGATCAAATAGCTCATCTTAGTGATGATGTTTATTTCAGCTCCCAGGTTTTGTGATTTCACTGGTTAGTCCAATGGCTTCTGGGTCTATGACATGGTGGGAATGTGTGGGCACACTCTTTACCACATGTCCAGAACACAAGAGAAGAGCAATGCACTGCATTTGTACTGCTCTCTTCAACACATGCCCCATAACGAGATGCCTTCTACTGTGCTTTACCCTAAAGAGTCTACCATCCTGCATAATGCCATAGACTAGAAACCAGATGCTAGTACATATGCCTTTGAAGACCAGTTTTTTAAACCATGACATTTTCTCCACTGGTGCTGGCATCAAGCCCATGATCTTGCTTTTAAGAACCTAGAGTTCAACCCTTGAACTTTACTCCAAATCCAGCATTCAATTTTCTGGCCCCAAAAAGTTCAATCTAATGCAAAATCCAACTGATTCATCTGTCAGGGTCCCCAAAGTTTTAATTATTCCATATTTGCTCAAAAGTCCAACTTCAATGTCTCCCCTGAGACTCAAAGTCAACTCAACTGCAAACCCTGATACAATCAAAACTTAGACGGAATTTAAAGTCTTCAGAGAAGCATGGAGCATCTAGTCACACAGAGTGTGCCCTTCCAGGGCTTGGGTAGCTTCGCCTCAGCAGTATTCCTGACTGCAGCCTCTAGGCCGAATTTTACGTGCCGCCTGCAGCTTACCTTGGCAAGAATTCTGAGCCCCTGGTATCTCTAGCTTCATGGCATCTTCACTGCAACTTTGGCTTTGCCAGCCACCTGCAGGGACTCTAATGCTGCCGAGCACACTGCCTGGCTGACCAGCCCTTTTTCTGAAATGATGACAGAACCTCCATTCTCTCAAAACTCTGTCTTCTGCCTGCCTTGGAAAACCAGTATGATCTGGATCGGACCAGTGCAGCTTGCACCTGGGTGTATTGAAATTCTGGTTGAACAGCTCTGAGGATCTCACCAGCTTAGCAAAGGACAATAAGTCTCTGGCTGCTCCTGGGTGAGCAAGTCACCCCTGGCCCTGCTCTCAAAGGAACTAGAAGACAGGAAAACTGCTGTGAAATAGTTTCTTATGAACATGACAGGGCTGTTGTGCACATGAACTTGCAAAAGCTGTGGTCGCCTGCACAAGTACAAGCCAGTCAAACTCCACATTGATGCAGAGGGACTCAGGAAGCTCCCCTGACTGCATAAGGAGCTACTGGCAGTTGATGGTTACTGGTGTATCCCGTGGGTGGTTCTACTTCTATTAGGGCAGCACTACATATACTCAGTGGGCCACAAACTAAAGAACAGTACATGGAGAGGCAAGAGGTATGAGAGGATATGTGAGGGGGAGTATGGAGGGGATACATGAAGTGAGGGGAAAGAGGAGAGTGCATGGAGGGGTGTGTGGGAGGAGCACATGAGTGGGGGCATGGGAGGAATACTGTATTTGTTACGGTACATGTACTTAAATGTTCCTGTTAATCTGTGGTATGATTTCTAGTGTTCATGCTGAAAACAATTTCACAACTTCTTGTATATCATTCATTTTTTTTCATTCTTCCTCTTAATAAGAATTTATGGGAGCAATTAGGCAGAGGGATGAAATATTATCTCCAATGTTTTTCTAAGTCTACTACAGCTCATAAGAAAGACAGCTTTATAGTTTATCACAGTGAGCATTGGAATTTATGAAAACTCAGATACAGTCTTACAGAAATGTTGAAAGTTGTATAGAGAATCGGAGCACTTCTTGTCTACCACACATAAATAGACCAATAGCTGGAGCAAGGTGCTCTGTCGGACATCAACTACTTTGTGGTACGTGAGCAAAGAAGGGTAGGAGGTCAGTGTTGCCGGCGATGTAAGCAGGTTGGGGAAGCCTGGCATTTCCACCTTCCATCTTTGAATTTTCTCTGGATTAGAAGGTGTAGGAAGATCTAAACAACAGGGTGCTTCTGACTCACTTGCAGATATCACAGTAGGACGCTTAGGTGACACAGGATATCAGGGGATGGGCACAGATCTTAGCAGCATGTAAATGAAAAAGTCACTGCCCGGAATGGTGGGCCAGCAGCTTCTCAGACACCTTCCTCCTTTTGGTGTAGGAGGTTATTTCCAGCCAGACCAAAGTTTTAAGGCAGAAGAAAGTAACTTACTTAAAATGACATCGGTGACATTTAATTCTATTTTAAAGTCTGAGAAGATTCAGAACCTCGTTCCAGCCGAGCTGTGAGGACCTTATCTCAGCCGCATAAATGACAGTCTGGGATCTGGATGAGGTCAAAGGAGGAAATGCCACAACCAGCCTGGTTTTCTAACATTCCACAGACCTCATTCTGGAAGTCCCTTTGGCCCAGCGTCAATTTATTTTCCTGTATTTTCAGCTCCTTTCCTTGTTTCTGTCCTCAGGGAGGATAAGAAGCAGACAGATGTAAACCTCTAGATAATGGCCCTTTATAAAATTCAGGCTAGTGAACTCACCTCTCAGCCCTTACCTTTCTGGGGAGAGAAGCTAAGGGCCCTGAGTTTCTGAGACTGAACAATAGAAACCCTACATATTCTATTCATAGACTTGCCCTTCTAAACCACACTTTGTTTTCTCCTAGTGCCTGGTTTCTCCTAAACCCTTTTCATGTAGCTGAGATGGTTACCCACAGACAGGATGGGTGAGCGTTTTCAAATGCATCATCATTACCAGACCCTACAGAAACTCGTCTCTTGGGCTCACTGAATCTGTAAATAGGATCAAGAGCTCTGTTATATTTCTTTGTAAAGCAAATTGTTACTATTGTTCAAGACCAAGGCAACTTCTAGATATGTTTTGTGTGGATCCAATTTCTCATATTATGTTTGGGAATTCTCAACAGTTTTTTTTTTTGTTGTTGTTGTTGTCATAGTACTTTCCTTATTTCTTGAAAGTCCTCTGCTCCTTACTTTTTTCATTTCTAGTGTCATTTTTCCTTCTTCACTTTCACTTGGTCAATATTCTACTTGGATAGCCAGAAATGGTTCAGGTTTTTGCTTCTCTATATAGGCAAACATCTTATAGCTCGATAGCTCATGGATGCCTCTTTATGTTTCTTTAGAGCAGGCTGAGGCAGCTGATGAGGGTTAAGCCCTGATTTACCTCCAACCAGTCAAATGATGGCATTCGCGTTGACGCAGACACTGTGATAGGCAAGGGCTGAACCTTCTCACTGTAGGTAATCTGATTCTTGCTTTCCAGGAACTTGGGGCCTGTAGCTAGAGGGGTTCATCCTGCTCATTTATTCTAGGAACAGGAATAGCAGAATATCCTTACAGTATGAAGTAGAAGATGATTGACTAAAACATGACACTGCCTAAGACGTGGTATTGCTCCCAATTGACCTGTCCCTAAAGGGTTTTTTTTTTTTTTTTGGTTTTTCGAGACAGGGTTTCTCTGTGGCTTTGGAGCCTGTCCTGGAACTAGCTCTGTAGACCAGGCTGGTCTCGAACTCACAGAGATCCGCCTGCCTCTGCCTCCCGAGTGCTGGGATTAAAGGCGTGCGCCACCACCGCCCGGCTTTCCCTAAAGGGTTTAAACACATACTTTCTTGCTGAATCTGCCAACATGTACCAGGTAAAATAATGTAAACTTTCCAAGTATTCTTTTCTTGAAACGAAATCGGTGTTTAATAGTAAGTGTTGTTAGAAGTTCAGCACTGCCATGAATTATTGAAATAGGCTAAGAATAAACTCTAGAGTCCATAAGTGACTAGTATAACTGAAATATGCTAAGAGCAAATCCTAGAGCCCAGAATGATTAGTAACCAAGTGTCAGAAAATAAAAACAATAGGGACTGGAGGGATGACTCAGTGCTTTAGAGCACTTGCTATTCTTGCAAAAGACCCAAGTTCAGTTCCCAGCCAATCCATGGCAATTCCACCATCTTTAATTCCCATTCCAGGGGATCGAATGCACTCTTCTGGAATTAGCAGGATTCAGGAATATGCAAATAGTTCATATGCATACATTCTGGCAAAACATTCATATACATAAATAAATATAATTAAAAATAAAACCAACAAAAAGTCGTATCTTCCATATCACCCAAATCCTACCAATCTCCCAGGATTGTCGTAGGCACAGATATCAGAGAAGCCTTTGGTGTTGGTCGCTGGAACACAATACTTTTCTTCATCTTTCATTCACATGACCTCCACTTTTAGGCGGACAATGAGATCCACAGACTCCATTTCTTGAAATTGGCAGACAGCTGTGTAGACTTTGCATCTGTAGAAAAGATCTGAGCCCACCGGCCAGTCATTTCCACGAGGGACTGAGAATTTCTTAGTAATTTGTTCTATGGAAACAGAAACTGAATCTTAATCTGGTAACACAGTAGTACCACATCAACAGGGGAGGAATTTAAAATGCAGTTATTCAGGGCTATTTCTAGTCTTAAGATGATGAAGACTAGATGAAGACAGACCTGGAATATAGGGAAGCAGAGAATAATAAAGTATGGAGAAGACGCACCCAACATTTTGACTCTGCCACACATAGACACAATCATGCTTGAGAAATGGACTAATAAATCTTAAAAACTCTGCCTCCTCCCAATCTTACAATGTGATAAGAAAGTTTCCGATTTGGGGCTAGACTGAACTCGTAAATATCCTTGTCTAGCTACATTCTGCCTGTGGGCTTCAAGTTGACCATGAGTGTTAGTATATTAAAACAACAACAAAACTCAAAGAATTTCATTGTGAGCAGCCCAAGTCTTCTAATAAAATATAACGCAAAGGAGACAGATATGAGGGAAGTCATCACTGTAAGCCCATTTGGACTCTTACTGAAGAAGCATAGGAGAAGTAGGAAACTTTGGAACTATTTCACTGCCCAGTTATACAAAATATAAGATGAAACGACTGATTCCTACTTCTTGGGTGAGGTCTGATAAATGGAATTTTAGCTACTCAAAGTGAGTTTTTCTGTGTCATCTCTGAGAACACACAATTTCCAGTTTAGATTCGAGTCCACAATGTAAGCCACATTCTTTATCAGGACTAATAGACCCAAGTTCCAAGTGAGACCTCAGAGTAAAGGGTCCACAGGCCATTTGTCAAGTTAATGTTATTACAGAGGTTCTCCGATCCCTCTTGTCTTGGCGAGGAGACTCTTGAATATTCCCAAAGGAGGCTTTGGTACTGGGCTTTGGTTTCTGAGTCTGTAGCCTTGAGCATTCTTTGTTGGTTCCTTCCTCTTCTGGATCCTTGCTTAGGTTCCTAGCCGTCTTTGCTTTCTTATTATAGAGTCAATGCCTACGTCATTTCCTTCATCTCTGTTCTATCCTTTGTGTTTATTATTTTGTTTTGTATGGTGGTGGGGGGCAATCAGCAGACTGTGATGTATAAGTGTGTGGTGGCAGGACACAGACATCTGACAAACTGGGGCCCCAGCTCAGGAAGGAGGACCAAGTTTAGATCTTGACCCAGAATAGACCCTTGTTTCTGATCCAGCTGGCGTGATACTACTCATCTCAGTGAGAGGAAATCTACTCTCACCCCCACTGCCCTGTGCTTTGTGTGCTTGGAATCCTCAAATACTAAGTGCTCTCTCCAGGTCATTGTGTAATAAAGCTCACATTGTATCAAGATAAGAGTAATCTGAGGTTGCTGAATTCAGAGGTCCAACTATTTTCTAATCTTGATTGTTGACTATTCTCTAAGTATAAACATAAAGACAATCACTTTTTCACCATAAAATTATAGTATATTTACATTGGACATGTTGGAGAAAAGCAATATCAAGAAAAAATTATCACCAATCCTACATTCAAATATAGCCACCACCCATCTTTATATGCTACAGGGTCTCATGTTTACTAGATAGATCGGCCTCCAAATTTAACTCCCTATTTAGACAACACTTCAAGTCAACACTCCTGCATACTGGGATTACAGTTATATACCACTATGACCAGTTCATGTGGGGGTAGGATTGAGGCCAGGCTTCCTTCTTTCTAGGCACCCTCTGTTGACAGAGGTTTCTGTTATGCCTAGTCCTGAATCAGTTCAGCCCCAAAGAAACACACAGAGGTCCACATTAATTGTAAACTGGCTGGCCTATTAGCTCAGGGTTCTTATTAACTCTTAAATCCTACATTAACCCATAATTCTTGTCTGTGTTAGTCACATGGCTTGGTACCTTTTATCAGTGAGATATTCTCATCTTGCTTCCTCTATATCTGATGACTACTGCAGACCCAGCCTTTCCTCTTCCCAGAATTCTCCTGTTTTGGTTGCCCCACCTATACTTCCTGCCTGGCTACTGGCCAATCAGCATTTTATTAGAGCAATACAAGTGACAAATCTTCACAGGGTAGAAGACCATTGTCTCACAGAAACCCTCTTCCAACTGAGCTACAGCCCTGCTCAACTTACTATCTCATCAATAAAAATTATCATGTCTTTTAAAGACATTTGTTTGTATTAATTTTGTATTCTTGAAACAGAGTATATTCTAATGGGATTTTCATATAAGAAACTGTATCAATTTATGTTCTTGTACCCACCATCAGCACTGCGGTAACAACCACACACCCCAAAGTTGTGTTACTCCTAATACCCATCTTGAGGGCCTGCTGGCAGTTGGAAGAGATCTGCTTCCAGTCACTACAGTTCATGTGTCATGACACATCTCTTCCATTATAATTCTTATGTGTCTGACTGTATGAACATGCACATATTATGAAAGTTCTCCCTGTTTCACAAACACATCATGAACACCTTCTATGGTTTTAACTTCTGTCTAAAAATCTGCATTGACAACACCACAGTTTGTTTTATAGATATGCCATATTTTTTCATAAATAAGATCTTCTTACGAAAATTTTATGCTATCTTAATGGCTTAAATATACCTTTATGTAATTTCCCAACTTCTCCAGGATAAATTTCCTTTAAAATCCAATGGGTTCAATGACAGGCAAATTTTAAAACATTCAATATTTACTATGTGAATGTATAATATACTACACACACACACACACACACACACACACATACACACACATACACACACACACACACACACATTTTGAGACAGGCACTCACTATGCAGCCTGACTGTTCATGAACTCACTCTGTAGACCAGTCTGGCCTCAAACTCACAGAGATCCACCTGCTTCCTGTGTGCTGGCGTTAAAAACATGCACCACTACACCCAGCTGTTATGACAATTTAATCTAATAAAATCATCACATTAAAATGTATACCGGAAAAACAAATAGTATGGGGTGATCTTTAATCTGTGGGTGGACCAAGGTAAGACACACCTGTTTTCATTTTTGTTTGGTATCCATAAAGTTTAAGTGGCTGTCATTTTTCCCAAGTTTCTATAGTGTATTCTGTGATGTATTCCAGATGAACATAGAGATGACCAGTTTGTTTTCAGGCTCATCCTGATGGTGGGTACATAGGAACAGAAAGTTGAGCATGTACGGATGAAAAAATAAACTCCAGGAGGGGCTTTCAATGCCTCCTGGTTCCGTACAGTGCTGTTGCTCTACTAGGGCAACCCCTTTCTGCATTGTCCCTGCAGAGCAATGGTGGCAAATAACTGCCTGGCTATTCTTTCTACCCAGCAACTACAACCAGCCATCTGGAGCCCTCCTTGGTAGACCTCGTGGTTAAAGTAGCACTTTAAGATGGCATAGCTAATGAAAATGCCAGGACCACCTAGACAACCCTTAAAGTGGAAGGGACCCAAAACCATTTGCAAAGAGGAGAAATTAACTCATCTCACCTTGAAGGTAGTACCAAAATCTGAAACAGATCCTTGTTTTCTAGGATACATCAACTCCTAACCAAAATCTTGAGGAGATGGTTCTGTCAATAAAGTGCTGCTGTGCAAGCACAAAAACCTGAGTTCAGGCCCCAGAACCCACACAAAAGAGCCTGGGATGGTGGAACATTGTTATGATCCCTGTGCTGCAAAGGCACATGGGGTGTTCTGTGGCTCACTGATAGTCGGTCCAAATGTCTGCATTCTAGGTCAGTGCACAAAATGATAGATGGTACCTGAAGAATGAGACTTTAGGTCTACCTCTGGTTTGATGCACACATGTATGTATGCATGCATGTATAATCTCACACACAGTTGTGTCTGCTCAGACAACACACAACATAGTAATAGTATATTACACATACTACCATACAGACACAATGTCAGTACAAACCATCTCATATATGTAGTCTCTTAGACATACTCTTTTTCGCATGCACACATGCACAGGAGCATGCATCCTTGTCTTTGGTTTGGGTCCCTGCAGGAACTCCAGTCCTTCCCCACTCCCTGGCTCCATCTCTTCATCTTCCTCTCAGAGAATAACCAGGGAGAAGAGAAGACCACCCTCAGCTAAGCAGGGGAAGATGTCTGTCTGTCTTGAAGGTCCTGTGGTGAGGCACACCTACTGTTTGCCGCTGTCCCCCACTGTGACCACAAAACAGCTGCCGAAATAACACTTTCCATGGTTTCCTCTCAAGACCCAGAATGCCAAGGGATGGAAGTAGACTAGGCTATGCTGAACATCCACCATGAAAGGGACTTGATTTAATCACCAGGACATGGACTATCAGATGATGTAATACTGAGATCCCAATGTTACACCTTAGTGGTTGTTTCTTCGAGATATCCTTGACTCTACTGCAGGCTCATTCTGCTTTCAGACAGTTCTGTAGGGCAGTTACATGAACATGCCACTGTGTCCTCTACTCTTTTCCTTAGAGCAAGTTCTTTCTAAGATCCTCAGTAGTGATCATTCCTTAAGAAAATAGTGGGTTCACTCTCCTTAAGATTCTCTCAGTGATCACAGCCACTGAGTCAACTAAGCAGGTCTCACACGGGCTCACAGAGACGGAAGCAGCAAGCACAGGGCCTGCAGGGGACTGCACCAGGTCCTCTGTGTACATGTTATGGCTTTTTGTTTGGTGTTTTTGTGGGACTCCTATCAGTGGGAGTGGAAGTGTCTCTGACTCTTACCTGCTCTTGGAACTCTTTCACTCCTGTTGGGTTGCCTGTCCAGCCTCAATATGAGGGATTTTGCCTTGTCTTATTGTGTCTTTTTTTTTAAAATCATCTTTGGTGTTGTTGTTTGGAGGGAAATGAGTGGGAGTAGAACTGGGGCAGAGGAGACGAATGGAAAGAGGGGAAACTGTGATCAGAAGAGAAGCTGCAAGAGAAGAATCTATTTTCAATTTAAAGAAATATGAAAAAAAATTCTCTAAGACTGACTATCATCTAGACTGTCAAGGTGAGGGTCACAATTAATCCTAAGCTGGGCCTTCCAATGAACACAGCATCAACCCCCCTCAAATCACAGCAGGTTTGCAAAAAGTCAGTATTTCAGACACAGATCTCTGAAGAAACCAGGAATGGTAAGCACACAGGATTGCATTTCCAATGGGAAAGAGAAAAAAAAAACATTCTTCTATCCAGAAAGCTCATAATTGGAAGTGATTGACAGCCTGGTGGTCTGTGTTATCTGTTGGGCCATACCAAGCTCCTACAATCAGGACTGGAGATTACCATTAACCTAAATGGCCCTCACAGCCAGAGGCTCCCCAAGCTCTCACAACTTGCATCAGTTGTGTCTAACAGCCCAAACAACCCCTATGCTATCTGTATGTGAGACCAAGCCAGATTTTTCCTTAGACCCTTAAGGTGGTACAGGTAGCTATGTCTAGAACCCATCTTCTTTAAAAAAAAAATGACATGTGTCCTGAGTTGAGTTTCAATATAATTACACTTCATTATGCAACAGAGATTGTATTATACCAGGAAACTTTTTCCAATTATACTCTAGGCTTAAATACGTTTGGGAAAAACAGCCTGTAATTAGACCCCCCAAAGTCTGATCCAGTTTGACAAATTCAATCTGTACCTAGTTTTTCTTCTTATCACTTTGCAGAGTTAACTTCCCTGCCTGGATACCTGCATGGACACCTTCCCCTCATCAGAATGTTTCTAGGCTTCTTCAGGGAAACTTAAGACAGATCAGTGACTTGTTTCTTAAAATTTCAACTGTCACATTCAGAACCTCCCCCGACTGTCCTCAGTGCCTCTAAAATGAGAGACTGCAGCACTGCCAAGGAGAAACTACCAGTTGCTCAAATATAATATTTTAACATCTTTGTACATTAGACCTGTCATGCAGAACAAAATCTTAAAGCTTAAAATAAGGACAACTAAACTTTAGGGCTTGTTTTCTCCTAAATTCACCACTGAATACAGCCAACCTCATGCTTCCCAGCTAGTAGAGGACTAACAAACCATTGAGACACAAATAATTTCCCATTTTTGTGGCATCTTAGTTGTGCTGGTCTGACTTAGGCTTCGGAAGTCAACTCAACAGTGAGTAAAACCACAGAAGCTAGCCCCTGCTTTGGGCACCATCTGCTCAGATGCCCTCTGCTCTGCTCTCTTGGGGAAGAGACTAAGGACCCTCTGGCTTTCCCAGAGCTTCACAGGAAGAGTTTCTGCCCTGAATTTCCTCTATGAGCCCAGGGCACTTGCCTAGCACAAAAAGAAGGCAAGTTCCCTGGGCTTCCTCCTTTACTGTCCCCCAGCCCTACTCCCTAGCTGGACCCAATTCTATTCCCACGGCAGCTCTTTGTTTCACCTTAGTCTACTCTAAAATCCCATAGACAAAGTCTGCGTTTTCCAAGTAATATTATTTAATATTTTACTGCTATGACCTCTCATCTCACTTTTAAGTATATGGCTGTCTTGCTCACATTTGCAGGATTATGACACCTCTGACAATGGATGACAATGGAAGCCATGGCAACTAGATACTGATGTTTTGTTAAATAGATGGTGATTGTTTTGAAAGCAAAGGCCATGTCTGAATAATCTTTACATCCTATAAAAATTTTCAAACAGCAGGGGTGCAGTGCATAGTCAGTGAATATTTAATAAATGTATCCTCTTTGCTAATAAAGAATGCCATAGTTGAGCTCTGCATGCAGGTCATGCTTCCTAAAGTATTGGCACAGCTATTAGGAAAGAGAGCATTGGACAGGCAGCGACTTCCACAGGAACAGGTATAAGGGAGGAGCTGCTGAGGGAACAGTGATGTGGGAGTGATTTCTTATTAATAAAGAAACTGCCTAAGGCCCATTCGATAGGCCCACCCTTAGGTGGGTGGAGTAAACAGAACAGGATTCTGGGAGAAGGAAGCTGAGTCAGGGAGTCGCCATGATGTTCCCAGTCCCTGCAGACGCAGGCTAGAATCTCCCCGGTAAGCACACCTTGGGGTGCTACACAGATTATCAGAAATGGGTTAGGTCGATATGTAAGAGCTAGCCAATAAGAGGCTGGAACTAATGGGCCAGGCAGTGATTAAAAGAATACAGTTTCCGTGTAATTATTTCGGGGCATAAGCTAAGCCATGCGGGCTGCCGGGTGCGGGGAGGACACAGCCACGCTGCTCCTCATTCAACAGAACAGGAGGCGTGAACCCAGGAACTCCGAAGGAGCAGGCCTGAGGCAGAGACCTCTGTGGGACTGGACACAATTCAGGGACCTCTGAGGAAGCAGGCCCAAGACAGAGACATTTGTGAGAACAATCCTGAGCCAGTGACCTCTGCCAGAGCAGGCCCAAGGCAATGACCCCCATAGGAGCAGGTACAAGGGAGCCCCCGCTAAGGAAACAGGCCTGAGCCACAGTCCACTGAAGGACTGGGCATGAATCAGCGACTTCTGAGGTAGCAAGCCTGAGCCAGAGTTCTCTGCCAGAGTAGGCCCAAGGCAGCAACCTCCATGGGAGAAGGACCGAATGACCCCTGGTATTACAGAACAACTCTTGGGAGTGCTTTGTGACCTCCAAAAATATGGAGGGACCTATGGGGTGACTGGAACCATGGTCCTGACTGCACTACGTGGAAAAATCACCTGAGCCTTGGATCCACAGGCACCTGGACGATTTATCCCTAGAGACACAGACAGCCCCAATGGCACCAATCAGACAAGGTAAGAAGAATACAATAAATACCACAATACCAATAAAACCTAGTGGCTCTACAACTGCAAGACTTGAACAACCAAATATAGATGAAGCAGAAAAATGACCTAAAATAACTTTAGGAGAAAGTTTGAGGCCCTTAAAGAGGAAATGAAAAATTCCTCAAAGAAATGGGGGAAAAGAAAAAGAAAAAAATTGGAAGACATCAACAAACCCCTTAATGAAAACCAAGAAAAGCAATCAAACACATGAAAGAAACTATTCAAGACTTGAAAACCAAAATAGAGACAATACAGAAAACACAAGCTGAAGAAATTATATAAATGGAAATTAGGAGAAAATGATCAGGAACCACAAATGCAAACATAAACGGCAGAATACAAGAGATGGAACTGAAGATACAATAGAGGAAATAGACTCATTAGCCAAAGAAAACGTTAAATTTATCAAAGGCTTAACACAAAATATCGAGGAAATGTGGGACACCATGAAAAGACCAAACTTAAGAATAATAGGGATAGAAGAAAAGGTAGAAGTCCAACTCAAAAGCACAGAAAATATATTTAACAAAATCACAGGAGAAAACTTTCCCAACCTAAAGAAAAAAATATGCCTATGAAGATACAAAAAAGTTTACAGAATGCAAAATAGACTTGATAAAAAAAATCCCCTTGCCACATAATAATCAAAACACTAAACATACAGAATAAGGAAAGAATATTGAGAGCTGCAAAGGAAAAAGGCCAAGTAATATATGAAGGCAGACCTTTCAGAATTATACCTGACTTTTCAACAGCAACCATGAAAGCCAGAAGGTCATGGTCAGGCATTATGTAGACATTAAGAGACCATGAACCTAGCTGGGTACATCCCTGTGGACAACTGGGAACCCCTCTAGAGTCAAGCTTCTTGCCAACCCTAAAATGGTTCCCTTAATTAAGATGTCTTCTTTCCTGCTTCCATACCCATCCTTCCTCCATCTCAACCGTTCCATTCCCCCAAGCTCTCCCCAATCCTCTCCTTCTCCCTTCTCTCTTTTCCTCTCCCCTTCACCCCACCCCAAACCCACCCCTATGCTCCCAACTTTTGACCAACAATCTTGTCTGCTTCCAATTTCCAGGAGAATCTATATATGTTTTTCTTTGGGTTCCCCTTATTATTTAGCTTCTCTAGGATCATGAACTATAGGCTCAATGTCCTTTGTTTATGGCTAGAATCCACTAATGAGTACCATATTCATCTTTTTGGGTCTGGGTTATCTCACTCAGGATAGTATTTTCTATTTACATCCATTTTCATGAAAATTCAAGATGTCATTGTTTTTTACCCCTGAATAGTACTCTAATGTGTATATATCATACTATAAAAGCATTTGTTCAACTATGTTCATAGCAGCATTATTTGTAATAGCCAGAACCTGGAAACAACCTAGATGCCCCTCAATGGAAGAATGGATAAAGAAAGTGTGGAATATGTACGCATTAGAGTATTACTCAGCAGTAAAAAACAATGACATCTTGAATTTTACATGCAAATGGATGGAAATAGAAAACACTATCCTGAGTGAGGTAACCCAGACCCCAAAAGATGAATATGGTATGTACTCACTCATAAGTGGATTCTAGCCATAAACAAAGGACATTGAGCCTATAATTTGTGATCCTAGATAAGCTAAATAAGAAGGTGAACCCAAAGAATAACATATAGTTATCCTCCTGGATATTGGAAGGAGACAGGATTGCCAGGCAAAAATTGGAAACTTGGGAGTGGGGGTGGGGCTGGGGTGGGGGGAAGGGAAGTTGGGGAGAGAAAAGTGAGAAGGGGGATGGGAAGAGCTTGGGAAAATGGGACGGTTGGAATGGGACGGTTGGAATGGAGGATGGGTGGATATGGGAGCAGGGAAGTATATATCTTAATTAAGGGAGCCAATTTAGGGTTGTCAAGAGACTTGACTCTAGAGGTGTCCCCAGGTGTCCATGGAGATGTCCCCAACTAGATCCTTGGGCAGCTGAGGAGAGGTAGCCTGAAATGGCTCTATCCTATAGCCATACTGATGAATATCTTGCATATCACCATAGAACCTTCATCTGGCGATGGATAGACATAGAGACAGAGACCCACATTGGAGCATCGGACTGAGCTCCCACGGTCCAAATGAGGAGCCGAAGCAGGGAGAACATGAGCAAGGAAGTCAGGACTGCGAGGGGTGCACCCACCCACTGAGACGGCAGGGGTGATCTAATGGGAGCTCACCAAAGCCAGCTGGACTGGGACTGATGGAGCATGTGATCAAACCAGACTCTCTGAACTTGTCGGACGAGGAGGACTGACTGAGAAGCCAAGGACAATGGCACTGGGTTTTGATCCTACTGCATGTACTGGCTTTGTGGGAGCCTAGTTTGTTTGGATGCTCACCTTCCTAGACCTGGATGGAATGGGGAGGACCTTGGGCTTCCCACAGGGCAGGGAACCCTGACTACTCTTTGGACTGGAGAAGGGAGGGGAACGGGGGAGAGGAAGGGAAATGAGAGGAGGGGAAGGGAAATGGGAGGAGGAGAAGAGGTGGAAATTTTTAATTAAAAATAAATTTAAAAAAGATTAACTGATTGGATATGAAAACAGAATCCATCATTTTGCTGAATATAAGAAATATACTTCAACCTCACAGACAGACATTCCTCAGAATAAAGGGTTGGGAAAATATTTTTCAATAAAATGGACCTAAGAAGCAAGCTGTTGTAAATGTCCTAATATAGGACAATAGGCTTCAAACTAAAATCAATCAAAGGAGACATAGAAAGACATTTCATACTAGTCAGAGTAAAAATCCGTCATGAGGAAATCTCAATACTGAACATCTCTGCCCCAAATACAAGGGCACCCTCATATGTAAAAGAAACACTTCTAGAGCTTAAAGCACACATTAAACCCCACACACTAGTAGTGGGAGACTTTAACACCCCATTCTCACCACTGGACAGGTCTGTCAAACAGAAAATTAACAGAGAAATAAAAACATTAACAGATGTTATGACTCAAATGGACTTAACAGATATCTATAGAATATTCCATTCAAAGATAAAAGAATATACCTTCTTCTCAGCACCCCATGGAACCTTCTCAGAAACTGAACCACATGCTAGGTAACAAAGCAAACCTCAACGGATAGAAAAAAAATCAGAAGAACCCCATGTATCTTATCGGATCACAATGGCTTAAAATTAGAATTCAACAAGAACACTAATTCCAGAAAACCCACAAACACATGGAAATTAAACAGTGTTCACCTGAATCATGAAGGGACAAGGAAAAAATAAAGGGAGAAATTAAAGACTTTCTAAAATTCAATTAAAATGACTACTCAACATACCCACAATGAAAGTAGTGTTAAGAGGAAAGTTCATAGCACTAAATACCTACATAAAGTAGCTGGAAAAATTCCACACTAGTGAGTTAACAGAATATTTGAAAACTCTAGAACAAAAAGAAGCAAACTCACCCAGGAGAACTAGACGGCAGAAACTAATCAAATTGAAAGCTGAAATCAACAATATAGAAACAAAGAAAACAATACAAAGAATCAATGAGACAGAGTTGGTTATTCAAGAAAATCACCCAAATAGACAAACCTTTATCCAAAATAACCAAAAGGCAGAGAGAGAATATTAAAAAAAAAGAGAGAATATAGAAATCAGAAATGAAAAGGGGGATATAACAACAGACATGGAGGAAATCTGGAGACTCATTAGGTCATATTTTGAAAACCTTTACTCCAAAACACTGGGAAACTTAAAGGAAACAGACAACTTTCTGGATAAATATCACTTAACAAAATTAAATAAGGACAAGATAAGCAAGTTAAATAGACCCATAACTGCTGAAGAAATAGAAACAGTCATCAAAAATCTCCCAACTGAAAAAAAATGCCAAAGACCAAGTCGTTTCAGCCCAGTATTCTACAAGATTTTCAAGCAAGAACTGATACCAATACTCCTCAAATTATTCCACACAATAGAAACAGAAGGAACATTGCCAAACTCTTTTTCTGAGGCTACAATTACCCTGATACCCAACTCACAGAAAGACATTACTAAGAAAGAGAATTACAGATCAATTTCACACATGAATGTTGATGCCAAAATACTCAATAAAATACTTGCAAATTGAATCCAAGAACACATCAGAGACATCATCCACCATGATCAAGTGGGCTTCATCCCAGAGATGCAGGGATGGTTCAACATACGAATATCTATCATTGTAATACATCATATAAACAAACTGAAAAATAAAAACCACATGAACATCTCATTAGATGCTGAAAAAGTTATTGACAAAATACAACATCCATTTATGATAAAGGTCTTGGAGAGAGCAAAAATACAAGGAACATACCAAAACATAATAAAGGCAACATACAGCAAGCCAACAGCCAGCATCAAACTAAATGGGGGAGAAACTCACAGCAATCCCACTGAAACAAGGTTGTCCACTCTCTCCATATCTATTCAATATAGTTTTTGAGGTCCTAGCTAGAGCAATAAGATACCAAAAGTAGATCAAGGGAATACAAATCAGAAAAGAAGTAGTCAAACTCTCACTGTTTGCTGATGATATGATAGTTTACATAAGCGACCTCCAAAATTGTACCAAGGAACTTCTACAACTCAGAAACACTTTCAGTAATGTAGTAGGATATAACTAAAAAAAAAAATCAGTAGCCCTCCTTTATGCAGATGATAAATGGGCTGAGAAAGAAATCAGGGAAACAACACACCTCACAATAGCCACAAATAGCATAACATATCTTGGAGTAACTCTAACTAAACAAGTAGAAGACCTATATGACAAAAACTTTAAGCCTTTGCAGAAATAAATTGAAGAAGATACCAGAAAATGGAAATATCACCCATACTCTTGGGTAGGTAGAATTAACATAGTAAAAATGGCAATCTTACTAAAAGCAATCTACAGATTCAATGCAATACCCATCAAAATCTTAGCAAAATTCTTCACATACCTTGAAAGAACAATACTCAACTTCATATGGAAAAGCAAAAAACCCAGGGCAACAAAAACAATCCTGTACAATAAAGGAACTTCTGGATGCATCACAATCTCTGACTTGAAACTTTGCTACAGAGCTACAGTACTGAAACCAGCCTGGTATTGGCATAAAAAAACACGAGTGGAACCAAATCAAAGACCAAGATATAAATACACACACCTAAAACACCTGATTTTTTTACTTTTATTTTTGTTTATTTATTTATTAAAGATTTCTACCTCTTGCCCGCCACTCCTCCCATTTCCCTCCCTCTCCCCCAATCAAGTCCTCCTCCCTCATCAGCCCGAAGAGCAATCAGGGTTCCCTGCCCTGTGGGAAGTCCAAGGACCACCCACCTCCATCCAGGTCTAGTAAGGTGAGCATCCAAACTGCCTAGGCTCCCACAAAGCCAGTACATGCAGTACGATCAAAAACCCATTGCCATTGTTATTGAGTTCTCAGTAGTCCTCACTGTATATTCGATGAGGTTCAGTGTAGTTGGCTTTATGTTGAGGTCTTTGATCAATTTGGACTTGAGTTTTGTGCATGGTGATAAATATGGATCTATTTTCATTCTTCTATATGTTTATATTTAGTTATTCCAACATCATTTGATGAATATGCTTTCTTTTTCCATTTTATATTTTTTTGAAAATAGATCCATATTTATCACCACACACAAAAGTCAAGTCCAAATTGATCAAAGACCTCAACAAAAAGCCAACTACACTGAGCCTCATCGAATATACAATGGGAAGTACACTTAAATTCATTGGCACAGGAGACCACTTCCTAACCCCAGCAGTACAGACACTAACAGAAACAACAAATGGGACCTGCTGAAACTGAGAGGCTTCTGTAAAGCAAAGGACATGGTCAACAAGATAAAATGACAGCCGGTTGTGGTGGCGCACGCCGGTAGGATTTGCTGAAGATAAAATGACAGCCTACACAATGGGAAAAGATCTTCACTAACCCTACATCAGACAGAAGACTGATCTCCAAAATATACAAATAACTCAAGAAATTGATCATCAAAAGAACCAATTGATGTGGGAGTGTCATATATCAATCTGTTGATTTCATTGGTTAAAATAAAGAAACTGCCTGAGCCCATTGATAGGCCAACCCTTAGGTGGGTGGAGTAGACAGAAGAGGATTCTGGGAAAGGAAGCTGAGTCAGAAGGAGTCGCCATGATGTTCCCAGTCCCTGTAGATGCAGGCTAGAATCTCCCCGGTAAGCACACCTTGGGGTGCTACACAGATTATCAGAAATGGGTTAGGTCGATATGTAAGAGCTAGCCAATAATGGGCCAGGCAGTGATTAAAAGAAAACAGTTTTCGTGTAATTATTTCGGGGCTTAAGCTAAGCCAATGCGGGCGGCCGGGTACAGGGACACAGCCACGCCGCTCCCTATTACAACAGATTGGCGCGCCAACGTGCTAATGAACTCCACGTAAAACCTGAGAGGGCTTAAAAAGGATATAGACAAAATTTAAGACAGCTTTCTGCTGTTTCTGGGTTGCATGCCGCAAAGAAATTGTCCTGACTCAGCAGCAGGAAAAAACTGGCTGTTTTAAAATGCCGGCTTTCTAGGCTGTGCCGCCATTACGATTTCTGTCTGGCTCTGGTGGGAGACAGAGCTTTTGAATGGAGCATTTGGACTAAAGCTCTACGGCTTGCTTGATGGCAATGTGGACTGCTGTATGCCTGGAATTGTGCGTAGCTCAGGCGCACCAAATGGCTCTGAGGCAGGACTGGCTCAGCTCCGCCATGATGAACTGAGTTCTGTCTCAAGCAGGAACTACCGTAATTACTGTGATAACAGCGCACTTAAGGTTTAGACTTTACAGGACACAGGCAGTACCGTATTACCCCTACATGGTGCAACTTAAGTTTTTAAGAAATTCTTAACATTTTAAGAAATGCTCCTGGATAGTAAAAAAATTACAGATTCACAATAAAACAGATTCAGACAGACCACTAAATGAGTCACAATGTTGGATAAATGTACGTGGGCTTGAGAGAGAAAAAAATATAGAGAGAGAGCGAATAAAGTTAATGCCTTTAAAATTAAAAAGGTAAAGTCTTTAAAGAGACAGAGTACAGATAGTTAAAAGAATAAAAGAAATAAAGAAAAATAAGCCACATAAAAATGGAAAATTCACAGAGAGTCTGGATTATGTACATTGTGTTTTCTTTAAAATTTTTGACTGTAAAGGAGCTAAGTACAGAGAGTCATTTCATTACATGGGCTGCCAAGTGGAACCAGAATGGATATCATGAGGGTATGACTTCAGAATTTGGGTTTAAGGATATGATGCTTCGGAAAGGGTCTTCTTTTGTTTTCACAGAGGACCAGACCCTATGGATTGCATCTATTCCGATTTGGTATGATAGACCACGCCCTCCTGAAAGGTTTCTGTGAACACCCTCAGAAAATTGCTTCGCTCAACTGCCAACTGAGATGAAACTAGCACACAGGTTATACCGTGAAAGACCTAATTAACGACGCCCCCATTCAGCAGGAAGCAGTTTGGAGAGAAAAACTGCGCCCATGTTCCCAAAATATTGATTATGTATGTTCTTTTACATTTAAAGGGAGATATGATATAGATATGAATAATTTGCATTGGTGTGGATTTTAAGGTCAATTTTGTTATATGTATATGTATTTCTGATCTTGATCAAGGTATTGTGATTTTGTAGTTCATTTAAAATGTAATCTATAATTAGAAAATATAGGTTGTTGATGAATAATCATAAATAATAGTCAAACTTGTAGTCATGTTAGATTTTCTAGATATATGGAGATATATTTAAATTAGATAGGCATTCTTCATATCTTTCAAAGACTGCAGAATATGGCATTTAAATGTTTTAATAACTTAGGGTTTTTCATGACAATGAGACACGTCTGCTCCTGACAGCACCAATCTGCTTCGAGAGGAAGGTGGGCATCGAAGAGGATCCTTATGGAGTTTGATAGCCAGCCATTGGGCAAGAGACTGCTCTTGCCTGGACTGATGCATAAACTGGACACAAAGAACCCGCAGAGAGAGGACTGCTAAACTTGCCTAAAGGTGAGATGATCTTTCAGGGTTCCTGATTCATAAAAGAGTCTATGAGACATTCTGCAGGACGCAGGACACAGCAGAAACTGACTGAACTGTCTTTGAAATTTCCTGCTTCATGGAACTGTCTGCTGGATACTATGGGCCTGAAGGCTGAAGATGGATGCCCCAACGGTACAGAGGAACTTTGGGTGACTGTCCAGGCAGCGAGTTGTCTCTGTCATTTCTAGAGTTTTGATTTGTTTGTTTAGGTAGTTTTATATCCTTCTGGAGTCTTTGATGGAGTTGAAGAATGAATAGATAGTTGTAGTTTTCCTTAGTTATGATAAAAGATAGAATAGATATAAATATTGTAACTGTAATTCTTACTTGATAACTGTTTTGCTATATGTAATTTTACTATGTTAAAATGAAAGCCTTCCTTTTTGTTTAAACAGAAAAAGGGGAAGTGATGTGGGAGTGTCATATATCAATCTGTTGATTTCATTGGTTAAAATAAAGAAACTGCCTGAGCCCATTGATAGGCCAACCCTTAGGTGGGTGGAGTAGACAGAAGAGGATTCTGGGAAAGGAAGCTGAGTCAGAAGGAGTCGCCATGATGTTCCCAGTCCCTGTAGATGCAGGCTAGAATCTCCCCGGTAAGCACACCTTGGGGTGCTACACAGATTATCAGAAATGGGTTAGGTCGATATGTAAGAGCTAGCCAATAATGGGCCAGGCAGTGATTAAAAGAAAACAGTTTTCGTGTAATTATTTCGGGGCTTAAGCTAAGCCAATGCGGGCGGCCGGGTACAGGGACACAGCCACGCCGCTCCCTATTACAACAACCAATAATCCAATAAAAAGTGGGGTACAGACCTAAACAGAGAACTCTCAACAGAGGAATCTAAAATGGCTGAAAGACACTTAAGGAAATGCTCAACATTCTTAGCCATCAGAGAAATGCAAATCAAAACAACTCTGAGATTCTATCTTATACCAAGATTCTGTCTTATGGCCAAAATCAAAACACTGATGAAAACTTATGCTGGAGATGTTCTGGGGAAAAGGAACACTTCTGCATTGCTTGTGGGAGTGCAAACTATTACAGCTGCTTTGGATTTCAGCATGGTAACTTTTCAGAAAATTAGAAAACAACCTTCCTCAAGACCCAGCAATATCACTTTTGGGTATATACCTATAGGATTCTCAATTATATCATAAGGACATATGTTCAGCTATGTTCATAGCAGCATTGTTGGTCATAGCCAGAACCTGGAAACAACCTAAATGCCCCTCGACTGAAGAATGGATAAGGAAAATGTGGAACATTTACACAATGGAGTATTACACAGAAGAAAAAATAATGGCATCTTGAAATTTAAGGGCAAATTGATGAATCTAGCAAATATCATATTGAGTGAGGTAACCCCTACCCAGAAAGACAAATATTATATGTACTCACCCATAAGCAGCTTTTAGACATAAAGCAAAGAAAATCAGTTCACAATTCATAATCCCAGAGAACCTAGACAACAAAGTGGACCCTAAGAGAGATGTACATGGATCTAATATACATGGGAGTAGAAAAAAACAAGATCTCCTGAATAAGTTGGGAGCATAGGGACCATGGAAGAGGATAGAAAGGGAGGGGAGACGAAGGGAGAGGAGCAAAGAATATTTTATAATTAAATAAAATAAAATAATTAAAAATAAAAGAATGTTATATTCCTCATTTGTTTATAGCTCATACAACCTGAATGAAGACTGAACTCAGTCTGTAGGAATGATGCTTGTTCATCACCAGTTAGTTGTTCACTTGCTAGTAAATGGTGCCCGGGTTTAATAATTTTCCAAGCAATGATTCAATGCCAACATGTCTGGAGATCGTGGTTTTGACTACACCACAGTAAAACAGCAGAGCACCATACTGGTTTCCTCTACACCTTGTGGAGCTGAGCTGTATCAGAAGCAATGCAGCTTGGACCCACTGCTCCCTCTGGATCTTCTACTGCACTCAGAACTCAGGCCGCAGGACCAGCAGCATGCCAGTGCCTGCCTTCCACCTAATGCGTGAACTGTGGTTTGAAAGCCAAGTTCTCGGTGAATATTTAGATCTCCCTCAAATTCCTTGAGCTGTCTAATAAGCTCAACCTAAGGTTGCCTTGCAAAAGACTTGCTGCTTTGCAAGTGTTTATCTAGTACTGTATATGGTAGTTTACTGAAAAACCACACATCAGGCCCTGAATTCTTTGGTAACCTGGAACACTCTTATTTTCTAAGGATGATGCTGTTTCCTGGAAGGTTCTTGTGTTGAAACACTGTAGCTGTTCTCAGTATAACCAATTCTAAGAAGACTCAAGCCAAGGCCCCACGCACATTTCCTATTAGGACAAGAGAAAGGATGAGACTCTCACCACTTTCAATGCTGCAAAACAGTGCATTGCTGACAGGTCTATAAGACGAAGAGTTCCCACTTTCACTGTTTTGAGTTTTACATTTAAAACTGGACTAGGGATTCATGTTTTACTCCCACCCCAATAGCAAAAATCTGTAACTCAGTAACAATCGAGGGGAATGTCACCATTAATTGATGAACTAATGTTAAACAGAGCAAAATGCTATCCATATTTCAAATGTTAATAAATAACAGCGGCTCTTTACTAGGGGTGGTGGTGGTGAGAGTCATGTTGCATATTAATGATTTTTCTCCCATTACTGAATAGAAGCTATTTCTGACATAGTTTCTCAGTGTAGGGACTCTGCTTGCCTGTTTAATGATTTCAAAATTATTGGAAGAATTCAAGTGGGGAAAACTGTTCTTTTTATGTATGCCTATAAAGTCTCCACAATAGTTAGCCTTAAAAATGCGGTTCTTTATTCACCATGTCTAGCCTGATCCTGAGTCCCCTGACCTCACAGTTACTGAGGATATTTAGGTTCTTCTAGGCTATTGCTAGTCACACACTGTTGACTCCAGTGGTGTGAGTGTGGAGCCTGGGTTTCTTTCTTTCTTTCCTTTTCCTTCCTTCCTTCCTTCCTTCCTTCCTTCCTTCCTTCCTTCCTTCCTTCCTTCCGTTATTAGCAATATCCTTGTATTCTCCTAACTATGAACTGTTGTTAAGAATATGGCTTATGCAAAAATTAAATAGCATAAGTAGTGAGGGTGGGAGACACAGGGCTCAAAAATGGCATTTAGTCACACATTTTCATTGATAGCAAATTCTCAGAATGTACCACTCACTCTGAATTATCTAGAATCAAACATGAAAAGACTTGGCATCTTCACAAGAAGCAAAGAGCAGAGGCAATAATCAGGGAAAGATTACAGAGTAGTCATGTTGAAGTGGCCTGGTTAATATTATAAGACAGATAACAATATGAAAGTTGCAATGTTATTTTTTAATATCCAAAAAGATTTTCTGTAAATATGTTTATGAAGACATACCATTAATATGCTAGAAGAACAAATATTTATTAGGAAGTTTTTTGTGCATGATAAGACACTAAAAGAGGCACATTGAATTCTACTAGGTGAGTAGTATCACAGAATCCCTGTGCATGGGTGTGGGAGCAGTGAACAGCAGCCAGATTCCGTTCTTGTAGAGTTTACTTTCTAGTGTGACAAACATGAATCATTATTCCTTTTTTTCAAAGCATTTACTACCACTCTCAGAAGATGTTTACATAAAAATATAAAGCATAAGTAGTAAATATTTTCCACAGCAGATGCAGCAATGTCACTGGGAAGCTGTATGTGATAGTGAAAGGAACTCATGATGACCAAGAGATCCGAGTTCAAAACCAGTTTCTGATAGCACCTTCAGGCATGAAGTCGTTAATTTTTTTTATTATTAGTGTCTCATTTTCATCTAAGCACTAAGCATAATAATGACTCTATAAGGATGTTCCAATGACTAAATCAGAATGTATGCATACATCTCTTTATAGAGCAGATAGGGTGGCATGAATACGTGAATGCTTTAATAAAGTAGGGTGTTTGATTGGAGATTCAGTGGAGAGCAAACTTAACCTGCCAGAGAACAGAGAGTGATTTCTTTGTTCAGGAACAATCCTGATGGGAGACATGTTTGGAATATCACAAGACTTTGGAAGAGAGTAAGTTGAACATCTGGCTGAATCAGTGAGTTTATACAGACAACAAATTTCGAACAACACACAAAAGAATTTATGGAAGTCAGAATCGCTCCCATGCATATAGACTTTGATACACAACATAATTAGGTGAATTACCCAAGGTTTTATCATTAACAGCAAAAGCAGAATCCTGACATCCATCTGGCACTCTCTTTCCTGGATGGCCTGGCCAGTTGTTAAGACAGTATCTTATCATCCTCCCCGTCAGTTCATATCTGAGCATTCACAGCCTGCTAGACATTATTCACAATATATAGCAGCTTTCCCACCCAGTTATCTAATGTGAGTGTTGCATTCATGGCAAGAGAAAGCATCCTGAGACAAGTGAGGTGAATGAAAAACAAGGGGCCATTTCTCAAAACTGAGATGGTGCTTTGCACAAATCACTGCTTTTATGATGCCATCTGGAAAATGCTTTTATATTCCCAACACAGTACACTGAGCATGACTTAAATCCGACTAACCAGCTCTGAGATGCTCTTTTGTACCTGCCCATATGGATGTGGTCTACAGGAGTCAATGTTATTAGTTCTTGGGCAGCACAGTTGGTGCAACATCTCAGGAAAAAGAAAGGAATTGTTGGGTGATTGTCAATAATCTACATCAAGTAACTTTCATAACTTTTTAGGATTGAGCTGGAGTTTGTTTAGAATGAAACTGCATCTGGCTCTAAGAAGGAGACTCCATTTCCCTCCTCCACCCTATCTCTCTTCCTTCTCTCTTTAGTCCTTCTTTCTTACATCTAAGAAGAACACACAAAGCAGTGTCATGTACTCAGACTTAAGACCCTCAGATTATTCTGAACCCTGAGCATCAGTCTGACTCTTGTTGATGATTGCTTATTGGTTTTTTTTTCAGGACAGGGTTTCTCTGTGTAGTCCTGCCTGTCCCAGAACTCTCTCTTTCTCTGTAGACCAGGCTGAAGTTGAACTCATGGAGAACTGCCTGGCTCTGCCTCCTGAGTGCTGGGGTTAAAGTTGTGCACCACCATGCCCAGTGCTCTTGCTGCATTAAGTGGCAGATGTTACTCCCAGTAACATCTTCCACACTAACAACAGTATTTTGACAAAATTCATTATAGTTAGGTTTTGGAATTGTGGACAGATAAAATCTCTTTCTCAAACTTTGTAATGGAACCTAATTTTAACACAAGTAGAAAAGATTTAAAGTCTCACAAATGAAAGAAACTTTCACTAATTTGGATAGGAATTAAGCCTTAAACTAACTTTGCTTTATAAAAAGGTTCCAATAAAAATTATGAAGAAGAACATTTAATTTTAAGCAAAGAACAAATTGCTTTCAAACAATTAAAAGCTCCAATTTATGGAAAAGGGACTGATATGTTAAATACAACCCATTCTTTGTTTGTTGGAGAAGTGTCTCAACAACTTTTCATGACAGCAATTAATTAACTTGAATTACTTAATCTAATTGAAACTAATATAATTCTGTTTCTTTTAGAAATCGTTCTATTGAAACTGTTTCCTAGTCTAGAAATAGCAGTGATCTATACAAGTCTGCTCTTCTGTCCTTTGACAACTCCTTTTAATGGTGAGCACACTGAGTGGAAGTGAATTTGTGGTTTGTTAGTTACATAGACAATTTTGCCTTACTATAATGACATTTAAAATTGTTTATGCTGTGAATGTGTGGGTATCTGCATGAATTTATGTGCACTATATATGTGCAAGAACACACAGAAACCAGAAGAAGGCATTGGGGATCCTGGAACCGGATTTCCAACAGTTGTTAGCTACTTGATGTGACTGCTGGGAACAGATACTGGGTTCTGGAAGGAACAACAATTAATTCTCTTAATTAATTGTCATCAGCCCTCTGTGTCTGCACTTTTATTTGGCATGGGCAACCATTCTTAGCCACTTCATTGACTGATAAGACAGTAAACAGTGCGTTTGGCTAACAGACAGCATTTTAGTAAAAAAATGATGGGAGAGAATGAAGCTTGAAATAAATATCTGAAATTAAACATTTGTTTTGCACATAGTGCTATATATGATTTGTTTATGGGTCACTATACTAAGTTATTTTCTTTTTTAAAAATTATTTTTATTGAGCTCTACATTTTTATCTGCTCCCCTCCCTACCTCTCACCTCCCCTTCCACCTTTTCTGAAGGTCCCCATGCTCCCAATTTACTCAGAAGGTCTTGTCTTTTTTTACTTCCCATATAGATTAGATCTATGTATGCCTTTCTTGGGGTCCTCATTATTGTCTAGGTTCTCTGGGATTGTGATAGATGGGCTGGTTTTATTTGCTTTATGTTTAAAAAAGTACAGACCTAAACAGAGAACTGTCAACAGAGGAATCTAAAATGGCTGAAAGACAATTAAGGAAATGCTCAACATTCTTAGTCATCAGAGAAATGCAAATCAAAACTACTCTGAGATTTCATCTTACACCTGTAGGAATGGCCAAGATCAAAAACACTGATGACAACTTATGCTGGAGAGGTTGTGGGGAAAAGGAAATACTTCTGCATTGCTGGCGGGAATGCAAACTGGTACAACCCCTTTGGATGTCAGTGTGGTGGTGATTTCTCAGAAAATTAGGAAACAATCTTCTTCAAGACCCAGTAATACCACTTTTGGATATATATCCAAAGGATGCTCAATCGTGCCACAAAGACACGTGCTCAACTATGTTTATAGCAGCAATGTTTGTCATAGCCAGAAACTGGAAACAATCTAAATGCCCTTTGACCGAAGAATGGATAAGGAAAATGTGGTACATTTACACAATGGAGTACTACACAGCAGAAAAAATAACGACATCTTTAATTTTGCAGGGAAATGGATGGAGCTAGAAAACACCATTTTGAGTAAGGTAACCCAGCTACAAAAAGACAATTATCGCATGTACTCACTCATAAGTATACTAAGTTTTAAAGGATATAAATAAAGGTAAGGAGGGAATGCCACAGCCATTGGGGTCGGACAGAGTTGTTGCAATGCTGGCTCTGCTCTCTATCTGTGACCTCTAAGTGAACAGACCAAGCCCCAGTTGAAGGTGAAATGGAACCACTGTAGCTATTTAGAGTACTCACTGACTATTGAACCTGCACCAGACACTGTATATGTATATGTTTATATATGTATATGTGTGTGTGTAAGTGTGTGTATAGTATTTCCTTTAGTGCAACTGTTACACCTGTGAGGTGACATTTTTATAACTTCATTAAACAAGAGAGGGATGGAGTCCCATGAGGGTTGATTGGCTTTGCAAGGCCAGGTGCTATTGGCTGCCATTACTTTCTACGTACATATAGAGGTAGAAGTCTCAAGAGGTTAAAGTATTTGAAGGTCAGACATGTAGCCTCACATGGGGTAAAGACGTGCATAGATTCTCTTTCTATTCCAGTCACTCTCAATGCCCTCCAGTCTTTAGGAAGGTAGAGTGCCCCAGGTGTCTCTCCTGGCCACTTTTCTTCATCAACAGTTTCTCATGTGACCTCTTCGGTCCTTAAGCTTTTAATCAGCATGTCTGGGCTCCCAGCTTCCAGCTCCCAGCTCTCTACTGACATTCTCCAGCACTTGTGCCCTACTGCCTACTTGTGGCTTTATGCCCAACTCCAGACAACCAAAAATTATATAACCCAAATTGCATAACACATTTGATTTTGCTTTTGCAAGTCCACTTTTTCTTTATTCTTTTCTAGCCTCATAAAATGCTAAAGCCCTTAGTGCTTCTGCTTGAGATAAAAAAAAACCTGAGATTCATAATGTTTTATATAAAATCCTCCCAAGCTTTATGTCTGTGTCAATCAGTTCTGTGTGGCTGTGACTTTGTGTCTGTGTCGATCATCAGTTCTGTGTTGCTGTCAAAAATGTCTGAGAAAGTCAAAGGAGGAAAGACATTTTGGCTCTTGGGTTCTAGGGCTCCTGTCTGTGGTTGGCTGGCTCTGAGGATTCTGGGTAGCCGTGAAGCAACACGGTGAAAGGCCATGGTAGGGAAAGCTACTCAGCTCATGATATCTTTGAATCAAAGAGTGTCAGAAAGTTCCTGGGACAAGATACACCTTTCAAAAGAACACACCCAGTTACCTACTTCCTCCAACCAGGGCCCACCACCCTAATAACCTATTTAGTATAAAGTCATCAACTGATTATTTTCCAGTCTCGTCTCAATAGGGCCACCATTTGAGCATCAGACCTTCAACACAGGAGAATTTGGGAGACACACTAAATAAGTCAAACCATAAGTTGGTGGGACTTTTCCCATCCATATTTACCCAGTGTTCTCCAAACCACCATCTTTCTTATTTAATGACGTCAGAAATCTGTCACCACTGTTTCCCAGCTGCCTCTCTGACCTGCCACAGAAACTCAGTCTGTGAGAAGCAGAATATTAATTTTAGAATAAAATTCATATCAGCCTATTCTACTTAGAACCTCAAGTATCTCCCTAGTGTGTCTAAATTAGACTTGGTTGCTGCACACTAGTCCCCAAGCCATACATGATCTGGAGTCTGCCTCCGCTACTCTTCCAGCCCTGTGTTTTCATCCATACCCTCTCTCCTGCTACTTTCGGTGTATGCTTAAGTCTGAGATTTTCAAGCTCATTGCTGGTTTTGGAGTTTTTCTAGCTGTTTCTGCTTGCAGACGCAGAATCCAGTGGCTAGCTCCTTTGTTAATTTCCACTATAGATGCGCCATCTCAGAAATCTTTTCCAACCCAATGGAACACAGTTCTAGTAATTCATCCCTTTTTTCTCTACTTGAAGCTGTTCATAACCTTTGTTTTACTTTATTCTTCCTCTTTGCTAAGGGTTGGATAATTGTTCTCCAAAGCTAGGTTGTCACAAGCCTGTCCCTGAGGGTTAAGCCATCTTTCTAATGTGGGAAGAAGTGAAGTGCAGGTAAAGGCTCAGTCAGCTTGATGCCATTTCGTCATCCTTTAGCACTGACCATGGGCAGCATTGTACCCAGTGATTTTTTTGTTATGTGAAAAAGTAAATAAAACAACAGGAAACCACAGAGTCCTACCTCTCCATTAATAAACAATAAAATGAGTATTGTGTATGCATACATGCAAATGATCATAGCATAGCCATGCTAATATGTCCCCACATACATTTGCATATATATGTCCATATATACCTTAAAATCGGACTTGCTTATCTGTTCACTTACCTTACAGCAACAAGAGCTTGTACATGCTACATAGAGCAAAGCTTTGAACATGGGAATCCCAGATGTGATTAGCAGAAGAGTTTCTCTCAAAGGAAACTGGCCCTTATTTCCCTATTTCATGCCTGATTGTTTCTTAGCTGTTTACTGTGTCAGACATTGACTGAGGTACTGAATAATCTCAAGGTGAAGAAAGATATACAAGTCTGCAGAGAAGGTACCCAAAGTCTAATTGTGTTGACATTAACAGGAGACAGAATGAGTCACCACCTCCCACCCTACCAGACTCAAGGGGAGCCATCAGAATAAAGACTGTAACATATCAGAATAGTAGACCTGTGTCTACCAGGCTATTGGTAGAGAAGACAGAGAGGCTACCACATTGGCTTACTAAAGAAGGATCTTTATAACTGACTCAGTGGCTGACACTCATGATCAATAAATTGCAGTGTGGATGGCCATAATAACAGTTTCTCTGAAGCCCATGAGTCTTCATTATGAATTTAGCTCCACACGCATGGAGGCAGAATAATAGGATTCAGACAAACCTATGAAAGAAAGATCTATTGTATTGATCAAGAGCAGCAGGCAAAAAGATGGACTCTCAGGTCTCCCGGCTGACAGTGCTATGATGCAGAGAAAGGTGAGCGACAGAGCCCTACCATCCTCTTGGGATGCTCTCTGCTGAATTTGGTGCCATGGTGTAAAAGGCTCCTCCATTCTTTGTGGGTCTTCAGTGAGCTGGGAAGCAAGAACCAGTTAACTGAAGCAGACCAACCCTATTATAAAATATGAAAGGTGTAGGATATGCAAGCAGGCTCTCCCCCTAGGAAAGACCCACACCTCTAATCAAAACTATTTATAAATTCAATGAATGGTTTTACCAGTCACAGCAGTCAGAACAAAACAATAAAGGAGTCAAGATTCTTTTAAACTGTTTTTATTAATCTCCAAGCACCCATGGATTTTAGTTTTATTAATAGTAAACTTATTTTAAGACTGATTCTTAAGACCAAAAATTACCTATTTTAATGAGGTAAGATTCAATGTTTATACTAAACCCTGAATTCATGTGTGCAGTTCCTGTTTCCCGTCTTTATACCTTAGGGTGCTTTTTTTCCCTCTATTATCTTTTCATTTGGAAGAATTCCCTTGGGAATTGCTTACAAGGAAGATTGACATGTCACCTTCTCTTAGCCTTCATTTAGCAAAGTCTTTTTCTGCATTCTAAGGGGAAGTGTGCAATGTTCCTAGATGCAGTTCCCCCTCCTCCCATTCAATGCTGTGAAAATCTCACACCACTGTCACACAGGCTGGATAGTTTCTTTGAAGAAATCTGCTGTCAGGTGACCTGGTACCTGTTGTAAGATATTTGTACACTGTGTGAGGGTGTTGCTGTGATTGGTGTAATAGAACAGCCAATAGCTAGGCAGGAGGTATAGGTGGAATTTCCAAGGAGAAGAAAGAGGAGGAGGAATCTATATCTACAGGAGATGGGGAGAGGAAACAGGATGTGCAAGATGGAAGGTTACATGATATAATGCAGATTACTATAAATGCGTTGATTTAAGTTGTAAGAGCTAGTTAGGAAGAAGCCTAAGCTATAGGCTGAGATTTCATAACTAATAGAAAGCTGGCCGGTAAGACAGAGACTCATTACAGATACCCTTTAGTGTGTGATGTCATTTCTCTCAGAGCTTGGAAATATTTTTGAGCTCACTATGGTTTACAAACTGTGATCATCCTGTAGCTGGATGTCTGTATTATTCTTGAGGCTTTGAAAGTCTGTTACACCCAGAGGCACTTGCACAGCCTTAGCATTCTCAAGACCTTCTTAAACTCAGCCTGACTGTTTGTTCTGCAGTAGTACCCTAAAGTTCCCAGGAGCTTTCTTCACTCCCCTCCATTCTTCATTTTACATTTTGCTCATGTGTTTGCTTTCCAGTAGTCTGTCTTCCTTTCACTACTTTTTCTTTCTTTGAACTATTCTGCTATTGCTGTCTTTCACTGTTAGATTTTTAATTTGGCTTGGTGTACTTTTCAACTTGGTGTTTCTGTAGTTAGACTTTCCTTTGTGGGAACTCCAGCCCACAAATAATGACATGGAAGCTTATTATTAATTGTGAAATATTTGTCTTTACCTTAGGCTTCTTTCCAACTAACTCTCACAACTTACCCATATTTTTCATCTACATTCTGTCACGTGGCTCTTTACCTTCCCACATGTCCGACTGTCTCTGAGTCTGCTTGCTGGTGAAATCCAAGCATCTAGATGCCTCCTCCCAGTTCTTCTCCTTCCCTGGAAGTCCCACCTACCCTCGCCCACCTACTTACTGGCCATTCAGCTTTTTATTAAACCATTCAGAGGTGCCTTAGGTAGATAGACATCTTTACAGTGTGCAAAAAGATTATCCCACAACGGGTTTTTGTTTTCTTTCCTTTGAAATTATTTTCTCCTACTTACTAAGTTTCTGAGAGTACTAAATTATTTATCTGTACTTTCTTGAAACAGATTGAGTTGCCACAAAAGCACTGTGTTAATTGTCCATCCAAAAATTCACTGATGCTAGTTATTTTTCAGTCATCTCCTGGTAGCTTATATTGTCTCTCTGTTGAGTTTAAAATTGCCTGAACACCTTATGTTTGATGTGCATGCCTTCTGGGCATTAAAGGATCAGCTGTATGTTCTAGTCCTTGTAATCTTTTTGACTATCCATCATTTTTTTTTCTAGTATGTAGTTAATCCTACTACTCTAGAGCTAGATGACAATCTAAGCCCAGGGTTTTCATGAGTCTGCTACTGATGTGTTATTATTTTGACACTAGACAGGTAATCCAAGGCTTAATTACGTCACATCTGCTCTTAGTATATTGCTCCACATTAACCAGGGCCATACCTAACAATGATATTCCACTCCTCTAAGCATCATCTTGGGGTGGCTCAGGCCCAGACGCTTCTTTTACAGTCACTGGCCTGTGGTCATGCACTGTGGCATTCTGGCCAGCTCTGAGAGTGATCACCATGGAGAAATAAACATGTGACACACCTATAGCCACTAATACTCAAATGCTGTATTGTGCATATGCTGAGCTCAGAACCTAGTGAGATCAGCACAACGTTGGGTTAGGACCAAGGCTCACACTGTCGTGAGTTGTCTGCTCCCGAGGAAGACTTATGTCTCCAGAGTGCCGCGGATGAAGGAGCAATGACTCAGACTGGTCTGCATGTCTTCTTCACCTGATGCTGGGATTGCTCCAAGGGCTCTTTTTGCAGGCGCTGGTCTGGGAATGGAAGCCTTTAGGACGTACACAGCTTTAGATTTCGCTAGCCTAATCCTTTCATCAGAGAATGGGATCTTTTATCACATGACGATGCTCATTATTGGACTGGTGTTGGTAAAGTCAGACCTTAGACCATCGAAGTTTATGTTAAAAGCCAAAAAAAACCCTACAGTCTCAAGGGTACATCAAGGCTCCATACCACAGCTGGCAGCAGTGCAAGCCAAAACACATCTACCCCACCAGCTTTCTCCCTGGTGTCAATGCATGCCTAGATATTTATCTTGGTCCTGCATATGGATATTGTCATGTGACTTTTTTCTGTGAAAGTGTGAGTAAACCTCTGCTCATCCCAGACAAGGCATCAACAAAAGAAACAAAGTAACAATTCTACCCTAGTGTAGTTTGGAAACCAGTAAATTTGATTCTGGTTACCTACACCTACAAGATCATGAGTAAGGGAGTTACTTTCTGGAGCACTGGAATCTTGTGGGAGCAAAGTCTCTTCAGCAACTGTTAACTGACTATACACATTTGAGAGGGAAGAGCCTCATGAGCCCCAGCCTCTACCAACTGTTAACTGTCTACATAATACCTTCATGAAGGCATGTCCTCACTGCTGGCTACTCATACCAACTAATGTGGCTGGGAGAACTTTTTCTCCCGTGTTCATAAACTACACTTGTAGGCCCCATCCCTGGAGGCCTCCAGCGGCCAGGCTCCACCCCAGACTACTCTAGCAACTGAACAAGGCCCTAGAGGTGAGCCAGTTGCCAACCAACTACCCACCCCAGCTCCAACAACCAGGCCCAAACCCCAGCATCCTAGACTTCCCTAACAGCCATATCCCACCTTTCCCAATCACCCGGCTCAACTTCTGAGAGTGAGCAGGCCCCATCCTACAGGGGAAAAAAAAAATGCCATCAACCCAGGAGTTTGCCTCTCTCTCCAATCGCAGGCTACTCTGGAAAGTTCCACACCCCCCGCCACAGGAAACCCTACATATACTGTCTTCTGCTCAGTTCTCTGCTGCTTCTGCCCAGGTAGAGGCAGCCACCCTCCTGGGTTCTTCCCTCCCAATAAAACTCTTGTGTGAGGTTTGTTGTGCTGTGTGACTGGTGTTTCTTGAGGCCTGACTGCCCGCATACCTTTCCCATCCCCGCTGTAACGCTTACACTCGTGAGTCCCGCTTGCCTCCATAACAGTTAGGGGTCCAATCTCGTACACACCACAGCTCCTGAGGGCAAACAAAGCTGCTGGCAGTTCCGTAGGGCAACTGCTGTGTAATGGGTGGAAAGGCACCTGGCGAATCATGGATCTTACCACAAGCCATCGTGCCCTGAGACAAAGGCCTGTGCTAGCTTTTGTAACTTGCCTTTGAGTGTGTCTCGGCCTGCTCTCCATTCAACTGCTGCATGGAGGAAGAAGGCTTGGAAAGGCAGTCAGTCCCTTGACTAATGCAGCTCCACGACCCGGAGTAGGGTGAGGGAATCTACCGAACAGAAGATTGTACTAAAGAGATCCTGACAGGTGCTGCCAAGCCTAAGTGTTAAAGTCTTCGACTGTTATTCTAGTGGAGTCTACCTCCCTTTGAGTCTGTTGATTGCTTCATATATTTGGGTGCTGTGGTATGAGGTACAAACACATCTGGAGTTATTATTTCTTCTAGCTGAATGGCCCCTTTATCACCACATCATGAGTTTCCTTGTCTCTCTTTTCTTATCCTGATTTCAGGGTTTATACTATTTCTTCCTCTTCCAACCAGGAGATATTTCTCACCACACTGTGTTGTTAGAATAAGGGGCAATTCAGTTAGCTCTTTCTCTGTTCCTTCTTTGGTGCACATTTTCAACATTCAAAGACGATACTATGCCTCTTTGCTGGATTTCTTAGCCCCTGTGAAGATCACTTGGTATATGAATAGTCACTGAAACTGGTGTGTCTGTGGAGAAACCGTCCACGGAAGATCTTACTCAGTGACCTGATACTGCTCAACAGAACTTAGTCCTTTAGGAATAAGCATGGTGTGTGTGTGTGTGTGTGTGTGTGTACATGCATGTGTGAGTCAGGTATTAATTGTTGGAAAGAACATGTATCAGCTTTCTACTTATCTAGAATATCCCTGAGACTGTTGGCTTAGAGCAAAGTTTATTTGGTTCACAGTTTTAGAGGTTTTGATCTATGATCTGTTGGCCCTGCTGCCAATGGCCTGCAACAAGCCAGTACCTATGACAGGGTCACAGAGCAAAGCAAGTAAACAGCTCAGCTAATGGTGTCAGGGAAGAAGAGAGAAGAAGAGGCCAGTTTTCTAGAAACTTTTCTTTTGAAAAGATGTGTGCAAACTTTTATTTTGAAAGGGAGCATATTCTTAAATATGTATATTAAAGAAGGATTAAGATATTTAGACATATGTAAATACATATATTAAAGAAGGATACAAGCTCATATGAACATGAGAGAAAAATATAGGAACTTCCCCAGTAGAGTAAATGAAGGGTATGTAATGGTTGGGATGGAATTCTAGTGGGAAGCGGGCCTGCAGTGAACACACAGAACAAACACCTAAGTGCAAGCCTAGAGTGGCTTCTTCTAGACTAGACAAACTGCCTTCATCAAGCCCATCCCAACCTCACCGAAGCATCACTTTCTATCACATGATTTAAGGACTTTTCACCTTCTTAAAACCAGTGACTGGAACCCAGAAAAGTGTCTCTTCCTTGATGGAGGCTTTGCATGTTGTGAAATTCACAAGGCTGAGCTGTGAGTGCTAAGTAGGACGTTAGAGGTTACTTCTGCCTAAGTACCTGCTTAACCAATGTGTCATAATCTGCTTTAACTACATTTGGTTCATCACTAATAAAACTCCCCAAATTCTGCCTTGAACAATAGTGTTGTAGTGTTACAAGTTACACATTCTCATAGATTGTATCCAAGAAACCATATTTAAACTACGAGATGATGAATGCTGATATTTAGTGTTCTGATCTCAATTCCACAACTGCTCTCTCCTTAGGTGTGTTCCTCAGATAGTACCCACCATTTGTTTGACTTTTTGTTTTATTTGAGATAGTATCTCTCACTGGCCTGGAACTCACTCAGTAGTTTAGACTGGTGACCTGCAAGCTTCAGGATGCTCTTTTCTCTGAGGATCCAGTGTTGGGATTATAGATGTGTTCTATCATGCCCCGTTTTTTTCATGAATTCTGGGGATGGCATTCAGGTCTTCATGCTTGCAAAGCTAGCACTTTGTTCCCTGAGCTGTCTTGTCAGTTCCCAATATATATATATTCACTCGGCAATACAGATATATCATATATTAAATGTTTTTACAGATTTTATTCCCTCTGAAGATGATTGGAATTTGAGGATTATCATTTCTTTTTTTCATTTATGAACATTTTGGACAGAATTGCTTCTTTTTTTCCCAGCTGTGAATAAAGATAATACTTGTCAGGAAGGGTTTCAATATCTGGTGTGCTCTGTAAGGTTTCCTCAATTACAGCTCAAATTAGCCAGCATTTAATTTTAATCAAGACTCATTTTATTTTCTCATTTAGGAAATCATTTTCTCACAAGTGTAAAAATTACATGTAGCATTAATAAGCAGTGTTTGCTACAGCTGCCTCCTCCTAAGGAACTGTACAGACTGTCAGTCATGATGGCGTTTAATGGTGAGCCCTCCCAGAAACAAGGGGAAGAATAAAGATAAGTACTTATACATATGTAAATATGGACTTCTTGAGAATAAAGCAAGGCTATTTTGATACATGGATAACACTGAGAATTCAGACTTACTCAGAACTGTTTGACAGCGCCTTGCTCTAAACGGCTTCCTGAACTCCCCCTACCTCTCAGCACTTCCAAGCAAATTCATTAGTGAATCACAGAAAACATGACTTCAACAGCTTCAACAGCCATCTCTGCTTCACTGTAAACACAGCCACCTACAATTTCACCTGGTACCTTTTTTTTTGCATTTATATATTGAACTGGATACTAAATTTAATATTTTATGGATACTGAATTATCTCAATATAAAATACTTATTAATCTACCTTTTTCTTAATGACATGAATACCATTTTGCCTGATGATGAACTGTATTACCAGAAAAATAAGCTTTTTTTGATTCTAAACAGAACAAGTTTCCCTGCAAAGTGTTACAGAGGGAAAGAAAAGGATCCTTCCCTCATCTCTCTGTGTGACTCTGGAGCCTTCTGTGCACAGTAGAGGTCTAAATTATCACTCTTTCTTAGCTGTCTCATTAGTTTTGTTAATGACTTTCATTTATATATACAGTGAAATATGACCATAACCACTTTCTATTTCCCCCTCTCTACTGGTTAGTTCTATGTCAACGTGACACAAGCTGGTGTCATCAGAGAGAAAGCAACCTCAACTGAGAAAATTTCTCTCTAAGATGGGGCAGTAGACCTTGCCTGTAGCACAAGTTCTTACTTTTGATTGATGGGGTAGGGCCCAGCCCATTGTGGGTTGGGCCTCTTGTTGACTGGTGATCCTGCAAAGCTTGGGAAGCAAGTCAGTAAGCAAAATTTCTTACAGCCTCTATGTTGGGCTCCTGCCTCCAGCTTCCTGCTTTGCTTAAATCTTTGTCCTGACTTTTTTTTTTTTGATGATGAGCTATGATATGGAAGTATAAACTGAATAAACCCTTTTCTCCCCAGGTTTCTTTGTTCATGGTGTTTCATCCCAGCAATAGTAACCCCCTATTACTATTGCTGTGTGTGGTGGTTTGAAAGAAAATGACCCCTATAGGGAATGGCACTATGAGGAGGTGTGGCTTTGTTGGAATAGGAAGTGTGTCACTGTGGAGGTGGGCTTTGATATCTCCTATGCTAAAGCTCTGCTCAGTGTGGTACACAGTTCATTTTTGTTGCTTGTGAATCAAGATGCAGAACTCTCAGCTCCTTCTCCAGCAGCATGTATGCCTGCACACTATGTCCGACCATGGTGATAATGGACTAAACCTCTGAAACTGTAAGCCACCTCCAATTAAATTTTTTCCTTTTTAAGAGTTGCTGTGGTCATGGTATTTTTTCACAGCAGTAAAAACCCTAACTAAGACACTGTGAATAGACACCATAACCACTGAAACTCATATAAAGAAAAGCATTTAGTTGAGGTTGGCTTACAATTCAGAGGTTAATACAGTTTTATCATGCTGGGAAGCATAGTGGCGTGCAGGCAGGCACAGTGCTGAAGAGATACCCGAGAGTTCTCCATTCAGATCCAAAGACATCAGGAGGAGAGAGTGACACTGGGCCTGGCTTGAGCTTCACCTGCAGTGACATACTTTCTCCAACAAGGCTACTTCTCCTAATAGTGTCACTGCCTATGAGCTTATGGGTCCATTTTCATATAACCACTGCATCCTCCAACTCCTGTTTTGATAACTAAGTTTTATTAGCGCTGTCCACACATGCACGGGTGTAGGGCCCTCCACTGGGTAACTAGAGCCCTGTGAGCACCTGCTCCTCTTAGCAACCTTGAGAGAGTCTTTAGAAGCATGAACACTAAGCGTCTTGTCTGTGTAATTCCCTTCTATCAACTTTTAATTTCTACTCGGTCTGCACCTTCAGGAGAATCCTCCTGCTGGGGTAGTCCTATGCTCTCCAGGGGATTTCTTGGAGAGTCAGACACTTTCAATCCTAGTTTTGCCAATAGGAGTGCAGCTCCCCTGCTTTATACCCACATATCCTCTTCCTGCAGAGTCCTGGGAATGCACAGGAGCTTTAAGTGATTCCTTTGAGTCTAACTTCCTCCATCTGTGAGGAAAAGAATCTTTCTCTGTTCAGGAGATCAGGAGACCATAACAACACTTACAACTCATTCATCCCTTCCCGTACTCACTACAGCCAGGAGGCAACGGCTTCTCTGCTAACCTCCCATAACACTTTAGTGCTCAACTCCCTGTTCTTTGTCTTGGAGGTGGGTGGTAGACAGAACCAGCAGAAACTGTTTCGAGCTACCTGATATGGAGATTATATCTGAAGGGGAATGAAGAAGGTTACAGATAAGGCCTTGTGACCTTCTTTGTTTTTAGAGTGAGTTTGGAGAGATGTCCAGGGGAAAGATAGATGGTTGCCTATTTGATAAACTGCTGGAGAAAGAAAGCTACTCACCTGTAGCAAATCCAGTGCAAGATTTTTAACAAGTTATGCCTGAAATTTCTAAAATTATTTCTGGAAAACAAACATGGAAACACATAGTTCCCTGGAAAATGTCATTAAGATAATAAAGCACCAAATGTAAGTAATATCTTACATATAACATATGGCAATTTGAGTCAAAGTGCATCTTCATACTGTACAGCACCTGGATAGTTGTACTGCCAGGCTGGGACCCTTTTCTGCTTTGACTCTGCCATGCATCTTTTAATGCAGAGAAAGATTTCTCATTCACAGAGTTTAAGCAGACCACCCCATCTTCTGAGTACTCTCAAATAATTTAGCCCCTTCATTGATAAGATTAGATTGCTTAAATCTATTTTATATTATGTATCTTTATGTATCTTTATTAATTTACTGATGGCTGTGACAAAACATTTCACAAAAGGACTTTAAGGAAGGAAGGATTTGACTCACAATTCAGGCTCCATTCCAATATAGCAACAAGAGTGACTTTAGTTGTGGCCACAGGAACATCAGATATCTGGTTACACTGCATCCATAGTCAGGAAGCAGAATGGTGAAGACACACATGATCAGGTGGAGCTCTGCTTTACCTCCTTGAATTCAGCCCATGAGATGATGCTGTATTAAGGATGGTCTTCCTTTAGTTAAACCTCCCTGGTACCTTTCTTACAGATGTGCAAAAAGGCATCTTTCCCAGAAGATTTTCCTTTACACAATACACTTACTTTACAGACTATAAGCACCAGTGGAATGTCTCAGAGTTCTCTGTTTTTATCTGGGGCTCAAGTCTGTCATTAAGATTTTCCTCATCCTAACATGTGGCATTGATAACCTTGAAGGATGTTTGCATAGCAGATGGTGACTGTTTTTTATTGTAATAAAATAGTCCCACACTGCCCCAGAATGGAGTATAATAAACTTTTTTTTTTTAGGGGTAGATTCACAGATCATCAGTCTTTTCATTGGAGGGGAATAGGAGCCAAAGCCAGCAGCCAAGGGGCTGCACATGTTTTTACATCTGCATAGATAGTACACTTGACCATGCCCAAAGTAGGCCAGTATCTATCCCATGCTTTTTCAGTCCCAGTCCAGCTGGCCTTGGTGAGCTCCCAATAGATCAGCCCCACTGTCTCAGTGGGTGGGTGCATCAATCGCGGTCCTGACTTCCTTGCACATGTTCTCCCTCCTTCTGCTCCTCATTTGGACCTTGGGAGCACAGTCCAGTGCTCCAATGTGGGTCTCTGTCTCTATCTCCATCCATCGCCAGATGAAGGTTCTATGGTGATATGCAAGATATCTTAAAGGGCCGGTTCTGGTGGTGCAGAGCGGTAGGATGTGCTGAAGGAAGCAGAGGCAGGTGGATCTGGAGTTCGAGCCTAGTCTGGACTACACATTTTGCCGGGCGGTGGTGGCGCACGCCTTTAATCCCAGCACTCGGGAGGCAGAGGCAGGCAGATCTCTGTGAGTTCGAGGCCAGCCTGGTCTACAAAGGGAGTTCCAGGACAGGCTCCAAAGCTACAGAGAAACCCTGTCTCAAAAAAAAAAAAAAAAGATATCTTAAAGGCTGTTGGTTGAAGGAGTTTCAACAGCACCTCTCCCTTTTGTATAAAATGAAAGAGTTCTAAACCTAATACAGAACCATATACAATAAGAACAAATATCAAATATAAAAATAGAATTACAACCAGCATAAACAATATCAAGCAAGAAGTATATGTTAAACGTTTTAATAGTTATTCTATCCTAAGAAGTCTAAGTCTTGTATTAGAAATGGCTTGGCTAAATCATGAGAGGAAAGTAACTATGACTATCTAATCTTCAACCCTATTAAGAACCTGAGAAAGGAAACACTATTACTTGAGTAAACAGGAAGCACAATCAAGCAAATTTCAAAAGGTGCAATAAATGACAGAGACAACCAGCTACCTGGGCAATCACCCAATATCTCATTTGCAATGTTGGGGCAACCCACTTTGGCTAAGGCCTAGAGTAACTGACAGATCATTTTCAGTGGGAAAAAAAATTAAAACTGTCCTACCCTATCTTGGCAAGGTTTGGCAGGTTTTTTTTTCTTGTATCTTGCTTGTTCTGTCCAGACACTGTGTTTGTCAGTGGTTAAGGCATGGCAGATCTTTGTCCAATGGTCAGTTTTGCCAAGAAGCAAACAAGCTCCAAGTGGAGTGTCTTCAGGGCCCAACATTCTCTCAGGAATAAATTGGTGCTGCCAGGAGCAATTGTGTCTCATGTCAAAAGAACCCTAAGTTATTTAAATGCCATGTTCTACAGTTCTTTGAAGTGATTGAAGATTAACTATCTATGCGGAATACAATCTCTATGCATCTAAAGAACTTGATTAGTCCAACTAGAAGTATGACAAACATGGATGACTACTGACCTATAATTCTTAATACCTGTATAGCTTAAAGACTAGAATTTCATATTAGAATATTAAACAATCTTTAAACAACTGTGCAGCAAGTGAGAACAACAACCTCAAAATAGAAACAATGTATAAGTATCTTGATCAGAGGTAGAAATGTATACTGCAATATGATAAATATATTCTGAAATTGCATCAATTTACAAAGTATCTTAAACAGAGGTAGAAATATGTATGCATACAATATGACAAAATAACTTTGCATAAGTGTACAAATATTATAAACAGAACTAGGAGCATATTCAATATAACAAATATGATTTGAATTTGTATCAATACATGAGAATCTATACCAATGTAAATTGTCTATAAATAATAGCTCACAAGTATTCACTCTATTCCTCACTATTATAATGGATATAATAAAGATTTCTTTATTTAGGGGTAGACTCATAGATCAGCAGTCCTCTGCAATAGCAGGGAACAGGAAACAAAGCCAGCAGTCAAGGTACTGCAGACATTTTTACATCTATATACGTAGTACATTTGAACACGCCAAAAGTGGGCTAGTATCTTAAAGGCTATTGGCTCAAGGCGGTCCCACAGCAGGTGAGTTGAGTAAGGGCAGTGGCCTGTATGATTCACCTGAGGCCCATGGGAGCAGAGCACAAAGCTGGTGATAAGAGAGTGGCAGTGATTTTGTGTATATTTTCCACCTCGTACTTTGTTAGAGTTTATGGATCTTATTTCATGTCTTATTCTTGGTTGCTGATAAGATTTCATAGCTAGCTTAGTGGGAAAGAAGACAGAAAACACTGGAGAATAGCTGGTGTGTGTCTGCACACATGATATGTGTGTGTGTGTTTGTGTGTGTGTGTGTTCTCCAGAAGACTCCAGATATGTCTCAGATTTGTAAAGGGAAGGGCGCTGTTTCAAGTAGTTTACCATGAGACATAAGACAAATGTCCTTTTGCTTTGGCTAGAACTCATGCGACAGTGGGACTTTCGTTCATTGTTTGTTCCTCACTTTTCAGACTTGAAGCTGTGATGACTAAGGTGTTTAAACAGCGATGTTTGCTGTGTTGCTTCGAAGTTGTGATTTTTGTGTAAGCGCATGGCAAACTCAGCTTCAGCAGTACTCAAGTTCTCCTGCAGAGTGCAGTGGTCAAAAGGAAGACATTATCTTCAGGTAGCGAGAAAGAGCGAGGATGATAATGAGAAATCATGTTTGAAGAACAGGAAAAGGGATCATTTGTGAAAAGGTGGAAGAAACACTTGGGCATTAAAATCTAAATAAAGGAAAGAACTCTAAAGGCGTAATCCACGAACAATGCCACACCAGTTTGGAGTTATTAGGGTAGTATTTATTTAAAGAGGGAAAACTTACAGATCACGATCCCGGACAACAGCTCTCTGCACAACTAGAAAGTGAGTCTAGTCGCCAGACGAGCAGGAAGCCAAGAGAGAGCGAGCGGAAGGAAATAGAGGCTTTATGAATGGAGAGAAACCACGCCCCAATGGGCTGGTATCTCAGCAGCTATTGGTTGGAGGGGCGGAAAGACCTCCTGCAACAGAACTCTAACTTGGGCTGTGGGTGTAGGAGGAGCTGGAAGCAAGGTACCGAGTGAAGCAGTTTGCAGCAGCGAAATGCACTTGAGACAAATGAGGGGAACCTGCCTGTTACTGGGCAGCGAGCAGGTGCTAAGAATGATTAAATATGTTGAACTATATTGAGATTGCTATTAGTGTTAGTGATGAGTCCTTCAAGGTTTACTGTAAACATTCCTTCTGATGTTCATAAGTTTATAAATAAGAAGACATACAGTAAATTGGACCCTCCCTTGCACAGTTCTCAGCCAGAGGATTGTCCACCAATTAGGCAATGAGACTACCCTGCTAGTGGCATCAGTTATCTGGAGTACCCCATGGAGCCTTGAGAGAACCCCACAGGAACTGACTCTGTCTTTCCTGGCTGCGGAAGGCCTAGCTCACCCAGGAATGCTTCGAACACTTTACAGTGGACTGTTGGTCATCACATCCTTGATGTAGGAGTGTCATATCAATCTGTTCATTTCACTGGTGAAATAAAATAAAGAAACTGCTTGGCTGGTCCTATAGGTTAGAACATAGGTGGGTGGAGTAAACAGAACTGGGCAGAAGAGGAAGTGAGGTCAGAAATCATGCAGCTCCGCTCAGAGATGCAAGGTTCCTGTCTAGCGGGCAGACAGGATAGCTCTGCGCTCTGAGGCACACATGCGCGATGAAGCTCCTACTCTGGATGGACGTAGGCTAGAATCTTCCCGGTAAGCGCACCTTGGGGTGCTTACAAACCTGATTTGAAATGGGCTAGTCCAGGTGCGAGAGTTAGCCAAGAAGAGACTAGAAATAATGGGCCAAGCAGTGTTTAAATGAATACAGTTTGTGTGTTGTTATTTCGGGCATAAGCTAGCCAGGTGGCCCGGGGTGTTGGGGACGCAATCCCGGCCCCCAATTTCAACACATCCTTGAATGAATCACTTTGGCCAGAGAAAGAGCACTTTCACTAGTAGGCAGGGACAATGTGACAGCTTTAGCACAGCCATTGCACAGAGCCCCCTTCTTAGGTGGTGTGTCTACCCTAGATGACTGCTGGAAAGTGTTACCTTCAGCTGGTCTCTTGAGAGCTAAAGATTGCCTGGACATTGCAAAGAGGCCAGGCATTGCAGGGCTGATGCAGAGGCCAACCCTATCCTGCCTGCGGGTTCAGTACTGACCAGTGCTTCCCGTAGGCTCAGTACTTCCTGGCTCCCCACATGAACCTGATACTGTCTGGCTTCTGATACCAGTTATTGGGGTCCTGAAGAGGCCAGCAGGCATTACCTTCTCTCTCTCCTGGCTTCCAAGCCCAATTGCTACTTGATAGAAGAAGAGGTGTAAGGGGACCAGACCCATTTTCCAACTCCCAGAACTGGACTTTTGAGCATCAATGATTGTCTGCTTCCAGGTTCCCTATCCCAAGGTTTCAACTTTCCAGTGTAGAGCAATAGCAGCCCCTGGTACACTGATTAAATAGCAGTAGCCTTATACCAGCCAGAATGCACTGACCCTGCCCAGAAGACCTATTTACCTCCCAAGATCCCATGTATTGGCAGATGGGAGTGGACTCCTGACAGAGTAACCCAGTCATCCCCAGCATCTAGCTCGTGAATGTTTTCCCAGGTTCTCTGCTCTCAAGGAGCCCCAGGTCACATCCTAGTTCTCAATGCACTCTGGACACACACAAACACAGTCACTCTGTCCTAGCCATGCCCACAGAGACTCAGCTGAACAGTTCCTGAGTGACGGTGGCAGGACAAAGAAGAAGCAGAGACGATGGAGCGGAGTGAACGGCTGGTGAAAGGAGAGAAGCTGCAGCTGTCGCACCAAAGAGCTCGGGAGAGCCATCTCCAGATCGAGCGCCTCCGTCTCCAACCTGTGCATAGTGAAACTGCGTCCTGCCAAGGACCAAGGACCAAAACCCGAGGCAGGAGCAGAAGCTGTAGCAGCTGTAGCAAAGGGTTTCTTCTGCCACTTCTCACTGCTGCCAGCCCCTGAGGAAAATGAAAGCTGTCGGAGACCAGCTTCTGAAACCACAACTTACACCTTCATGGAGCAAAGGAGATCTCAGGCAGCTAATTGATGTGGTTCATATTCACGACCTGGTGTTCACAGGGTTAGATAGAGGTTATTGGCTGGAAAAAATATTGATCAAAGACATCAACCAAATGTTTGAAAAGGTCTAATTGCTTATTTTTCCAAGTCTACTAAAATGATAGAAAACAAGTATGGTCACATAGCCAAAAAACAAACAAACAAACAAACAAACAAACAAAAACAGGAATGGGGTGATAAAAGTGATGGAGGACTCATGACTTTGGGTGGGCCTGCTCAAGCAGAACTGCGTTAGGCATAACAGTTGATGTCAAAGTACATCAGCTATGTATGGAGTGACTGACAAACCCACTAGGAAGGTAATAGAAACAGGATCTAACCTGGGCTTCAAAGAATTCCGACTAGGGAGAGGGCAGTTTCATGATAAGATCAGGAATCATGAACCACAGTCTGTACAACTCCTTAGAATAAGACACAAGCCAGTACCTTGTGCCCTGCTCCTCTCCCCACTTGACTCAGCTTCAGATCACACATCTCTCGCCCATGTAGCAATCAGCACTGGCGCCTGCACTCCAGCAGCAAGGACTGGGGCACAGCTATTTTCATTTTACCTGCTTTATTTTGGAGAGATGCAGAACTCAGTTGATGTGGATGTCAGAACCCATCACGGCCAGTGTTCAGACACCCTCCTCATCCCTTACTTTATTTAGTCATATGATAAGTACTTATTGAATGTGTATGATGTGGACGTCATGTTCTAGATTCAGTAATAAACAGCAGGTAGATTTCCTCTTTCCTTAGAAGTAAACTATGAGGAAGCATAATTTGGAATGAAGGAAACTCTCTGAAGATTGGAGAAGGCAGGCAGGCCAAAGAGTAGCTCCAGAGACACAGGGGACTGGTGCTGGCTGCTTAGAATTGGCTGTGTGCTCAACCTTTAGCAGGGAGAAACTGTGAAGCTGTTGAATTTTCTAGCTCTATGCACAGGAGTGCATAGAGGGATTCTGACATAAACCCCGCACAGGATTGAATTTATTTGGCAATAATGTCCCTGGATTTGATTTTAGCTCAGAAAATAAGCCTGACCTTAAGAGCTAAAGGGAAGACGTTGAAACACCCGGTTGAGAAGAAGCACAACCACAAATCCTGCGATGGCAGGCTGCACACTTACGGCAAATGAACAGCAAAACCAGAGTGCTGTTGACCTTAGGCTGGGCAGTGTAGCGTGACTGAGAGAGACAGACAGGAAATGCACCGCGTGATTCTAGTACGGATGCATTCAGCGGGCCAAAATGTAAAAGGCTGTGAAAGTAAAAGGAAGTCTAGTGGGAAGAATAGGCCAGTGGGAGTGGATGAGAATGTTTGGCAGGTGGATATGACCCAGATACAGGTTGGAAACACATGTGTGAAAACATCATAATGAAAACCACTATTACGTATAATTAACATATGCTTGTAAAAACAGTAAAAATGAAAACAAGCATTTGTCTTTTTATGGGAAGATTCTTCAAGCAATTCATTTCCTTTGTGTTTCAGCTTTGGACTGGAAATTCTATGAAGACACCTGTCATTGTGAGGAAAATTCACAAAGACACAATGAACTTAAATGCATGGCTGTCATCTGGATGGTGCAGTCCTGGGGAGTTGGTACGAGGGTAGCTTCGGTCACATTGCACTCTGTAAAAGGTCATCAGGTTTGATGATATTTTCAAGTTTTGGGAAATATGATGTTAATTAATGGACAAATTATTGGACCTTGAATTTTCCGTTCTTGTGTAGATTGGTTTAAACCCCAAATCACCCTGACAAATATTTTATGAGCTAAACAGAGGGTATTAAGGGGACAAATTTTATTCCATATTATAAATCAGAGATGATATCTGCTCAGTTGCTCTGAGGAGCTGCCTTAGAGTGAGGGTTGGAGGTCCTTCCCAGTCATAATAGCTACTCCTCACAACATTGCCGTGGTAGACATGTTTCTTCCTTTAGAAAAAGCGAAGCTAAGGCGGAGAGAGAGGTAAAAACTTGCTGAGGTTAGATATCCAACAAGCACTAGTTGTCAGCATGCAAACGGATGCTGGGGTGACCTCAAAGTGACGTCTATCAGTGCACCTCTTGGCATCATTATCACAACCTCACATGAAGGCTGATGCTGGCTTGCCTCCAGCGAAGTGGCTCCAGACGGAAGTTCTTGACACTTAGTCAAACACTTCACTAGCTTGACAAAGCAATTCATCAGTTGTCAATCCATACGTACAAAGGCAAGCTTTCCTTTGGGCATTTTCATGACGTCACCGATAGCTTGTATCTTCTCTCTTTGCAGCTTCCTTCCATGCTCTTTACCTTGCTTATTTTCCAGCCATCCAGAATATTCCTTGCTTTAGCCATTTGATTCATGTAAATGCCTCTAAAAATACCGAGCCAGCCTGTCCTCCAATAATGTTTAAATAGTATCTGTATGTATATAGTTGCTGGGGTCAGGAGTTAGGCAGATGGCACAAGCCCTAAGAGGGCTTGAGTAACCTCATAAATAGAACAACACTCTGCTTGCTGGTGTACCACCTCCATAGTTCTATGCCTTTGGATCCATAAGACTATGTTTAACTTAGTTTTAACTCAGAGATTATAATTTTGTTTTAACCTGATATTTAAGTGCTGTCAGTGGCCAAGAGAAGGTGGAAAAGAACAGTTTGGGCAGTGCAGAGGGTCCTATGACAAGATCCCCTCATCTGCTGGTAGTCTTCCAGGCAGATAATTTGCGGAGGGATTCAAGCTGTAAGAGCAAAATTCTGACCACTGGATTATTAATCAATCTTTTTTTGCAAGTATTAATTAGTTGTGTAGGATTAAAAAAACACTCAATTATAGTTTTTAATTAAAATGCCAAAAAACATACTATGAAAGCCAGTTTTTGTTTAATTAGGGTGATAAAATGACTGTCCAGGAATGATGATATTGTTTAAAATCAAGTGTTAAGTAAATCCAAACAAATCCACTCTGTATAGCAGTAACCACAAAGTTTGCTTCCCAGAGACAAAATTAAGTCACATCCAGCATATTTGTTAACAAGGATGCACAGAGCAGGAGGAAGATAATATAAATAAAAGCAACTAAATTCTTGTCAATGCTAAGTTGTGATGTAGGCAGTGGAGGACTGGGGAGGCTGGGACACGGCTGTCTGCTGGGAGAAGCAGGAGCACTCAGGAGAGCCAGTCCAAGAGAGAAGTCACATTGCTGCTGGCTGCTCAGCTGCAGAAAAAGGCCACCCTTGTTTGTGCGACCTAGACGCTACGTCCTCAAAGCCTAGATGACAGGCATGGAGCTGTGGAGCACAGTGTCTTCTCTGTGGTGTCTTCTCTGTGGCGTCTTCACATGGTTTTGCCTGGTTAGCTATCCTCCATTCCTCCCCCATGTTTTGAATAGAAACACACTTCTTTCCATTGCACACTGGAAATGTATAATTTGCTTTCCGTCCTCAGAGGGGCACATACCTCAGAGGGGCACATGCCTCAGAGGGGCACCTACCTCAGAGGGGCACATACCTCAGAGGGGCACATACCTCAGAGGGGTACATATCTAAGAGGGGCACCTACCTCAGAGGGGCACCTACCTCAGAGGGGCACATACCTCAGAGGGGCACCTATCTCAGAGGGGCACCTATCTAAGAGTTTCCTTGCTTGAATGCCAGCAGAGACTTTGGACTTAAGAATAAAAAGAACAGAAGCACATATTTTGAATATTATTTATTTTTTAAACCCTCATTTTTTGGCAGTTTTATTCTTGTATATAATAATTTTTAGTTCCTGTCGCCCCATCATCCTGTCTCACTGCTACTCCTCCTCCTGGGAAAACCCTTCTTCTTCAGACTAAAACTTCGGAAGAGCTCTGCTTCCCTCCTTGCTCCTTGTTATGATTCTCTGTCTTTCCACAGGACCAGAAAAAAATACAGTCAAGAAATATGAACTGAAAGCACGAGCCAGCAAAAATCTTTCCTCTTTTAAGTTAATTTTCCTGAGCATTTGTTACAGTGATGAAAACCCAATTTACCCAATTAAAAATGGTCACTATATGTACTTACATAGGTATTTCTTAAAAAGCAAAGCAAAACAAAACAAACATACAAATGCCCAAAAATCTATGCAGAAGGATCAACATCACTAAAGACATTGGAAATGCACATCAAAGCTGTGGTAAAACCATCACACTCCAGTAAGAAAAACTACTATCCAAAGACCAGAGACAGCAAGTGCTGGAAAGGGCGTGAAGTGAGAAGCCTAGGCTGTTGCCATTAGGAATGTAAATTAGTGCAGCTAGTATTTAATAATGCAGTGGCACCTCCAAAATGTAAAACTAGAACCCTTTCATATTTCAGTAATTTCATTACTGGGTATATAATCCAATTTTATTGTTTTTCAAAGAAGCATTTGGACTTCCACATCCATAAAGCACAATGCTCTGTAAACAAGAAGTGGAAACAGCCTAAATGCCAATCGATTGATTAATGAATAAAGGGATTTTGGATAGGTACACAATGGACTACTATTCATCTCTAACAAGAAATAAAGTACTGTTCCATGTAACATCATGTATGAAACTGGACATAGTTGCATCAAATGAAATAAACTATTCTAATAAAGACTTGATTTTATTTATACATGGCACTTGAAAGTGTTGATCCCGGAGAGGTTGGACGCAGAATAATGACTGCCAGAGGCTGGGGCAGAAGAGGTTTGACAGGGACGGGGGAAGATTGATCAATGAGCACAAAGCTGCATATAGACAGCAGGGGAGACGGTCTGCAGTTCTGTTTCCCAGGAGGGTCACTGTAGATGATAATGATACTCTGTGTATTTCAGAAAGCTAGAAGATAGAGTTCCCAAAGTTGATGTTATAAACCAATGGCAAATGACTGAAGAATTAATTATGTTTAAACTGTTTTAAAAATTGTACATTCTATACATTTATTTAGTGATATACCACTAATATGTGTAATTTTGTGTTTATGTACTAGTTAAAAATAATCTTAAGGATGCTGCAAAGATTATCTTAATAATTTAAGATATATATTTAATAATTAAGGTTGAATAATCTTAAAGATGTTGGATTGGTAAAGTGCTTGCCTCATGAGCATAAGGACCTGAGTTAGGATCCTTAATACCCATGTAAAAGTCAGAAGTAGTTCACTCAAGAACTAAGGAAGGGAGTAGGTGTGGGTGAGAGGGTAGGAGAAAGAGACAGGGCTATCTCCAAAGCTTTCTGACCAGTCAGTCTGACCATATCGGTGGACTCTAAATTCACCGACAGACCCTTACTCAAAAACTAAGATGGAGACTATTTGAGGAAGATGTCATTGTTGACCTCCACATGCAAGCCCATATAGACACATACACCTGTATATTACCTCCACACATACAAATAAACAGCATGGCTAAATTAGAATGTGGCTAAAGGCCACAAAAATATTATAAAGTACATATCAAGAATGGCAGGGATTGTGTGGAGGAGCAAAGCTTATATATGACAGTAAACAGAAAAGGGGCCATGGAGAGATGGCCTTCAAAGGGACATGCTCAGTGACCTACTTTCTCCCACCAGACCCTGCTTCCTCAAACTTTCACCACTACCCCAAATATAAACAGCATCTAAAGAACACCTAAGGGCCTGCAGGAGCTGCTTCACGGTGCACAGGGTGTGTGTGTGTGTGTGTATGAGAGAGAGAGAAAGAGAGAGAGAGAGAGAGAGAGAGAGAGAGAGAGAGAGAGAGAGAGAGACAGCGACAGAGAGAGACAGAGAGAAAGAAGAGAGAGAGACTGTTCTATTTGAAATACAAAGCTACCTGTTGGGGGAGGGGGACAGGACCTGGACACAGACACCAAGGCAACCGTTGACATTTGCTCCCTTCTGCTTTTGGGTAAGTAGCACACTACTTTAAAGTTCTTTCCCAAACTGACATCTATTTGTATATGTAGTCTTTCTCTTCACAAAATTCAAACAAAGTCTTCTTATACCATCTCTTTAAAAGATTAAATGAGGATGGCAGTGGTGGCACACGCCTTTAATCTCAGCACTTGGTAGGCAGAGGCAGGTGGATCTCTGTGAGTTTGAGGCCAGCCTGGTCTACAGAGTGAATTACAGGAGAGGATCCAAAGCCACAAAAAGAAAACCTGTCTTTAAAAAAATCAAAAGAAAAGGTTTAAATGAAGCAAACTTTCATAAAAATGAACATACCATCCAGAGCAAAGAGCTAAATTTGGAATTATAGAAAATTTTAAATCTCTATTGTCCTCTTAATTTTTTCAGTGTTGTGGTGTCTTGACTCATATTTTAAAACTTTTTTTGATTCTTCTTCCTCACGTTTACCATCTGTTGATATTTATAACTATGTCACAAGTGTGTTCAGTTTTCTAGTTATTGTTTCTCCATGAAGAAATACCACAGAAACTGCCTTACAGATTGCCAGTCAGGCGTTTTCTATAGCACATCCTATTGTTGAAGCTTATTAATTATGTTCCTTAAGTCAAATGGATTTATTTTGTTTACTGAAGCTTCAAGAAGCTCTAAATGTAACTACGCAAGTCTCCCAGTGACAATGTCCTCCACACATGATACGATGACTCCTCGGCACTAATTCCAAGCTCCTTTCTGTTTGACAGACCTACTCTTTTTTCAGGGAAGGGATGTAGTGAACGAATTTCTGTTTTAAGATCCTTTGAACAGAACATACATGTCTTACAGGTTTCCATGGTGAGGAAACAGTAGTGTTTTTGCTCCATTACCCTTTTCTGCTCAGTTCTCACGCAACTTTTCAGGTGAACTGCAGTGGACTAGATCTCCTGCCTTAGACTTCTCAGATAACTGCAGTGGGTTGACTTACAGATTCTTTAACTAAGTTGTCTATGCCTCTTGTAATAATAACAATCCTTGTGACTCCTTGCTTAGCAGGTGAGGAGCTAAAAATTTAAACCTGCTTTATGTTGGTTTCTGGTTTTTGGGTCACCAAGACACAGTTCCAGTATTTCCTCGCATTTACAGGGAAGGCCTTTACAGCACAGTGTGTGATCTGTGTCCTTCAGTGTGTGGCTGGGATAAGGCTGAGGCATACAGGTTTGCAGCCCTAGAAAAGAAGCAGTCATGCTGGGCTTAGAGCACACATTGACAGATGGGGCCCTGGCCACTGGGAAGGCAGTGAGCCTAGCTTCACATTGTCACTGCTTTCTTCTTCTTCTTTTTTTTTTTGTTGTTGTTTTTTTTTCTTTTTTTTTATTGGAAAAAAAAAAGAAATTTCTGCCTCCTCCCCGCCTCCCATTTTCCTCCCACTCCTCCCTCTCCTCCTCCCCTCCCCCCACTCCTCCCCCTCCCTCTCCAGCCTGAAGAGCAGTCAGGGTTCCCTGTGGAAAGTCCAAAGTCCTCCCCCCTCGATCCTGGTCTAGGAAGGTGAACATCCAAACTGGATAGGCTCCCACAAAGCCAGAACATGAAGTAGGATCAAAACCCGGTGCCATGGTCCTTGGCTTCTCAGCAGCCCTCATTGTCTGCCAAATTCAGAGAGTCCGGTTTTATCCCACTGCTTTCTTCTTGCATCTTGTGTGACCTATGAGTAACTTGGCACAATTCCAGTGTTAGACTCTGGCAGACTGCTAGCTGCTCAGAAGCTTAATAAGTATTTGTGTGTGTGCATGCATAAGTGTACATGCATGAGTGTCAGGAATGTGTGTAGAGATATACATGGATGTATGCACATGGAGGTCATGACACCACTTCTACTCTCCTTCTATAAGTCCCATCTGCCTTGAGTTTTTAGACAGGGTCTCTCACTGGCCTCTAACTTTCCAAACAGACTAAGTTATATTGACCAGCCAGAAAGCCCAAGGGAGTCTCTGTTGGGGGAAGACTGCTTGTTCATCCTGGCCACCCAGAACCAGAAAAATCCCACAGAAACTATATTATTTAAAACACTGTTTGGCCCATAAGCTCTAGCTTCTTATTGCTAACTCTTACATCTTAATTTAACCAATTTCTGTTAGTTTGTGTATCACCACATGTAGTTCTCTAAACTACTTCCTGCCGATTGGGGATGCTTGTTAATCAGGTCTTTCCTGGAATATCCTGTGTGCTAAGTACATCTCAGTCAGCAGTTCGGTGAAGTAATTTTTGGGGGTGTTCATGGCAACCTTTCAAGGGGTCTTAGTCCATCAAACCATATTAGTCTGGAAGCAATCCAAAGGTTCTCATTCTCTGTGGAAACAAAAAAAGAACCTCATTTCCAAAGCAGCATATCCTTAGACTTAAATTTTGAAGACAAAAATACCTTTAAAGTATATATGTTGGTTATTTCACAGTCAAAAAATTCAAAGAAAACACAATAATATACATAATCCACACTCTTTGTGTATTCTCTATCTTTATGTGACTTCTTTTCTTTATTTCTTTAATCTATGACTGTCTGTACTCTGTCTCTTTAAAGACTTTGTTTTATTTTTTTATAAACCATTTACTTCTTTTTATAACTCTCTATACTCTTTTTATTCTCTCTCCCAAGCGTATGAACATTTGTTCAACACTGTGACAATTTAGAGGTTTTTATTGCATATCTCTAATTATTTTCTGACTAGAAGTGTTTTTAAAAATGCTAATCACTTTATATTAATTTAAGTGGCACCGTTGCTAGGGGAAATATGGCATTACCTGCTTGCCCCACCCAGACCAACATGGCGGATGGAGGTCTGTTCAGAGCCTCATTTTCAGGCACACAGTGGGTCTATGTTGCCATTAAGCAAGTTGTAGCAGTCTTCTCTCAAACCCCATTTAAATGCTCTGTAGCTAGACCTCCATATAAATTTAGAGCCCTTTGTGCTGGCAAAACAGGAAGCCACTACTTTTTTTTTTTAAAGAAGCCACACAGTTTTTATTGTACCTCTCTTAAAGTAGCCCACCCTTGTTCTCCATGAGCCCATCTAGAAAACAAAATTGTGGCTACTAAAAGTCATGCTTAACTCTGTTCTTTTGTGTTGAGAATTCCTTTTGATATCTTTCTCACATTGGCATGCCAATTTGTTGGGGGGGGAGATTGCTTTTTAATTCCAGCTGCCTAGAACCAAAATAATCACATAGAAACCATATTATTTAAAACACTGCTTAGCCCATTAGCTCTAGCTTCTTATTGGCTAACTCTTACATCTTCATTTAAACCCATTTTTATTAATTTGTGTATTGCCACGTGGCTATTGCTTACTGGGTATAAAGTTCCAGGCATCTGACTTTGGCGGCAGTTACATGGCTTCTCCCTGACTCCCCCTTCCCTTCTCCCAGCATTCAGGTTAGTTTTCCCCCACCTGTCTATATTCTGCTCTGCACAGGCCCAAAGCGGTCCCTTATTAACCAACAATACAGCATACCGAGAGGAATCCCTCATTAAGTCTCCTGTCTCCACCCTTCTAAGCAATGGGATTTCAGTGTTATGATTTGAATGAAAAGTGTCTCCCATAGGCTCAGGCATTTGAACTTCTGGAGTTGTCGCTGAAGGAATCGTGTCATTGGTGGCTGACTTTGAGAGATCATAGTGGCATCCCACTTCTGCTTTGCCATTTGCTTTGTGCTTGAGGTGGAGAATGTGATCACTCAGCACCTGGGTGCCATGACTCCCCACCATACTGATTTTTGCAGCTGAAAAAAAGTGTGTTTAGGACTCTTTAGTATTTTAACCTAAATCATCTCAAAGAAAAAAAATTGGTGTGTTTTATTTGGGTCTCCTCCATAGGCTTCCACAGCAAGTTACAACTTATCAAAGTCAGGCTCTCCATGTACTTGTTACAAATGTTGAGGCATGCATGCTCCCAAACACAGGTAGTGTGCACTTCTATATTTATTCTCAGAGTTTTTATTGTAGAAGCAATGACCCCTCCTGCTTTCCATCTTCATCTCGAGGGACCCTCTGCACTAGTGTAGTTAAGAAGTTGTGTTTGGAACAGAAAATGTGGACATCTAATCTGCAGTTCATGTAACTTCAGCTCTAAGTTCACCTGGTCCTCATTTTCTCTGTGTTAACTGGGGGGCAGTCTGACTTGCTTTTGTCTTCATAATCTCATTCCATTCAATTTAGCAGCTTGTCTTTCACTCAGTTTTATCCCCCACAATTTTCATTGTTCCTTCTTTGCCTTCTTATGTGGACTTCTTATGCAGACTTGTTTAACATTTCTAAAAATCCCGTGTTTAGGTGGGAAAAGACTAGCTTTTTGGTAATCCTAAAGATAGAGTGATTCCTTGAAGGATCGCATGATGGAAGAGAAAGCAATCATGAATCATGGACCCCAGATACAAAGAAGTAGTGTGGTCCCCAATATTCATGAACTGACACCGTGGCCTATATCTAGATAGATTTAGCCCCATGACTGTCTTGGTTATGAACTTCCAACGTCGAACCTTGCATTTCATAAGGGTATAAGGCAGAGGCCTTGACTGGAAGGACTTTAAGCATCCTATGACTGACAGGTGACACTGTGCTGGGCACAGAATGACGTCATACGTTCCCTTGTATGCAGCTTGATCATGACATAGAATGGATTTCTTTAAGGCTTACAGCAGTGAATAAATTAGCTAGTCCAGGGGCATTGGTTTTCTCACACTGCTTTCAATGTAAGTCCAGGCACTGTGTGCCTCAATTCTCTGCTCAGCCGCTTTCAAGTTTGAAAGAAGATGTCAACTAGATTGATTCTCCTCTAGAAAGCTGCCTATTCAAGGAGCCAAATCCCTTCCAGATTCCACTGGGGATTGTTCTCAGCTCCCAGAGGTGACTTTTAAGTTTTTGTTAGGCTCCTTTGACACTCAAAACTAGACACAAAAGAATCAGCTTACACAAAACGCTTTTCATTCTTTTCATCATCCTAGTGACAGGAAAGGCTCACTTGATTAGGTCATCCCTGCAGCATCCTATCTATCTTGGCTAACTTAAAAACAATGATTAGAAACCTCATGGCTGCACTGGTCTCCTTGATATGCACAGGTCTGCCTGCAATGAATAGGGAGGAATCATTAAGGCATGCCCACTGTGGGAGCAGACACCTTTGCAGCCTTCTCTGAATCCTGCCCATACCTATTCTGTGACATGAGCTGTGTTGTTGCTGGTGGGGCATGGATTAGAACTCTTAGGGGAAAACGCTGGGTAATAAGACACTCAAGTGATAGTGGGACATTGCGTAGAAATGAACTGTGTGCACAAGAGCCTTTCTTGTTAGAACACCAGAGACAGGTAGGGTCAGGATTTTTCAGCTCAGGGAGACGTATGACTGGGGATTTAACAATGGCCCAGTAACCAAGTGTGAAATGGCATCTAACTTCAACTGCATAGATGGCAGAAAATGTTTAAGCTGAAACAGGCATTATAGGGTTATCTGTGTGGAAGATGAAGGAAGGAACAAAGATGGTGAAATTAGAACTGGTTGCCAAGGCAGTCATTCACCACATGCCTGCTATTTTTATGTATCATGCCCTCCTGGAGGCTGGAGGCTGGCATGGACTGAAGGGAAAGGAGAGACAAGTGCTAACTAGGTCCCTCCTGTCCCAGGCTTCTGGCCACAGAGGAAACCTATCACAGGATGTGGTGTACTGTACGCACTGTCCTGGGTCTGGAAACAATGAGCAGAAATCAGGATTCCTTAAGCTCAGTTAATAAAAACCCCCAAAAGCCACTGTGCTGCCAAGCCCCCTTTGACAAAAACAACAGAAGAAGAAAGAAATGCCACAAAACAGCAGCAGCAGGAATTCTGGCCCTCTTGTCCAACTCCTCCACCACCAAATCCCATTTGGTACAATGAGGACACGACATAAATAGCACAGGTGGTGGGTGTTCTGCCTTTACACAACATCGTGTTGACCCAGATGTATACAAAGCTCACTGATCCACAGATTAGCATTCCAAAATCAAAATGCTTGATCAATTTAACATCTACTGACAGAATTCACTCTTGTTTTACACACTGAACAGTGAAAAATAAGTCAAACAAACAGGGCTCTAAACCCTGCCCAGTGTGAGGTTCTGTACTGTCTTCACGTGAACCAGAGACCGACAGCACTGTGTCATCGCCCGTTTGGTTCACTGCAGGTCTTCTTCCACTTTGTTCATCTTTCTGGGGTCTTGGCTAGAGAAAGGAGCCTGGCTATTCCTGACTTCCCCGCAGCTTCTCAGAACCCTTGATTATTTGTCACTTCAACTTAATAAAAAATGCATATTGTGATAGCATTCTTTGATAGCTTATGTAAAACCAAGCCAAACAAAATGGCATAAATTAGTAGAAAAAGGGGATATGGGATAGAAGCAAAATTTCATATGTGTACTTGATTATACCGAGTTACACAGCTTTCTTCTACCACTGAATATTTGAATATCTTGATTTCAATAAGCACTGTGGTTTACTGATATATTCATGGAGTTGAAAAGATATTCCAGCAAATATCTTTGCCTTTAAATAACTCATTACAGTTTAAAGAAAATAAAACAATGACATAAACATGATAGTCACTAAAAACTGTGCAAAGGAGATGAAGGATTTGACAAATAACACAATGCCAGAGAAAGAGGCAGGAGAAAACTACACCAGTGGCATTATTCTGGAAATAGAGGTTTTGATAGTGGGTCCAGGAGGAAAGTAGCAAACATTGGTAACATTTCCATAAAGCTTCTTCATAGGCCTTCTCTCTTGGGGCAGGAGGCAGGGGAAGAATGTCTGCGCACCATGGCTTGCCAGCGATCACTCCGAGGTGCTACCATTTCTAATTTCTCATGCTAAATTTTTCTTTATCTTTCTGAGGTACTACTGATTGAGCTTAGAGCTTTGCACATGCTTGGTGAGTGCTCTACCACAAAGTTGCAGCTTCTGACTTCAAACATCATTTCTACAAAAGAGATGTGACCTGCAGTTCACCAACAACTTCCAGGAACCTCAATGCCTTTAAGTACCTATTACTCTGCAAAAGAAACTGTCCTCCCATTTGAAGAATGTGTTTTTCTACTGACTTTTTCTTTTCCTCAGATATTTGAGTGGGGATTTAGGGAAAGTATAGCTGGAAAGTTCTTACCTAGTGTCGTTAGGTTGTAAATGGAAAGATGCCAGTGGGGCTGTGGACCTTTGAAAGATGGGTATTGCTGAAACTCCAAGATGGCTTGCTCGTGCAGCTGACAGGTGTTATTGGATGCTTGCAGTGATCTGAGAGAACCTTTGACCAGAACAGGTACACATAGGACTCATGGAAGGCAGGTTTCTTATGTCTACCCATTTCCCCCAGAGTGAATGGGCACAACCAGGTAGAAGCTATGAGAACCTGCTGACCAGCCTTGGGATAATGTCTTTACTTCTGTCATACTCTGTGGGTGATGTGATCACAAGGAAAATAAGACTTCAGTGGGACAAATACTGACTCCCCAGCAAGATGAACATATAAATACTTGAGAGATCATATTTTAACTTGCCATACTTGTTTAGAAAAAAAAAAAAACCAATAAAGTCACAGGATGTAACCAACAAAATCTCCAGTAAAAATGCAGGTTATGTCATAAAGGATGTTCTTGACTTCAAACAAGCAGAAGCTTAATACCAATGAGGTTATCATTGCAATAATGTGTCAATTCATGAGTTATATCAGAGAACACAAGAAAGAGTGGCATGACGTGTTGATGTAGGAACTCCATCATCACACCACCTCTGTCATCAGGTCGCCGCGTCTGCTTCTCTTTGCAGGAGTTTTGCCATCAGGTCCTTTAGTCTGGTTCTCTCTGCAGGTTGGTCACCACTCATCTCTTCTAAAACTTTGCCTACATTACACATCCAGCATCAACAGGTTGGCCAAAAGAAATAAACAGCTAACTGTTAGTTCAAGTTAGACATCTGCTTCTCTGTTTTTATTACACATGCATATCTGCTTTGTCCTCATGGTGGCTCCTGTTTGTGGAGGAATCAGTACTTGAAGATTGGAGTGTGGGAAAAAACATTTTCTCACAGGAAAAAAATCATTCAATGCACAGGCATCATGTATTTAGAGTCAACAATAACTGCCAATCTTCTCTCTGCCTCCCCTCTGAAAATTGCCTAAGGAAATTCCTGCAAGCCTCGTGCAGGATGTAACCAGTCTTTATCTTTCAGAAAATCCATGGAGTGTGGAAAAGGAAACGAAGAGCCATTTGACCTAGCTAAGAGAGAAGAATCCAGTACCCAGGGCACATGCCCAGACATCTTCATCTACACATTGTTCAGTAAGTGTTCTCCATGTATTCTCCATAGTGTGGTCAAGTTTAACCTTCATTTTCCAGAGAAGAAATCTCAGATTGAGGAAGTTTATGTAACTTTACTCCAGCCTCATAAGAATAAATGACAAGTCAAGGGCTTCGATTCAGTTTTCACTTTTAAATCCAAAACTTATGTCAGTCTTCATGATGGGATAGATGTGGAAAGTACGCTCACCTGGAGGTTTAGCATCTAGGTTCTTATTGGCTAAATCAAACCTTTCATTATGTGTGTCTAGTTTGTGGGGGGGGGGGGGGGATGTAGTCACTGGCAGGCTTCCCATGCTTCAGTGGGTAGCACACTCATGCACATATGGGCAGAACTAACTGAAGTCAGTAGATTATAAAGAATAAAAATAAATTAAATTTGGATGGAGGCCTGGTAAGGGGATATGGGAAGAGTTGAAATGAAAAGGGTCTAGGTATAATCATATTTTATTCATATATGTATAAAAGTATGAAAAATTAAAGACAACTTTAAAAATAAATTTCTTGTGCCAAGACGGGCCCCCTCAAAAGTGATATCCATTCCCCTAGAAATTTCACAGTGCCCCATCAGCAGAGTGGGCTCTGACCATGACAGAGAGTTTCAACACAACATTGACACCACTGGCTATGTCTGTGCTCTTATCCTATGTGACACTCTTCAATAAAATAGGCACCTGCTCTAATTTACCAGGAGAATCCCAGGCTTTTCCAGATTCCCTGTCCACTACCCCATGCTTTTTCACTTTCAGGAAAGACACTGGATACCATGCTTTGTGGGAGAGTCTCCTCAGAGGAAGAAAAAATTTCATTATTACAACCAACTGTTGCCCTTTTCATTGGTGAGTGGCTTATTTTACTTATTTTTCTCTTTCAGGAATTTGATTGAGCTGACAAAATATGTATATGGCGTCTTATGCCTAGAATGGACAATCTGAAAGCCTAATAACACCAGAATAGAATTTAGAAGACGGCATAGAGGTGTGTCTTACATCTGCTGTCTGACATTCCTTGTTCATTCTTACTGCTTTTCTGTTCTCATGGAATGAACGGGGAAACTCCAAAGGCCAGTGGGAATGACAAAGTCCTAAGTGTAGCCATTCAGTTTGGGGCTATGTCATGTCAATGGGCTGAAGAGTCATGCCGTGTGTAGACCCTGTGTGAGCACGTTTCACCAGCTATGGGAGCTTTAAACTGGAAACAGAGGAAGTGATTTTGTTTTTGAACTTCCAGCATGTGTGTGATTATTTACCGGTTGCCACAAGTTAATCTTTTCCCAGGGAAGAAAGTAATAGAGAGAAGTGATGATGATGGTGGCTGTGGCCGGTGGTGCTGCTGGTGGTGACAGTTCATGTGTGATGTGGCTGATGGCGTTAACAACATGATAGCCATGAAGGTGATGTGATGGTAATAATAGTGGTGGTGATGAATGCGGTGGTTATGAATACGGTAGTGGGAGTGGTATCTATTATTTATTTAGCTATCATTATTTGCTTTATTTCTTCTCTGTTTTAGGCTAGGTCAGAATTTATATACCCTATTCCTACCTATTTTTAAAATTAGGTTGTTTCTCAATTCTACCGATAGTAAAGTGAACACTTCTTGGTAGAAATGCCTTCTAAAAATCCCACCACTGGTAAAACAGAACTGAACTCCACTCTATTGCACTTATATTTCTGTTCCATTTGATATTCTAATGCAGCATTCCATAGCAACGGGCTAACTTCGGTATGGCATGCCTTTCTGTCCTCTCATTTAAACAGATGAGCAGCAGCCTGAACATCACTGGCTCCTGTCACGAGGAGCAGGTGAGTGGAAAGACCACTGGGAAGCTGCCGAGGAAGGGCTTCCCAGAATCTCCCTGGCCACAAAACAAGCCATGTAGCATTTTTTTTCTGTGATTTATGTGACTGAAACAGGACTTAGGAGATTCAAATAATAGAACCAGTCTTTCTGTTACCTTCCTGTAGGCTTTGAGATCCTCATGTATGAACTGAAGAAAGGGGCAAAATTATCCTCTGGGCGTAATCCAGTTCCAGCATTTATTTTGAGTAATAACATTTAATGAATATACTAAATTATATTGTAAATTACATATAGTAAATTACATATTGAAAATTACATATAGTAAATACATATAGTAAATTACATTGAATACATATAGCAAATGAACCTTATGGCTGACGAGGCATCCAGAAGAACAAACTTTGTATTTCTTCACAAGTCCAGTAGTTTGAGCTTCACGTAAGTTTGTTTTCCAAGATGAAAGATACCTGTAAAACAGAGTATGGGTAGTTTTTAGTCTATGTCATCACAATATTATAATCCTAACACTAATTCATCTGTCAACCCATTTTTTCCTAGGACTTGGTAGTAAGAGTTAATTCTGTCTCTACACCATTTCATTTTCAAAGCTTTCCATAAATTAATCTTTAAAATGTCACTAAGGTGGATCTAATCCAAACTCCAACTCTTCTTGTGTCTCCATTATTTTTCCTTGTCCATCAGAATCTTAGAATGTTGTCATTAAAAGAGACCTAAAAGGTTCTTTAGTCGAAAATCAAATGTGGTACTTGGTTCTTAACAAACATTGTGCCAAGTTTTTACCCAATGTAAAGGGCTATACTGGTTAGTTTAAAGGTGTGTTCCCAACCTTTTTGTCCCATTCAATCAGAACAAAAATAGCAAGGTGACTGCTACCTGAATTCCTGGCAGCTAGTCTTGATGGACCACTTAGCAGGCCAGCTTCTCTAGTATTCAAAATGAATGTTTTGCTTGAACTGAGTGATTAGCTTTGGGGGTAATAAGGCATTTACTTTTTACTGCCTGGGCCAAACAAGAAACAGAAACCCATGACAGATGTGCAGTGAGAAAACATGACGCAGGAAGGAAATCACATTCCTAGATTTCCAAGCTTGCACGTGAGCGAAGCTCCACCACATTCATGCCACATTATCATCTCTACTGATGTCTACATGCTGCTTTTGAAAGCATCGTAAGGAAAGATCCATTTTATATTTCCTGCTTCTCCTCCTTCCTGTGATGTGGGTTTCCCCTCTGTATGCTATGGATCCATTTTACTACCATTGGTTAATAAAGAAGCTGCTTTGGCCTATGACAGAGCGGAATATAGATAGGCGAGAAAGCTAAACTGAATGCAGGGAGAAAGAAGACAGATGCCATATAGTCATCCAAGAAGCAAGACGTGAGGTAACAAACTATGATCCTTGTGGTAAAATACACAGTAATAGAAATGGGTTGATTAAGGATGTAAGAGCTAGCTAGAAGTATGCCTGAGCTATTGACCAAACAGTGTTGTAATTAATATATTTTCTGTGTGATTATTTGGGTCTTGGTGGCCAAGAAATGAAAGCACAGTCTCCATTTACATTCCTGAGAGTTGTTGGATCCAAAGTAAGAGCTAGGATTCAAGCCATTCTTTTTCTTACCCAACCTGTGATGTGTAGAAAAGAAATGAGAAAAGAACTCGGTGGTTTTCCATATTATTCCTGGTTTCTTTTGAATTAAGAAACCCTGATATCATGCTGAATTTTGCTTTTATAAGATAACTGTTACAGAACAATAGACTTTGTATTGTCAGAGAAAGGTAACTGCATCAGCTCACAGACTAGTTGATTTTCGTGCATTAATATAAGTAGAAGCAAGAAAAGCTTGAGCAGCAATGCATGTTAGCATTTTTCATGATTTTTCTACTTAATTAAACCATTAGGCTTTTAGATTGTGTCATACCATGTCCTAAAGTCATGGACTTTCTTATTAAATCAGAAGAATGACACTACTTTTAAGTGCACAGCACTGTAAATAACTCTTTCTGAGGGCTCCTGCTCAGTGCAGTTTGGAATGGCTGTCAATCATGTCTGCAGAATGGAATTTCTCAAGTGTAGTGTTTAGTCCATGAATAGTTTTTCAAATGCCCTTTTTACTAACCCAACTGGAGTCTTTCCTTTATACCTATCCTGGCATTTCTATTCCCACTCCTTCTCTGTGAGCAGCCGAGGAGACCAAGTCTAGGAAGCCTGCCATAGGAAGAAGCTAGAAAACATATGAGCAAAGAGTTTTATAAAAAAAAAAATAATCTAAAACAAAACCAAAAACCATGGCACAATGCTAGCAAGCAGAGGCCTCTGTAGCCAGTGAAAATCAACCTGTCATGGTTTGTCCTACCCTGGAGAAGAACACCACATGAAAACACCTGTTCAGTTTCCAATTCTGTCTAAAACGTGTCCTCTGTCCTGGGCTGCAGGGACATGAGCTCATCTAATTAAAATCCTGATACAGCTGAGCATGCTGCATGTTTCTTTCGCCTGCACACCAGGGTGACAAAGGTAAGGCTCTATTTCAAGGAAAGCAACTGAGAGAGAACCCTGGAAATCATCAATGATGTGACAGGAACCCTAAATAGCACATGGTTGGGAAAACAAGCTAGAGACAAAAAGTAAACCATGACTTCAGCTGCAGATTTAGAGTCCTCACTGCCCAATCAAAGCCAGAGGGGAGACTGTACTGAAGCATAGGCCTGGAAACCCTGAGTGTAGGAACCAGCATAGTGTCTGTTGGCTTTCAGCTTAGTTAGTTTGGGGAGCTAGGTTCTCTAGGAGTATATTTTTCTCCACAGAAGCAATGCATGCCGAGCTCTGCCCTATCCCTCCACAATTCAACTTCCTGCAACAGATACTGGGGAATTCAATTCAGTCTTAGGGCCAGCAGCCAGCTTCAGGAATCCTTTAGAAGCTTTAGGGTAGTGCATTGATGTCTCCAAAAGTAGACCCCTCTCTGAAGTATCCTGAAACTTCAGAACCAGTCACCACGGCAGCTACTGCAGAAGCCCATGCATTCTTGTCCTGCTGACACTACAAGCGTTCTCATCTTAATCCCATACCATTTGTATTGCAACTGCTAGTACCTTCAAATCCCTGAAATTTCCCAAGCCTGTCTTAGGAGATGGACCTGGAGAAGTTGTTATCCATAAACTTCTGCTTTCAAGAACATGACTACCAATGCCACAAACACTAGCTCTGCTAGCACTTATTCTGTGCAGTATAAAAACATTATCCATGCATCGAGCCTCCTGTAATACACACGGAAGACATAGTAAGTCTCAAGCCTAGGACAAACTGGCTAACTGAGGTGCCCAGTAACTTATCAAAGTGGACTCTGGATGCCAGGTCCCCAGCATCCTTCAGTCCCTACCTGTTACAGGGTCCTCCTTTCTAGCACATCCTGTCCCCAACCCTGAACTCTCCAGCCTAAAAACAGTGGGCTGGGCCACCCTTTTCCCAGCTGTTCTTCCCTATATAGTCTAGCCATTTTAGCTACTTGGCCCCTTTTTGGCCTCTGGGTCACTGCTCCTGGCTCTTCTCTCTTACTCTCTCCTACCCTGTCTCCTCACATGGCCTGGCTCAGTCTGCTGGTTATCTCCAATCTGGACTCTTTCAGATGCCTGCACCTCTGGATACATTCTCCTTTTATCTACAATAAACTTCCACCATACCTAGGAGCAGTCATGTCCTTCTTTTAATTCTTTTTTCATTCGCAAAGAAGGTGGCTACTAGTGCCACAAACCTTAATACTACCTGCACATATCCTTCAGGACATAAGAATGGCAGGAACATCAGTGATTGCATTTGCCTGGGGTTACCCCCATGGAATCTGAGGACAATTATTTCCACATCCCACAATACAGAGATGGCTGCAGCTCCTGTCAGAAGCCCTAGTGTCTTCGGTATTCGACTGTGTGCCCTGAAGAAATGTACTTTTGGAAGCCGGTGTCTATTTCAAAACCATATAACAATGTTCATGGACTCCTTCAGTCTTGAGTAGTGAGATGCTCATCGGTGCTCTTGACATCAGTGATCAGCACATACATCACACAGCAGTTACTCTTTTGTGCTCATGAAAATCCAAAGTAAGAGGCCCTACCAAATTGAAACCCTGTAGCATAAATTCTAATTAGTCTTAATAATAAAAATCCAAAGTCAGATATTGGGGTCAATGCTGAATGATCAGAGAAGTAAAGGACCCAGCTACTAGACAGACGTTTTACCTCTACCGAATCCTCAGTTAGAAGAAGGCAAGATCCTGTCTCCACAAATTCTCAGACAGAATGGGTTATCCTGTCTCTGCAAGTCCTCAGACTCAATCTTGAACTCCTGTCTTCTTCTGCCTTATAGTCCTCTCTTAGCTCACCCATATCACTTCCTGTCTCCACCACCCTAGTGCCAGGATTAAAGGTGTGAGCCAACACTGTCTGGCTCTGTTTCTCTTTTAGACTGACTCAATCTTGTGTAGTCCAGGTTGGCCTTGAACTCAGAGAGATCCCTCTACCTCTGCCTCCCAAGTGCTTCGATGGCTAACTAGTGTGGCTATCGCCCCACTCGGGTATTTAGAGAAGCTTTAATTGTTAAAACACAAACAGAATATTACCACAATATCCCATTTTCTATTTAATACAAAAAAATTTTCCTACAAAATTCCACAGAGATGAGAAAGCTGATGGTTACATCAAATGCACAAACATGGAAGGAAGCTCAATGTCTCTAGAGGCCCCAGTTTGAACTAGAACTCTGAAAATTCTAAAAATGAATTTGAAGTAATGAATCTAAGAAAACTCAGAGGCATTTAACAAAATGCAGACAGACAGCACAAAGAAATGAGAAAAAATTATGCATGAATGATAAATTCACCAGAGATATAAATAATAAAAATAACTAATTATAAATCTTGGAGGTAAGAAATTGATAAAATAAAAATACAACCGATACTATGCATAATGCACTAGAATAAGCAAAAGAAAGGATTTCTGAATTTGATGACAAGTATTTTGAATTATCCCAGTTCAACAGACAAGGAGAAGGAAGAAGAAGGAGCAAGAGGATAAGGTACCAGGAAACAGGAAGAGGAAAGGAGGAAACAAGGGAAGGAGGAATGCGAGGTAGAGTAAGATGAAGAGAAAGTGAGAGCGGAAAATGAAATGAAAGTCCACATGATATGAGAAGCAGTATTGAATGCACACATGATATAATCAAGTGAAAGTCCACATGACATGAGAAGCAGTATTGAATGAGCAGATATAATCAAATGAATGTACACATGACATGAGAAGCAGTATTGAATGAACAGATATTTACATTGTGGGATGATCAAAAGTAGGAGAACAACTTGAAAATTTAGGTAATAAAATATACAAGCAATGTTAAATTTTGTGAGGAAGGTAATTTGAGTGAATTTGAAATTTTAGATGAAAACAGTAGAAAAATGTAGGTTAAAGAGATTAGCAGTGAGCTGATCTTTGAGATTTAGAAAAGAAACAGTACAACAAGGGGCAGGCTACATCACGAGCTGCCGTGAAAACCTGAGAAAACTGTCCCCACGACACTGGTTTTGCAGGGATGAAAGGTGAAAGAATGAGGAAGAGTGGATCATAAATCTGCTCAAGGTTTCAGAAAGCTGTGGAGGAGGAGCACAGGGCTGGACTCCCTGCACCCTGAAGGACCGTTGAATGAAGGCTAGGATGCAGTGGAAGCTCCAGGATGCTGGAGATGCCAGAACCCTGGCTGTCTTTCCAGGAGAATGGAAGCATGGGATGTCGGTCCTCCAAGGCAGAAGCAGACATGGGGCCACGGGCTCTTGGAGTCCTGATAATCTTATCATGAGCAGCAGAGGGACAACATGGAGCTGCACGATACAATGTTTCCTCTGCCAGGTTCAGGTCTTGCTTTGGTTTCCTTGCTGCCTCCACCACAATTTCAATCTTTTGGAATCAGTATGCTTTCTCCATACCCTTGTATAGCAGAAGTCGGTAACATTTATTTTACAGGCTTATTTTTTAATCGCACAGAAGATTTTATCTTGACAAATAAGGTATTAATTTCTTATATGTGTATGTTAGCTGTGAGACTTTGACAAGCAGGCTACAATCAGTTTAGCTGCAGAGTAAGGGACTGGGGAAAGAGACGCCCTCCCATGAAAGGGGGGGTAGTTATGGATAGATGAGGGGGATTGGAATGGCAGGATCAAACAGGAAGCTAAGGAGAGAATACGGGAGGGACAGCTAAAACTAAGGGTCATATGAATGGCTTGTCTAAAATCCTAATACAATAGAACCATCCTAAAATACATACGTATATGATGATGGTCTAAATGAAACCACCGAATATTATGGGAATTGGAGCCTGAAATGGATATTTCTTGTCAAAAAATGAAGCTTCCTTTCTGGGAATGGGTTATACGTCCAATAGAATTGATGGCCAATGGAATCCCACGGGAGCCTCAAAACAACTCAGGCTATTGACAGTGTTATTGATTGCTCTCCACAAACTAATGGTGAGCCACTACTGCTGAAGAAGACACCTTTACAACTCATTCTCCACAAAGAGGTTGTGCTGGTTCCTACTTAGAACATTCACTCCTATCAGAGACTAGTGCTCATGGTACTGGAAGATACTCTACAGGTGACCAGGAGAAAATAGTGAACAACAATCTAGCTACAAACCCTTCTGTCTACAATGATGACCTGACTGGCCAATCTTCCACGGGACCTGGACTCAATTACAAGCACCCACATGGCAGCTTCATAGCAGCCTGCAACCCCCAGTTGCAGGGGATATGATATCCTCACACAGACCCCATATAGACAAAATGCCAATGCACATAAAATAAAAATTAATAATTATTTTTTTCCAGAGTTTGGCTTTATTTTGCAGTACAGAAATCATATGGAGCCATTTTGAGACAGACATCATTGAAATCAAGGCTTTGTCAAATCAATACTGCATTGCAGCTTGGTCCATTGAAGAAGCCATACCTGGTATAAAAGGTGCTTCTATATTTTACCTGCTTACCGTAAGATTCCTTTCTCCTTCTCAGCAATTGTAGTAGGTTAAAATACCACATACTAGCTTCCTCCAAACAACTTGTTAAGTCTGAAGTTTGGTTAGAAGTTTATGCCCACATAAAACATGTGGGTCAACTATTTGGCCCTACTTTAATACAAAGTAGAGAAAACAATGTTTTCCCAAACCAAAGGATATTCAATTAGACTTCCAAAATCAGGATGGCACAAAATGTATAGATCCAGCTCTTGAGCAGAGGCACACAATTGCAAAGGCTACACTGATTAAAAGATACAAGTACTGTATCAAGTTCTCTATCAGTATTTGTTTAGATCAGCTCCTTCACTAGAAAAAAGGCCAGTCTGGTTAAACTGAACAGAACTAACCAATTCTGACTAGCCATTCCATGAAAACAAGTTAATACATGATATTAGAAAAGTGAAGGGGAGAAGTATTCACTGGTATAGCACTCTTCAATCTCCATTTTGATTATAAAAGCAGGGCTTACAATGTTGATTTCATACAATATACATTATTTGCCAAATTTTGTTTGTCCTAATTACATAATATGTACTGCTGTTAGTCTTCTCCATAAATGTCATTCTTCTTGCGCTTCATTTCTTCAAAGTCAAACTCAGATCCTGTCATTCTCTTATAGATATCATTAATGTCATCACAGGTTGTCTTAAAGTGAGTGATAGCATCATATGCACGGGAAATAAAGATCTGGCTCTCTGATCCCAAATCTTTAGGTACAAAGAGGTCACTGATGCTGACAAATTTCTGTTCAATTGGTTCCAAGAGCTCCAAAGCTGGTCTGATTTCTTTCTCTGGTTCTTTGGTCTCCACAGTTGTACTTACAATGGCAATATATTTGCCCTGTGTTGCCACATTGTGTGCAAAGGAGATCATACAAACATAGATATCTGACTTGTGGTTGACTTGGTTCTGTGGAATGATGATCTGGTAGGAATTGGCATCATTGGAGTTCTTGATAGGTTGGCTAAGGATACAAATCACTCTGATTACCTGGCCCACTTTTTCAACCCGATCTTTTACGTAGCTGGGGTCGCAGATGAGCTGCTTACAGCGAGCAATCTCTCCTTCAGATTTTACACAAACCACTTTTCCATTTTGTACAGTGATTTCTTCAATTGGTTTATTCAACATGTAGGTACCTCCATATATAGCACTTAACCTTGCAAATCCTTGCGGTAATTCTCCAAGGCCATAGAGTGGATAAAGGTATGGGCTTTTACCATATCTTGCCAAAGACTCACTGTAAAGTTTAATTCTATTAATGGTATCACAACATGGCTGATCCAAGTAGTCATCTGTTCTGTACAGTGCAAGAGAATGGCCAGTAAAGTCTATAACATCTTGGCCCAAATCAAACTTCTTATACAGATCTCTCATTGAGGTCTTCTTAGGATCAACACCCTCAAAAGTTCTAGGATCTTTTTCATCAAAGTTGGCAACATAAACTAGAAATTTCCTGAAGCGGTGTTTTTCAAATAGTCCCATTAAGCTAGATGCCAGGGCTTCTGCTTCAGTGGAAGGAACCTTGTAGATTCTCCCTCCCCCCCTTATACACAAAGCTCCCTTCAATCACTTTGAAATCCATATAGCGAGTGACCTCGGTGTAAAGCAGCATCTTCACCAACTGACCGTTGGCCATAAGGAACTTGGGAATTAGTCAACATTCCAGTCTTGTTCTCTCCCTATTGATGCTGGTGGTTGTCCTGGTAACTTAAATCTTTTGTATAAATCTTCCAGTGGTGTTATTGATGCACTTTCTCCTCCATAGTACGGGTTCTGGTCCATGTGAAGAACCTTCTTTCCATTCACTGACATTATCCCTGACAGGATACATTCTGTCAGACCGGTGTCCAGCACGATCACATCGTATTCCTCATTCATGGCGGGGGAAGGAGCGCACGCAGGGGCTCTGGGCCACCGTAGAGAAAGAAATGAGAAGTCTGGCTGCTCTGGGCCCCGGGGGAAAAGGGAAGACTCGAGGAGAGGAAAAGCGAAGCTGACTAGGAGGCGAGGCCGGCCGCCACCTCAACGGGAAGAGAAGAGCTGGGCGGGGAGGGAGGGCATAAATAATTATTTTTAAAAACTAGTGGCACTAAAATGACTCCAACACTATGCTGCTACAGTCATAGTTCAGTGCCTTATTCAGCCACAGAAGCTTAATCCTGCAGCCAGAAAACACTCAGAGAGTGAGCGACCTTGGCACATTCAGCCCTAAATGGGATATCTCCACCAAATACCTCCACAGACCCTCCAAAATTCTTAGAAGGTGAAGTGGAAAGCTTTTAAGAATCAGAGAGGATGGAGGACATCAAGGAATAAAAAGTTCTTTAGACACTGCATGACTTACTGCATGTGACCCCACAGAGACTGTCATGGCTACACAGGCCTGCACAGGTCTGTACCAGATGGGATCTCAGTGTGGGTAGTAGAAATGGATACAGGCCCCCATCTCTAACCCAGAAGATATATCTCCAATTCTATAAGCACTTGCAAATGAAAATTAGCTTTCTCCAATAGAGTCTCACTGGGGGACACAAATTGCTCTTAAGGGCACTTTTAGGGAGTTTTTTTGGTTTTGTCTCAATGTTAATTCAGGTCATTCATTTATTTATTTTGAATTGTTAGTTAAAGTTTTACTTCAGTTTGTTTTTGTGCTTTTTTACATTTTTTCTCTTATTGCAAGTATATTCTTTTTTCTTATACAATATATCCTGATTATAGTTTCTCTCCACCTCTCTTCCACTCCCTTTCTGTCTCTCCTCAGAAAACATCAGGTTACCAAGACACAACAATCAACCATAACAAAATAAAATATACTAAGATGAAGCAATAACTATCATATCTAATTTGGCCATGGAAACTCAACTGGAGGAAAATAATCCCAAGATCAGACACAAGGGTCACAGACCCACTCGTTCTCATAGTCAGGAGTCCGATAAAACACTAAGCTAGCAGCTGTAATACAACCACAGAGGATGTGGTGCTATCCTTGATGCTGAAGGTAGACAGAAGAAGGATGGATCCTGTTTTCCCATCCATTCTGTTAGTCTGTCTGTGTCTTCTTGGGGGGGAGAATTGAGACCATTAATATTGAGAAATTTAATTGTTCAATGATTGTTTATTTCTCTTATTTTATTGTTATTGTTGTTTTGGTGTTGATGTGTGTATATTCAAAGTTTTCTGTGGTGGAATAGCTGGACTCTAGTAGAGACATATTGTTCTATCTATTATTGATTGTGTTTTTATGCTGGCATCTAGGCATCTGGGTTTGGTATAATTATAGGTCTGAATGTTGATTTTTGAATTTGCCTTTGTTAGGTGGGTGCATGTTCCTCGGTTTCTGTTTCCTCCCTGGACTTTTGGAGAGTATAATGGCTGTGTGTTGCTATTTTTCCTGGCCTGCTCAGTTGATGTGTTCACCAGGGCATGCCTGCTGGTGTTGGACGTTGGGTAATTAGGATGAGTTGGAGGGAAAGGAAAGTTGGAGGAGAAGGTCTTTGTGATCCCTCAGGAATGGGGTCAGAGAGGAAATGGAGACCACAGTAGCCTTCCAGGTACAGAGCTGAAGATGAGACTGCAGGTTTCCAGCTATAAAGGTGGAGATGAGATTGGAAGGATAGGATGAGGATCGGATCTCAGGAGCAGTGGGAGATGTGTGGCTCTGCCTTCAGTCTACTCGCTGCTTTGGGAGGAGCCGCCCTTGGATGGACAGGGGATGTCTGTTGGGTTTGGGGCGTGGAGGAAAGCAAAAGAATGTGTGGAGAAAGGTTAGAAGGAAAAGATCTTTGGGATCCTTAGGAGATAAGGTGGAGTAGGGATGCTACTGCAGGTGTTCTGCTGTAAGAGCTGGGGTGAGACTGGCGGTTTGGAGCTGGCACAATGGAGAGAAAAGACATGGTCTATAGGCAGCCTACCTGGCTTTCTGGCAATTGTGGCCTGTGGTTTAGCAGGGAGTGATTGCTGGAGTGGAGGGGGGTAGGATATTAACTGAGTGGATGTGGGGGGAGGGAGGTTAGGAGGAGATGATCTGTGGAATCCACAGGAGATGTCAGTGGGGTGGGGATGGGGGTGGGAGGGAAGGCTGCATCTGGTGTTCTGTTGCAGAGGAGGAGACTGGGGGATTGGGTTTGGGGAAACAGAGAACATAGAAAGAACAGAAGTTCTGAGGGCAGCCTACCCAGTGTTCTGGCAGAATGGCCTGTGGTTTATCTGAGGGTCAATTTTTTAAAATTATTTTACCTTACAGATTCTTTGCCTATGTGGTATAGCTTTAGATTTTCTGGTTTTTATGGGATTCCTGTGTGTGTCAACTTGTATGTCTTTGCACTTATATGTATTTCTTGTGCTTTTTGTTTGACTCCTTTTCTTCCATTTGTTTTGTCTTATTCTTACTTATTTGTTCTTCTTTTCTGTTGTCTTAGGTTATATGACTGGGTTGATTTCCCACTCCCTCCACTTGAAGTCTTGCTTAGTCACAGGAGATGTTAGGAGTCCTAGCTGGGGTCATTCTTGTGGATTTCTGGAAGATTCCCTTGTGCTAGGTTTTTACATAACCCTGACATACCACCCCCTTTCCAGTAATCTCTTTCAGTTCTCTCCCTGTCTGTCTCCCCCCACCCCGACCTGATTACTCATGTTTCCATCCCCACCTGCTCACAGTCTACGACACAAAATCCCTTCTATTTCCCCTTCCTAGGGAGATTTGGGCATCCCCTTTGAACACTACTGTTATTTAGTTTCTCTTAGTCTGTGGATTGTAGCAGAGTCATCCTTTATTTTATAGTTAATATTTTATTTATGAGTGAGTACATATCATGTTTGTCTTTCTGGGTCTGGATTACCTCACTCAAAATGATTTTCTTCTATTTCCATCTAGTTGCCTTCAAATGTCATGATATCATTGTATTGAACAGCTGAGTAATACTCCATTGTGTAAATGTATTATATTTTCTTTATCCATTCCTCAGTTGGTGTTTTCAGTTTCTGACTATTACAAATAAAGCTTTTATGACCACAGTTGTCATAGAAGTGTCATTGTGGTATGATCGAGCATCCTCTGGATCTTGTGATAGATTAACTTGTTGTTTCCTAGGAACTGCCATATTGATTTCAAAATGAATGCACAAGTTTGCAAGTTTGCAGTCCCACCAGCAATGGTAGAGTGTTTCCCTTGTTCTACATCCTTTCCAGCATAAGCTGCTACTTATGTTATCTTTTTTTTTTTTTTTTTTTTTGGTTCCTGTCCTGGAACTAGCTCTTGTAGATCAGGCTGGCCTCGAACTCACAGAGATCTGTCTGCCTCTGCCTCCTGAGTGCTGGAATTAAAGGCGTGCGCCACCATCGCCAGACTTGTGTTTTTTATCTTAACCATTCTGACAGGTGTAAGATGGAATTTCAGAATTGTTTTGATTTTTAATTCCCAGATGGCTAAGGATGTTGAACAATTTTTTAAAAAGTGTTTCTGAGCCATTTAAGATTCCTCTCTTGAGAATTCCCTATTTAGGTCTCTACCCCATTTTTAATTGGATGATTTGTTTTTTGATGTCTAGTTTATTGAGTTCTTTCTATAGTTTGGAAATCAGTCTGATGTAGGAGTGTCATATATCAATCTGTTGATTTCATTGGTTAAAATAAAGACACTGCTTGGCTGGTCCAATTGGTTAGAACATAGATGGGAGGAGTAAACAGAATAGTATGCAGACAGGAAGAGGAAGTGAGCTCAGAGAACGCACGCAGCTCCGCTCAGAGACAGCAGCCTCCTGTCTAGCGGGCAGACAGGATGGCCCAGCTCTCTGAGGCACGCACGCGATGAAGCTCCGACTCAAGATGGATGTAGGCTAGAATCTTCCCGGTAAGCGCACCTTGGGGTGCAACACACTTTATAAGAAATGGGCTAGTCCAGGTGCGAGAGTTAACCAAGAAGAGACTAGAAATAATGGGCCAAGCAGTGTTTAAAAGATTGCAGTTTTCGTGTAATTATTTCGGGGCGTAAGCTAAGCCATGCCGGCGGCCGGGTGCGGGGAGGACACAGCCACGCTGCTCCAATTTCAACATCAGTCCTCTGTCAGATGTGGGTAATTTTTTGCTACTCTGTAGGCTGTCATTTTGTCCTTCTGACCATGTTCTTTGTCTTACAGATGTTTTTCAGCTTCATGAGGTTCCACTATTAAATGTTGACCTTAGCGTCTGCACTCTTTGTATCCCTGTTCAGGAAGTTCTCTACAGTGCCAATGAGTTCAAGGTTATTTCCCACTTTCTCTTTTATCTGGTTTAGTAAACAAGATTCATGTTGAAGTCTTTTATTCACTTCGACTCGAGTTTTGTGCAGGGTGATCTAGCTGCATTCTTCTGCATGCTGACATCCAGTTATGCCAGCACCATTTGTTGAAGATGCCTTCTTTTTTTCCACTGTATAATTTTGGCTTCTTTGTGAAAAATTAGGTGCCACAGGTATATGGATTTATGTCTGGGTCTTCAGTTCAATTTCATTGATCCACCTGTCTGTTTTTATGCCAATACCATGCAGTTTTTATTATTATAACTCAATAGTAGAGCTTGAAATCAGGGATGGTGATGGATCTGAAGTTCTTTTATTGTACAGGATTGTTATAGCTATCCTGGGTTTTTTGCTTTTCCATACGAAGTTGATCATTATTCTTTCAAGGCCTGCAAATGATTGTGTTGGGATTTTGATGGAGACTGCATTGAATCTATAGATGGCCATTTTTACTATGTTAATTCTAGTGATCCATGAGCATGGGAAATCTTTCCATCTTTTGATATCTTCTCTAATTTCTTTCTTCAAAGACTTCAAGTTCTTGTCATACAAGTCTTTCACTTGCTTGGTTAAAATTACACTAAGTTGTTTTATATTATTTGAGGCTATTGTAAAGGGTATTGATTCCTTGAATTCTTCCTCAGCTCATTTATCATTTGTATATAGAAGGGTTATTGAGTTTTTTAAGTTGATCTTGTATTCAGTCACTGACTGATAGCATTTTGGGGATAACTTTTATATACTATCGTATCATCTGTGAATAATGATACTTTAACTTCTTCTTTTCTGATTTGTATCTCCTAGATTTCCCTCGATGCCTAATTACATTACTAGAACTTGTTATTAGTACCATATTGAATAGGTATGGCGAGAGTGGACAGTCTTGTCTCATGCCTGATTTTAGTGCAATTGCCTTGAGTTTCTTTCCATTTAATTTGATGTTGTCTAAAAGCTTCCTGTAAATTGCTTTTATTGTGTTTAAGTATGTCCTTATATCCCTGATTTGTCCATGACTTATATTATAAAGGGGTGTTAGATGTTTTGTTAGAGGCTTTCTCAGCATCTAATGAGATAACTATATGTTTTTTTTTCTCAGTTTGTTTATATCATGGTCACATTGACAGACTTTTGTATCTTGAACCATTCTGAATCTTGGGGACGAAATATATTTGAACATGGTGGGTCATCTTTTTGATAATCTCTGGGATTCAGTTTGTGAGTATTTTATTATTTTTGCATCGATGTTTATGAGTAAAATTGTTCTGTAATTATCTTTTTGGTTGAGTGTTTGTGTGGTTTGGGTAGCAGGATGAATTTCTTATAGGAAGAATTTGACAATGTTCCATTTACTTATATTTTGTGAAATTATTTGAGGAGCATTGATATTAGGTCTTTTTTTTTTTTGAAAGTCTGATAGAATTCAGCACTAAAACTATTTTGCCCTGGGTTTTTTATGTTTGGGAGATTTTAAATGAATGATCTATTTACTTAGGGGTTCTAGGTCTATTTAAATTGTTTATATGTCCTGGTTTAACTTTGGTAAGTGGTATCTATCAAGACATTTGCCCATTTCTTTTAGATTTTCTGGTTCTGTGAAGTACAGGCTTTTGAAGTATGATTCTCTGGATTTCCTCAGAGTCTGTTGTTATGTTCTGCTTTTTGTTTCTCATTTTGTTAATTTGGATATTCTATCTCTGCCTTTTAGTTAGTTTGGGTAATGGTTAATTTATTTTGCTGACTTTCTCGCAGAATCAATGCTTTGTTTCATTGATTCTTGATGTTCTCTTTGTTTCTATTTTATTCATTTCTGCCCCTACACCTTTGATTATTTCCTGCTGTCTACTCCTCTTGGGAATATAGTGCTTCTTTTTGTTCTAGAGCTTTCAGCTGTGTGACAGTATACTATCTTATTTAGATAAGCAGTGCATAGAATATCTTGCTTCACAGAAAAGTCCATCAGATATGTTAGGACTGTAGACTGAAGGTGGATGCTACACCTTCAGTAGAACTTTGGGTGACTCTCCAGGCAGTCAGCTGTTTGTGTCAATACTCAAATTTTGGGGGGAAGTTATTTGCTTGCACTTCCTGCATACTCAGTTAATACTATTTCCTTATTGGGTCTCTGAGGAAGCTGAAAATTAGATAGTTATTGTTACAGTTATTGTTATAGTTATAGTCTCCATTGTTTACGAGACTCGGAAAAGAAATTTACTAAAGAAATGTAAGGAATATAAGGTTGAGAGATATCAAAAGATAGTTTTGGATGGTAATGCAAGTTGAGGTGGAAAGTAAATTAGGTACAAGACTTTGGACTCACCAAGATAGGATAGATATGGAGTATTTTCTCTAAATTTGTCCAATGCAAAGGGACTGGACATTGCTGATGTGTTTATGCCCTGTATATAGTTATTGTCCTTGCTGTACATAGTTTTCTTATATTAGTTATACTCTTTTTTTATTTTAGACAAAAAGGGAAGTGCAATGGCATTTAATTTGCATTTTAATAAATAAAGCTTGCCTGAAGATCAAAGAGTGAAACAGCCCTACTGGTCAGCCTTACAGTTCAGGCAGTGGTAACACACACCTTTAATCCCAGTAGCTACACTAGGAGCTATGGAAACCGAGTGGTGAATGCTTTCAATTCCAGTGGTGCACACTTTTAATCTCAATCCTAGGGAGAAATATAAAATGGGAGGAGACAGTTCACAGACAGTCTCATTCTGAGATTTCTGGAGGCAGGATCGCCATTTCAGACTGAGGTCAAGGTAAGAGCCAGTGACTGGCTGCTTTGCTTTTCATATCTTCAGGTTAAACCCCAATTTCTCTCTCTGAGTTTACAAGTGTGGATGCCCTTGCATTTGGGGCAAAGATATTCAGAGCTAAGACTTCATCTTGATGAATTTTCTTTCAAGCTAAAGAAAATATGAAATGTATTAAGAATATGAAGTGTACTTCTCTACTTTTTTTATTAATTTTACTTTGAAGTCTATTCTGTTAAATAATAGGATAGCTGCACTAGCATGCTTCTTGGGTCCATCTGATTGGAAAAATCTTTTCCCAGCTCTTTACTCTGAGGTAATGTCTATCTTTGGTAAGAGGTTTGTTTCTTATGTGCACCAGAATGATGGACCATGACTTTGTTTCCATTCTATAAGCCTGTATATTTTATTGGTGAATTGAACCCATTGATACTGAGGGATATTAATGACCATTTATTATTAATTCCTGTTATTTTTTTGTTGCTGGTAGTGGTGGTGAAAATGTGTGTTTGTGTGTGTGTGTGTGTGTGTGTTTGTGTGTGTGTGTGTCTATTTGTTTCCCTTCTTTGGGTTTTGATGGTGTGAGATTATCTATTTTCTGTGTTTTCATGGGTGTAGTTAACTTCTTGGGGTTGAAGTATTCCTTCTGATACCTTCTGTAATGCTGGATTTGTGGATAGATATTGTATAATTTGACTTTGTCATGAACTGTCTTTTCTCATTCTATAGTAATTGACAGTTTTATTGGCTACTGTAGTCTGGGCTGGCAATCATTGTATTTTAGAATATGCAAGACATCATCAGTCCAGGCCCTTCTGAATTTTAGGGACTCTGTTTAGAAGTCTAGTGTGATTCTAATAGATCTACCTTTATATGTTATTTGGCCTTTTTTCCTTGTTGTTTTTAATGTTCTTTCTTGGTTTTGTATGTTTAGTATTTTGACTACTATGCGGCATGGAGATTTTCTTTTTTGATCCAATGTTTGTTGTTTTGTAAGCTTTAGAAAAATTCCCTTTTACAATTTTGTTAAATATATTCTCTAGGTTTTTGAGCTGGGATTCTTTTCCTTTTTCTCTTTCTGTTATTCTTTGGTTCAGTCTTTTCATGGTGTCCCAGATTTCGTGAATATTTTCTGTTAGGAATATTTTAGATTTAACATTTTCTTCAACCAATAAATTTATTTCCTCTATCTTGTCTTCAGTGCCTGAGAGTCTGTCTTCTTTCTCTTGCATTCTGTTGGTAATGCTTGCATCTGTAGCTCCTATTCACTTATCCAGATTTACCATTTCCAGGATCACCTCCATTTGTGATTTCTTTGTTGCTTCTATTTCCATTTTCAGGTCTTGAACTGTGTACTTCACCTGTTCATTTTTTCTTGGCTTTCTTGATATTTTTAGGGCTTTATTTATTTTATTCAATTTCTTGTTTGTCTTTTCCTCAGTTTCTTTAAGGGATTATTTCATTTTTTTCTTAAAGTCCTCTATCATCTTCATAAAGTTGTTTTTAAGGTCATTTCCTTGTGCTTCAGTTATGTTGAATTGTCAGGTCTTGCTGTCATTGGACAACTTTATTCTGGTGCTGCCATAGTCCTCTTTCTGTTATTTATTTGTGTTCTTTCCCTGGCATTTATATATCTGGATTAGGGATGATTATAGGTCTCAGTGTTGATTCCTGCATTTGTCTTTGGTGCATGGGTGTTTTGCTCCTCGGTTTCCCTCTCCTTTCTGGTCTTCTGGCCTAAGTGGCCAAGGGTTGTGGTGACAATCAAGTCTTCAGGCCCAGTAGGGTATTTTTGCTGGGGTTTTTAGCACCTGAGGTTGATAGATCTGGCCTCTGGTAAAGCTGAAGTCTACTTCAAATGTTGTTGGATGGAATTTGGAGCTGGTAATGGGGGATAGGGTGGATACAGTATAGGGTTGTTGGACAGGCTTAAAGAGGTTTAGTTTCTTACCTGGGGTCCCTAGGATCAGCTTGACCTCCAGTAATATGGAGCCCAGGAAAAGGGGTGCAGTTTGAGGTTGTTGGGCAAGCTTTGAGGAGTGTTAGTGGTCAGTGGACAGTATTTTACCTGGGATCTCTAGATCTGGCCTGGCCTCTGGGGGTTGAAGTATTCTTCTGAAGTCTTAGGTCAGGACATGGAGCCAAGGAAAGAGGTGATGTCTGTGGGGAGTGTTTTTTTTTTAAAATTGTTATCTTTTAGTGTCAAATTGATGAGGGGCAGAACTATATGACTTATTTTCATAGTCAAATTGACTGGATTTAAGTTCACCATGGAATATAACATGTCTATGAAGATCTTTCATAAAGGCTGGGTTGAAGAAAGGAAAGCAGGCCTGAATATCAGCTCCTGGACTGAGCAAAACAGGGGAAGTAGACTGAGCGAGGAAGCATTCACTCTCTGTGCTCCCTTACCCCAGATGTATTCTGAACACCTTACATTCAAGCCGTCATCCATCACTATCGTGATGCTCTTCAGCTCTTCTGAAAATTGAACCTGAACATACTGTTTCTTCCATCTGTTCCTTTTTGAAAAGTGTTTGTCACAACAGAGAGAAAAGTAACTACCATAGCATTTTTTCATAAATGTTTGAACTTCCGTTTCTGTTCAAATAAGATATAGCTATTTTTGCAAATGAAGAATTCTCACCATTCCCAAATGTGAGATGCTCCTTTCTAACAGCAATTTTAACCATCACTGGATGTAATAACTCCTGCATCCTATTTCAGTTTTCACTGATGATTCTGTTATCTTTAAAGTATATTTTAAATTTAATCCACAGTAGTTTGTATCCAAAATTTTAAAATAGTTAGAGAAGAAAATGGTTCACATATAAACAAATACATGCAATAAGCAAATAGAAAACATGCAGAAATAATAAAATTGTATGAGGTGGGATTTCCCTCTGTGTGCTGTGAATACCATTGGTTAATAAAGAAATCTGCTTGGTAAACTTCAAGAAGTCCTTGCTTTTTACTGCTGAGTAGTACTCTAATATGTGTATATTCCATACTTTCTTCATCCATTTGGAAATAGAAAACACTATCCTGAGTGAGGTAAGCCAGACCCAAAAAGAGGAACATGGGATGTACTCACTCATATTTGGTTTTTAGCCATAAATAAAGGGCTTTGAGACTATAATTCATGATCTTAGAGAAGCTAAATAAGAAGGAGAACCCAAAGAAAAACATATAGGCATCCTCCTGAATATTAACCTTCATTAGGCGATGAAAGGAGACAGAGACAGAGACCCACATTGGAGCACAGGACTGAAATTTCAAGGTCCAAATCAGGAGCAGAAGGAGAGAGAGCACGAGCAAGGAATTCAGGACCGCGAGGGGTGCACCCACACACTGAGACAATGGGGATGTCCTATCGGGAACTCATCAAGGCCAGCTGGCCTGGGTCTGAAAAAAGCCCGGGACAAAACCGGTCTTGCTGAACATAGCGGACAATGAGGACTACTGAGAACTCAAGAACAATGGCAATGGGTTTTTGATCCTACTGCACGTATTGGCTTTGTGAGAGCCTAGGCAGTGTGGATGCTCACCTTACTAGACCTGGATGGAGGTGGGTGGTCCTTGGACTTCTCACAGGGCAGGGAACCCTGATTGCTCTTTGGGCTGACGAGGGAGAGGGACTTGATTGGGGGGGGGGAGGAAATGGGAGGCAGCGGTGGGGAATAGACAGAAATCTTTAATAAATAAATAAATAAATTTAAAAAAAAGAAATCTGCTTGGCCTGATGGTAGAGTTATTTGGGGAAAACTAAACTGACTGCTGGGAGAAAGAAGGCGGAGTTGGGGAGAAACCATGCTAGGGACACATGCCAGATGGAACCTTGCCAGTAAGCCACAGCCACAGCCACAGCCACGTGGTGGTACACAGATAAATAGAAATGGGTTAAATTAAGATGTAAGAGCTAGCCAATAAGAAGCTAGAGCTAATAGGCCAATCAGTGATTTAATTAATACAGTTTCTGTATGGTTATTTTGGGGCTGAGCAGCCAGGAACAAACAAGCAGTTTCCTACAACAGTTGTATTCCTGTAACTGTTCAAATGATTCTAACCAGTATTTAATTATTTCTTTTTTCCCACCACCAGTTTTGTATTTCTTTCACATTTGCAGCCAGGACTTTAGCTAGTTGAGGTTATTTACTTGGAAGCATGACTTGAATGTTAATCTACAAAGGTCTGAGTTATTAATTAACCTGTAGTTTTTGTGTAGTCATTTAAGTGTTTAATTGTGTGTGGAGGTTCTTAAAGATACCCCAGAGTTCAGGTGGACATTTCCAATTCAGCGGACTTGTTGTTGTTTCCCTAGTGCAACATTCTCTCTTTATGTAGAAAGAAATCAAAGTACAGTGGAAAAAATCCTGAGTGGGAGTTATTAGGGCAGTGATGAAAAGAAGTCTCCTTATACACTGTTTCCTGAGGTAACATAATCTAGTTGTGGGGAGATAGTGTTTTATTCTGGTCTGTGATTTAAAGCACAAGGTTTTATCCTGCAAACAAAATAGCATCATTTTTAGGATGCTTCCAACTGGTGTAGTAATTGAGTTTTCCATAAGCAATTCTTCATCCCATTAAGCCTACCTGGCTCTAGGTGATGTCACCTGTTGCGAGACCAGTTACTAGCACAGACATAAGCCCCTAGCTGCATTTACTTTGCAAGGAAATGAATTTTTTCATCAGAAGCAATGATGTACAGAAATTCATGGTAGGAATCTGCCTTAGTTAGGATTTCTATTGCTGTGAAGAAACACCATGACAACAGCAACTCTTATAATAGAAATATATAATACAGAAAGCTTAGTTTTAGTGTAATGAAAAGGTTTAATGCATTATCATTATTACTGGCATTTTGGCAGCATGCAGGCAGACATGGTACTGGAGTGGTAACCGAGAGTTATGCCTCTTGATCTGTATGCCACAATGGGTATAATTGAGTATATAACACCTCAAAGCCTGCCCCACTGTGACACACACTTCCTTCAACAATGCCTTACTTCTTAACAGAGCCACTTTCTATTGGCCAAGTGTTCAAACATAAGAGGCTTTTGGGTGCTATACCTACTTAAACCAGAACAGAGGTTAAAGCATTTCTGCCGGCTGTGAGTGCTGATGCTGACATAAGCTCGACAGCGCAGCAAGTCAAAAAGATAGGTTTCTTGCAGGGAAGAAAAATCTTTGTTCTTTTCAAGACAGTCACCCACAGGGAGTGCATTTCACTCATCTTTAGTCTTTGACTTTGGCAAGCTAGGCAGTTGCATTAGCCAGATCATCTTTGGTAAGGGAAATAGATATTGCTGAGTCCTCCTTTTCTTGTTACTATGGTCATTTTGTTTACTGGTCCACTTAGCAAACGCTAATATGGTTAGGGAGAGGTTCATGTTATGAGAGCATGGTGCCTACACACAAACTACTTTTAAGAGTCTTAGCTTCAATAGATGCACCTAAATACAAGCATTGTCACAATCCAGGTCATTATGAAATTTCTTCTATAGATGTTACTTACTCCAGTGTGTTCCCATTGTCTCTAATTTTCTGAGACAGAGTGGTCAAGCAAATGCATTTTAAGTTGTGCACAAAGGGATGAGTTGTGTGGGAATACGACCAGTAGTCCTTTGATGGAAGTCTTAACCTCTTCCCATTCCCACAACCCAACTATCGCCTCTGTTGATGGTCCTGTCAATGAAGGCACGATCAGGGGCTTTGTTTGAGTCTTTCCTTCCATAATGCTCCTCACACTCTACTTCTAGAGTCAGTGTGAAAACAAACAAAATCTACTGTGAGTTGTATTTCAAGCAAGTCCATCTTTTATCTGATTATAATACTGTTAGCCACAGTATTTTAGGTTTCCAAAGTTATCAATTCAGGACTATCATGTAAAAATTTTCTACAAGTTTGAATATTTGCTCTGGTCCCAACACAGTCAAAAATGGTCTTGGGATTCTTCTCATTGTATATCCTTGCAACCTTGGGTAGAGGTCACTTTTCAAGGTTACTTGACTTTTCCTTCAGTGAAGAGTTTGGGGTAGAGGTGTCAATGAACAGTCTAACATGATGGCTGGACCTATTAAGTGTCTTCACTGTAGTGACTCAAGTCAGGCTTTTGGCCCCAGACCTAGAGTTTATTACATCTGTTTAAAAACACGTGAGTAAGTTATTAGTCTATTTAATCTTAGAGAACATCATGATCAATTAACCAACTGGTAAATGTATGTGAGACAAGTAATTTCAATTACCAGTATATCCTTGCTGCTCTGTGTGATAAACATTCACACCTTTCTGGCTAAGTGGTATTACTTATCTTACTTACTTAGACACCAGCCCTAGACACACTGTTTGACTTTTGGCTCTTATGCAAAAGCTTGTACAAGCCTTGTGCTGATGTGGGAGTGACTTCTTATTAATAAAGAAACTGCCTAAGCCCATTGATAGGCCAACCCTTAGGTGGGTGGAGTAGACAGAAGAGGATTCTGGGAGAGAGAAGCTGAGTAGAAGTCGCCATGATTTTCCTACCAGAGGCAGGCTAGAATCTCCCCGGTAAGCACACCTTGGGGTGCTACACAGATTATCAGAAATGGGCTAGTCCGGGTGCAAGAGCTAGCCAATAAGAGGCTGGAACTAATGGGCCAGGCAGTGTTTAAAAGAATACAGTTTCCGTGTAATTATTTCGGGGCATAAGCTAAGCCGTGCGGGTGGCCGGGTGCGGGGGAACACAGCCGGCTGCTCCTCTTACTACATTGTGCAAACCTATTACATGCTTTGGAGTATACATTCTTCTCTCTCACATTATACTGTGTGTCCTAGGCCTTGGAGAATGGTGAGACTTGACTTTAATCATGGGTCTTGTGCAGCAGAGTACAGTGTGTGTGTGTCAGTGTGTATATGTGTGTGTGTGTGTGTGTGTGTGTGTGTTCGGAAATAAGCATGTGTTTTAAAGGCTTCTTTCAAAGATGAAAATACCCAAAGATTTTAAGTAACTTTTCAAATGCTAGAAAGCAATCAAAAAAGCTCAGCATGACATAGAAATTTGAAAGTTGGACCGGGTGGGTTCAAACAAATGTCCCCAAAAGTTTCAGAATTCTATTACTTCCTAATCAATATCCTATATCTCTTGATGTAGGCCAAAAGTTAAATGGCCAAGAGTGCCAGTTTCTAAGTAGTCAAGGGTATTACAAATATCAGTCCCAAGTCATAGGCCTTGGAGTGATGGGTACTACTGGGAAAGTGAAGCACATCAATTGCTCAGCCCTCAAGGTCCTGGTTCAGTGTCTCCACATCACAGTCAACTGCAGATCACTGTTTGATAAATTATAATGTTGTCCTGTGTTGTGGGTTACTACTATCCAATTTCACTTTGTTGAGAAGATCAATGCTTTAGTACAAGGGTGTAATCAAATCAATCTTCTAATCTCTCTTTGGGGATGGAATAACTTGTACTACCAAGTGCTTATCAGCTAGTTTCCAGTAAAAAGACAAACCATCCAGGAAAATTTTAATATAAAACATCATTCAGTATAACAGGGGTTGAACCATGAGAACCTACAAATATTTAAAAAGAACATTGAAGAACATCTTAGAACTGCATTCAAGTATCTGAAGGAGAAACAGGCTTGGAGGAGGTTCTCCTTGCTGAGCTAAGATTTAGACGTCTCTGAAAGTCTCCTTCAGTCAACTTACCAGGTTGCACTGGTACCAATCAAGCAGTCTAAGGCAAAGGTCTGTATTATATGGAACCAGAGCTCATCGCCAGAGGGCCATCATATAGTGACTACCTGGTTAGGGTCACAGCTGCTGTTACACTTTGTCCTGTGTGCCCTCCAACAGTGGGTGAGGCTACTGTAGTCTCTCATCAGTGTTTGGGACAGGTATGTGGTAGAATCAACAAAGAACTCAACAGCAGTGCTCCGGTGCAGAGTGTCTCCCTCCGCACTGCCCAGCAGCAGCAGGGTTTGCTTCATTGTCTTTGTAGTGCTGGGAAGACTGATTGTAGGTAAAGTGCTCACTGTACAAGTGTGAGCACCTGAGTTTGGATTGCTAGTTCTCAAGTAAAAAGACAGGCATGGTGGCTCACACACCACAATGGTAAGGACATAGAGACAGTGGATTGCAACACTTAAATGTCCAGTCAGGCTACCCAATTGGTGAGCCCAAGGTTCAGAGAGAGACCTTTGTTCACATAAAAGATGGAGAGTGAGAGAGGAGGTCACTTCACACACATGCACATAAGCACACATACAGGCACATGCGCATAAGCCACACACAGATTTCATGATCTAGGAAACCTTACTAAGGCCTTGATATCATTACCACATAAGCAAGGAATAATTGGCAAATTTGGGCCTGAGGACTTGACCCTTTATGTTTCTTATCTAGTGTGCCTTATACAAAAGCATTTACTGTGGCTGCTATAGTTTTCTGAGTTTGATGATAAAAACACCCCAAAGTGGAGGTTAGTGAAGAGGCAGATGGAAGAAATTAGTTTTTAAAATACTGATGCAATTTCACTAAGTGATATTGGGAATAAATCTGGTATTGCTAATTTCATTGTGATCTTAATTTTTCCTTTTTTCCATTCCCCTGTTCTGTAGCACAGATAATGCAATTATAAAAAACTTGAAGACATCTTTTCCATTGCTTCTGATTTGCAGTGGCAATGATTGGAATTTAGCCCAGAAATACTGTCACAATTACCTGGCTCCCTGGTGGCCTGTGGAAGTGTTATCAATTTAACAAGAGGGATTCTTCTAATACTGTTGCCCATTTAAGGAGGTCCCAGTGGACAGATGGGAGTATGTGCCAGCACAAAATCTTCGCTTGAGCTTGCTCTAACTCAAATCACTCATTAAGCCTTAAAGGAATGGCATGTGTGAGGTCATCTTAGAGTCTGGGAAGCCTTTTCTGTGAAATTGTGTTCTAATTTCAATTGCAAATAAGCATTTTCCAATTTCAGACTTAATAAGCAATATAGTTTTCCAAGCAATGAAAGCCAGGCTGTTGGACTCCCAAGCTGAACCCCTGCTACCGCTGTGGGAGACAACTGCATAGTAATTCTGGTGCTGTTTATCCAGTAGACTGTGTCCGGCAAACCTGCTGTGACAGACGAACAAAATACAACAAAAACCTTTTGGGCTCAGGTCTGCACGTGGATGTCTGGGCTCTCCTGCCAGTGAGAACTTAATATAACCTCCCCTTCATTCCCATTGTTAGGTCCCCACACTGTATCACTTGGAATTCTTCGTTGCAATCTAGAAGTATTTGGCCATCTTAAATCCCCAAAATAATCTACGTAGATAAGAGATGCCTGGAGTTCTGGAGTGAGCAGAGGGCCAGCACGATGTGCACTATGACTCTAGGCTCTACCATCTCCTGTTGCTGTGTATGTGGTTCTGCCCATCTGTGAGATCACATGTCGTTCTCTGTCACTGCAGTGTGGGCTCAGATGCCGTCCTGGGAAGGAAGGCTCTCTTTCATCCCAAGGCCACCTGGAACAAAGAGATTGGTAGTAATCATAGCAGAGAATTAGGCACTGACCTGGCCAACAGGGCTGACTTTTCCCCCAGCAGTTTCTATTTTTCATAGCTTCTTTTAGGTGACTTCCCAATAGAGGCTCCTGGAAGTGTTCACATATAAAAATGACTAGTCTAAGAAAACTAATATTTGATCACTCAGTCAGCAAACATACTTTCCTTATGGTCAAAGCACACAGCCCTGCTTCAGCTCACTGGAGCAATCTTGTGTATCTGTGAACATGAACGGGCGTGTTCATGTATTTGCAGATACATGCGTGTTACAGTTATTTTTGCATGTGTATATATGTGGAAGATAGAAGGACAACATTGCCATATTTTGGATGCCCTCTATCTTTTTTCTTTTCTTTTTCTTTCTTTTCTTTACTTTCTGTATTTTTTTTCTTTTTCGAGGCAGACTGTCTCTTTGGCTTAGAAATCAATACATACGGAAGGTAAACTGGCAAGTAAGTCCATAGTTCTGCCTGTCTTTGTCCCTTCAGCACATGGGTTCAAATACAGCACCATGCCCACCTTTTTTTTTTTATTGTGAGTTCTAAAGGTTGGATTCAGGTCCTTGGGTGTGCAAAACAAGCACATTGCAGATTGACCCACAGTCCTAGTGCAAATTAAACCCCATTGCTCTCCAGTTTCATCCATGCCTGCCATGGTCCTTTTAACCATCTCAATCTTGCTGCTAGATTTCCTTTAATTTATGTAATGAAACCAGTAAATCATCATGGTTATTTCAGTGCTGGAGATGAAACCCGGGGCCTCACACCTGCTAGGCATACTCAACTCCATCCCTAGTCCTCCAGTATCAAGTCTGGTACGTGTCATCAGGGTCCTTTTCCTACAGCACTCTCCTTCAACCTCTCTTCCTGCGGTCAAGCATTGGTTGCTTGAGAACTGACTTAAACCTCTGCTCTAGGGAGGACAGGGAAAGGAAATAGAAGCACCCAATTATATCTCCAGGGTCATATTAAACAGCCCTAGGAGTAGATTTTTAAAAAGATGTTGCTTAAACATATTCCAGAATTGCATTTAGATGTCATTGACTTGTGCTTTCTCTGACCCCTGCCATTGGAGCATAATGGCTTCAGTGGAAGGAGTCTGTTAGTTAAAATGGCAGTGTTAAGCACTTGGGCAGGCAGCCGTAAAATAAGGAAGGATACAGGAGCTTCACTTGTCTCTGGCTGTGTCTCTTACCAGCTACATGAGCCATTTTATTGCTTGTTGGAATATATAGCATGCATAGACAGATATCCACACACATGTGCACATGTCTGTGCATATGGAGAAGTAGGGGGCAGCAATCATATGCATGGACTCTGAAATAGATGGAATTAGATAAAAATCTTGATCCATCTTAGCTGGAAAATGTTGATGAAGTTACCTTCTTCAAGCAGTGATTCCCACAGATGTAATATGGGAATAATTTCAGAGCTTACTTTCATGGCTTTGTTGTAAAAATTTAAAGTTATGTAATCAAAGCTGGGTGAGTGTCTGGGACAGGGCAGCTTCCTGATATTAAGTAGTAGCTATTATGCATGCGCATGCAAATACACATCCTTGAATTATCTGTTTTGTGATCATAAACATCTCCTTTAACCCCTCTGAGCTACCTTTGCATCTGATGTTAACCTCCTAGGTTTGTTTTTATGTTTTTAAAAAAGGTAATATTGATTGAATACTCCATGTACATTAATTCCATAATTGAAGTCTCTTTATTATTATGTTAATACAATATAAAATTCCATACAATGCAAGATCCCCTGTGAAGCTGGGGATGGCGAAGCATGCCTGTACTCCAAGCAGGTTAGGGACTTCTGAGTTAGAGGCCAGTCTGAGATACATGGTGAATTTCAGCCTAGCTTGGGGTATACTGTGAGAGTCTATGGAACACCATATAGGTGTTCCTGTGCATTGCAGCTAGTTGGAGGACTCTCAGCCACATAGTCATTTCACCATCACCTCTTATTAAAATGCCACATGGGAAGTACAAACCTTTCATTCCGAAGCAAATCAAAGGTTAAACAGCAAGGCACCACTGTGACTCCGCAATCAAAAAGAAGTTCAACCCTTCAGGCTGTGTTTATGAGAAAGAGCAGCAGTGTACAGGTGAGCGTTGCCTCATTCAACAGACACTTTTCTATGGAACTTTGAAAGCCAGTGCATTGAAGCCATGGGCACATTTGAACTCTCCCTGATGTGGGAGTGTCATATATCAATCTGTTGATTTCATTGGTTAAAATAAAGAAACTGCCTGAGCTCATTGATAGGCCAACCCTTACGTGGGTGGAGTAAACAGAACAGGATTCTGGGAGAAGGAAGCTGAGTCAGTGAGTGGCCATGATGTTCCCACTCCAGAGAGACGCAGGCTAGAATCTCCCCAGTAAGCACACCTTGGGGTGCTATACAGATTATCAGAAATGGGCTAGTCCAGGTGCAAGAGCTAGCCAATAAGAGGCTGGAACTGATGGGCCAGGCAGTGATTAAATGAAGACAGTTTGTGTGTTGTTATTTCGGGGCTTAAGCTAAGCCATGCGGGCGGCCGGGTACAGGGTCACAGCCGCGCCGCTTCCTCTTTCAACATCTCCCCTCCAGGTAAGAGAGGACACAGACACACGTACAGACATGTGGATTGAGGTAGAAAGTGAACGCATGTTTTGTAAAGTCTGAAATGTGTGGGACCGTGCAACAAATTGAAAATGCACCGTATTGGGGCAAAATTCTTTCTCTCGGAATCTCCAGTCTCTGCTCTAAGGTTCCTGCGGCACATTCGTAACCCCACTCACATGGAGGAGAGGAGTCCTCCGGAGGAAAGTCAGCTGATTTTACGTGTTGATCTTACAACACGAACTCTAACAGCAGCTGGATGCCAGCAACCCCTCAAGCTTGACTCTGATCAAATTGTCAAATAAAATGTAGCTTAGCAGCAGAGAAGAATAGTACCTAATCTTACTTGAAGTGGTTTGTGAGAACTTGGAATAGATGAAACTTAGCCTTCAAGAACAGACAGACGTTTGCATATATGCTATGGTTGTGTAGTTTGGTGTTCTCGCGGGATTCTTAAGAGTGGGAGTGGGAGCTGTCTCCGACTCTTTTGCCTGCCTTTGGGGCTCTTTTCCTTCTACTGGGTGACCTCAACTAGGCTTGATGTGGAAATATGTGGCTGGTCTTACTGTAGTTTGTTATTCCGTATTTGATTGATATCCCTAGGATTCCTGCTCTTTTCTGAGGAGATATGAGAGGGTGGATCTGGGGGAAGAGAAGTTGGGGGATGTAAAGATTGGGGTGAGGGAAATTACAGTTGGACTGTAACACATGAGAGGAGAATAAATAAAAGGGGGACAAGAATAGACACAAAGTAGGAGTTCACTTTCTAATAAAATCCAAAGTAAAATAAAACAAAGTCTCACCAGGAGCAACAAATCCACTAAAGTGTGCACACTAGAAAGAGGGGATGTCTCAGCACAGCTGAGCGTTCATTCCCACAGGCTACGAAAAGGGTGATATAAATGCGGTTGGCACTCCTGTTTGTGAGTCAACTAGACACCAGTGAGATGATTGAACCCCGATTAGTCTAAACATGAGTGTGGCAGTGGTCCTCATGTTTGATTGTGATTAAAAATGTCTCAGTAGCTGATGAAACTGACAATTCTCAGGGTGTTTACTTGGGTCTTTCCACAAGACAGACACTAGCTGAGGTCCAACACTGAGCAGATTGCACCAAGCATAGGATTTCTGTGCAGGTGTTTGGTGACCATACACGGAATAGTACTACTTGAGAAAGGACTCTAGCACCAGAGTGTGAGTGAATATAGGGGAACCATAGTCACTAGGCTACACTGATACACCAGATCCTAACCATCTATCGACCATAGTCCTTGGAGCGCACAGAACAGAAGGTTCCCTAAAGACATAAACAGTCCCAGTATAGGGGTCACCTGCCTCTTCACTTAGATGTCATTTATCATGACAATCCAGGGCAATGGTTCCATTTGCTGAGATAGACCACAGAAATACCTGTCATTGATGTTCTTACTCAGAACCTGTCCCTTTAGACAGGGCACAGTCCATGTGGTTCTCCTACTATCTTCCTAGGCAACCACCTCTAAATCTTGACAAAAGGCACGATTCATTGTCATAGTTCTCCTTTTATACAATGGACTGGTTTTTAGGATGCCTTAGCTCTTGATATAAACACTTCTTCATGGTGGGTATCTACCAATCCATATAAAATCACCAGGTTTTTCTGAATACCTGTGAAGAATGTGCTTCAAACTTTGGTGCAAATTATGAGTCATATAGATATCAATCATTTTTCACAAGTCATGACAAATGTATCCATATCTGCATGATTTTTAGAGCCAATCTCATCTAAATACAAAGGTTGTTCTTGCTAACAGCATCCTAGGTTAAACCCACAATGTAGGTTCTTAGGTCATGTCTTAGAGATCCCCTCATCTCCATCATGGTTGCTCTACATTGCTTGGGCACAGGTTTGTGGGTGGGCATTCCAGTTTCTCAGAGACTACAGCTGTGACCTGAGATACTTCCCATTATTCAAGACTGTGCTTCTCAACTCCACCACAGCCTGGGTCTTGATCTAAGCCAAAGACATCATCAGGATCTGCATGCTGCAATTTGCCTCTCTTTGAGCCAGAGGCCTGCTTGGAGTAACACCATTTTAGAATTATTTAATAGCAATTTGGGCCCGGTTAACCATATATGTTGATTTTTAATATGTTATCATTTTGAATTCTGATTTCCATTCCAAAATAATTAATTCCTAGCACAAGCTCAAACTTTTACCAGCTCTTTTCCTTGCAAGGCCATTGCGGAGAGCCTTCTAAGTTCAAAGAGAATGTGATTTTACATGAATAATAAAGGACAATAGAAGTTCAAAGAGATGAAAATTTATGATTATATTTTAAGTTGACTCAATATAGAAATGCACATAAAAATTTAACAGATTTCTTAAGCAAATTCAAAACTTGGAGCAGAGAAGGCAGTTTGGTCGGCCAAGTGCCTGCCTTGGAAGCACAATGACTGGAGCTTGACTCACATAACACATATAGACAAGTGTGACGGCACACACAGGAGGTCCGTGAGGTTGGCTGGACCACACTCATTCTTATATCTCACTCTGAAACTGGCTAGGCCTTTCAAGGATGCCTCAGATCTGCACACATTGCTATTTTCAGCTAAAAGAGGAAGCACAGAGCTCACATCCAGACTTCTATAGGTGGAACATTTGTTTCAGCACAGTGTCATTTGCTGGTAGAATAGCATTCTGCTTTCCATCTTAAGATTGTTCCTTATATGTCCAGCTCTCCTACTTAGGACCCCAGGGACCGTCTGTAGTAAGATCTCAGGACCAAAACGTTCCTCTGAGTATGTACAAAGTGCGATTCATTAACTTCAGAACATTTTCCAAAGTGTGTTGTCACACAGACTGCACATAAATGAACCAAAAATCGCTGGTCAGCTCTTCCTTGATGTTAAACCTTACTTATTGCTGCTCTGCAAGACCTTTGGATAAGTCCCTTACTTTATTTCTCAGAAGAGAGAGATAATATTTTTCTAGGGAAGGTGTATATTATGATAGCGAACATAGAATTATAGAACAAGTGGACATTGCTAAGAATTGTTCTGAACTTTGACAGGAAGCTACCACACCACTGAGACTCATTATCACTTTACAGTGTGCACAAGGGAAACACATTTGCACTGCCACCTTAGGGGCATGGAATAACCAGCCACTTTATCAGCACCTGTGATGCTCAGCTGCAGGCTCTCTTCAGAAAAGCAGTTGCATTATGATAGCCCATCAATCTCAGCTCTTGGGCAATTGGCTCCCACCTATGCTGATGTGGGAAATCAATCATGATCCTTAGAAGGCAGAGCAACTGTTTCCAAAGGTCACATTCAACAATTGCAGTTGCTTTCTTCCAGAAGTATAAAAGGCATATCTCTGGGTTCTGCTTGAGTTCTCCTGGCCAGTTTGGAAGAAGGAATAATGGAGTTCATATCATTGGCAGTGGGGAAGTCAAACAGAAGGGCTGATATTTTCAAAAACGGTCACGTATGTCAAACCGAACTTAGAAAAATGGAAAATTATGCAATTTCAAATTTCTCACAGATCTGCTATTGTTTCAGTCTAAAGGCAAATTCGAAACATCTCAGCTTCCTTGCACACATTGATTTTTGACAAGACTACAGCATTCCACCTCAGCATATACAGCCAAAGGAGCCCCATCCCTGCGGTTCTATCATGCATGGCAAATGACTGACAATTTCTGTACTTTTTCTTCTTCTTCAGAACAATACCCCATATATCCCTATTGTCATTATTCCTTGTAAAATAATACAGAAATACAGCTGAATTGTTGAAACACTTAGCTTAAATTCAATGCTTTCTCCCTCCAGTTTATACGAAAGCTCCACACCTCAGATCTACTATTTGCCAGGAGTTTCTTTCCACACTCTAGGGAAAAGGTTTCTATGTCCATGTAGATGAGGAAGTTACCCAGGCCCACCAAGATGAAATATGTAGAACACTCAAGGTCATGTGCTATCTTTCAAGGTTGAACAAAGTTCTACAGATGCTGGATTTCACTGTTTCCCATCCCTCCTAACTGACTAAACTACTGGTTTTCTCCAAGAAAGCATTTGTTGTTCTATACTTTCCTTTTCCATCTCATTACCCACCTGCATTAGTCAGAGTTCTCTAGAAGTCTAGATGGGATGCTCAGTTGTTAAAAGGGAATTTACTAGATTGGCTTATACGATATTGTACCCATAGCCAAATAATGGCTGTTTCACTTTAAATTCTTTATTTATTTAAAGAGGCTGAAATCTAATAGTTTGTGATTCCACAAGAATGGATGTTTTAGCGGTCATAGTCTAGTACTAAAGATCTGGAGGACTCTAGTTCCAGTACCATGTGCCTTAGTTGCTTTTTTATTGCTGTGTAGAGAAACCATGGCCAAAGCAACTTATGAAGAAAGAGTTTATTGGGACATAGTTTCAGAAGGTGAGTCCATGACCACTATTGCAGGGTGCATGGCAGGAGGCAGACAGGTATGATAATGGAGCAGCAGCTGAGAGCTTACATCTAATCTATAAGCATGATCTGTGGCTCATTTTCTCCAATAAGCTACCCCTCCCAGTCCTTCCCAAACACTTCCACCACCTGGGGATGAACCATTCAAATGTATGTGACTGGGCAGGGGAGGGGGTCATTCTCATTCAAACCACCACATCTGTGAAGTAATACTGTAAGGCAGCAATGGAACAGATGAACTTGTGTTCAAGAGTGAAGGCAAGCAGGCAAAAGCAAAGTTTCCCTTTTCCATCTCTTTTTATCTGGGTTGCCACTGGAAGGGGCCACCCACATTTGAGTGGGTCTTCTCACTTTAATTAATCCTATAAGTAAATCCCTCCCATGAGTGTCAGTGGTTTGCCGTTTAGTTGACTCCATATCCAATCATGACGATGAACAGGAATAAGAAATTCTCTGCTATTAGAACCTTGCCCCAGCATCTGTGGTATCACCTAATTAGGCTTCTATAACTACATGCCACATATTGGTTATGTTTAAAAATCCAACTTTGATAAGAGTGTCGATGCCTAGTATTATTGTGTCTTGTTGTGCTGTGTTTGGCTGATATCCCTAGGAGGCCTGCTCCTTTCTGAAGGAGACTACAGGAGTGGATCTGGGGCAAAGGGGAGGCTGGGGGTGTGGAGGGAGGAGAAACCGCATTTGGGATATGCCGTATGAGAGAACAGCAAAGAAATATAAATTATTTTTCCCATGTAGTGAAGGCCGCGAAGCTGTGTGGTAAGGGAGCATCCTCTGGTTTGCAGATAGCTTTCTGACTGAGTACTCACACAGTCTGGTCTTAGTACCTGGAGAAAGACTGCACATGACCACAGACTTGTGCTATCGTCTGTAACTCTGGGGGACTCCTGGTTCTCATTCTTGGGTGGCAAGTACTTTACCCCTTGAGCCAGTTCCCTAAGCCAACTTCTCTTCTTTACTAATTACTTAATTTGTCTGCTTTTCTTACTGTGTCTAGATATAGAACTCAATAACCTAGCTCTAATTTGTCTCTTCTGTACTAGACAGACAAGTCTTCCTCTACCACACCTCACTCTCTTAAAGTCAGTCCTCAATGCATGCTTTTGCTCTTTGTTTCAGATTACCTGGTTTAAATGTCAAGATGCAAGCCTAAACCTTCTTTGATGTTTGTGAATCTTATGCCTGCCTGTGCTTTCTATTTTTCCTGGTTCACAGTTCACAGAAACTTGCCTCTTGAATGAACTCACTCCTTTGGTTTTGCTCCTCTCAGAGTCCCCCCACATACACATCACCCATTTTGCTATTTTCGCAGGCTCATTTCTAAAGACCTAAAACTGATTCTCTAAATTTATTCAGTCATGCCTTGCCAAAATCTTTTGACTTGCTTTTCACCACAAGCCTTGCTGCTCCAAACCAGTGTGTTTGTATATCCATTCTTGTCCTAACCCTTTCTTACTTCAGAGGCCAAATTGCCTTCAAACACAGAAGTCTGAATCTCTGATATTTCAAGCAGAATGTCTTATCGCAGTTGCTTGCAAGTGTGTGACAAAGGAAAGAGCCATTAATTCTAGAGAAACATGACGTTGCAACAAAAGCACACGACAGCAAAAAGTGACAAAGTATTTTCTGTTCTTCTCAAACACCCCATCAGGAAATGTCTGGATGGAGATCAGGTTCTTGAATTTAACCTTGAAAACCCGTAGAGCACAGTAGAGCACACGCATTCTACAGGAGTCTGACCTTGGAACAGTGTGTAGGACACGAAGAGCACATATTCTACACATGAGCCTGGTTTTGAAAAGAGTGTTTAGGATGAAAACAATGTAGAATATTCCTTACCTGGTGTTGGTCTGATATAAATTATTCAGAAAGTTTCTCCTGTTTTGTTTGTTAGTTGAAAAGCAGATGAAATAGTTGATTGATTGTGGAATACATATCATTAAAAAGCAAAAGAACTTTAGATAACCAGCACCATTCTGCCCCCAAAAATGCTTGCATTGTGAAAGTCATGTGATAAATGCTGCTGACTTTTTGAGAGCAGATTTATCTTCATTTTGGGGTGCCAACTCACCATTAGGAAAGGCAAGCATGTTCCACTTGCTTGATGCACAGACCTGCTGATATTTTTTTCAATACATAATGGGCTTCATGTAGCAGGTGCTCAATACATGTGAGCCATTTGATTCCTCTGTTTCAATCTTGCAAGTTGTGAGAAACAGTGGCCTGTCTTTCTTTCCCCACCTTGCTTGATCAGGCACCGGGGTGCTGCTGAGACCTCATAGGCCACTGGATCCACAGCATGGTGGTAGATCAATCTTCCAAGCTAGGCAGTACTGCTTGAGAAGCCTGGAGTGCTAGCGACACTCACACTCTTTCTCATTCAAAGACTGAAAGCTTGTCTAATTAGGACTAAAGGAAAGCGCCTGCCACAGGGAGCACAGTTCAGGAAAACACCGCAACGATGAGGAGCTTTAATAAAACCACTATGTTGTAGGTCCTAGATAAAGCTCATTATCCCCAGGTGAGTGAAAAATGCCCTGAAATCTCTCAACTTCCCAACTCTGAGCAATATTCACCCTATGATCCTCTTCTTAAATTTTCATTAGGGCAAAAATAAATGTATATTCCCCCTACCTATTGAAGCTATCTCGAACTGATGGGTGGGAAAGTCTCCTTATAAGTTGCCCTGGTTTTGTTGAATTGGAACTATTTCCTTATAAAAACCTATGTCTGTTTAAGTCTCAGAATAAGCCACAAAGCCCTTTAAAATATTCAGTGTGTATGCACTGGAGAAATAAAACCTTAGTTTGGGTCAATGATTTTGATGCCCAAGTCCTAAACTTCTGCTTCTGGACCAGGATTTCCAGAGAGTAATTGTGGAGATTGGGTAGGGGCTCCACACGCATCACAGGGGTGAGCAGAAGCATATAGGGACCATGCAGTAGAATGTAAATGAAATGTTTCTGGTGTTTACAATCACAGTCAGAGCGACTCTCCCATTCTTCTGATAATTCCATAGTTTTTATCACTCTTCTGAAAAAAAAATATAGAGATATTTTGAAATATTTGAAATGTTCCCTTTCTCTATGGGAGAACTTGAGCACACATTTGGTGCTTATGTTCTTCGTTGTGTCCTGTAGAGATAATGTCTACCTTGCGCACACTCATAAATGTAGTTAGCACTGGAAACATTTAATGCTTTGTAACTAATGTTATTACTATGATGGTGCTTGCCTACTAAATTATAGAAAAATGTGAAAACCTAGGCAGTATTTATGGAAGATAGTATTTCTTTACATGTAATAATACATCAAGCACTGAAACAAAATGCAGGAAGCCCTGAAGGGGATATGGAAAAATCAGAATTGCTTGGAATGCAAGGTGTTATGCTCTGCTTGGGGAAGACAACCCTATTGACTTTGATCTCGAGGTCTACAAGTCTAACTGGGACATGAAGAGGAGAAGTGTGCCTTTAATGGTCAATTCTTTTCTCCAGTAGATAGATAGCTGTATTTCCAATTTATTTCTATGTATGACCAAAAAGTAACTCTTGTAGGTAACTTGATAATACTGGCAGAAACCTGTGTCCCTGTGTAACAGCCCTAACTGTCCTGGAACTAGCTCTTGTAGACCAGACCAGGCTGGCCTCAAACTCACACAGAGATCTGCCTATTTCTGCCTCCTGAGTGTTGGGATTAAAGGTGTGTGCTTCTACCTCCCAGCTGTAAGAATGTATTCTTAAAAATAGCAAGCATTAAAAAAAGTCAATGTTTATAAACACCATATTGCAAAACCACTCTGCAGCCTTTCAAATTCCATGCTTGAATGCCATGTTGACGTCAACAGCAAGTTTGTTATGTTCCCAAAGGTGGCACTGGCCTTTCAGATAGAGCTTTCTATTTCTTGGTCCACTGCATTCCCTGTGCATCGGCCTGTGTCTGCCTCTCCAATCACAATCAGCTTTCAGCATTGTTAAAGTTGCTCTTTGTGTTTGACCATACATTGGCACCAACTGACAAATGTTCACAAGCACAAGCTGCATGGATTGGACATTAGACAGTTTTGGGGATGCAAAGATTCCTAAAGCCCAGTCTCTAAATTTAAGAAGTCTACAGTTGCTCTCAGGGTGTTCTGCAAGGGAAGACAAAAACCAGGAGTTTCATAAAGAGTATTCTCAGGATCAGTGACTGAGAGTTTTAGCTTCCACTCCACTAACTGGAGTGCAGTACATATCCTCATACAGAAACAGATGGATATGGAAAATCTGTTTTTCCACAGTGTCTCACAAAACTGACAGGGATGTGCTGGCCATTTCATGTGCCTTCTGCTGTATGATATTTGAATAAAATATACCAAGGATTGTAAGTGAGCATCTCTAAGAGACCAGGGAGGAGGCAGCCTTTAAACTTGCTCATTTTGGGGGAAGTGATATTAAAATAGAGCCTCAGAAGGTGAGGGCACAGATAGACAGAGTCAAACAAAATTGAGGAACAATGTTAGGTGATTGTTGAGCTATGCTTTAGGGGAGAAAAGTAGAGATGCTAAGTTGAATTCCATAGTTTTACAAAATATGGTAAAGTACAGAACTATAAAGATATTTAGAAGGTTCTTCCATGCCATTAGCATGCAAATTCACTTTATTATACCGTGGGAAGCTATTAAAGGTTTTTAATGAGAAGCTTTGACATGGAGAGAAATTCCTCTGGTGGCAGAGAACAGAGGAGTCTCTCGTGGGTGACTTCACAAGAAATGCGCTTAAAAGAGAACTGCATGCTGGGTATTGATTCATGTCAATAAAATGACAAGGATCACCATCAAGAACAGTCCCATTACTTAGGTGCTGCTGTTGTTGCTAAACAGGAGATCTCTGCCCCAAGGGGGTCTCAAACTCACCACATAGCCCTGATACTTCAAATCCTTCTACTTCCATCTCCCACGTTCTGAGATGGCATGGGTCTTAATCATGTTCTGCTGCTCTGAAGAGACACCATGACCAAGGCAACTTACAGAAGAAAGTTTTTAAATACGAGCTTGCTTACAGTTCAGATCTTGAGTCTTTGGTCATATTGATGGGAATCATGGCAGAGGCAGGCAGGTACATTGCCAAAGCAAGCTGAGGGAGTACATCTTATTTGTAAGTTGCAGGCCGACAAAGAAAGATTGGACCTGGTGTGGATTTTTAAAACCTCAAAAACCATCCCCAGTAACACACCTTCTTCAATATATCCACACCTCCCAATACATCTCAAAACAGTGTATTAATTAGGGACCAAGCTTCCAAATATGAGCCCTACTAGAACCACAAGTATGCACTGCCTTGCACTTCATGCAGTACTAGATATTGAACTCAATCAACTCTTTGTTCGTGCTAGGCAAGGATTCTTCCAGCTGAGTTACACCTCTACCCTAAATAGGCATTTAAAAAGATGTTTTGTTTTGTTTTTTTGTCAAGTAAAGAGGACATTATATCTTAACCGTCTGGTACATTTGATTGTTACATCCTTCTAGTCCCAAATGGGTTGTTTTGTAGTTCAAGCTGGCATGAAATCTTGGCTAGGGATCCCTTGAAAAGGATCAGTGCCCCTAGTTATCAGTTTTCACAAGGCAAGAGAAGCAACTAACATTTTTAGACATTGGTCCCAACATTTGAACACTCTTTATCAGTAGCACATTAAAAGGGATCCTCATCTCCAACCACAGTACTATGACTTTTAATCTCCACATCCTTTCCTCCAAGAATGTTTTGCGATTGTTATTACTAAAGTTCTTTATTCTCTCTCAAGTTCTCACAGTCTTAATTATCTTCTGCCCCATCTTGTTTTCTGAGAGTGCAATTGCTGCTTTTTCCAAGAGTGTTCATGATCAAGAACTGAGGAGCACTTGCATGTAAGTGTGAGTTCTGTTAAGCCTTGGACTCTTTCTGGAAATTCCTCCAGCAGATGGAGTCTGGGTATTCTTGAAATACATGTTTTCTCCAGGATACTCCTTAACATTTTGAACTTTCCCTTTTGGGTATCTCCAGGTCACTCTCTTTGACACCCTGTATTGGTTACATTTCTCTTTTGTGTGGTGAAATACCTAATAAAGGCAAAGGCAACTTAAGGAAGCAAGGCTCTTTTGGCTTGGATTTTGCCCACTGTAGCGGTGTGGGCATGGTATCAGGAGTGAGAGCTGGCTGGTCACATCGCATCTCCAGTCAGGCAGAAAAGGCTGAGTGCTGGTGCCCAACACACTTTGTTGCACTTCTCTTTGAGTTCAGGGTCCCAACCATGGTGCTGCCCATGCTTGTGGTGGCTATCTGCTCCTCAGCTAAGCCTTCTTGAAAGCATCCTGATATGCCTCAGGCTGTTTCCTGATGATTCTACATTCTGTCAGTAACATTTAACCATCACAACCCTTCCACCCCACAGCTTCGAATCATTTTCAATACAATTTTAACATCTGCTCCTTTAGCAGTGAGATTCATTTATTGTCAGTCTGCTAACTACCTCTTGAAAGCCACCATCAACAGTTCTCTGTGAGAACTCTAGTACCCATGAAGATCTTCTAATTCACTCTGATCTCTTTGGGAACCGCCATGCATTGTGTCATACGATCTCATCTTCTTTGTTTGTCCCCTTAACATGTTGCACCCCAGTGGGGCAGTAGAGAGTTCTTTCCTCTTCAGCTGTTGCAGTCAAATACAGACAAGCTGCTTGCTTCTTTCTACCTGCCCTCCTATGGGTTGCAGAAAACATGTGCATTCCAATGTCAGTCCCAGGACACTGGCAGGCATCTCAAGGCCTTTCAGAATAAATATGAAAATTAAATTTGGTTGTACCCGAGGTTACAAGTATGCTTCTCTCTCACCACACCTGCCTCTTTTTTGCAAGGCAGTATTTTAGTCTACACTTTATGCCACACATACATTCTGCTTTAAATAAAGCAGGATGGTCCCAAGTGTTTTACCTGAATTTCTGTCAACAATGCCTAGATAATCCTGCTCACTTAACACAAACAACATGTTTATGAAGGATGCTGAGCTGCTCTATAGGCTGCAGAATCTGCAGCTGTGTGTTAGTGTTCAATAGTGCGTCCGCTTTGCCACTTTTCTCTGGCTTCTTTGCCCTTTAGAGAGCATGAGAGGAGGGAGAACGTTGCAGCTGTTACATCTCCAAAGCTCTGCAGAGGGAAGTCAATGGCTGCTATGCTCTGAGGGTTCATATCAGCTGCAGTTCGCAGCAGCTGGAAGGGAAGCTGTAAAAATTTTGACTGTGGTGATTCAATGTTATGAGGTTTTAAGCCCCTGTCTTTTGAGAAAACATGAGTGGAATGCAAATTGCTGACTACACACTTACATCTCTGCAATCGTTCAATGCTGCTTTTAAGGGAAAAAAATTCCACTTCACAGGGACATGATGCCGCCAAATATGAAGCTTGCTATTCTCATTTGCGTGGCAGCCCAGATGCTTTTCCAACCTGGGCGCTTCTGAGCTTGCCATTTTAAGTAAAGAAAAGACAGAGGAAACCATGTGTCTCTCCAGTTTTACATAAACTGAATCTATGATATGCAAAGAAGAAAAGTAGGACCTTGTCTCTTTGTCTTAATTTAATTTGTCTTTAAATGAAAGAGTTCAGGTCTGGATGAAGTGACAGTATGCTTCTTTGTTACCTTTCAAAGTTATTCTAATGTATATGATTCTAGTTTCTGAAATTTTCTAAGTGTGTGCTTGTGTGTGTGTCCAAGTGTAAGCACACATATAAAGGTGTGTGTGTCTGTGTCTGTGTAGTGTCATCCCTCAGAATACCCTCTAGAAGTATGTGTGTGTGTGTGTGTGTGTGTGTGTGTGTGTGTGTGTAGATGAAGGCTGCTTGTTCATTCCCACTGCCCAGACCTGAAATAATCATACAGAAACTATATTAAATACAATACTGTTTGGCAAACAACTTAAGCATATTTCTAGATAGCTCTTACATCTTAAATTAACCCATTTCTATTATTTTGTATTTTATCATGTGGCTCATAGTTTACTGGTATCCCAGGCATCTGTCTCCTGTGGCAGCTACATGGTATCTCTCCGACTTTACCTACTTTCTTCCTATATTACTTCCAGCCTGGCTATATTCTTCCCTGTTATAGGCCCAAAGCAGCTTCTTTACTAACTAATAGCCATAATACCCACATTGTATGTGTGTGTGTGTCTACATAAATGTCAAAGGGCAATCTTGGGTGTCATCCTCAGGTGCTATCTACCCTCTTGAGGTGTATGTATGTGTCTGTGTGTGTGCTCACAGAGGCTTCTGTCCTACCAGGTCCCACAGCTATTTAATCCCAAATAAACATACAGAAGTCAACATTAATCATAAAACGGTTGCCCTAGTAGCTCATGCTTCTTATTAATTAATTCTTACATTTTACATTAACCCATTATTCTTTTCTGTGTTAGCCTTGTGGCTTGGTACATTTGTCAGCAAGACATTCATATCTTGTGTCCTCTGTGTCTGGGTGATGACTGCAGACTGAATCTTTCCTCTTCCTAGAATTCTCCTGCTCTTGTAGCTCCACCTCTGCTTCCTGCCTGGCTACTGGCCAATCAGCATTTTATTTAAAGTAATACAAGTGACATGATAAAAGACATTGTCCCACAACACTCTCCCCCGCTTTAAAAAAAAAAAAGAACTCTGAATCGAATCTCCTTTGGTTAGCTTTTCTCCTGACCATTATCCATAAAAACTTGTATCCAATGTTCTAAAGAAAGACAAACATGCATAGTCCATTTTTGGGGAATGTGGGCGTAGCTTTCCAGGTTACTTTTTGCTGATTGGGGGCACTGATAATCTTATGGAAACCTAAAGAAAATTTAAGATTATGGTCAAATCCTGACTGGAAAATTCTGTGAGGCTTGATTATCTCAGCTATCAGTCTACAAACTGTTCTGGATGCAGGACTCAGAGGAATCTCCAACAGAGGTCCTCTGAAATATTGAATCCTTGGGACCATCTGCTCCTATTGGAGATTTCTTGGGGGGGGGGGGAATCTTCCTTGATCTAACCTGATTTTTCTTAGCTTAGAATGAATCCACAGCCTTTTATTTCCTGTGGAAACAAAATCAAAATCCGTTCTCCAAAGTAACATACCTTTTAACTTAAATTAGGAAGTCAAGGTATTTTCAAAATATATATGTTGGATCAATCCAGTAGCATTTATAAGCAAATATCTTTTAATAGCTTTTTCTCTTTCCTCAGCTATCAGCCAATTTAAAGACAGCACAGTAGCATACAGTATCCAGACTCTCTGTGTATTTTTCATCTTTACATGGCTTTATTTTATTTTTATTTTTAATTTTTGGCTTCTTGAGACAGGATTTCTCTGTATATCTTTGACTGTCCTGGAACTCACTCTATAGATCAAGCTGCCCTTGAACTCACAGAGATCTTCTTGCCTCTATCTTCCAATTGTTGGGATTAAAGGTGTGTGTTACTACTCCCAACTACTCTCTTTTTTATTTTAATGACTTTATCATTTTTCTTTTCTTTCCCAAGCCTATAGAAAATTTTAAACTGTAAACCATGGATTGTGTTTCTTTGAATTTTTTTGACTGTGAAAAAGCTAAGTAAACAACATATATACTTTAAAGGTATCTTGTTTTCAAAATTTGGATCAAAGGATATATTGCTTTGGAAAAAAGTTCTTCTTTGGGCCCATATTTCACACAAAATATTTACAGGCAGGCTCACTGGCCACTAGGCAGCTGCAATCCTGCCAAGCAAGCAAGATAGCCACCTAACAAAGGATGACTCCTCCTTTATTATAATGTAGAATGCCTGGGGAGAGGTGTTGTTTCCAAGGCTGGTGACTTAAGTTGCAAGTGTTCAGCTAGGCCCATGTCCCCCAGAAAGAGAATATTAATGAGTATCCACCTTGGTTTACCTGGGGGATAAAAAGTGTTTTGTATAATAAATGTGGGTAAATATGCCCTTCCTAGATGACTGTGTGAACTGTGTCATGTTATTTCTCACACCTCCATACAGGTTGAATTAGGGAAAATAGTTTCTATGTTGGGGCACCCTGGCCCTGACATGTTTCCACAGAGGATCAGAACCTGTGAAATCATTCCAGACTAATGTGGTTTGATGGACCCCCTGAAAGGTTCCTGTGAACACCTCCCAAAAATTACTTTGCCCAACAAATAGCAAGAAATAGTTTAGAGAGAACTACACCCATACTCCCAAATATGGTTTATAAATGTTTGATTACATTTAAAGGGGAATATGCTATAGAAATGACTACTTTGCATTGGTATGAATCTTGGTTTATTGATACAAATTTCAGGTTAATTTTGTTATACGTATATTTCTGCTCCTTATGAAGATGTTTTCCCAGCTCATTTAAAAATGTAATATATAATTAGGTTAATAGATAGTCATCTATAATAGTCAAGCTTGTAGTCATGTTAGTTAGGTTTTCTAGATATATAGAGATTTATTTCAGACGGATAGGAATTCTTCAGATCTTTCAGAGACATTTAGAATATGGCATTTAAAAAGTTTTAATAACTTAGGACTTTTCATGGAAATGAGACACCTCTGCTCGTGGCAGCACCAATTGCTTCAAGAGGGTGATGGGCATCAAAGAGGCTCTGTATGGAGTTTGTTAGCCATTTGGGCAAGAAAATGCTCTTTCCTGGACTGCTTGATATTATGCTATATGAACTTGGCATGCAGGACCCACAAATAAATGACTACTGAACTTGGTCAAAGGTGAGACAGTCCTTTGGGATTCCTGCTTCATGAAAGAGTCTACCAGACATTCTGCAAGACACAGAAGAAAGTTACTGACAAACTGTGAATATAGGTGGAACTGTCTTTGAAATTTCCTACGTCATGGAAAAGTCTGCTGGATACTATGGGCGTATAGGCTGGAGATGGATGCCCCAATGATACAGAAGGACTTTGGTTAACTGTCCAGGCAGTGAGATGTCTCTGTCAATTCTAGATATTTGGAAGTTGTTTACAATGAACTTATTGTTTACTTAGATAATATATCCTTCTGGAGCCTTTGATGGAGTTGAAGAATTGATAGTTATAGAGTTCCTTAGTTATGATAAAAGATAAAGTAGATATAAATATCATAACTATAAGTCTTCTTTGATACTTGCATGTTGTATGTAATTTTACTATGTTCATGATAAAGTCTTCCTTTAAACAGAAATGGGGAGGTGATGTGGGATTCCCCTCCTTATGCTATAAATACCACTGATTAATAAAGAAACTGATTTAGACCTATAGCAAGGCAGAACTTAGCTAGGTGGGGAAAACTAAACTGAATGCTGGGAGAAAGGAGGCAGAGATAGAGAGAAGCCATGGAGCTGCTACCAGAGACAGATATGCTAAAACTTTGCTGGTGGCTACAACCTCATGGTGATGGACAGATTAATGGAGATGGATCAAATTAGGATGTAAGAGTTAGCCAATAAGAAGCTAGAGCTAATGGGCCAAGCAGTGACTTAAATAATATGATTTCTGTGTGATTATTTCAGGAGTCTGGGTGACTAGGAAACAAACAAGTGGCCTCCTTACAATGTGTGTATGTGTGTGTGTGTGTGTGTGTGTGTGTGTGTGCCAGTGCACACATGCATTTCTGTGTTTATGTGGAAACCAGGGGACAATCTTGGGTGTCATTCTCATCTACTTCTCTTGAGAAAGGGGCTTCCATTAGACTGTATCTCACCAATGAGGCTGCACAAGTTGGCTCATGAACCCAAGGGATTTTCTTGTCCCTGTCCTGTCCCCTGTGCGAATTCAAAGAGCTTGCCACTATGTTCTAGTTCATTTTTCAACTTGACAAAGCTAGAGTCTCATCTGAGGATCTCAAATGAAAAAAAGTATCTCCATCAGATTGGCTTTTAGGTGAACCTATGGATATTTTCTTGATTAACTGTACAAGTGGGAGAACCAAGTACACTGTAGGCAGTGCCATCTTATCTATAAGATAATCAGGTGGTCCTTGGTTGTATAAAAGGGACAGGTGGGCAAGCCATGGAGTATAAACCAGTAAGCAGTACTCCTACATGGTCTTGACTTAAGTTCTTGCTTCCAGATTCTTGTTTTAAGTTCCTGCTCTGACTTTCTCAGTGATGAACTATGATCAGGAGTTGTAAGCCAAATAAGCTTCCAAAGTTGTCTTTGGGCAACATAAAACCAAACTTAGACACATTACATCTGGCATTTTCTCATGAGCTCTGAGAATTGGACTCAGGTATTCATGAATGCAAGCACTTATCAACTGAGCTATTTACCAATGCCTCCAATGTATGTTTATTTATCATTTTAGATGCATATGTTATAAATTTAAGAACATTAATAACTGGAAAAGGCATTGAAGACCTTCTGACTTAGAGTATTTACATAAACTGATTACTGTTCTCTTACCACTAACACACTGTTGCTTCCTGCTGTGGCTTCCATCACGTGATCTTGTTGGTTTTAAACTCTAAATAGAGTTGGAATGAAGCTACAGTCATTAGGAGAAGGTTGGCTAGAAATTTTGCCCCTGCCACCTGTTTCATGCATGACTACAAAACTAAGAACATGGAACATCAACATTACTGATAAAAATAAAATGTATACTCTTAAAAATAATTTTGATGATTGTCTTAAAGGTAAGAAATCTGAGACCAGAATGGGTAAAGCTTTCAAAGCCTTTCTGAAAATCTGGCACTGCATAGATCCAAGCCACAATCCTGATTTACTCCTGGTGCAGTGTCCATCCTACACATCAGAGGCAGTAGCCATGAGCTAACACATTGGAGTCACTGAACCAGCCCTGAAGCTACAGCAATAGGCAAGCAGGGGTCAAAAACTGTGTTTTGCCTTCATAGAGCTCACGCCTTGATAGCAAATGCACTTGATTGTTACTTGTAATTGAAATCAATCAGGGTTGAATAAGAATAAAGTATACTCATACATATGTATGGAAACATGATACACATTTCTTTGTATAGTAACTAACATTGTAAAAAGAATAAACCATGAAGATGTTTTTCTTGTTTAAAATGAGGTGAGTGTTTTTTTTTCTCTAAATCTGTGGTTATTCTTATTATGGATGTGTAAAAGAGTCTTCAGTTAATGAAATGCAACTTTAGTTACTCAAGTGCTGAGAGAGGATAATTGACTCCCTTAATGTTGATTTGATGCCTATCATTTGCTACATACAGTGTTAGGTATTAGAAATTAAATACAAGAAAGATGGGTTCTTTACTCTAGAAGGCCCAGGACAGAGAACTGCATGGGCAGAAGTGTGTGTGGGATAAAATGCTATGAACGCCACAGGAGGAAAACATAGAAAATACTGTGACAGCAAGCGTGAAAGACAATCTAGTAGGTGGGAAGGGAGACAAAGACCTTGCAAGGCAGTGTCCCTTGACTGAGCTTTGACTAGTGTGCAGTGGGGTAGGGCATGTGAAGTGCATTGCAGAGAAGAAAACCATGAACAAATTTCACGTTCCTCTAGTGTCTCTCTAGTGCTCCCTTTGTGTGCGCATTTTTCTCTCCCACATGAAGCTGTGTACATTCTCCAGGGGAGAACTAGAGGCCCAAGGAAGGCCACTGTCTGTTATCTGTCTGCCATTGGGATAAAGCACTGGAGAAAAACAACTCAAAGGGCAGAGATGTGTGTTGTGACTCTTGATGACAGATGCATCATGCACAGTTCAGTAGTTCAGTTGTGTTTAGAATTTTAGCAAAGCAGTACTTTGTAGATAGAATAAGGTTGTTGCAGAGGAAGGTGTTCATTTTATAATTTCTGGGAAACATGGTCAGAGGAACAAAATATGACTTTCCAGGGTGTGTTGGTTAGAAAGTAATTGGCACCTGTAATCTCATATGGTACCATTAGCAGTGGCACTATTGTGGTCTTCTTGGAGGAAGTCTGTCACTGGTTGTAGGCTTTGAGGTGTCCTATACCACCCAGTGATGGTCAACTTCGTGTTGCCTGCAAGACATAGAACTCTCAGCTACCTCTCCAGTACCATGGTCCTCCTGTATGCTCCATGCTCCCCCTCACAATGATAATGGACAGAACCTCTGAAACTGTAAGTGAGCACTTCAATTAAATGTTTTTATTTATAAGAGTTGCTGTGGTCCTGGTGTCTCTTAATAGCCATTAAAACCTAATTAAGACACAGGGCATGCCCCAGTGACTGACTTATCCCCAGGTTCTGCCTCTCACAATCTCTCAGTTTCTCCCCTCTGCCGGTAGTTCACTCAGTTATAAATCAATTAAAGCATCATCTGATTGATTAGGTCAGAACCATCATGATACAATCACGTTTCCAAAGCTTGACTTCTGAAAATTCTGAACCTTAAGTCAAAGCATAAGTTTTGGGGAAACTTTGAAGATTTGACACGTAACAATGACTTTTCCCCAAAGGTATTTGACCTAGTGTAGCACAGTACCATCCCCCATCTTCTATTCTTTTGTTTTTCTTTTCTTTTTTTAAAATGTTGATTCTCCGGATCTAGAGTTACAGATGGTTGTGAGCTACCAAGTGGGTGCTCGGAACTGAATCTGGGTCCCTTTTACCTGCGGAGCCATCTCACCAGCCTCCATCTTTTGCTTTTTACAGTAGGCTTTGTAAAAGAATGGAGGGTGATGGGAAATCAAAATAATCAGAGTACACAATAGACTTGAACAAAATGTCATTATGAAATGTATCACTTTGTACAATAAATTTATACTAATGAATATTTTAAAAAGTAGGGTTTTGTCAATAGACATATTAATTAACTATATTAAGAACTCAGAAAAGCTCTAAGTCTACTCTTAATCCATGCTAGCTCCTAATGACTGGATCTTGGTGAGAAATGTTAGTGTTAAATGCTTTGGACTTGTGTTCACAGTGGGCGTGTGCCATAGGACATCTCCTGAAGGTGAAGGCATAAGTCACAAATAATCCCACACCAGTTTGGAATTATGATTAATAGAATGGTTATTTATTTAAAGGGGAAAAAACTTACAGATCACCATCCCAGACAACAGCCCTCTGCACAATCAGTAAGGGAGTCTAGTCGCCGAAAGCGGAGCAGGAAGTAAGAGAAAGAGAGGAGGGAAGTGGCCACTTTTTTAAAGAGAGAGACCACGCCCCATTGGGCTGGTATCTCACCAGCTATTGGCTGGAGGAGCGGAAGGACCTCCCGCAACACCCTCCCAGAAGCCTTAAGACTTTCTCATGAAGATCATGGGCCATTCTCCTCTGTGGAAGAAACAAGAGCAATGCCATTTTGGCTTGAAGACTGTTTGTGCTGCCACGTGGAGAGGGAGTTGCTGTTGGTGGTTGTGGTTTTTTTTTTTTTTTTTTTTTTTTGTACATTTCAAGTTTGCCTTGGTGATGTTTTTCCAACACCACTGAGATTTGTAGGCAGGAAGGGGCTGCTGCCAACAGCTCCTGGTGCTGATCTCACATTCTCTAGAGTTATGTAGATTCTGTGGCTTCCTGCTTCTTTATCCCTTTCCCAAATTTCCCAGAATAAGTGTGTGCTTGGTTTTAGTGGTTGATCTATGCTATCCTTATCACATCTTTCATATTCTTGGTCTGCAGAATATAATATGCTTTCTCTTAAGTTGGCAGAACCTGGGTTTCTCCTCAGTCCTTAAGACAAAAACTCTCTGACTCTTGGCCACTATCCAAAGCCCAGTTTGTGGCACAACTCAGCACAGATGTAGATTCTGTCACACAGTATAATAACTGGACACTATGAAGTCTAAGTTCAGGAGGCAGTTGACTTATTTTGCTTGTAATGGTTGCCTTCTTTTTGTATTTTTACATGCCAAAGGCAGAAACATCTGTTTCTTGGAGCCCCTTACAAAGTATTATGATTTCACATTTGATTCCCCCATGATTCCTAGACAGAAGCCTTATACTCATTACAATGGAGTTTGGAAGTTAGATATCTGGGAGGTGATTAGGTCATGATAGTAGTACCTGGTGAACACATGTAGTGTCCATATGAGGACGGATAGGAGAGAAATAACTCCACTGTGTAAGATCACAGGAGAGAGACGTCCATCCCTAAGCCAGGACAGCTGAACTGACACATTGATCTTCTACTTCTTAGATGCCAACATTGTGGAAAACGAGTAACAACGGTTTAAGCCACATTGTTCATAGTGTTATTCCAGTAACCTAGTGAGAGTAACATAGAAGGCCACAGATTTATTGACAAGGGCCCCATCTTCACAACCTAATTGCTTCCCTAAGGTTCAACACTATTACACAGGGAACTAGAGCTTTACCATGTGAACATATTCAATATAAGGCAAAATGAACATTTTGATTACCTTCTGTCTGGACACAGAGATTATAACTGAGTTCCTCATTTCCTTTGCTCTAGTTGGAAAGCTTTCTACTTTGGTTTCAATATTCTTTTCATTATTTTATCCAACAGTGGCTCAGATTTTACTTGACCCAAATTATGCAATTCCAACAATGTTTATTTCACGTTATTATTTGCAATAAAAGGAACTACATTTTTCTTAATTTTTTGCATATCTGTTAATGTTCATATCATGGCATGATTGTGGAGGTCAGAAGACAATTGTAAATGCTGGTTGTCCCTTTCTACCATGTGGGGCTTGGGAATAGAATGAAGAGTGTCAGGCTTGGTGGTCAGCAGCTTTACCTGTTAAGCCATCTTGCTAGCTCTTCCTTAAATTCCTTTTAAGGTTTTTATAAAGCCACCTTTAAAAAAATGGTGTTTAAATGCATGCTTTTAAAAAATGAGAAATAAGTACCCTTTTCAGATAGTACATATGAACACACGATAGCTCAGTACTTATTGATGTTCCCTACTGTGGGTCTCTGAACACTGGATCCTCAAAGAGAAAATTTGCACCACCACTAGTATCTCTATGAATTAAATATTAACTCTTTGACATTTGATGCTTTAAGCTATGATGAGAGATTGGTTGGTTATAAAAAAGATAGTTTAACCTAACTGTGTTTCACCATCAACAGAGAGATGCCATTCCTAATAACATATTATCCCTGGAGAGAGAACCCAGCTTTGTGTTTCATTAAACAGTGACTCTTAGTTTTCCTTAAAAAGCTAAATTCTTTTTCACAGTAGAATTAGCACTGAGTGTACAAGAGCTATTCTGAATACAAGGTGTTCTTCAAAGAGTGGTCATTAAACAGTAGCTCTTAGCTTTCCTTAAAATGCTGTAGTGTTTATGTGATGACTATTTTAGATTTAATTTTTCTTTAACATTTTCTACTTTCTTAATTTAAATTTAACAGTTGCAAAAACTTATACATATTTATGAGGTATTGTGAAATGTTTTATTATATTTATATACTCTATAATGTGCAAATTAAGCGAAACATGTACATTTTCAAATACTTACCATTCCCAAGTAGTAAATAATCAAATCTAGGTTTCTCTTTTAAAAGTTTCATATAGTCACTGTACATACTGATGGGTTTTATAGATACTTTCACTCAAATGTATCATGTGCTCTGACCTTATGCTCAATCTTTCGTTCTCCCTACAGGAGTTCCCTTCCTTCTCCTAGGTTTGTTTATACATTCATGTTATATATGTTATTATTTAGTTATCTACAAAACAGAGGTTCCACATCAGAAAACGTTGACTTATCTCAATTGTCACAATGATCTCCAGCTGCATCTATTTTTCTGAAAATTACATACTCTCATTCTTCTTTATGGATGAATACAACTTGAATATGTATATGTCCACATTTTTAGAATTCATTTTTCTGCTGATGGGCATATATATTGTCACTAATGGAGGAACGGGTGTGTGGAGGTGCAGGGGCACTGTTAAACAGAGGGCAGCCACCTCCACCAAAGAATGCTCCAAAATGCCAGTAGTTCTGTGCTTTATAACCTGTGTTCTTTGTGGTGTATGTTAACGGTGATGCTGTGTGCATGTGTGTTGTTGTGTGAATGAATGATGTGTCTACCTGTGTACATGAGGGAGTGTGCATAAATTATTCATATGATTATGAAGGCCAGAAAAAGATGTCAAATATCTTCTTTCATATTAATCTTGCATATTAATCTTTTGAGACAGGGACTCTCATTGGTTCTATGGCTCTCCAGTAGGCAAGCTTCTAGGATCCGCCTATCTCTGACTCCCAAAGTTGGGATTATGTGTGCCTAGCAGTTGTAATGGGAGACCGCTTGTTCATTCCCAGCTGCCCAGACCCCAAATAATTACTCAAAACTGTATTGATTAAAACACTGTTTGTTCAATAGCTTAAGAATATTGATAGCTAGCTCTTATATCCTAAACTAATCCATTTCTATTAACCTGTGAATTGCTACATGGCTGTGGTTTACTGGGTAAAGTTCTAGCACGTCTGTCTCTGGCAGAGACTACATGGCTTCTCCCTCAGTCTGCCTACTCTCTCTCCTCCTCTATCTGTTTGGAACTCCCACCTTTCCCTATTCTGCTAAGTCACTGGTCAAAACAGATTTATCCATTAACCAATAAAAGCAACACATAGACAGAAGGACTTCTATCTGTTTGGAACTCCCACCTTTCCCTATTCTGCTAAGTCACTGGTCAAAACAGATTTATCCATTAACCAATAAAAGCAACACATAGACAGAAGGACTTCCCACACCATAGAGTCATGCCTGGCTATTTATATGGGTACTGGGTATTTGAACTTGGGTCAGCTGGAGGAACTGTATTCTAAGCAAGGGCAGAACATATATGTTGGTATCCTCCTGTAACCAGAGAAAGTCATTATTGTATTCTGAGCACCCAGTACAGTGCAGGGCCTGAAACATGGTCAATTCTCAAAAACAATTGCTGAGTGCATTTTTGAAAAAATGTCCTATTAAAAAACTAACCTATTCTAGACACAGCTCTGTGCTGATGATTTAGCTTTGTCTCATTTCCTTGTCTATTTTAAGATTCAATTTAGGCCTGTAATATTCACAGTTCTGTGGTTTTTATTCTGTTTTCAATTTCTATGATGAGAAAGAAGGCATGAGCCTGAGACTTATGTGAAGGCTTATACAGTTGGCTGAAGTCTCTCGGAGAAATGTTTTCTTCTTGTGGGTGAAAAAGAAAATGACTTTACTTCCTGTAGAGCCAAATGTGGTGAGTTTGAAGTATTGGAATTCAGTAACTTATTTTTATTCTGTTTTTTTTTAACTCTATTTATGGGTAAATAATTGACTAAAATACTTATTTACTGTTTCACTGATTTGGTCAGGACGGCAGAGTGAAAACTGTGTGTCTCAGCAAAACTAATTGGTTCAACACTTCTCGTCAGAGCCTTATGTTAAACTCAAGTATCTTCACTGAGCCATTTGTGTATATGGGGAAAGTAAATAATAACACAAATCTTCAGCTCTGTTTATGTGATAACCAAACTGTATTTAGTGTTCATCCAGGGTTTAAATCGGAAAACACTCAGTAGTTTCTTTTCTTGAGAGTACTGTGACCATGACATGTTTTACAGTAAAAATACACATGCTAGGAAGCTTTGCTGGGGCAAGAGTTACAGTGCAATTAGCTATGAATTCAATATTGATCCATCATCAATATTTAGTTAATAATGTGTCCTTAATCAGAAATTCACATAAAATCACATTACCCACTGATCAGTCGGTGAGTATGTAGTGACCAGTGACTGTACTGCGAACAGAAGTTTTTCTGTGCCCTGCAGCCGCTCTCAAATAATCACTCACAGGCTTAATTTTATTTATAAATGTTTGGCCGATATCTCAGGTTTATAAGCTAACACTTATCTTTAGACATAAGAGTTAGCTTATAAAATATAAGTGGTTTCTTGTCTCACTTCTATGTCTTCTTTTCCCAGCATCTTGCTGGCATCTCCTCTGACTCCTCCTCCTCCTTCCTATTATCCTTAGTTTGGTACCCTTCCTATACTTGCTGCCTGGTTACTGGCCAGTCAGACTTTTATTATACCAATTCGAGTGGCAAATCTTTAGTGTACAAGAAGATGTTTCCATGGCTCTGTACTTCTAGGAGTTACAGCAGAGTAGTTGCTAATTCAGTGATCAGGGTGACTTTATGCAGCATCATTGTCCCAAACAATGAGAACTGACTAACTTCTTTTCTTCCAGGCATGAGTCACCTGCTGCAGAAAGAGGTTTCAGTCTCAGTTCTGAAAGTCTGTCATAATCCCCTGCTCCACGGGATCTCACCGGATTCATGATCTGTCATTTGAGATTCTTAGAGTCCAACGAAGGGACATGCCGAGACAGTGTGACCAGTGGGGACAAGGAGATCCCTCAGACCAGTTGCCACTGCAAGGTGCTACTGTCACCTCTCCCTTTTATTTCTTTTTGCTGTTTGTCTTTCTATGGTTGTTTGATTCCCAATACTGCTATATGGGTCCCAGTAATCATTGGTTTTCCGATTCCACCTCTCCAAAGGACAGACTGAATTGTTCTTAGGTCTGTCATCTGGAGAAAGCTTGGTTTGGGGGCTCCTTTGCTAGAGATTTGACTGTACTGTTTCCTTTCTCTTTGCTGTTGGGAATATAACCCTGTGGGTGACAACTAGGGCCTATAGCTGCTTTAGCTGATATAGTAGCCACTACTTGCACCATGCAACTATTAGCATCTAACCGCAATGCCATAAAAAAGGAAATGAAACCTTTGTCAGCCACACTAGTCACATTTTAAAATGTCCTTCGCAGATAAGCAGAGCTGGCAACCGTGGTCTTATGCAGTATAGATACCGAGTCACCTTATCATCATTAGTAGCTCTGTTTACCATGCTATTATAGAAGTGCTTTTCAGGGACAGAGTGGAGCAGGGCCTAGAGAAGTCTTTACAGGCAAAAGTCAGACATCCTGTCATCTCTGTATTCATTGGTCAAATTGACTGGGTCCCCTTGAAATGATTTTTTTTCTTCTAGTTGTTCTGTGCTTTCCACCCTCATTCTTCAGCCTGGTCTTATTTTGACCATCTCTAAACTTAACCGCTCATTCCTGGACTCCTAAGTTTTAGACTCACCACTAAAACACCCACCTAATATCCCCACCTGGACATATCAAAGGTTACTTACCTTAATATCTCACAGGGTGTGCCTTATCTATCCTGTTGCACATCTTCCCTGTCCTCATCTTGGCATATGCTACCTCTATATGCTTAGTCAGTGATCTTCAAACAATCCATGATATTCCTTGGCCTCATTCAAATCTATTACTAACTCTGCTTAAATTAATTAGTCCAAGAATTTCTTTAGCCATTTTTCTTTTAATTTCTAACATATCCTTTCTTTCACATTTCCCTGCTCCCTATTAATTTTTCTGCTTATATTCTAACATTATTTTCTTAAGTAATCATTCCCTGTCCTCTGATCACTTATGTAATAATTTGTTTAATCTGTTGTCCCTGCTCTGGATCAATAAAGCAAGGGACACATGTTTTGTGTATCTGTTGTGTCTAGCACAGGGCTAAGCATTTAACTAGCCCTCACTGAGTATTTATTGTGATCTTGGAACACAAAGTTATGGGTTCATGAGCTCATTGCTTGTCATTGTTCTTCGAGTATCATTGCATTCTTCCTGTGGCCTCTATAAGGATGGCAGCATGTCTTGGCTCCTCTCCTAAATGATGTGCCTTCAAAATTGGCATCTCATTTGCTTCCTGGTTCTCCTAGGAGAGTGCTCTTGGCATCTCATTCACATGACTCCATCCAGGGCATCTCAAAGCCTCTTCTTCTGCCCTTTCCAGCTTGTCACCAAAACCTCTGCATTTTCTTGTTAGCCTTCCAGGTCCTCATAATTACTAGGAGCAGAATTCCCTGTAGATTTGAGGAGCATGAACACACACATTCCTTCCTGGCTCAGAAGTCTCTCTCCTAGAGCTCCCAGACACTGCACCTTACATTTCTATCTGATTCTTCCCATAGACTGTTATTTTCCAAAAAGCAAGGACATTGAACTGTTTTGCTAGGACTGACACATTTTATGTATCCAAGTTTTAAACGAAGAAATGCAATCCTATACACTGGCAATCATTCTAACGTCTGACTGGCTCTCAATGACTATTAGGAGCCCTGAAAACTTAGAAATTCACTACTTCTTCCCTAGTGTGGAAGGACAAATCTTTATTTTCAGCTTAATATTGGAACATTAAAAACCCAGGATTGTTAAAACATACCTGTATAATAAAAGAACTGCTACATGTATCAGCATTACCTATCTTAATATAACAATAAAAATAGCAGGTATTGGCATAAACACAGACACTTTGATCAATGAAGTTGAATTAAAGACACAGACATAAATCCACACAACTGAGGGCACCAGATTTTTGATAAAGCCAGAAATACAATCTGAAAAAGAAGTTAGCATCTTCAACAAATGCTGCCAGTCAAACTGGATGGCTACATTTAGAGGAATGCAATATACTCATACCTATCACTCTGAACAAAACCAGAAAAAATGATGCTGCTAAAAAACAAAATAGAGAATAAACTTGAACTCATTGGCACAGAAAAAGACATTCTGAACAAACATCATTAGTACAGGCATTGAAAACAATACTTAATAAATGGGATCTCTTGAAACTAAAAGTTTTTTTTATATATAGCAAAGGACACCATTATTTGGACAAAACTGAAGAATGGGAAAAGATTTTGTAAGAAGGCTGATTTGTAAAATATATAAAGAACTCACCAAAAAAAAAAAAAAAGGCCGGGCGATGGTGGTGGCGCATGCCTTTAATCCCAGCACTCGGGAGGTAGAGGCAGGCGGATCTCTGTGAGTTCGAGACCCGCCTGGTCTACAGAGCTAGTTCCAGGACAGGCTCCAAAGCCACAGAGAAACCCTGTCTTAAAAAACATATATATATATATATATATATATATATATATATATATATATATATTCAAATAACTGGGTATCAGGAAAACAAATAATTCAATAAAAATGGGGTACAGATATAAACAGATAATTCTTAAAAATGAAAACTTAGATGACTGAAAAACACTTAAATAGATGTTCAATATTGTTAGCTATAAGGGAAATGTATATTCAAATTTCTTTGTGGGATATTATCTTACACTTGTCAGAATGGCAAAACTGGTAAAAAAGAAAAAAATAACCCATGCTGGTGTGGATGTGGAAAAAGGGAACATTTATCTGCTGATGGTCAGTGAGCAAACCAGTATAGCCATTAAGTTTTGGTTCCTCAGGAGTCTGGTAATTGATCTGCCTCAATATCCTGCTATACTGCTCTTGGGTTTGTACGCAAAGAACTGTTCACCCTACTTCAGAAATACTTGCTCAGCCATGTTTATTGATGCTCTATTCATAATAACCCAAAACTGGCCACAACCTAGAAGTCCATCAACAGATGAATAGATAAAGCAAATATGGTACCTTGATGTGGGAGTGATTTCTTATCAATAAAGAAACTGCTTAGGCTCATTGATAGGCCAACCCTTAGGTAGGCAGAGTAAACAGAACAGGATTCTGGGAGAAAGAAGCTGAGTGAGGAGTCCCCATGATGTTCCCACTCCAGGCAGACGCAGGCTAGAATCTCCCCGGTAAGCACACCTTGGGGTGCTACACACCTTATAAGAAATGGGCTAGTCCAGGTGCAAGAGTTAGCCGAAAAGAGGCTAGATATAATGGGCCAAGCAGTGATTAAATGAATACAGTTTGTGTGTAATTATTTCGGGTATTAAGCTAGCCATGTGGGCGGCTGGGTGCCGGGGACACAGCCCTGCCACTAAATATTACAACAGAGTGGCACCCAATGTGCTAATAAACTCCACATAAAACCAGAGAGGTCTTAAAAAGGACATAGATAAAATTTAAGACAGTTTTTTGCTGTTTCTGGGTTGCGTACCGCAAAGAACTTGTCCTGACTCAGCAGCAGGAAAAAACTGGCTGTTTTAAAATGCCGGCTTTCTGGGCTGTGCCGCCATTGTGATCTCTGTCTGGCTCCTGCGGGAGACAGAGCTTTTGAATGGAGCATTTGGAGTAAAGTGCTACGATTTGTTTGATGGCAACTTGACTGCTGTGTTGCCTAAAAGGGGGACATTGCATACCACAGCTCAGAGGCACAAGCAGCTCCACCATGCTAGTGGTGCACTGTGCAAGGATCAGAGGCATGAGCGGCTCCGCCATGTTGGACTGGGCGGGGCCAGCAGGCAGTACCTGTTTTTGACCTAGGAATGTCACAGCTTAGATTCTTAAGCGCTTACTGATTTAAAGGCGCAAAACAAAATGCTCTTGGATAATAAAAAAAAGTTACAGATTCACAATAAAACAGATTCAGACATAAAAGACCACACTGTTGGATAAATGTACGTAGGCTTCAAAGAGAGAAGAAAAATAATATAGAAAATAAAGTTAATGGTTTATAAAAAAAGAAGGGCAAAGTCTTTAAAGAGACAGAGTACAGATAGTTATAGATTAAAAGAAATAAAGAAAAATAAGCCACGTAAAAATGGAAAATTCACAGAGGGTCTGGATTATGTACATTGTGTTTTCTTTAAAATTTTTGACTGTAAAGGAGCTAAGTACAGAGAGACATTTCATTATATGGGCTGCCGAGTGGAACCAGAATGGATATCATGAGGGTATGACTTCAGAATTTGGGTCTAAGGATATGATGCTTCGGAAAGGGTCTTCTTTTGTTTTCACAGAGGACCAGACCCTATGGATTTCTTCTATTCCGATTTGGTATGATAGACCACGCCCTCCTGAAAGGTTGCTGTGAACATCTTCACTCAACTGCCAACTGAGATGACCCTGGCACACAGGTTATACCATGAAAGACCTAATTAATGATGCCCCCATTCAGCAGGAAGCAGTTTAGAGAGAAAAAACTGCGCCCATGTTCCCAAAATATTGTTTATAAATGTTCTTTTACATTTAAAGGGGGATATGATATAGATATAAATAATTTGCATTGGTGTGGATTTTAAGGTCAAGCTTGTTATGTGTATATGTATTTCTGATCTTGATTAAGGTATTGTGATTGTGTGATTCATTTTAAATGTAATGTATAAGAGGAAATATAGGTTGCTAACGGATAATTATTGATAATAGTAAAGCTTGTAGTCATGTTAGTTAGATTTTCTAGACATATAGAAATATATCTCAGTTAAATAGGCATTCTTCATATCTTTCAAAGACTGCAGAATATGGCATTTAATGTTTTAATAACTTAGGGTTTTTCATGGCAATGAGACACTCTGCTCCTGGCAGCACCAATCTACTTCAAGAGGAAGATGGGCATCGAAGAGGATCCTTATGGAGTTTGATAGCCATTTGGGCAAGAAACTGCTCTGTCTGAACTATTGCATAAACTGGACACAGAGAACCCGCAGAGAGAGGACTGCTGAATTTGCCTAAAGGTGAGATGGTCTTTCGGGGTTCCTGATTCATGAAAGAGTCTACGAGACATTCTGCAGGACACAGCAGAAAGTGACTGAACTGTCTTTGAAATTTCCTGCTTCATGGAAATGTCTGCTGGATACTATGGGCCTGAAGGCTGAAGATGGATGCCCCAACGGTACAAAAGAACTTTGGGTGACTGTCCAGGCAGCGAGATGTCTCTGTCACTTCTAGAGTTTTCTTATTTCTTGTTTACTTAGGTAGTTTTATATCCTTCTGGAGTCTTTGATGGAATTGGAGAATAGATAGTTATAGTTTTCCTTAGTTATGATAAAAGATAAAGTAGATATAAATATTGTAACTGTAATTCTTACTTGATAACTGTTTTGTTATATGTAATTTTACTATGTTAAAGTTAAAGCCTTTCTTTTTTGTTTAAACAGAAAAAGGGGAAATGATGTGGGAGTGATTTCTTATCAATAAAGAAACTGCCTAGGCTCATTGATAGGCCAACCCTTAGGTAGGCGGAGTAAACAGAACAGGATTCTGGGAGAAAGAAGCTGAGTGAGGAGTCGCCATGATGTTCCCATGCCGGATAGACGCAGGTTAAGATCTTCCCTGGTAAGCCAGCTCGTGGGCTACCCAGAATATTAGAAATGGGTTAGATTAATATGTAATAGCTAGCCAATAAGAAGCTGGAACTGTTGGGCCAGGCAGTGTTTAAAAGAATACGGTTTCCATGTAATTATTTTGGGTAAAGCTAGCCGTGCCATGTGGGCGATCGGGTGTCGGGGACACTGCAGCCCTGCCATCCCTATTTCAACAGTACCTTTACATATTGGAGTATTACTCAGCAACTAATTAAAAATAAACTCATGAAACTCACAGGTAAATTAATAGAACTAGAAATAATATCCCGAGGAAGGTTACCAAGACCCAGAAAGGCAAACATACCATGTATTCAATTATATGTGGATGCTAGTTGTTAAGTCATTGATAATAAGTTATAATCTGTATCACCACAAAGGTTAGGTATAGAGTAAGGGACTGGCAGGAGTGATGGATCTTCTTAGGAACGGAAATAGATTAGATAGCTATGGATGGATTGCATTGTGGGAGGGGGAACATATAGAATGGAAGAACCAAATAGTGACGGGGATGGGGCAGCTAAAACTAAGGGCCATTTAGAGGGATTGTAATGAAAACCTACCATACTAGAATCTTCCTATGCCATACATTTATGAAGGTGTTCTAAAGAAAATCTCTAAGTAGTAGGGGAGACAGTGCCATAACTGGACATCTCTCTTCAACAAATGAAGATTCTTGTACAAGGAATGGGTTACATTGAATCAAGTTGTTAGAGAGGGTTCCCGTGGGAAACGGCAAACTGTCTAAATGACTGCTAGTGCTGTTTGATGCTCCCAGTATACTTATTGTAAGGTCCTACTCCTGAAGAAAACACTCACACATCAAATGTAGAGAAGTCAAGTGTCTTTACCAAGATGTCTGGATTCTTCACCCATATCGCGTAGTGTTCTAGTGTTCATGGTATCAGACTGTACTGTGCATGTCATCAAAGGAGAAAAGTAAGCATCCATCCAGCTACAACCATTGATGATTTGAATCTACAATGGCGATTTGAATGCAAGTTGTGTTAGTGCAATAGTGGCACAACACTTGTGGGAATAATCAATCAATATCTGATTGGATTTATGGTCTATGCCATGAGAAGGAACCCACATCCTATAGTACTTGGATGGCCAAGAATCTGAGAAAAGCTAGCCCAGAGACCTAGGGTAAATCTAGATACTACTGTCTGCTAAAGGAACATATCAATAAAATGGTTTTTAGCAATGGTCTGCTTTACTCAAGGTCAGTGTCTTCTCAGCCAGCATCATAGAAGCTTTCTCTAGCAGCAGGTGGGAACAAATACAGAGACCTTGTCATATTTAGCTCTAAATGTGACGTCCCCATGAAATATTTCTTTTCTCAGCATGGGGAACTCTGCAGAAAAGGAGGTGGTTAGAATTCAAGAGATAGAAGGGATGTAGACACCAAGGAAACAAGGCCTTCTAAAAATGCCTGATACACATAAAAACTCATGGAGACTGTGAGGCAGCATGCACAGGGCCTGTACCAGATGGAGTCCCTGTGTTGAGAAGAAAAGTGGACACATGTCTTCATCCATCCCTAATCTAAAAGCTATCTCTAGCTGATAAGCACTTACAAATAAAAAGTTAGTTTTCCCCAAGCGAGCCTCACAGAGGAAATGAACTAGTCTTAAGTGTAGGTCATGCCCAGTAGTAGGCAGTCAATACAAAGTAAACTCAAAGGTATCTCTGAAGATTCTTTGTCTCATAATGTTGAGTCAAGGCCTTTTTTCTAAATGGCGTAGATCCTTTGTGTACACATTATTGCCTCCAGTTTTGTGTTTCTATGGAATGCCGATGTGGGTGAGTGTGTGTGTCTCTGTGTCCACATGTGTTTCTTGTGTTTTTCTTTGGCTCTTTTTCTTCTTTCTACTTGTTTTGTTCTAGTCTGACTTGTTTGTTTTGTTTTATCTTACTGTATTTTACTTAATTTTATTATTTTCCCTTAGATGCCTGTTTGTTCTCTACAGAAAAAGTGTGGAGCTGGAGGGTGGCGAGGGACAGGGAACAGTTGAGGAAGGGAAACTGTAACCAGAACATATTGTATAAAAATTATTTTCAATAGAAGGATAAAAAGAAAATATAACTTCAACAGCAATAATCAAACTTCTCATAGATTACCCAATAATGTCTATTTTATTTGACACATCTCAGAGGCTTCTTTTATGTTTGTAGATATCAGTGTTCAAGTTGATCTTTAAAAACAATGGAATTTGAGCTAATGTTGATAAAACCAATGCACTATAAATATTCTTTTTCCCAGAACATATGATAGGGCCGCCAATAAACAAAAATACATTTTCTAGGAATTCATAAATGAATACGGATCTGAGAATTTTAATGTTGTGCTGAACCAGAAGAGCCTGTGAGAATATGAGCCATTTGAATGTTGAGTTAGCAGGGGAGTAAAACTGTATGCACGTACACTTTAGGAGATGAAGTGAAATTTTTAATGTACTTACATTAAATGCTTTACATATAGTTTTCATGATGCTTTCTTTAAGCTATCTGAATTTACTATCACACACAGTATTCTTTATTTTTTTTTCCATTCCTACCCCTTGGTTAACACATTGGTTCATATTTCTGCTGATAATATTGATTTTTTTTCATATAACACACACATTTCTTTACTTATTTATTCTCTAAGCTAGAAACAAAGGTTCCCTTAGCTCTTTGCAGCTTCTATTCTGTCTCTGACAGAATGCCATAAAGATCAATCTGGAAGCAAGTGTTCTTGACTGTAAGAGACCCCTCTTTGTGGTCATAGTCTATGCTTCTTCACAGGGAGAAACCTCAACTGGTTCCCTGAGTGGGCAGCAGTGACCCACCAGCTGGTCCAGCCAGATACATATGGGAGGGCAGGGAAAAGGAGGATGAGGATATGATGATCTTAATTTAAGGCCTAAAGGAAGAGAAAGGACAGGAACTCTCTTAGGTGGGCAGTATTAGAGGAGAATTCATAGAAAGGCTGACTGGGAGAAAGAAACACAGAAGAAGCCAAGATCACCAGCAAAGAGAGGGGAAGGAACAACCACTGCCTCAACTGTAAGGCAGGGAGCATGGAGGCCTGTGGGTAGGAGCCAGGCCTCTTAGCAACTGCCCTTCTTGCTATTCCTGTTAGAAACGTTTGTGAAAGTACCTGGGTAATGTTGTACACCTCTTAAAGTTTCAATTCAGTCCTAAATAATTGAGCCATTTTGTTCAAAAGCAGTATTTATTTTTTATGAAGATAAGAAACATAATACATTTCTATAGAGAACGCTGTGAGGAGGGGAGGGAGTGGGAACTGGGATTGATATGTAAAATGAAAAAATAGTTTGTTTTCATTTTTAAAAATAAAATAAAAAAGAAAAGAAAACACTGTGAGAGGAAAAGCTGCATGTTACTGATATGAAAAAAAAAATAAAAACACCAAAGAAACCAACCCAAAACCAAACCAAACCAAAAACCATAAAACCCCCCACTTATGAGAGTGTTCTGCCCTATAAGAACACATCGAGTGAACGGCATTATTCCAGGTGAGTGAGTTATGCAGATTGTATATTTATTAGTTTATTTTGAAATGCAATTTGTACAATGATTTGTTTTTTATTCTCAGTCCTTTGATGGCAATGAAGCAAATTTATTTGCTACATGTTGGATGTGGAATAGATAACAGAAAACCAAGAGAGAGTGTTTAGTAAGACTTTCAAGAAAGGGAAGGAGGCCTCGGTATATATGCCTGCTTATCCTGCAGCTAGTAAATAAAGAACAGTAAGGCTTTACCTGGTTATCGCGGACTGGAAGGTTTATTGAGAACTGTGTAGAGCACTCTAATGCTTGTGTTTACATCTATGGTGTGAGCTGTGTGCTATACAGTGAGTGAGGTAAACTACAGCTTAGTTTTGGTACGGGAGGTCGTTGCTTCACAGGAAACCTGTAAGTGGCCATGGAGGAAAAGTGGCCTGGGGCACTTCTCATGCTGGAGAGCCAACCAACAAAGTATTTAATCCTGATGCTCACTGAGTAGAAACTGAACCTTCAGAAGACATGTGACAATAAGTACAAGTCTGCTGGGCACAGCTGGCAACTTGGGTTGGACGGCATCGTACTTAGCTATGCAAGTATGTTTGAGCTGATCATCTGATGCTCAGGGCAGCGATGGATTCACAGAAGAAATCACTTCTCTTTTCTACTCCCAAGGCAGGAAGAAGAATGTAGTTCCCAGAGACCAGCCCAGGTGAACCTGACTTCAGTGTCCCCTCCTAAGTTTCTTGCTTTGGAGAGAGAGATGAATGACTTCCCGTTTCTGGACTCAGTCACGTTGGTGTAGACACAAGGGAGCTACTGAGGGAAACTGACTCTCATTCCTAATAACCAATGCGTAAAGCTTTCCGGGGGAAAGCAGGGTAAGCGTGAGCCTCCACAGCCTCTAGCAGGTTCTACAGAACAGAGTCTGAAGATTGCAAAGGACAGGAAATCTCACATCTAATTTCCACTGATTCAGAATATGTATTCAGAATCTTAACTATAGAGTTAGGAATTTATATAAATAAAAGTTATTTTGTTAACACATAAAAGCTTTTGGGCTATATTTCATGATGGCCTATCTGGTATAACATGATAAGCTCATGCATATGTATTGAAAACACAGAAACAAAAACAAAACAGAGAAAGTTTGGAGAATGTAGATCAATTTTTAAATGCAGACTGTATCTAATAGCCTATTCAATTCCCAGTTATGTCAATATTTGCTTATTTCAGACTTTCTATGACCCACATCTTCCTGTGAATGCCATGTGGAGAGGCTTAGGCATAATGGCATGCTATTCCTGAAAATACTTGCTTTTCTGCAGAAAAGAATCAAAAATTCTACTGAAACCTATGGATTGCCTCATGAAGGATTATCATAACACTTCCTGAGCAATTCATCGAGAAGCATGCTCAATAAGCGAGCTTGCCTTGACAAAATACGTAAAAGAGGACTTGATTTGATCCTTAACAGCCATGTATTATTTGGTGTTCTTTCGGGGAGAGAAAGATAATTACTGTCCGTGTTTGTACGTGTGCAGTGCATCTCATGCAGAAAATATTTAAATATTTGCTTTTGCCCCCTGGAAACTTTATCTTTGCCATGGAATTAAGATATACATAAGAATCTCTTATCTTTTGTTTAATGGACAAAAGCCTTCTTTAAGAGAGCAAGATCTCATATGCTTTGTGAAACATTTCAAAAAATTTATATTCTGAGTTTTTTTAAAGAGATGTTTTACATGTTTGACACATTCCTTAATACAGCAAAATTATTGAGTAATAATCTAATCATTTGTCTCTGGAGGACCTCAGTAAATATTCTGAATAAAATATTTCATCTATTTACACACATGGAGATAGACATGTATCTCAGGATACATACATATCTTCACATACTACTAATAAATGAATTCCTATATTTATGGATATAGAAGTTAATGATATCTGTTTCTTGCCATGGCACCAACAAAGCGAGTTTTCCACCTGTGTTCACTGCACTGTAGCTGAGAAGCAATTTTGGTTGCGTAGGGTGGGATGAGTCCCTTACCATGTTTGGACCTAAAGAGCTTTTTATTCTTCATGTATAGATGTGCATGGTGTCTTATCGTGGTGGTCTTGAGCTGCAGACACAGTCACACCGCTCATGGTGATCCAACTGGATATCTATGAGAGCCATGTTCTTAGCTTTGCCTCTTTTCTTGAAATGGCCAGGCTCAAACTTTAATACCTAGAATAAGAAGCATATTTCCTATTAAAAAAACCCATGGGGTTTAATTCAACCAGATGCCACCCGCCCGTTCCCCTTCTGATAACTAGTATGTGTGGTGGTTTGAAGGAAAATAGGGAGTGTCACTATTAAGAAGTGTGGATTATTGGAGTAGGTGTGGCCTTACTGAGGGAAGTGTGTCACTGTGAAGACAGGCTTTGACATCTTATATGGTCAAGCTATGCCCAGTGTGGCACACAGTTTACTTCCTGTTGCCTGCAGACCAAGATGTAGAACTCTTAGCGCCTTCTCCAGCACTGTGTCTGCCTGCATGCCACCATGTGAGCCAACCCCAAATTAAATATTTTCCACAACAATGAGGACACTAAGGGAAACTTACATAGATCTAATCTACGTGGAAGGTAGAAAAAGACAAGATCTCCTGAGTAAATTGGGAGCATGGGGACCTTTGGATAGGGTTGAAGAGGGGAGGGGAGAGGCAGGGAAGGGAGCAGAGACAAATGTAGAGCTCAATAAAAATCAGTTAAAAAAAAGAGTTTCCTTGGTTACTTGGTTTGGTGTCTCTTCAAAGCAATAGAAATCCTAACTAAGACAGTACAGAAGCCTTTGAAAAGTCCAGTGAATGAGATAAACTTGATGTAGAAATAAGCACATTAGCTATTTCTACAAATTGCCATTGACCCCATAACCCCTCCCAGAATAATGTCCCTGCCTTTCTGCCAGTAGGAAGATGTCTTCAGGTGTCTTAGTGGACAATATTGATAGCCTTTTAAAGACCTAATCTAAGCTAAGTACTGTAGAATTATATCATTGCTCTTCTTAGCAAAGCATGTGTTGTAAACAAATAGAATGCTAAATATTTTAACTCCAAGGACAGGATGATAAGGTTTGAGCAGAATGCCAATATGAATAAATGCTACATTAAAGCAAATCTCTCCTCCGCTCCCCCAGAGGGCCATTAGTGACTATTTAATGTGACTATATAGTGCTTTCTGCAATTCAAAAGACAACATAATACTTGCACACTAATATTTGTATATCATCATTGTGTTACTATACTCAATAAGTATATATAATAACTTTTTAAAATAAGTAAGTATAAAATAATTTTTATTATTTTAAAATTATTTATTATTACTGCTGTTTGCATGGTGTGTGTGTGTGAAAGAGTGTATGTGGTGTGTGCGTGTGTGTGTGTGTGTGTGTGTGTGTGAGTCAGCGGAGGTCAGAGGACAACTTTTGGGAGTTAATTCTCTCCTACTGTGGGTTTTGCGGGGATTGAATACTGTTGGCAGGCTTGCATAGAAAGTATTTATATCTCCCAAGCCATCTCTCAGGCCCCTAAAATAATTTTGTTCTAGTTGTTTCTTTCCTCACCATGATACTGACCAACAATTGTGCAGCATCTTGCAGTTTTTCAAAACTCAGCGCAGGTTTTCCCCATGTCTGGTCATTGTTTGTTACATGGTGGAGATGTATGGCTATGCATGATTTATTGATCAGACAGGAAAGTTTATAAGTTATGGAAGTCCTTCTTCTACAGTCTTCTGTAGAAGACTTCTGTAGGCTCTGAACCAGAATATTTCCTCCTAGCTTTCAGAATGCTGACAACATGTCTCTCTCCGTTATACCTACTACTTCCTTCTGTATCTGAAGCTTTGCCTGGAGCTGAGTGTGAAGTTCAGTGGGAGCTCCTTATGCTTTGTTTGGTATACTTTGGACCTCACTGAAGATTACATGGGGCGGGGTGGGGGATTTACTTTAATGCCTGCATAACTTTCTATGACATCTCTACAATTCTACACTATGAATTGTGTTCTTAGACATTTTATTATTCTTACAGTGAGTGCTGAAAGTCCTAACCAAACCCAAAGCGTGTATTAAGAACAACTATGTCAAGATTCCTTAGGACCGAGCCTCCCAGTCCACAGTCTTTGTTTCTTTAGCCTTTAGCAAAGCTGTTTGTTGGGCTCTCCAGCAAGGCAGAGTACAACTATTCTTTTTATGTTCATTCCAGCAAGGGACCTGGAGTTTGATTCAAAAGAATGGTTTCAAAAACAAACAAACAACCAACAACAACAACAAAAAGACCATGCTCCAGTAAGTTCAAATGACAATATCATAGATTGTATAATTTTCTCCTATGACACTACTACAATTACACATGCATAATCTGTGTCACACAATTCTGTATACATTTTTATGTCCTCTCTGGTAAATGGATTGTAAAAATAAAGATGGTAAATATTATCTCCAACATTGAGTATGTCCCAGATACCAAACCCTATTGTAACTGGCTTTGCAGGTATGAAATTATTCGGACTCCACCAGATGATAATAAGGCATGCATTAAGAGAGGGATTAAGTTACTTGCTTGAAATCACGGAGCTTGTCAGTGATAGAACCAGAACGCAATCAGCTCTAGGCGGCCTAAGTAGGTCCTTAAGCACAGAAGATTTGGCTTGTGCTTCTAAGCAGCATGTTGGCGGCAAAGCAGATCCTGAAACATGTATCTTGGTGAAGGTGATGTGTGGAAATATATAGATAATTTTCTTTCGTTCATGTCTTCCCTGCGATCTAGCCTCCAACAAACACAGGAGGCAATATGGAAGCAATCAGGTCAATTCAATACAGAAAGAAAAAGCTCTTGTTTTCCATGAAAATCCATGTAATACATGAACTTTGGGGTATCAACTAGTCCTGCTGACAACAAATAGGAAAACTCTGCCATATTTAGTAAGGAGGTTCCAGACAAGACTGGGTTGGATCCTTGTAGCGTCACCAAGAATTTCTCCAGTATATTTTCCTTACTATTGTCCCTGACCATCTGCATGTAAGCAGGATGAGGGGTTACTGGGGAGTGGCATGATTCCTAAGAAGCGGAGCTTGCTAAGTATTTGTTTGCAGTAGACCATTATTAAGCTCTGATAATTTCCAGTGACAGGCACCTGGAACAGCAGCCTTCTGTTGGTTGCTTCCCATTGGATGGCAAACAAAGTGAATGTTTGTTATAAGAGTCTGGACAGGTTTTCTAGTTGGTCTTCTGATTCTCCAGGGACTTTCCCCCCTTTTTTTTAACTAATAAGCTACAAGAGCACAATGTATATGTGTTTTGCTGCTAAGAAAAAAATGAATTGACAGACGCTTTCTCCAGATACGTCAGAAAAGCACTATTTGAACAAAGTGGAAATTGAACTGCTTTAATGGCTGATCCCAGCACTGATGTTCAAAGCTTTCAGACCATGTAATAGTTTTAAGTCGGGTACATGGTATTAAAAAAAAAATGAAGAAAGCAAGGCTGATTGGAGGAAGCATGGAAAGTTAAAAGAAAAATGAAAAACTATTATCAGCAAGAGCAAACTGGTAGGTTATGGGTTACCTGGCCACCTTTAAAGAGAAGTGACCGTTGAATTAATGACAGCAGCCAAAGGAACTTGGTAATGGTACAATCATAAAATGCTTTCCTATTTTCCAAGCTATCATTCACAGCTGCACGTATACAGCAGAAATGAAAATCCACCGAGGTGCAGCCAGCCATAGTTCAGCACCTACGGGCAAAATTGGAAATCTTTACTCCTTTTCATTGTCTGAAAAAACCATGTGAAGCCAAGAAAATTGGCATCTACCAAATGGAAAGTGACAGACCCAGTCGATGACTTTTATGCCCAGCTTTATTAATTACCAGTGTCATAATCCCACAAGATGTTTGACTACTATCCTGTGCCTTGTTGCCAATAAACCAGTGAATGAGTCATTGCTATAAGGCTATTACACCAATAAAATAATACCAGGCAGAAAAAGCTATTTGCTGACTTGAGCTCTTGTTTATTGGGAATATAAAAAAAAGTTGTTAAAACCTTGTAACAGTTCCCAAATTAATGGCTGGCATAGAAATACAAGTATATATTTCAGAGCAAATGTTTTATATAAACCTGAATCATTAAGAGTATTTAATATTTTACCTAACTTTGAAAACAGGCAGTATTCAATGCAGAGATTTAGTTCCTTAAGAAACAAATAAACTCCTATTTTTGTTTCTCTATTGCCTTTTCTCACGTGTAAAAATTTCATATGAATATAGAGATTCATACAGTCTTAGGGATGTAAGTGAATTACTCTGAAACTCGAGTGTCTAAGGAAAGCTATTTGGAAGAGGAATTATGTTTTTTTTTCTCTGGGTAATGACTCAGCAGAGCCTGGGCAGTGCGTGTGAATCACTGAACTGTGTCTAAGGGACAGTACTACCAAAGAAAGACAGTGTCAAAGAACAGCTTAAATGATACACAGAAAAGATTGAAGGTGACAGAGACCTGGGTTACAGTGACAGTTTAGGAAATGCTCATGACTTCTGAAAAGGCAATTTTGACATCTGTGGATATTTGTTTCAAATAAAAACTATACATGAGCATGCCAGAATTGCCATGAGGACCTTTGTAGAATTAAATGGCAAAACTATCTTAATAGTAATTTAGAGGAACCCTGTATACATATTTAGCCTCTCTGCTGTAGAAAAACATGGGAGCTGTCGTGCATGGAGTTCTAGAACAACTCATGTGTCTGTTATAACACAGGTGGGACTTGTTGGTCCTGAGAGTGTTGTATCCCTTGCATGTTTGCTAAGGTTGGTCAACAGGGCCTGGTGTGGCAAGTGAGTGAGCAGGGCTGGGAAGCATTCAGCATAGAGACTGTGGGGCCACTGGATCTCAGAGGTCTGTTCACATTTGCCTTGTGGTTTACAGTCTCTGGATGCTGTCAGTCAGCTTTCATCTCCACACAGAAAGAAGCATAAGTATTATGACTGTCATTCTGAAAATGACTACACTCCCTTCTTATACAAGCTGTTTATATATGCAACATCCCATACCGTAGCTTTCTTCTTTTGCAATCACATGGCCCTTTAAGCACCAATCCCTTTATATTGCTTATAAATTTCAGTAAGAGATAGTGAAAAGTAAAACAGTTGATGGATATCAGGCTATTGGAAGGCTTCTTAAAGCCTTCAAGTTGTAGGCTTCTTTTGGACTGAGGGATTTCGTTGGCTAGCATTCAGCTGCTGCCTGGTTGGCAGAGCTTGAACTTAATGTGTTTCTCCTTCCTGTCCTGGTTCCCTCTCACACAGCAGGGAAACAGGTATGACTCATGGTCCATCAAAAGGTTGAGAAAAGTTCTCTGTCTGCTCCATGAATGCTACTTCCAAGAAACTGATACCAAAGATTCCCCGACTTTCACTGTGGTTAGTGACATTCATGAACTTAACTTCACCACTCCTTTTGCAGAGGGTAGAACATCTGAGCTCTTGGTCTTTTGGGTCTCATTTTGTTTGGTTAAGTGTCAGTTTTAGTAACAAGTTTCTAATATGGAAAATACAACAGTACACTTATTTAAAATATTCAGTCGGGATTTAACGTCTTAGCATTGTACTATGGACTCACTCCTCCTTGGAGCCTTTCTTCTTTGTCATTATGTCCTAATACTAGCTGTTCATTTTTCCAGAATAGACTAGGGACATTACCTTATTCTTATGAAGCTTGTATTTCAGGGATAAATTACTGCTTACATCTTCTAGCCTTCATACTATAATCTTATTTTAATACAGAATTAAATTAAATTCTATATTAATAAAAAAACAGGCAAGGATGAGTCTAGATGCCATAAATCAGTAATTCTAAACAACTCTTTCATGAGGGTCACCTAAGACCACTGGAGAACATAGAGATTTACATAAAGATTCATAACAGTAGCCAAATTATAGCTATGAAGTAGTAATAGAAATAATTTTGTGGTTGGTCACTACAACATGATGGTCACAGCATTGGCAACAGAGAGATCTCAGCTCTATACAACACGGAATCCACTGACCTGTGAGGCAATTACTTATGATGGAATTAAATTAAAAATTCACTTCCTGTCTGCATTATGCACATGTCAGATACTTGGCAGTCACAGCTGGCTAGGAACTCCCTTCTCCCTCTGCTGCAGGCTGCGCTGGCATGCAGAGTTCAGGCTATAATCGCAGCAAGTTCTGCTGGACAGTTCAGGCAGCAAAGCTAACGTGCGATGTTAGGCTTTAATGTCAGTTTAACATACCCTAAAGTCAGTGCACTGGGACCCTAAACCGAGGAGCTGACTTAAGTACCTTAGCCGACTTGTGGTGATGTACCCTAAATACGGCAGGGCATCTCCCTGGATGTCCCTACAGTGTTGTGATTCTCTGTGGAGATCAGAGCAGCATTTCCACCTCCTGGTTTGACTAAGGAACGGCTGCCCTGCAGGAACCCTCCAGGTGTTCGGTGCCAGACTGGGATGGCTGAGGCATTCAAACATACACCAATTTAATAAATTCTCACATTCTATTTCTTTGTCTCTCTCTCCATCTCTCACACACACCACTTCCGTCACTCTTGTTCTGCTAAAGAACTCTGATAAATGTACAACATCATGATAGTATCAATAGCGGAAAGACAGAGAAAACAAACAAATAAAATACATAAAATTGTCTGCTGTCTTCTAAGATTTTGACTGTTGACTTAATGGCTGTGGTCATTTGGTGTGGGAGGCTCTTCTATCTATATGTTGCTTTTATTGGTTAATGAAGAAAAAACTGGCTGGGCCTATAGCATGGGAGAAGGAAGGCAGAGTCAGAGAGAAGCCATGGAGCTGCCTCTGGTGACAGATATGCTGAATCTTTGCTGGTAGGCCACAACCTCGTGGTGATGGTGATGCACAGATTAATGGAAATGGGTTAAATTAAGATGTAAGAGTTAGCCAATAAGAAGCTAGAGCTAATGGGCCAAGCAGTGATTTAATTAATACAGTTTTTGGGTGATTATTTCCGGCTAAGCGGCCAGGAACCAAAAAGTGGCCTCTTTCATTCAACAGCCATTGAGGACAAAGGATGACAAACAGTCACAAATCAGTAGGGGGGAAGTGAAAAAATATCTTTGAATTATTATTGTTATTTATTGGCAGTAGTGGGATTGAACCTAGCACCTCACTGTGCCAGACAAGGACTCTGCCACTGAGTTATTGACCCAGCCCTGAGCCTTGCTTTTATTTCTTTAGCTCTTTCTTCATTTTCCATCCTGGCTGTAATTTCTCTCCTCACAGTCTTGCTCCTTACCCTATGTCTGTTCCCATCCCTCAGTCCACTTCTCCTCCATTTCTGTTCAGGAAAGAGCAGACCTAGCATGAGTATCAACAAAACATGGTATGTCAAGCTGCAGTAAGAATAAATACCTCCCCAAGTGTTAAGACTGGGAAAGGTGACCCAGGATGAGGAGTAGGCTCCCAAAAGCTAGCAAAAGTGTCAGAGACAGCCCCTGCTCCTCCTGTAGTCCTACAAAAACATCAAGCTACATAACTATAACATATACACAGAGGCCCTTGGTAAGTCCCACTCAGGCTCTCTGATTGTCGGCTCAGTCTCTGTGAGCTCCTAAGAGCCTACATTAGTTGATTCTGTGGGTTTGCTTGTGATGTTCTTGACCACTCTTTGTCTCACAATCCTTCCCCCTCCCTTCTACAGGAATCCCTGAGCTCCATCTAATATTTGGTTGTGGGTCTGCATCTGTTTCCATCAGTTGCTGAATGAACTGAGCATTGCTTTTTAGACTCACTAACCAAAGTATTATTTTTGAAGGGTAGAAGTCATTTTACAGATCCTCTCAGCTGTGAAATAGGTCATGAACCCCATGAAGCAGGATGAGCAAACCTATGTGAGCCCTGTATCCTGACTGAAGAAGAGAGCCTTCTGTGAGCCGTGGGACAGAAGAGAAGAGTGGGGGTAGTGGCCAGAGGCTGTGACATCAACGTAGACTCACGCTCCACTGCCTGGCACACTTTATCAGACCTTTTCCCCAGAACCCACTCTGGCCAGTCTGCTCCTAGGGTCTTTGTTTCTTTATGATGGCTCCTGGGTCATGTGAAATGTTTTAGATCTATATGTGTCTCTGTTATTATCTCTCTCTTATTAGGGTGGCCTCAGTCACAAACTCGAAAATGGTGTGGGACAATTATCTGTTTTCTGTCAATTATATTTTAAATAAATGCTGATTGGTCGGTAGCCAGGCAGGAAGTATAGGCGGGACAACCAGACAGGAAGTAGAGGTGGGTCAAGGAGAACAGGAAAATTTTGGAAAGGAGGAAGTCCATCTCTCTGCAGTCCTAGCCCAGACACAGAAGCAAGATGTGACTGCCTCGCTGAAAAAGGTACTGAGCCACGTAGCTATCACAGATAAGAATAATGGGCTAATATAAGTTATAAGAGTTAATAGGAAGCCTGAGCTAATGGGCCAATCAGCTTATAATGTGGACCTCTGTGTGATTTCTTTGGGACATAACCGTTGCGGGAACCAGGCAGGACAGAAAAACCTCAGTCAACACGGAAAGAGTAGAGAAAATTATAGTTTTCTAATTTTATACTATGCATTCAAAATGAATAAGAGGAATGCTATGAAAGAATGCTATGAGTCAGGAAACCTACAAAACTCAACAAATTATTTATTGTGTGTGCATGTGTTTATGTATGTTTGTGTTTATATATGTGTGCATGTGTCTATGTGTGTGTTATGTATGCCTGTGGACATCTGCATGTAGACAAAGGAGGACCTCTGATGTCCTGTTCTATTGATCCACCCTATTATCTGGAGCAGTGGTCTCTCACTGGGCACGGAGCTGGACTGGCAGCCAGCAAGCCCCAACTCTATCTGTCACAGTGATGGGCACACCCAGGTTTTATGTGGGTGCCAAGGATTTGAACTCGGGTCCTCAGTTTTACACAGCAAACAATACATATAATTCATTTATCCTGAACTTTGAAAGCAGAAATAACTTTGTCCTGCACTGAAGACTGCTCACCCTGCTACAAGGGGAGTATCATGGCTGTGCAAACAGTGACAATGCTAGCTTCACCCAGAGCTTTCTAATTGCTCATATCCTTATCTCTGACTGTTAAGCACTGAAATACTTGTGGGGAAGCATACAGGCTCGCTACACAAGTTCTTAATCCCTTAAGGCCATCATCTCTCGTAGAAACTCATTTCACATTTCAGCAGCTGCAAGCACAGACTGGGAAACTGCCTTTACTGTAGCCGAGGTGGGAGCACAGGCCCAGAACTAACAGAATAAAGGGCTTACAGTTCTCCTAATGAGATGGAGTTCAAACCATTCCTATTTCTGAAAATGGAAGCAGCTCTCTGCCGTTCTCCACAGAGCACATGACAGTGACCATCAGGACGCATTTCAGGGTATTTCAGCAGTTGGAGGGGAAGTTGACAGGAGTGTTTGTTTCAGGTGTGCAGTCAGTGACGGAGTGATTGATGCTGTTGGGTGCTTTTATCCTGCGCTTGGCGGGGTCATTTCATATAGGACTCTGCAGAGCCCTAGCGGTAAAAATATTATAAGATGTGTTTCAATGAGATGTTATGCACTGACTGAACTTTCAAAAGAACATCAATATTTTATACCTCACAATCAAACAAGGGCTTAATAGAGTTTCCATTAATAGAGTTTCCTCAAACTCTGTTAATTGTGAATAGCAGCTCAAGGCTGGCTGCTACAGTGTACAGAGACAACAGAGAATCGAGTGGAAGAATGGTACTGGGCGCTTCAGACTGCACAGACCCGCCTGTCTGCCACGCAGTGCTCATTTCGGGAGTTTCCCAAATACAGAATGTGAAGAAAAGAAAGAGTTGCGCTGAAACCTCTTCGTGCAGAGTCAAGCCAAAAGGAAAGCAGAAAATGTGTGAGCTGGGGCTCACAGTCACTGCATAGGAGATCTTGCCACTCCTAGATTATTTTAGCTCCCACCAATTACTGAACCCCACATTTATCTTTTTTGTAAACATCACAAAACTGACATTCTGAGCCTGAAGGGCAACCTCCCATCTAGGGCTCATCAGCTCATACACAGAACATAAAGAGCGGGGTGACAGCTCTCTGTTGGTATGAGAAAGCAGTCAGGCGGACCCAGCTACTCTTAAGACTAAGAAAACACTTTCTGGGCAGGTGTAAAATGGTAAGTTCTGCTGCTTTAAGTCGAGCCTGACCACTTGTCTGGGACCTGTCTCTCCTAGGATGAAGACATCAGTATTTATGTGCTCAGTTTTTTTTTTTTTTTTTGTCCAGAAGTTACCTAAAATTTAGTGTTTCATTGTTTTCAGGACAAAAAACCAGCAGCAACCCCAATTTATACTTAGTATCATGTGTTATTTGTCAAATTGTTTACATATTATTGATTAATGTTCATGAAGTTGTAAATATATTTCCATCGGACAAAAAAAAGAATTTGCTTTCATCACCTTGAACTAAATAAAAAGAAACAAGCACCCTTAAAAACAACAACAGCAACTCCAAAAGTACCTGCTTACAGCTAGTGTTGTATCTTTTATTTGTTTGTTTAGATCATGGTCTGAAACTTATTATATAGACTAAACTGACCTCCAACTTGCAGAAATTCTCCTGCCTCTGCCTCCCAAATGCTAAGGTTAAAATCTGAACCTACTATGTACAACTCCCAACCTGCAATTCCAAATCTGCAAGTCTTATTTTGAGAGACTCTCTATGTATTCCTTTGCTCTGCTGGGCTTTTGACTCAGGTCCACAAGGTTAGCCACTGCCTTAGTTAGGGTTTCTATTGCTGTAAAGAGGCACCAGGACCATGGCAACTCTCATAAAGGGGAAAAACCCATTTAATTGGGACGGCTTACCTTTTCACAGGGTTGGTTCATTATCATTATGGTGAGGGCGTGGTGACTGGGAGTATGGCAGTGTGCAGGCAGATGTGGTGCTGGCTACATCTTGATGTACAGGCAACAGGAAGTGGTCTAAAATACTTGTGCATATATGAGACTTCAAAGCCTGCCTCCAAAGTGACACATTTTCTCCAACACGTCCATTCCTACTCTTACAAAGCCACACCTCCTAATAGTGCCACTTTGTATAAGACATCTAACGTACCACAGCCACCAAGCACTACTGCCATAAAACACCTCCTTTGCCTCTGAAACTGCCCAATGGCAACATCAGCTGTACATGGATAGCATTTTAAAATGCATTTCCATGGATGCCTCTCCTCTTCCTGAGCTTTTGGCCTCAGATCACTCTCCATGAATACCACAGAAAGAGTCATGCTTGCCCAGCATGACTGCCAAACTGCTCAGCGAGCTAATGCGTTCTTACAGCGCTGGCTGCCCCAGAGCTTGGGCAGCTGTGTTCTGTTACACATATTGCTCTCTCTTTTAATTTGTGTTCCCTGATCTTGATCTTCGTGTTTACTTTTGCTTATTTCTTTAGCAATCCAAGAGCTAAATCTCCAGGTAGCAGTGGATACTATTTAGGAAAGATAAGCATTTCCAGGAAAGCAAGTGCAAACCACTTCAAAATTTTACATTTATTTTTACTCTTTGCTTTATTATTTTTTTACAAGTATGAGTTCTCTGCATGAAAATTTGGCCCTTAGTATTTTCTTGCAGTCACTTAGATTTAACAGTAACAGCCTGTAAGTAAATACCAGATTTGTCTACAAGTTGAATGAAGAGGCTCTGTAAAGTCTCTCTCACACTGTTGTCTACCCACATAGCTTATTGTGAAGGCTGAAATAAAGACTCCCTTCTTCAGGATGCAATTAACCCTTGAGCCAAGGTACTTGCATAGAATTTTAGCTCCCCACCACACCCTTGACTGGGTGAACAACTGACAAACCGTATTTGTTTGTACAGATTTCATTGTTTTCAGTTTATGTGTATGAGCATTTTGTTTGCGCGTGTATATGTGCCTTATGCATTGGATCCTCTTGAACGAGTGTAAAATGCATACTAGCCAGGATCCTTTGTAAGGCCAGCAAGTGGTCTTAACCATTGAGCCTTCTGTTCAGCCCCTTGACAAACCATGTTAAATGGCACCATCTCCCAGGACACCACAGACTTAAGACGATGCAGACCGAATAGTTGCATATAACAGTGCATGACATTGGAGATGACAAACCTCATGATACTTTTTCACCGTCTTTCCTGAGCTGCAGGTGCAGGACTTCCAGTTGACAGTTCCGCAACCACAGTTGCCCCCACAGCGTTGCACGAGGAGGCATCTCGGGAAGAAGACTGCATTGGTCAACTTCAGCTCCTCCCTGAGATTGACCGAGTGATTCCTGGGAGTGCAACTGTAGCGCTTGACGTCATCATTGAGCCTGTCCAGGTCCACTGTGGGCAAAGACACACAGGCAGCAAGGGCATGAGCAGGCTTGAGCATAAGCAAAGATTCTGATATCAGATCAATTAATCTAATCAGAGATCACTAATGCAGGTGTTAAATTTGTCCTTGGGATCTTACAATGGTTGGAAAAAGCCAATTTCTCTTTTGATCCTACATGACATTCCAAATAACAACAAAATCATTAGCCGAAATTTGAATCCTGGCTCAAATTTCCTATAATCTGTGCATGGGTAACATTTTGAGACAGGTTTCATGTACCCAGGCTTGCCCTGAACTTGCCATATAACTGAAAATGACTGAAGTCCTGATTCACTCACTTCCAGAGTGCTGGGATTACAGGCATGTTCCTCAAGGCCTTGTCTTGGTACTTAAAAAATAATGATGCAAAAAGAAAAAAAGAATTAAACAACAAAATGGTTCAGAGGTAAGAAAATGAAACATTTGGTGATTCAAATTTATTTTCTTTATCCTTATCTTAAAAACCAAATAAAAACACCCCAAATCCCTGCCATTATTTAAATATAATCTGTATCTTATAAGGGCAACATTAGGATATTTGCTCTAATGTTGTCTGATAATTTCTGACATCGAAGTATTTACCTATAAACAATACAAAAAAGTTTTATTTTTAATTCCAAAGCCGATCAAAGTACTAGTGAGAATGGTACTGTAAGACAAACAAGATGCATGTGTGTGCATGGAATTTTAGGTGACGTAGACAAGATTCACGTGTGTGCATGGATTCCTAGGTGGGGTAAATAACTTGCATGTGTGTTCATGGAATCCTAGATGGGGCAAACAAGATTCATGTGTGCACGGAATCCTACGTGGAGCAAACAATGTGCGTGTGTGCACCGAATCCTCCTTAGTGGGGCCAATAGTGTGCATGTGTGTGCATCGAGTCATAGGTGGCAGTAGCGTCTTGCTCTTCAGTGAGGATGTGAATTTACCATATGTCTTCTTTCAGTGGAAAGTTGTTTAACGGCTTGGAGCCTCTGTTTCCTCCTCTAAAACATTTAACTATTTAAAAGGTTGAATGGAGTGGACCTGTTATATGATGAACACTGGTTAATATTCTTTAATTCACTTGATTCTCTCTACTTTTATTTTTACCCCCTTAAAAGTCAATGGTTAAGACAGGATCTCCTGAGTAAACTGGGAGCATGGGGACCTTGGGGGAGGGTTGAAGGGGAGAGGGGAGGGACAGGGAGGAGAGCAGAGAAAAATGTAGAGTTCAATAAAAAGTTAATGGTTAAAATAAGGAAAGAAAATGCCAGGTTTTCTTCTCTTTCTCTCTTTATAAGTAATTATTAAGTAGTATGCTGAATGGGGATTACAATGAATTCACAATCTTATACTAAACTTTCAAATCTAAGTTATTGTGATATTTAGTGTTGTCAGGTGACAGGGTTAATTGATAAGGTAAGATCCATCTTAAACATGGGTGGAAACATTCCGTGAGCAGGGATCCTGCATTGCCTAAATGAAAGATGATGTGAGCCTTAGCATTTGTTGCGGCTGACTCTTGTCTATGGATGCAGTGTGAGCAGAGGCCTCCTCAAGCTTCTGCTGCTGTTGCTCCCCACAGTGATGGAGCATAATGTCACACTGTGAGCTAAAGCAAAGTCAACATTCCTACGTTGCTTGGTGGTGGGGTATTTATTACAGCAACAGAACGGCAACCAAGACCATAAACATGTGCCTGTGTAATTGTTGCCCGAGTTGCATTTTAAAAGGTGTTTTCAGAATCTGCATCTGAATTCTCTGATTGATGAACACCCAAGTAACTTATTGCACAACTACAGTTAGAAGAAAATCCTTCCACCTGCTCTTAGCACCTTACCCTGCGCACCAGCCAGACTACTGCAGGAGAAATGTCACAGGTACTAGGCAGGCAATGCCATCCTCAGCACACTAGCCTCTGCAATGCCTTAGTCTTTGCATAAAACTGTTGAAGAGCAGGAAGCAGTGGTCTCTGGGGCATAGACCAAATGCCAAGTACGATAGCAAAATGGTTCTGAGAGAAAGACAATTAAGAGAATGCACAGATATGGGCCAAGAGTCCGTTAACTCCACACCGTCAGAAAACGTCACTGAGAGTAAGACTGAGTGGCCATATGGCCAGGTGACCCTTGAATGGAAGTTAAATGGCACCGGGATTGATGGGCTGCCCTAAATGCCCTCTCAGATAGACAGCTGTGCTTTGATTCTCAAGGGCAGCAGTTTATTTCTAGCTGTTATGTGCTGAGCCCAGGACGCTGTGGGAACTCCATAAATGCTAAATAATCACTGTGCATAATTTACTGCTGTTTTCTCTTCCTTTGTAAAGACATGTCATAAGTTTAGCTATAATCAATCCAGCTTTAAATTGAATGAACTCTGTCTTGGGAAAGAAACCATTTTTATTGCTGCTAAATCCCTGCCAACAACTGCAAGCGAAAGAGGAAGGATTGCATAAACGGATTAAGAAGTGCAGCAGTCAGCCATTACAAGTGTCACCTTGAGATAAATACTCATGCTGGCCTGTGCATTATTGGGCTGCTAGACCAGGCTGAGATAGAGGGCCAAATCTGCTGCCAGCGATAATGACAATGCGTTTGTCCAACAGGAGAGAAAAGAGATGAAATTAATGTGGGGGTGGGTGGGTTCATGACGCCCACAAAGATAAACCAGGGCATACCCACACTGAGCTGTTTCCTTACTCCTCACTGCAGCCTTGTACTAGGAACTTCCACACATGACTACATTGCTTTGCCCCCCATCTTTTTTGGGAGAAAAACGAAAGTGAAGGGAAAATGGTAAAGCTGCAGTTAATGCCCTTGCTTTTTCTAGTCCATAGCCTCACAAGCAGAGGCCACTGGTGGAGAAGGAAGACCAACACCACTGGACCTGTATCAGGCTTTTTTACCGGACGCGGAGCTGAAGGTGCGATAGTGAGTGGTCACACACCCTCGCATGCAGGGTAGCTGAGCCAATTTGCTGCATGCCTTCTCCACGAGGTTCCTTCAGCAATCCAGGTAAAATACACAAGTCTAGGTCTCCTTGGAGACGCCCCCTTCCCCCTTGCTGCAGAGATGTTTCTTATAGCCATGCACTGCTCACTTCCACTTCTCGCTGGAAAAGATTTACATGGCTGCCAGTTAACGCATCAAGTCATGGTGACAGCTGTGGCACCAGGGGATGGAGGCTGCAGAGGCGCTTAGCTTAGAACAACAGCGCAAAGGTTCTTCTGACTGGCTGAAGATAAAGTGACAGCCCAGTCGCAGACATTCTGCATCATGTATTGAGTTTCCAGTCAGTACAGAGATGAGTGAGAACTCAAGGCACACTGCAGTGTGAGTTTCCCTGGGGATTGAGGAAACTGAGGAAAAGGGGCTGCCCTTTCTTTGCCGTTTCCATCTCTGTGGCTGAACAGCGAAAGAGCGGCAAGAATATTCCAAACTTAATTCAAATGTTGATCATTCTTCTCTAGTTTTCTTTATTTCACCAGGTATATTTTTAGTATCTTTTTTGGCATCAGTTAATAACCGGGTACTCTGCACTGATAACGTTCTATCTAGAAATGGTAAGAAGGTTCCAAGATGCAAACCTCCTTCTGAACATAGTGATCTAGAGTAGAATGCTGTCCTGTGGGTCAGGGTTAGGAAATGCCTCCTTGCTACAACCTCAACCCTGTAGTGCAGCCCAAGTGTGCTGTGGTATGCATTTCCTCTGCATTCTAGAAAGAGGATATGAACGGACACCTCTGTCTCATGTCTAATAGATGAGGGCTCAGGCTGGGGCAAAGCCAGCCTGTCTTGTCCCTGTCTTTTAGACTAGTAGTGAGAGAAACTGTACCATGTTCTCAGCATCCATATGAACAAGCTTGAGTTTACTTTCATCACAGAGAAAAGAGAATCTCTGAAAAATCAAGAAAGACAAAAACAAAACCCAAGCATCTCTAGTTTCTCTTTTAGTGACCTGCAGGTTTATTTCCTCTCCCTACTGTGTGGGTCCTGATGGGAGCAGCACAGTTCATTTAAGATTATTCTTTTAGAACTACATGACAGCCTCCAGTTAAAGCAGGGTCATGCCAAAGAAAATACACCTCATCTTTATGCCAGATTTCTCTTTTCCTAAGAATTGACATTCAATAACTAACAACTCCGTGAATAAATTGAAGAAATTATTCATATTCTTTTAGGTATAATCTTTCCAATCACACACAGAAGAAGAAATAATTTGAACCAAATTATTGCCTCAGATGCTGGGATGCTCTTCTTTCTAACCTAACCTAGAAAGTGGTCTGAAAGGTGATCAATAAGAGCTAAGAAATCAGAGCTGTAGAATCAGCTGTTCCCTGGAGACAGCTGCAAGAAGACCCAAGGCACCTAGAGCCTGGCTTCAAGGACGCTGCCTCTCAGATGTCCACCTGAAGTGTTGAGAAACACAGCCCTTGCTTAATGTGGACCACCACATCAACCTGGTAGGAAGAGCTGTTGAGGGGACACTGATGCATCAACATAGATTTCTAGCCCTGAGGTGAGAGAATAAGTGAATAAGTGAGTAATTGTATTATTGTAACAAGCCACCAGATGCTCTCATTTCATAATTCCCTTTGTCTACTGAATATCCTAAAGAATAGAAACATTTACTATTGTGGCTATAAAAATTAACGTACAACACAATAATTCTCTCCAGTCAATTGCTGATTTCTAAGGTTCAAAAATATAATGAAGCAGTGTGGTAATGGGAAGTTATTGAGCCCACACTTATATTGGTTTCTTGCATATACTTGCGTTGGTTTCAAGACAAGCCTTTACTTTGGATATTACTATCTCCATCTTTCAGATGTCAAGAACTAGTAAATATTCATCCAAGATGTTGTAGGAAATAAGTCTAGATAATAGAATGCTATCTAGAATTAGAGTTGAAGAATATTGACATCATTATCAGACAGGTCTCTGACCCCTGGGAACGCTACCTGGGCAGATGTATGCAGCAAGCACATCTATGAAAACTAAGAAAATAGGTGAAGGGATGCTTAGGTACCGGGGCCGTGCATTTCTTGCCAGTCCAGGCACTGCAATCCCTTGCCTATAAATGATACATTGAACAGGAAAGGATGGAAAATTTCTCCAGAAATAGATTGCATAACTATTTATTAACCTTGAATTTTCTTAATGCTAATGAGAAAAGAGTGATGGTAGCAGAGAGACATTGGATAATAGAAAAACTTCTGAATTAAATCAGCTGGTGTATTTCAAAGATGTGTTGACTTCAGAATGGAAACCAGGAGATTTGCTATGTTGGGGAAGGGGTTTCACTCTTGTTTCCACAGGAGAAGAAAAGCTATGGATACCATCAAAATTAATAAAGATTCGGTTTGAAAAGGAGAAACATCTTGAGACAGAGAAATGACAGCTCATCCACAGAGGTGACAATCATACAGGTGATAAGGAAACCTCATTAGGGTTGGGGCAGGGTTTTTTGTTCTTGTCTTTGCAGGAAAATATTCATCTTCAAAATATCAAGAAACCTTGGGCAATTAAATACCTAAAGAAAAAAGATAACTACCCAGAAAGAATTACCAAATAAAGAGTAGTCTGACTTATGAGAACAGGTCATCTACAGGGTTAAATTTCATTACCTGAACACATATCTCTACCTCTTAGTATGTTAACAGTCGTGACTCACTTAAAAATCAAAGCTGGCTTTGGAGTTGGACAACAGCTCTGTGCTTCTCTGAATCCAACCATAGTGTTAAGAGAAAAATTCAGAGTTTCTGTCTTATGTCAGAAGCCATTTGGTATGAGACAGAAAGAAGAAAGAATTTAGGAATTTTTTTCTTTATCATACTTTTCATTGAATATATGCCTATATTAATAATATTTAAGTTTTCCACATTGAACAATAAATTTTTCTGAAGTAATCTTTGAAGTTTCCAGGAAGAAGACTTGGGCCCCACAACAACGACTCCACCTGGTTCATATGATGTCATGATGCTGACAGTGCTACTTTAAGATTGGTTTTGGGCACTCGCTGCTCAACAGGTTTCAATTTGGTTAGTTGAAATGGTGCTCCTTCTTACAACATTCTGGCCGGAACATCAAATAAGAACTTCATAAAAATCCTATCGGCTACTCAGAGACTATTTGCAATGAGACCAGATAGTAGTCTTGAAACTTAACCATTATTTTACTTTCATAGGATCCCATAGAAAGAACAACACCCCCATGACAGCTGGAAGTAATTTTAGAAGATGATGTCCCCTCTCTCAACAAAGTTTGTCCTAAGGGTTTAGGACATCAATTAGGGGTTGATTCTAACTGGCATAGGGTTGGGAGTTGGGGTGAAAATTATGTAGGCTCAGGGATCTTCTTTAAAAATAAAAAGGGAAATTGGATGGGATAATAGGTAATTAGTATGAGTTTACTCACACTAATAATAATAGCCATTATTTACAGACAATCTATACATTGATATAGATTCTTGTATATTGATACAAATTCAAATTATATTTCTTATATTGAATATTCTCTACCTCTGTTTACAATATTTGTACACTTATGCAAAGTTATTTTGTCCTATTGTATGCATGCACATTTCTATGTCTGCTTAAGATATTTTGTATATTGATACAATTTTAGGATATATTTATTATATTGCAGTATACATTTCTACCTCTTATCAAGATATTTAACATTGTTACATATTGAGGTCATTGTCCTCATTTGCTGCACAGTTGTTTTAAGACTGTTTAATATTCTAAAATGAAATCCTACTGTTTATGCTGCAAAAGTATTAAATATTATAGGTCAATAGTCATCCATGTTTGTCATTGTTATAGTTAGACTAATCAGATTCTTTAGATACAGAGAGATTGTATTCTGCATAGATAGGTAATTTTCAACCACTTCAAAGAGCTGTAGAATATGGCATGTAAATATCTTAGGGTTCTGTTGAAGCGAGACATGATTGCCCTGGCAGCACCGATCTATTCCTGAGAGAATGTTGGGTCCTGAAGACACTCTACTTCGAGTTTGTTCTCTTCTTGGCAAAAGTCGCCTTTGAGGAAAGAATTTCCCATGCCTTGACCACTGACAAAATGCATGGTGTCCAGACAGGGCAAGCAGGATACAAGAAAAAAGACTGACGAACCTTGCCAAGACAGGGTAAGATGGTTTTGAAAATTTTCCTGCCTCTGAAAATGCTCTGTCAGTTACTCTAGGCCTTAGCCAAAGTTGATTGCTCCAATGTTGCAAATGAGACTTTGGGTGATTGGTCAGGTAGCCAGTTGCCTCGGTCATTTGTTGCACATTTTGGAAGCTGCTTGATTGCACTTCAAGTAATATAAATCCCTTGTCAGGTCTTCTATGGGGTTAAAGACTAGATAGTCGTAGTTACCTTCCTCTCATGACTTAGCCAAGTCATTTCTAATATAAGACTTAGACTCCTTAGGATAGAATAATTATTGAAATATTTAGTATATGTTTCTTCCTTAATATTGTTTATGCTGGTAGTAATTCTAATTTTTATACTTAATAACTGTTCTTATTGTATATAGTTTTGTATTGGGTTTGGAACTCTTATTTAGACTAAAGGGGGAGGTGCTGGTAAAACTCCTTAGTCAGTGGCCTTTGAGATGCTGGACCAGGTTGGACATGGCCTTGGGTGCTAAAAAAGGTGTGTGCTTGCTCGCTCGCTCGCTCGCTCTTTCTGGCTGGCGAATTTGGTTCTTGTTCCTCGCTTGTGCGGAGGACTGTGATCTGTGAATCTGACCCCCTAAATAAAGGACCCTTTAGTATACTTGATTTTGAGCTAGTGTGGGTCTACTCTATTCACATTTCCTCTACACCCTTTCCTACCTTCAAGCCCACGATTCTAAACTTTAAACACCAATGAATTCCCGCAGCTTTGTAGCCAGTAAAGGCAGGTTCATGACATGCCTCTCTATTTAGACAATGTCAGTGAACCTTTTTGAATTTGTTTCTCTTTCTACAAAAACAGGAATAATGATACTCTCATGCCATGCGTTTATTTATCTTGAATGAATTTCCAGTGTTTGAAGTCCAGGTCCAAATCCCTGCTCTCGGTAGGTATGACACACATTAGTAAGGCAGACAAATGAGGTCAGAGTGAAAACAGAATCACCTTCCAGTAGAAGTAGCTGAGGAAAGAAGGGTCATGGCCACTTTCACCTAAATATCAGAGGGCTGCTGGCCCGGTATGTTTAGTTTGATTTCATGTGACTTACACTCTTCTCTCAAGTAAAGACAACCAATGAGTCCAGTCTCCCTGCACCAGCAATTCCTGTAACATATATGCATGTATGCAGGGTCATGTCTCCTAAATCTTGGTGATCCAGAGAGCAAAAGGATGCTATGTTTGAGAGCTTAAGAAAAAGAAGCAAAGTTTAAGAGAGGAAATGAAATGATCAAAACAGTTCTAAAAAGTTTACGGCTAGGGAGTATCCATCAAGTTTTGTACTTGGAAATTCTTATGTAAACGTTTAATGTGTGTGCCGATTATACAGCCACTAAAACCTGACAGTGTTTGGAGACTGTGCATGACACTCTCCAGATTACTGCATGACCTCAGATCCTTCAGGGGGATTTTACAGAGCTCAGAGAAGAAATTAGATCTGCACAGACTTTTGCCAGCGATTAATATAAACAGCAAGCACCATTTGTGGGCCTGTGGCTAGGTATGGGTATCCTGCTACTGTTACATCCTTACATAGCTTTGCAAAGTGTAGATGCCGTCATAGCTATTTTACAGTGGAGGAAACAGAGAACCAGTAGGATTTCTCCAAAGGCACTGTTTTAAGATTTGAATTTGAATCGTATCACAGACTCACATGGCTCCAAAGTCTCTTTTTATTTTAATCCACAGCATTCTTCTTTTTTCCCCCTACATTTCAGATTTGTGGGCAAACACTTTTTATACTGTGACAACTTTTATCTGGTTGGTGTTTACCCTGTTTCAGGAAGAGACTTGTTAGAACAGAAAATCTATTGAGGAATTTGGTCTCCAGTGACTTCGAGTGCCCACAAAGTCCAGTGACTTACACAGAAGGCTGCAGAAACGACCATCTCAGGCCTGGCTGGCCCAGTGTTTCACCCAGAGATTAAATAAGCATCTAGAGAAGGCTGTAAGCACGTGGTTTCTCAATTATTCACAGCCTCAGTACATTTGGAAACTTCATGACGTGACATTCATTACATCATTTCCAGCTTCCTGTGCCTATTATTTACCTTGCTTTAAAAATTAGATGTTTCTGAGATTTGAGCACAATGTTATGAAAAATGAACAGAACTGATATTAAATCCTCAGAAACTGTGGGGAACCACTCCAAGGTTACCATAACTAGCCAGTTAGGGTCTTTAGAAGTCGTATATTTCACACCGTGTTGTTTGTAAAGAAGCGAATGCCAAGCGTCTGCTGCACTCAGTGTTAAAGTACTGGGAGGGAGGAGCCTGGTGGCGTGCACATGCACAGCTGGCCAATCCTCTGAGAGGAGCAGACGTTATTAGCCATTCATAGCTGCTAATCTGGAGCAGTCCAACACATTTGCTAATATTTTATACTCCCCCATTCAGTGTACGTGTGAGCGCATGCGTGTTTGTGTTGCTAGAGACTGAATTTAGGTCCTTGCACACTCTAGGCAAGCGGGTTTACCACAGCTGTTGTTTATTATTTTATTACAGCATTTACATTTGTGGGCAGGCTTTCCTTTTGCCACTGTGTTTTGGGCGTTACAGTGACATTGTGTTATCATTCTGAAAGAAGCAAGGAGCTAGCTCCATTCACATTGCTGACCTCCACAAGTATCCTAGTACTCAACATCTAAATTTAGTATAACCTAGGATTGATTACTTCTAATTCAGAAACGTCTAACTCCATTCTATGAGCTTAAAGGAATACACACTGCACCTAACTTCACAGTTACACCATTGAAATGAGTCATGGTCGAGCTTCCGTTAGACTTCAGTGTCACACAGTGAGCTAGATAGTACCAAGCAGTTAGACTTCAGTGTCACGCAGTGAGCTAGATAGTACCAAGCAGTTAGACTTCAGTGTCGCGCAGTGAGCTAGATAGTACCAAGCAGCTGCTCACAGGAACATCCACGTAATTTACCTAATTTTGCTACTATTAGAAAACTATTAGAAAAAGTAAATGAAACTTGAATTAGAGAAGACTTTTTTTTTCCTCTTTAATTTCTGGGCATCTGTGATGTTGGAAGTATAAGACAGATATTATAGACCAAAAGTTGGGCTTTGGAGCCATCACCACCTATAGATTTCAATTAGACGTACTGGCCCTCCTGTACTACCTTGGGAAACTGAAGGTTGAGAATATATTCTTATATTCGCTGCAACCTTGTCTAGCCAGAGTTTGAGCTTATCCCCCTGGGAACTGGAGGGTGAATCTCTATGGCGCTCCTGGCTTGAACAGAGTTATTACTGACCCTAGATTTCCTCTCCGTCGTGTTCACCTACTGCCCACAACACCAGAGAAAGTAGAAGTAAATCATAACATTGGATTTCAAAATATTAACCGTTTTTGTGCCAGGTGTGAAGCTGAAGCAGGAAGAATATTGTCAGTTTTAGGGTGGCCTGGGCAACAAAGTGACACCGTATTTTCACACACAGACACAGACACACACACACACACACACACACAGAGTTCTGATTCACTGCTATGTGAGTTCTTAGCTTCAGATGCTTCCTTGTCATACTCTATTACATTGTGTTCTTTCCCTGTTTACATTCTAGTTTCCATGACTCTTGCTCCTTAGAACCATGGGAAATGCCACTTTTGATTCCTGTGACAACAGGAAGAACAGAAAAGGTTCTTGATGAGTTAACAATGAAAAGTACTGAGACCGATTGCACCATCCTATAGTCCCAGCTACGGGAGGTGCTGAGTCAGGAGGTTTTAATTTTGAGGCGTTCCTGGGTTACTGAGTGACATTAAGGCTAGCCTGGGGAATTCTGTGAGCTCCTATCTCAACATAAGAAGTAAAAAGGGGGGTTGAAAAACATAACTCAGGAAGCATGCTTGCCTAGCATCCACAAGGCCCATATATAGCACCCACCACCTTGAGACAAAAAGAAATTCTAGTTCTTTTTCTGCACAATATCATAAACACATTTCCTGTGAGAGTGGGGGGATTTCTTGGTTTTATCTCAAAGGAGGTGGTCAGCACCCCATGGCTGCTTTTCTGTGTCCACGTCTTAGTCACTGATCCTCCCTTGGACATCACGACATGAGCCCTAGCCTTGTATTTTAAGTTCTAGAGGCAGAAAACACGTGCTGAAATACTAAACCCGCCTTCCCCTTCCTCTGTGGTCTTCAGACACAATTAGATGAGACGTTCATTCAATGCAGGCCAGTGCTGACTTGGTAAGGATAAATGAAAGGTATGGGTGAGTCCACCATTGGGCTGTTTTATACAGGAGGCTAGGGAATGGAACCTAAATTAACAGGGGAGACAAATGCCATTTCCTTTGCCACAAACGTCAAGTAGAACACTGCCTTGACTGCTCTGGTAAGGTCAGCTATTTCTGTAAGCAAAGGCATTCTTAGCAAAGTGACAGTCTGTCTATGGGTGGACTTCTACAGATTTTAGAAACACACTGGGCTGAATGGCAGGGGAGAGCTAGGCGCAGAACACTTGTTAAGATGTGTACAAGGCCCCGGGTACAATCCTCAGGACTTGAAAAACTCATCAGTTATCCAATCATATATGAAATGCACATTAAGACACGGACCGGATACTCTCTTCATGGTGGTTTTCAGGACACCCCAAAGTCATCAGTGTCCATCTCTGCCCTCAGAGATTCTGAGGCAACATGTCTGGGTTGGAGCTAGGCAGCTGTATTTTATAATACACCCCATAAAATTATTGATTCGTGCAAAGTAAAGATTCTACAAGGTCCTGGGATTGCTTATTCCATTAAAGAAATCACAAAGTTTTCTTTGTATTTGTTGTTATGTTTCTCAAGTACTCATAACTTTGGATACAGCAGGGACGGGGTAAGGGACAACATAGGTTCACCAAGGAAGTGATGCACACATATTTCAGAACGGAAAGTTACTACAGCTAGCTAAGTGTCAAATTGTTGGGGCTCTTTAGGGTTCCCTGAACAGCCCTCCTCACAAGCAGCTGATAGGTCCCAATAGGAATGAGAGATACAAGATCAGTGATTTAAGAAAAATAGAAGAAGAAAGAAAAACCATATAAACTTAGGATTTGAATCCAGGTCTCCTGTCTCCCATACAACATAATCTTCAGGAAAAAAAAAAAAGCTCAGGATTAGTGATATCTAAGACCCCTTCTCCCCCTCCAGCCCCCACCCTTCCCCCGTCCAGAGACAGTGTTTCTTTGTGTAGGTAGCCCTGGCTGTCCTGGAACTCACTCTGAGGACCAGACTGGCCTCATCACAGAGGTCTCCCTGGCTGGGGTGAAAGGATTTTACTGTTTGCTGGGAAGGGGCCCTGAGAAGCCTGAAGGCAGGGTCCAACGCTACTGATTCTGTGTCTAAGACCATGTTTTCAAAATGTTTTCTGCTTTTCAAGTCCTAGGTCTATTGTACTTCCTTAAGTGTTGACTAGTGGAGACCCACCAAATACAGTAACACCTTAAATAAACCAATGTCATCTGTGAAATGAATCCAGTCTGAGCTCTGAGGATGTTTGCGTGTCTATAACAGCAGGGTGCCTGCTCTTCTTTCATCCTTCCTCCACCGTATATACTTTGTATGTAAGATTTATGACCTAAACCAGGAGCAGAAAACCCCAACAGAAGTTTAGTAATTGGTCATTGGGGCTCAGCATTCTCATAGGTTGTGTGGGAGCAGCCAGGACTCAGAGTCTGGAAACATCCTTGACATTACACAGTGTGGGAAACAGGCCATGTCTTGGCTGAACACCTTCAGATATATGTGACATAAACCCTATGAGACTTGTTAGCAAAACTTAAACAAATCTTATCAAATAAAGCAAGTACATTGCAGGAATTTGACTAGAGATAGCCATGTTGTTCTCTGATTCCTAGTCACACACCTAAACACACATTCTTTCTAATTATGTCAGTCTTCTGTGTGATAAATATAACTGATTTTGAAAGTGTTAGAATTATTATTTTTCCTCAAATTTTCTGTATAAACATTTCTTTTTCTTTGTCTCTCATTATTTTCCCCATCAAACTTACAATAAAATGTGCTCAGATATACTTTCAAATAATCCCGTAAATTCTTATTCTTTTTTTGGGACCCTTTTCTTAATCAGCCTACAAGTCACACAGGTGCCTAGTACTTAGAAGATATGGATTAAAAATGAACATTATCAGCCACAGAAAAATGCACGTGACTGCAGATAATTGGGTCAACTTAATTGTTAAATCTCAGAGAGAGGTGCACATTTTCTTTTCATTGTTGGTTTCTAGACGTCATATAGTTATTCAAGCTTCTGTAAACAAAAAACTTGACTGAAGAAGCAACTGCCAGAGGACTAGAGGGTCAATAAGCGGGGGAGGTATGGGAAGGGGAGGATGAGGTAGGAGGTATGGCCAACATGCATGCAATGTATGTTTAAGCAAACCAGTGTTGAATGGATAGAACTGAACTGGTCCACAGAGTGAGACCTAGCTGTTCACAGCAGTCCTCTGGCCCCAACACTGGCAATCCCACACCAAGCCAGCAATGACAGGTGTCAAGTGAGTACAGCAGTTGATCACATGGACAATTCTGGTATAAGCCAGAGGCCAGGAAGCTCATTTCTTCTCCATTGTCATCTAACCGCGCAGCTTCCAGCACGTGATCCACACACAATTCCTGACTTTGGCTTCTTCCACTGTAAAATTAGGTTTTACCTGCTAAGATATAGGAAGCTAGCTGAGATATCTCATGTCTGTTGTGTGTCATATATATACATGTGTACTTTTGTGCATGTGCATCTGTATATGCCGACATATATGAACGTGCATGTGGATGTCAGAGTTTGATGCCAGGGATCTTTCTCAATCACTTTCTAACTCGTTTTTTAAAGTATAATTTTAATTTTTTGAGGTAGAGTCTCTCACTATTTTGGGGCTATATCTGCTGACAAATGAGCCCAGAGATCTGCTGGTTTCTGCTTCCCCAGGACTGGGATTGTGGGTATGTACTTTTTATCAGGGTGCAGATGATCCAAACTTGGGTCCTGATGTTTGTGAAGCAAGCTTTTCACCTCCTGAACCATTTGTCTAGGCCACAGTTACTTTGATAAAGTCTTCAAGTTGTGGTTGGTCTTTTTTAGTCATATATACAAACAATAGTTTGGTCAAAACAGACAACTTAATTTGAAAGTGCTGTGACAGACAGATGTGACAGTGGACTGACAGTAGTCGCCAGAGTGGAAAGAATTAAACAGACGACACCACAGATTCTTATTATTATTCGGAACACTCTTACTGATGAAGAGCATCCAAGACTCTGATTCTTACCTTTGGACTTCCGGTCATGGTATGATCTGCCTCTATAATGAGGGGTGTCCAGATACAAATTTTCTAGATCATCTTGCCAAGACTCTGGATTGAAGTGCTTAAGCAGATCTTCTACGGTATCAAATTCTGCAATTGTTTTGTCCAGAGCATCAGCAGTGAGCATCGGGTCCGTTACTGATGAAGAGTGATAGGACACCCCCTAAGAGTGACACACAGCTTAATGTACTTAGAAAGGAACCATTGCAAGAAATACAACAATCACACATATCTGTGGCCTTGAGTGACAGCCTCAGTACCCCCTCAGGGCTCAGAAAAATGTCTACACTTCCTGTGAATTTGCCTATTGGTTTATTAGCTGTACAGTTACTGTAGAGTCTTGTGGGTTCCAAGACATACAACTATACTTAAGGAAGAGTTGCTTTCTGCAGTTCAATACATCATTAAAATATCATAACATGGCAATATGACACGTAATTGTCATAAAACTTTCTACTCATCTGAGCTGTGATCATTTCAAAAGATACAGGGTAAGTAGAATATAAAATTTGACATCTGATTTCTTGGTTCCTAGTCCAGATCATTCATAGTAATTAACTACTACTAATAAACTCTGAGTTCCTTTAAAGCAATTTCCGACGGTATGATCTGTTCTTTCATGCTGAGCTTCTGTGCCCCACTTCCACAATACTTCCCATTGCAGATGTGGTCTGAGATGAATTTGATCACACTCTGGAGATATTCTAATAAAATCTGGCACTTTAGCCAACTTATTTACCATCAACAAGATAATTAGCCCTGAGACTGACTCTCTGAAGAGAGCAAGGTTCATATGGGAAGCATATCGAAAGAAAAAAATGCGAAAGGCCTGCTATAGCTTAACAATGACCCCAGTTGTCATTTAAAGAGCCTCAGAATATTATTTAAATGGTGAATACAATGCCTTTGAAAGAAGAGAAAAGGATTACGTATTTTGCCAGAAATAAAACATTCCTACTTAGTTTGTAAACACCACTAACTCTTGTACAATCTTGAGGTAAATGAGCCATGAGTCAAACATCTCTGTGAAAATTCATGACCCATTAATAGAGAAATAGAAATAACACAGCCTCAAATGATCATCTAAACATCTTTAAAGAAACTACCAAGCGACTAAGATCTCCCCACGGGTAAATATAAATATTTCCTATCATTAAAGGAAAGCGAAATTAGTGAAAACTTGTCTTCTTAGAATGGAACTGTAAGAAATAGAAATAGCTCATGCTTCAGAGCCTCCAGGTACACACAGATGCTCCCATGTTATCTGATTCTTCCCTATTCAACCACCTACACTTCATAGGTCTGTTCATAAGACTTCATGATCCCCACTTTCAGAGGACTGCACCCTCATTGGTGAAATTATGGAGTCCAATGAAATCATCTATCATTGGTGTGAGTTAGGAGTAGTTTCCTTTTGTGCTTTGTAGGAGGATTAGGGAGAATGTGGGAATTGGGAAGTGCAGTGGGGCAGGAGATAGGTTGATGAATATGTCCACTTTTAGTTAGCCCGATCAAAATAAGGAGATATTCTCATTCTTTCTCCCAGCACAGTGCTTTCGTCACCTGCTTACAAGGCCACAGAGGTATATAGACACAATTGGTTATCTGGTCACTTGGTATTTGTCACGCACAACATAAGAGGGATATGCTAACAGTTTGATAAAGACACCCTCAATACTCATCTTGCTGATAATACACCTTCATCCAGTTGCAGACATATTGGTTTCTTCAGTTCTTTTTTAATACCTTATATTTATTTATTTTAAGAATATGAGATGAGTTTTTACAAAGCATGAGTGTATTAATATGTACCACATGCATGCCTGGTGGACCACAAAGGTCAGAAAATGGTGTAGAGTCCTTGGAACTGGAGCTAATCGGTCATCAACCACCACAGTGGTTACAGAGAACTGAACCTGGGTCCTCTGCAAGAACAACAGTTGCTCTTAACGGTGGAAGCAACAACCTAACTCCTGTTCCTTCAGTTGTTGACAATGTAGTTCTTTAAATTAAATGTGTGTGTGTGTGTGTGTGACATGAGCTGAACTCTGATAGAGACACTTGATTTTGTCTTCTACAACTCTCTTGCTAGTCACATGCTATGGGTATATGACACTTACAAATCAGACTATAATTTCAAATCTCCATTTCCCCTGTATGGATAATCATTTGCTCCATCCCCAGTGGTTCATACTCACCACACAATTAGCCTTATATCACAGTGCGGATCTAATATCCCACAAATCAAAATGAGATTTGTAGCATTTAAAGCTTTGAAATAAAAGTAGGAATGTCAATCAAACCATTCACATAGAAGTCAAAGTTTCTTATTCTAGCTCTGGGAAAAGTGGACGCAATAAGCATTCTCAGATGACTGTCAACAACGCCTGGAGTGCTGCTGTGTACCCAGACCTTTCTCGGAGAATGAGCTCTTAAGGGACTCTCAGTCCTGAAATGGAGTTGGGGTGAATGGAGACAACAATATCTCCTCTAACACTGAGCTGGAGGAAAAGTTCAAACCACAGGTAAAATTAACACTTGGTCCTCTGAATGAGATTCTTGGCTGTTTTCCACATTCTATGTAGGGAGTTGGAAGACACAGAATAATAATTAAGAACACATTAAGCGAGCTAATGAATCTACAATATTTTTTTCGTTTCTGAAGTGAACATTTTTAAGAATTTTGAGAGAGCCACTTACATGTATCTCCTTCAACTGCACCACGCATTTGGTTTCATTGAGCTTCTGTTACAAATTTATAAAGACAAATAAGAATGTCAAATTAATATGTTAATTAAATTAAAATTACCATAAAAGCATGCCTGTTGCATAAAAAATAACCTCTGAACTAGTTTTAACAAAACAAAATATAGTTGACATAGAAATTGATAGTTGTTCTAGTAATCCATCATACTGTTCTTAATAGATCTAAAACACAATGTTTTCATAGAGGCGGGGGACAACAAAGGGGAAGGATAAAAGAGAGTGGTGGGAGAGGGTGAGAGCAAAATACACAATGTGTGTATAATACGTAGCCCGGAAACTCATTCTCTCTGTATACTAAGGAAAATTAATTGAAACAACAAACAGAACACTTTTGGTTCTCATGCTCTTCCAATAAGATTAAAGTCCCAGAACTCAAACCAGAAGTTTCCAGTAAATATTGACCAGGGCTGAACTTTGCCAAATCTTCCGAAGGGATAAGCCAGTCTCCCCTCTGTTTAAAGCCTGGATTATGCTTAATTAGGTAAAGGCCATGTAAACTGTTTGGCTATGCACTGAGAGCAGGAAGAACCAGACCACCCTGAGCCGCCATGAGTGAGGTGGAAAAGAAGCCAGTGTCCTTCAGCCTCAGCTCTGGCTTCCAAGGGTCTTCTGGTGTGGAGTCGCTGTCATTAGGCACTGGCTGATAGGTGCCCTGCTTTTCTACTTAGCCTGAGGAATGTCTCCATGATGCCCTCCTCGTTTTGATGTTCTCCACCTGACAGAGTTGCCTCAACTGAGCTAAGCACAGAGCATGTGAGATGCAGAACAGCAACATCAGATCCTCAGTACTCTTTTCCTATCTAGTCCCCTAGTGCACTATTGGTTTTAACTTTTTGATAATATCATACATGTATAGGATGTGGTCTCACTGAGATTCTCTTATTTATTTATGAGGATAAATTACAATGTTAATTGAATTAAATTTACTTTAAATTTTATTCCTTCCCCATCCCTTCTCTTCAAATTCCTTCACTATTTCCTCAGCACTTTCCCTCCCGATTTCATGGGCTCTTACAAAAACAAACAAAAACGAAACACCTACCAAGTCCCTTAGTGCTGCCTGTATAGTCTCAGGTGCAGCACAATCGACTGTATGAGAAGCCATGCAGGTGCCTTAAGAGAACTGATTCCCTGATCTCCAGAAGCCACCAACTGCTCCTCAGTTGAGGAGAGATTTTGTGTGGATTGACCGTGTGCAGGCCTTGTGCATGCAATCCCAGCTACTGTTGATTCATGTTTGTAACCATCTTATCATGTCTGAAAAATACTGTTTTTCTACCTCTGGCTCTTACAATCTTTTTACTTCCTGTTCTTCAAGGGTCACTGACTCAGCCAGATGGTGCTGTGTTCGAACTACAGGTACTCGCTTACCATGCTAAGACCTGGCTGAGAGAGGCTTGACTTTATTATCTCATATTTTAGTATGGCATAAGTTCTACATGCAGGATTGGTGAAGGTAAGATCTGTTCTTCCCATGCAAAGCAGATAAGGGGCCAGCATCCTGAGAAATGGCTAAGTTTGCAGCAATGGAATGAGTCATGAACTGTTTTACAGCTGCAGGATAAGATGTGTTATGTCCCAGTCAGAGAACTCTGCATGGCTGATTTTCACTTAAGTCATCTTACTGTAAACACTGAGAGCTTCCCAGCCTGAAAAGACTCTTGAAAATGCAAACGTTAAAATGGAGCCAATGGGGGCTGTGCCTGAAAGAAGCAGAGGTGCTCAAACTGTCTGGGATTTGGACTGCAGTCAAGCCAGAGTTCTTAATGCAGTTGGGGTTCCTCTGAAGCTTATCTGAGCTCATCTAGCAGTTCTTTCACTGGCAACAGAATCATGAATTACTCACAGAGATAGGGCCTGTGACTGATTCCCAGTTGGTCTCTGAGGCTGCTTCGGGTTGGAAATCTTCCTGGAAGGTAAAGACATATCTGTAAGTAAGTCACCCCTCGGCTCAATTCCCTACACAAGGCTGCAACATCTCAGCCTTCCGAATGTTGTTCCAATGAAGTGGAAACAAGACCAGGGCTACATTATTAACAAGCGGATCACCATTTCTATGAAGCATCTTCCCCCAAGAGCCCCTTTCACTCCAAACATGGAGAGCTGTGCCAACATTGTCTTGTAAATATGAGAGAAACAGGAAATGTACAGACAGAAGTTCAAATTCAAAGTGGCCATCAGTTGGTGTGTGACCTCGAGTGACCTTCTCAGCCTCTAATTCTTCTCTTCTTCATCTGTAATTGGCTGGGGTGTTTAAATTGCAGAACTGTTTCAGGAATTGACTGTAGTCATTATGCAATTATAATTGGCATTTAATAAGAGCTTAATACACAGAAAGAATAATTATTGTCATTCTGGATGTGCGTTTGGTTTAAACTAGGCTCTGAATCAAGTTCAGTTCTGCCTGCTAAGCCAGTCCTCAGCAGCAATGATCTTTTCAAAGATTAACCTTAGAGGCTGTCTGGGACTCCATTAACAAATATCAGGAAGAATGGCAGGGGGAAGACCGCTGCTGGGGGACTGAAAACAGAGCCAGCCTAAGAAAGTTATCTCCAACAAGTCTCAAAGGATTTGTAATAGCTACTGCATCCACAGAAAGAATTCTCCCCAGAGACAAACTTAGCTTCCATTTGCATGCTGCTTTCACATTAATTCCTCCAGCACTAGCACACCACACACACACACACACACACACACACACACACACACACACACACACATAAACCACACACAGACCCACACCCACACTGGGAAGGAGAGTTGAGCCTACCATTTCTACATGTCACAGGAAGCTCCTTGTTTCAGTGAAAATAAGTCATGCTGGTAATTTTCCAGACTGAAGACTGAGTTGAGTCTGAGGCATTTTGTGAGGATCCTAAGACATATTCAGTGACTCAAGCCGAAACTTTATTTGCTTAAGTGTGCTTATGGAATGAGAGCTGAGAATCAGGTCTAAATCTCATTTGCATCTTGGACACATGAAAGTGTATCTTTTTTTTTTTATAGAAAATTTTTGTTTTATTTCTTCTTTTATTTTTTTTCATGTAGAAATGTTATGAAAATGTTTTGAGAGCTTGATGCATAATTCCCAGAGGGAGGATTCTAATGAAAACTTCTCCTACCAACAACCCTTACTAAGTACCTAAAACATGAGGTTGGGGGGATAGGAACACTGAGGCTGGCTGACAATTGAGAGACCTATGTTAACGCTGTACATCTTTCTGACACCCCAAAAAATTGAGCAGAAAAATTGCAGAGAGATACTCACTTTGAATGTAAAATGAGAAGCTATCATGATCAGACCCCAAAATACACTAAAATGTCAATTAATGAAAGTTTTTTAATTGTGTGAACTCTATAAGAATTGCACAGTTTGGAGCTGAAAAGATGGCTCATTGGTAAGAACATCAACTTGCTGATTTTCTAAAGGACCTGAGTTTGGTTCCTAGCAACCAAACCCACAGCTCACAACCTCCTGTGACTCCAGCAAATCTGAAACCCTTCCTGGTCTCCATAGACCCATTCCTGTAGCATAATACACTCACACAGACACATACATCACATAAAAAATAAAATGAGCCCAAAAATAAAAAAGAAATTTCATAAAATTTCAAGTCAATCCAAATCAGTTGACTAAAAGAGTTGCCAAGAAATTACTTGGCTGAGTTGGTGCCAATGAATTTTTTTTCAAACTGGAAATTTGAAAAAAGTCTGGTAATTATAAATATGCAACCCATAAAGTTTTATTATTTATGGATTTAAAAATAACATAAACCATATAGCAGCTTAATATTAAGTAGGTGAAGTTTTCCCATAATAACTATCGCCCATTTTTCTTCTTAGTTCCATCCTTCTTCTACAGTTCTACTTTCTTCCCACTCCCAGTTAACCACATTAGAATAGATATATTAAATAAGCATGTGTCTACTATTGTGGCATACTAGAAGATGTAGCGAACAAGATCTTTACTGCTGTAGTGTTTTAAGTTATAACACAAGAGTGAGGTGCAAAAGCAAGTTTAGGAACCAAAAGTCCACTGTGGTGAGCAAAATCAAAAAACTTAGAGTTTACAAGAACACAGACCTGACATACCTAGACAAAAAAAGGTCTCTTTTTGCTGCCTTTGTTTCATAAATTATTATAATGGAGAACAGACAAATGATGGGGGAAGAAACTAGGATACTCAATTAGAAAGTCTCTCTGGAGGCTTCTTTAGCTGGAATGGGTAAGGACCAGGGCATTCATTCTTTGATTTCTACAGACTATGCAAACAGCATTTGAGATTCTACTTCACAAAAGCTCTGACAGTTGAACCCATTTCTAGACTCAGTATCTCCTCATGCTGTTATGGCTGCCGAAGGAATAGCAGAGGATGAGGACATGTCTCACCCGATGCTTAATTGTCTTCCTACCTGTCTCAGTGGTGTTGAGATGGAGGGAGCATATTGCTTGCTTGCATTTGATTTAATTATAATTTGTTGCTGTTGATTTGTTTGCTTTTGTTTACTTGAGAGAGTCTTGTGTAGCCTGAGGTGACCAGGAGAGACATCACCAGGGTGGGTGAAATTCATTTCTGTTATAAAAGTTGGCATTGAACGAAATGTCCGCTGCTCACCTAGAGAGAACTGGATCACCTATGATGTGGGCTCTTGATTATCCTTTAATCCAACCTCAGTGAATAAAAAGAAAGAAACAGCAAAAAATGTGAGATGTGAATATAGGGATCAGAAAGACCTATAGTAGGATGATGTATCCAAACAAAGGCAGACTGGGGCTTACAGGAACCTCTTGGAAGCAGATAAGAAGATGGCACTGGGTGAAAGGCGAGGGGTTTTGTGGAAGAATACACTGCCAGGTCTGTAAGCATGGTTTTCATTATTATAACCACATATTCTAATCTGAGTCCTTAACAGTGAAACAAGAGTTATTTAGTTCAAAGTTTTGAAAGTCCCAAAAGTCTCAAACAGGGCAGCCCTGTTTATTAGGCTCCCAGCAAGGGCCCAAGGGCAGGTGACAAGACAGTGACAGTTTGTGTGAGGAGAAATCACACCTTGACACAGGAAGTGCAGAGGCTGGGGAATTATATCAGTTAACCCCCAGGTGACATAAGAAACTCACATTAGGCCCCAACTGTCAAAGGTCTGACTACACATTGTCACCCAGAAAACAAAGTGCTCAACACATGACCTCTTGGGCTCACACTCCAGCCATAGCCAGTCCACAGCACCAGGTACGGCAACGCCATGAGCAGTTTTCCTTCACTTGTGTGAGTAACATCTACTAATTCCCCACTTCATTGGAGTGTAGCCTCTAAAGTGAGGCTGCCTCATGAGAAAACTATTTCTTCCCTCAAGGACTTTGAAATCACTAAACTCATTTGAGTTCTCTGATAAATCTCTGCTCATGTAACATTGAAGGTGGCAGACAACTGTACCTGGAAAGAAGTTGGAATGATATAAAAATTCTTCACAGACCTCGAAAGAACAACACTCACCTTCATATGGAAAATAAAAAATCCCAGAATAGCCAAAACAATCCTGTACAATAAAAGAACTTCTGGAGGCATCACCATCCCTGACTTCAAACTCTACTACAGAGCTACTGTAATTATCAGTTCTGTCTCTTTAAGAGACAAGTCATGCCAACTCCCTCCCCATCTGCCAAGGCAGGCAGGTCTTCCTTCCTGCTTGCAGCCTGCAGCATGAGTCTCTTCCTTTTCCATCTTCCTCTCTGAGAGGCAGCTTCTGCCTCTCCCCACTTCTCCCCTCCCCTTCCTTTTTCTGCTCTTCTCCTTCTCCCCCTTCTCTTCCATAACCCACTAAATAAATATCTAACCTCACTCTGCATGGTGTGCCTAACCGTCTGTCTCTCACCCGCTGCCTGGGACGAGCCACCTTCAGAGACCTGAGGCATGGTGGCTTAGTCTCGTGCACTGTCCCTGCCTGAGACAGGCTGCTCTGTGGCCAGCTGCCTGCTCCACTTGGGGACCTACAGAGTTTCTGCCACTGCAGCCACTGGGGATCTGGGGATTTGCAGCATTTTTAATTAATCCATTACAGCTACAGTACTGAAAACAGCCTGATATTGGCATAAAAACAGACAGGAGGACCAATGGAACCAAATCGAAGACCCGGATATTAATCCATACATCTTCAAACACCTGACTTTTGACAAAGAAGCAAAACATATCAAATGGAAAAAAAGAAAGCATATTTAACAAATGGTGCTGGCATAACTGGATATCAACATGTAGAAGAATAAAAATAGACCCATATCTATCACCATACACAAAACTCAAGTCCAAAGGGACCAAAGACCTCAACATAAAGCCAGCCACACTGAACCTCATAGAAGAGAAAGTGGTAAGTACACTAAACACATTGTCACAGGAGACCACTTCCTAAATATAACACCAGAAGTACAGACACTGAGAGAAACAATTAATAAATGGGACCTCCTGAAACTAAAAAGCTTCTGTAAAGCAAAGGACACAATCAAGAAGACAAAACAGCAGCCTACAGAATGGGAAAAGATCTTCACTAACCCCACGTCAGACAGAGGTCTGATCTCCAAATATACAAAGAACTCAAGAAATTGGTCATCAAAAGAATACATAATCGAATTTAAAAAAAATGGAGTACAGACCTAAACAGAGAACTCTCAACAGATGAATCTAAAATGGCTGAACGGCACTTAAGGAAATGTTCAACATCCTTAGCTATCAGAGAAATGAAAATCAAAACAACTCTGAGATTTCATCTTACACCTGTAAGAATGGCGAAGATCAAAATCACTGATGACAACTTATGTTGGAGAGGTTGTGGAGAAAAGGGAACATTTCTGCATTGCTGATGGGAATGCAAGCTGGTACAGTTTGGATGTCAGTGTGGTGATTTCTCAGAAGATTAGGAAGATTACTTAAGACCCAGTAATACCACTTTTGGGTATATACCCAAAGGATGCTCAATTGTGCAACAAGGAAATGTGCTCAACTATGTTCATAGCAGCATTGTTTGTCATAGCCAGAACCTGGAAACAACCTAAATGCCCCTCGATATATACAGATCTAATCTACATGGGAAATAGAAAAAGACAAGATCTTATGAGTAAATTGGGAGCATGGGAGCTTGGGGACCTTGGGAGAGGGTTGAAGGGGAGGGGAGAGAAAGGGAGGGGAGCAGAGCTCCATAAAAATTTAAAAAAATGTTTCTGTACATAACATAAAAAGAAGAAGGTGGGATGAAAAAATTTCCATGTCAAAAGACTTGGAATCTTGCATGGTAAGTAGGTTAGTTCCCAGAGAAGGCCAAGAAGTTGAACTTGGTGTCTGAGATCTGTACACAACGTACAGGTGAGAGTAGTCAGAGGAAGCTTCCTTTAGGTCCATCTCACCAGACACTGAAACTTGAGATGGATTTGGGAACTTTCTCCTCAAAGAAGAAAAATAATTAAGGGATGAATTAGAGGAACAGTGTAAAATCCAGAAAGGCTTTTTAAAATTTCAGAACTAGAAATAGTTTCAGAATTTATTAGCCCAATTTCATTGTTAAAAATTTACAAAAAAAAAATCAGTGGGTCATATATAACTGCGGGAGACATGTGGCAGGCTCTGGGATGTAGCTGCCTTTGAGTGAAGCAGGAGAATGGGGTGGGGTGTGCACCTCTGAAGTCTTCTTCCAGAGGATGGCAGGACTTAATGAATTCCGTGATTCCAATTTGTTTTCTTATATAGACACTTATGCATTTTATTGGTTAGGGAGATGGCTCAGTGGATAAATCGTCTACCTGTCATCCATACCCGTGGATCTGGGTTTGAATTGTTAGAATTGACATAATACTGTTAGGGTCCGCGAGAAATCACATAAAAAAACCCAGTCACTTATGCAGTCAGTACAAGTACTTTATCAAAAAACAGCTGCCAACCAGTTGGGGTGCTACATGGCGACCCCAAGAGGCTTGCAGGCCCCCTTTTAAGCCAGGTTAGGGGAATTCCAGGGAAGAGAGATTAGTCTGGTGCTGACTGGTGGGCGGCTCTCTTGGTTAGGGACTTTCCATTGTCAGGGTAGGGAAAGCTATCTTTGACTTTCAGGAGACAGTGGTCAACTGCTGGGCTAGCAGGAGGCTAAAGGGGCACCTGTTGATTGGCTGCCTCTGAGTTGAGGTTTCCCCTGAGACCTCTTGATCAGCTCTGGCTGGTGAGGGCTACTAGCGGAGGAGACTGTCTTGGCCCTTGTCTGGCTCCCCTGGCCCTCTCCTTACCAAGCCTAGAGATGTGCATCTCTAATCCCAGAGTTTCTATGGAGAGACTGGGGGGGGAGGGGGGAGGAGGCTGGAGAATCCCTGGCATTCATCACTAAGAAACTGTCTCCACCACAGAGTGTGAAAACTGGCAACTGAGGCTGTCCTCAGATTTCCACAAACTCACACACGGGAACACACACACACACACACACACACACACACACACAAGGGAGAGAGAATATGTATGAGGCCTTTTCAAAGTATAAAAGGGCTTTCGTGCATAAGCTCCTAGACAAGCGTGATGTGAAGAATTCCCAGGTTGTTCACTGTGTGAGCTACAGAATTCCAGTCAGAGACTGTAAAAGGAACAACTGATAAAAGAATTCATTACATTCCAGATAAGATGCAACTTCACCTTCTGTTAGTCACACAAATAAGAGACATTTAAGAAAAGCTAGTTTCTGTGTTAAGTTGCCATCATTTATAAGTGGGATGTTGAAAATGAGTTTATAAAAGGAAACAGCATCCTTTATGGGAACAAGATACCAAGCCTCTGAAGTTTTAGATCTGAAAGATGAATCTTGGCATAATGGGGAGATATAACTTCTCAATACATCTTGTGTGATCATTGTTCATCTCCTCCACTAAGCCACCCCATCAAGTCCAAAATACTAGGCAAGCCTCTGGACTGCCTGACACTCCTACTTGAATATTCATGTTCCGGTGTCAGCCAGCAGGGTGCTGTAATTGCATCAAATCCTTGCAGTCTTCCACTCGAGATATTCAGTGCAGCTTGCCTGCTTTTGCAGGAAGTACCTGTGCCTTCTGCCTGTATGATGTCATTGCTGTGTCCTCTCGGACTTGCTGTTTGGCTTTTCTCAATTGTGTCGACAATGGCTTTTTAGGGTCCTTTAGAGAGCCTTGAGGTTGAGCTTCTTTCTCCTTAATTGGATGCTGTTTTCTCTGCCTGGCAGCACCTCCCTCAGATGTTGCTGGTGCTGGCTCCTCAGCGGTTAGTTGTCTGCCGAAATATCAGACTTTAGAGAATACCCTTGGGCTCCTTAACCACATCTTCACTCCAGGTCACTCGTGCTCTGCCCTGTCAACCCATTTAATTTTGTTGAGGTTGTAAGGAATGTCTGGAATGATTAATCTCTTATTTCTTTGCTGATGACTTTATTAACTAGAATGGAGAGACCATAGTCTTTTATTTTATACTCAACCTCAAGGGCTTTGGTGTGTTTTCACGTTGAACTCCAGTTTTCCTGGCTTCTAGATGAGCAGCAGAAAAGAGGCAGCTTGCTCTCTGACAGGTTTCTATGATTTAAACAACATCATGATAGTTTAGATATAACACACTGCTTTTTATGAGTGTTCTTACCAGAGCAGTGCCCTCAGTGTCACCTGAAGTGATACTGAAATAGAACAAACACTGAGCAAGCATTTGAAATGTATCAAAACACCCTAGTGTCTTAAAAAAAAAATACATTTCTGCTCTTTGTTAAAACACACTCATGCAAACACTTTAACAGCCGTGTCCTATCTCGGGCAGAGATAACCATTTCCTAACTCCTGGGATCTGGTGTATATTGAGATCTGTTTCCTTATCTTCTGTTCTGAGCTGTAGTAGGCATCACAGAATGGGGCAAGCCCACGGCTTGGTCACTTTGTTCCTCCAATCTGTTCAGGGGATTGCCAGACGGGTGTGATGGGAACTTACTGTAGGGAGAAAATGACGTTTCCAGACGGGTGTGATGGGAACCTTACTGTAGGGAGAAAATGACTTTTCTTGAGATGAAAAACTTGAGCTCAGAGAGTTGAATGTGACACACATCATTCCTCCCCATCAAGTGTCAGAGTTAGACCCCAAGGAACTACAGTGTATCTGTAGTCATCTGCTCTTTTCAGCTCAAACTACATTATAAATCATTCTATAATCACAGGCATTGTAATCTACACTGCTTTCATATAATAAGAATAATTCATTTCATTTAATATAGTATTTTTCTTAGCTCATTCCCTCATGTTTAAAAGTTTATTATATTTTGTTAATAAAGCACATTGTTGGCATATTCCCTCATCCCCTGCCTTTCACTCCTTGGGCTAATTTAAAAAGCAAACATGATACTCTGCTACTCAGTTTTAAATAGCACAGTAAATAGAGTTTGATTTATATGAGGAAAGAATTGTGGAGATACATAGAACTAAAATCTTAAATACAGATAAGTATTTTATATCAGTGCAGTAAAGAAGCAATATTTCATTTGAAATTTTACTTATATTTATTGCTTTCTTTGTGTGCATGTATATTTGAGCATGTGAGTGCATGTTTGTGCATGTATGTGTGTGTTTGCGTGTCTATGCATGTTTGTGTAGGTGCATATACCCTCATCTATGTGTGGAGGTCAGAACCAGTGCTCTCCTTTCACCATAGACTTCAGGGATGGAAGTCAGGTTATCAGACTTAGTAAAAGGCACCTTCTCAACCAGTCCTAGAAGCAAAATTTCCAACCACAAAAGTCAAACTTGAAAAACATAAAACATATACACTGTATCTGTAGAAGATCTGTAAATCCAAAAGATATCAAAACAAAATTACAAGGATAAGGTGTAAATGGATAAGTACAAATAATTAATGTCTATAAAATTAAAATGAAATCATAGATCCAAAAACAATAGATGGTCAGTTTTGATATCATGTTCTTATTATAGAAAAATGTACAGGTGTCTGACTGAGAAGACCTAAAATACACATTTACAATGGCATTGATATTAGTTAACCATGAATGGTAGATGGTCTGCTTTTTTCTCAATGTTCATATGTCACAAAATTTCATAACATTTCATCACAAACATCTGGTTTTAATAACAAAAGGATATTTTTTTAGACAAGGTTTGTGTGTGTGTGTGTGTGTGTGTGTGTGTGTAGCACTGGCGGTCCTGGAACTAGTTTTGTAGGTCAGAGTGGTCTTGTCAAAATGATAAAACTTTAATATAGCAATGTAAGAGAAAAATATTGATTAGAAGATGCCTGATCAATCATCCTTTAAGTCTTATCTGCTATTAAATTATATCCTTCAAGTTCTTATTCCTGGTTTCCCTGTTGGAAGATAATAACCTTTTAGTAAATTACTAAATAGAGTATTGTTGTTTTAATTAGGCAAAGGTGTGTTACATTTGTTTATGCTGTGGAATATTACTTTCACTGTGTAGAGCTGTGTTATGTTTTTTACGTTGTATTTGTTTAACGATGTAAGACTGTGTCTTTAATTATGTAAAAATGTGTTGCATTTGTTTCACCTTACCTGCCTAAGGAGTCTGATTGATCTAATAAAGAGTGGAACAGCCAGTAGCTAGGCAGGAAAAGGATAGGTGGAGCAGGGAGGGAAAGGGAAGAAATAGGAGGAGAAATCTAGGCTAGGAAGAATGAGAGAGGAAGAAGAGAGAAGAGAATAAGGGAGACACCCTCGGTCAGTCAGCTGTCAGCCAGCTGTCAGCCAGGAGATACAAGAGTATATAGGTGAAAAGAAAATTAACAAAAAAAAGAAAGAAAAAGGTCCGAGGTAAAAAGTAGGTAAAAAGAAAAAAGTTAATTCAAACTCAGAGAGATAGTCAGAAACGAGCCTAAGCTAGGTTAAGCGTTCAAAACTAATAAATCTCCACCTCATGATTTGGGAGGTGGCCCGAAAGAGAAAGCCTGGTACAGGATATTATGCAAAGAAAAGTTCTAGAATGCACCACAATGACCTCTAATGCAAGACAAACGATGTCTTGAGAATCAGCTATACATCATCATCAATTTAGGGCCTTTCCAGGTGTATGCACACACACTCGTGAGCACCTCTCCCCTTTAAACAGAAGAGAAAAGTAAAAAACAGTCATAAAACATGCAATTAGCCATTAAATTAGGGCTAGACAGCTATTGACTAGTTAGGCTCTGAAAACAATTTACCTGCAGATTTAAAGCAAATCAAGCATGATAACACAAATTTTCAAGAGCTATCTTTGCTACTAAAGAAAAATGAACAATGGGGGATTTCCACTTATGGAAGGGATTCTTGCGATAACTTAGCCTTTGATATTTGTTCCTTTGCATTCATCTGAGAAAGAAAGCAGAAGGCTTATAAGTGAACAAATGTTCCACTCATTCAGCAGAGTGAGCTTGTCACACATTCAATTACAGAGTATTGTATTGATATCTTTTTGTACAAATGAAGATCAGGGGGTGGAGCTAGCCACTAGCTAACCATAGAGGTTTGGAGGTCTGTGCAGATAGACAGGAAGTGATATGGCTGGGCAGAGAGAGGAAGTGCTAAGGCAGGAGGAGAAAGGAACTCACTCTCTTTTTGGCAAGGAAGTTGAGAGGTAAGGTGGCTGTGGTTTTGCTCCTTCGTCACTCTGACTCCCAGCATTTTCCCCAGTACCTGACTCATTAGAACTCATGCTACTGAACACCTTCAAGGAATGTCCAAAATGGATTCTTCTCCTACCCCTTTAGAGCAGAGCTGGGGACTTCTGTTTTGAAGACAGCTTTTGCCACGCCTATATTCCAAATCTAGAGTGTTCAGCTGGTCCCATCTCACTCAGAATAGTTGGCCATTTTCATCCTAAATTGGGTGTGAGCACACGAGCCATTGACTACACATTGCTAGACGAATAAATTCACTACCGCCACACAACATATGCAGTTACTTATATTTTCTCAAAGCTTGTAACTAAAACAACCTTTAACTTAAGGAAAACTTCCACTAGGAAAGTTTCAGAAGACATTTCATAGAATATTTTTCATCATCTTGAATACTTTTCTTTCATTTGCTCTTTTATGCTCACCTTGCAGAGGAAGAAAATAAATATCTTTGCTCATCAAAGTTTTGCTTCTTGATTGATTTATTGCTTTGAAGTATTTCCTCTGCAATTAGAAAGATACACCAAAGGGTTGTTGGAATCCATGAGCCAACAACTAACAAATAGACTCTCAACATTATCCCTCCAATGAATTCCCTGCCCACTCACAGCACTGTGTGCTCTTCTCATGACCTACTGCGGGAAAGTCAAATATTTTTAAACCTGGAAGGCAGAGGAATAAGATCACTCCACAAGGGAGATTTTTTTTTTTATAACAAAGCCTTTTGATCCTACAGCACTTGAGTTTCTGTCAGGAAGCCAAAATTCTACATGCAGAACTGATAATACAGCAGCGTCTGCAGGGGTGGATAAAGCAAATGCTAAGCTCACAGAAACAACAAGCTCTGATCCAATAAGCATCCTTTGTTGGAGCATATTTGACTAATCATCAATGAATCACTTATAAAGATAATATGAGAAGGAAGGGCAGTTGTTACTGGCAAATAGTTTTTTAAAAGATTTGTTTATTTTCATTTATGTATCTGTGTCTTAGTGTGTATGTGACCATGTGGACAAGTACCCTCAGAGACCAGAAGAGGTTGTCTGATGACCTGGAGCTGAAGTTACAAATGGTTGTAAGTTACCTAACAGGGGTGTGGGAACTAAACTCAGGTCCTCTGCAAGAGTACCAACCACTCTAAACCATTGACTCATCTTTCCATCCCTGAGTCAAAGACATTTAATATAGAGCATACCAAAAGTTGAGAATAATTATTAATAAAAATTAAAAACTGTCATTTAAAGGCAGAAAATCTTAATTTACCTCTGGAATTTAATAAAACATGATACTTAAGAGTTCTAAGAAATGTGCAGACAGTAAGTTGGAGGAAGATATGAGAGAGTACATGAGATCTGAGATGTCCAGGGCAGCTTGCAGACACAAGGTAAATTATTTACCCAAATCAGAAACAAACAAACAAAAAGTCTGCAGTTACTCATTTTGTACCATGAGCTGAAATGATACTGGAATAGAAGAGGTAGACTATAGGGATATTTTATTTGTATTTTAACAAATATAGCTTGCCTGAAGATCGGAGAGTAAAACAGCCACACTGGTCAGCCTTCAGGCCAGGCAGCGACAACATACACCTTTAATCCCAGTAGCCACACTAATATACCATAGAAATCGGGCAGTGCATGCCTTTAACTCTAGTTCTAGAGAGGAATATAAACTGGGAGGAGAAAGCTGACAGACACAGTCTCATTCTGAGGTTCCTGGAGGCAAGATCACCATTTCAGATTGAGGTAGAGGCAAGAGACAGTGGCTGGCTGCTTTGCTTTTCTGACCTTCAGGTTGACCCCCAATTTCTGTCTTTGGGTTCTTTATTAATCATGCGCCAGTAGACTGTCAGAAAAGTTCACTAATGCATGCACTTTTGAAATGACAGAAATTTAAAGGGGTTATACAGAAAACTGCAAAACATAAAATACGGCTTTGGTAATTGTTTCTGGCATGTCTTTTTTCTTTTCTCCCCCAAACAAATGACCAGAGAAAATTTAGTTCACACCAAGCAAATTCTATTAGAGATCTCTCTATGATGTGGTTGCTGAGAAGCTAGTGAAGATGAAAATTTGTGAACAATTCTTTTCTACTAAGATAAACCACTGGAAAGCCACAAAAATGGTGCAGTTATTAAGAGCACTGGTTGTTCTTCTAGAGGATCTAGGTTGGATTCCTAGTACCATCATGGCAGTTTACAACTGTCTGTAACTCATTTTGCAAGGATCTGACACTCTTGATTGGCTTCTATGGGCACCAGGTATGCAAGTGTTATACAGACATACATGCAGGAAAAACACTTATACACATGAAATAAAAATTAATAAAAAAAACTTTGGGTAATTGTAATCAAGCAACTGAAAGAATTGTATGTTAAAATTTTCAAGTTGTTGAAGAAAGAAATTGAAGAAAATATTAAAAGATAGAAAGATCTCCCATGTTCATGGATCAGTATGATTAACATATGAAAAATGACAATCTTACCAAAAGAAATCTACAGATTCAATGCAATCCTCATCAAAATTCCAGCACAATTCTTCACAGATCTTGAATGGACAATTCTCAGCTTCATATGGAAACACATACATACATGCACACATACATGCATTCACACATGCATGCACAAACAAGAACAGAAAGCTAAAAGAGTTATGACTAATAAAGGAACTGCTGGAGGAGTCACCATCGCCAATTTTAAGTTGTACTACAGTTATTAAGTTGTAATAAAAACAACATGATATTGATATGTACACAGAGATGTTTATCAATAGAATTGAAATAAAGGCCCAGACATAAATCCACAAACCTATGGATACCTTATTTTTGAAGAAGTCAGAAATACACAGTGGAAAAAAGATAGAATCTCCAACAAATGTTGTTGGTCAAAGTGGATGTCTGAATGTAGAAAAATGTAAATAGATCCAAACTTATCTCCCTAACTAAACTCAATAGAAATCCAGATATACTGAACCTAATGGAAGAGAAAGTGGGGAATAGCCTAATACAGGAGAAGAATTTTTGAACAGAATACAGATAGTGCAGGCACTAAGATCAACAACTGATAAATGGGACCTCATGTAACTGAAAAGCTTCAGTAAGTCCAATGGTACAAAATGGCTACCTATATAATGATAAAAGATTTCTACCAATTCCACATCTGACAGAGGACTAATATCCAAAATATATAACGATCTCAAGAAACGAGTTATACAAACAAAAAATCCATTCAGAAGTCCTTGTTTTTTATTGCTGAGTAGTACTCTAATATGTATATATTCCATACTTTCTTCATCCATTCTTCAATTGAAGGGCATCTAGGTTGTTTCCATGTTCTGGCTATTACAAACAGTGCTGCTATGAACATAGTAGAGCATATACTTTTGTTGTATGATAAGGCCTCTCTTGGGTATATTCCCAAGAGTGGTATTGCTGGATCCAGGGGTAGGTTGATCCCAAATTTCCTGAGAAACCTCCACACTGCTTTCCAAAGTGGTTGCACAAGTTTGCATTCCCACCAGCAATGGATGAGCAAGGAACCCAGGAACGCGAGGGGTGCACCCACACACCGAGACAATGGGGATTTTCTACCAGGAACTCACCAAGGCCAGCTGACCTGGGTTTGAAAAAGCCTGGGATAAAACCGTCTTGGGAAAAAACATAGAGACAATGAGGACTACTGAGATCTCAAGAACAATGGCAATGGGTTTTTGATCCTACTGCACGTATTGGCTTTGTGGGAGCCTAGGCAGTTTGGATGCTCACCTTACTAGACCTGGATGGAGGTGGGTGGTCCATGGACTTCCCACAGGGCAGGGAACCCTGATAGCTCTTTGGGCTGACGAGGGAGGGAGACTTGGCTGGGGGAGGGGGAGGGAAATGGGAGGCTGCGGTGGGGAAAAGACAGAAATCTTAAATAAATAAATAAATTAAAAAAAATCCAATCAGAAAAGGGAGTACAAATCTAAACAGAGAATTCTCAATAGAGAAATCTCAAATGGTTGAGAAACTCTTAATGAAATGTGCAAAGTCCTTAAGCATTAGGAAAATACAAATCAAAACTACTTTGAGATTCCATTTTCCTCCCGTCTGAATGGCTAAGTTCAATAACATAACTGACAACTCATTCTGGCAAGGATGTGGAATAAGGGGAATGCTCATTCTTTGCTAGTGGGAGTGCAAACTTGTACAGCCACTGTGGAATTCAGTGTGGCAGTTCTTCAGAAAGATGGGAATTGATCTACCCCAAGATACATCTATACCACTCTTGGGCACATATCCAAAAGACCCTTCATTCTACCACAAGGACATTTGCTCAAATGTGTTCATTGTTGCTATATTCACAAAAGCCAGGAATTAGGATTAACTTCAGTGTCCTTCAACAGAAGAGTGGATGAAGAAAAATGTGGTATGTTTACACAATGAGGTATTACTAAAGTGTTAAAAATTAGAAGAAATGTGTAGGCAAATGGGTGGAACTAGAAAAAAATCATCTTGAGTGAAATAGCCCAGAACCAGAAAGACACATATGGTATGTGTTCACTCATAAGTGGACAGCTGTTAAGTAAATGATAACTAAGCTACATGCTGCAGATCCAGAGAGGTTAGCTATAGAAGAAGGGACTAGGGGTACATTTGGATCTCCCTGGGATAAGGAAATAGAATAGATCTTATGGGTCGACTTAGGGTGGGATGGGGACAGCAATGGGAGTATCAGGAGGGGAGATGATGGGAGGTATTGAGGAAGGGAATGCAAGAAAAGACAGCTAGAATTGAGGAACATTTGATGGGAGGTATGGAAACCCAGTACAGTGGAAACCTCCTAAAATATATAAAGGCAATTATAAGGAAGTCTTCAAATAAATGGGGGAGAAAGAGTCCCATCTGGCCATCTTTTGTCATCAAACAAAGCTTACAGTGCCACGATTGGATTGCATCCTATTGAGCTGTTGGCCAAAAGGGTCCCATGGGAAACAACCCATGCTCTTGCTAAGAATATAGGTTGTTCTCCATATACTGACAACAAGGCCCCATTGTTGAAGACAACACCCACACAACTCATTGAACAGGAGAGGTCAGGCTGGTGCCTACAGGGAATCTTCACCCCCTTATTCTTGTGCCTTTGGTACAGAAAGTGCTCTGCAGGCTAACAAAAGTAAAACATAAACACCAACCCAGCCATAAAACCTTCAATCTACATTGCTGTCCTACCTGCAAAATAGCTGGGGAAATGCTGTCACAAAGCTTATAGAAGCAACCAAATGACATTTGATTTGATTTAAGACCCACTACAGTAAATGGATACCATTCCAGACATTGCTTGGGTTACCAAGAACTAGAGACTGTATAGCCCCCGAGACCCAGGGAAAAGCTAAATGCTACTGCTCTTAACAAAAAGTGATAATGACTCCTAATGATATTCTGCAATCTCATAGATCCATGCCTTATTTAGCCATTATCAGAGAAGGTTTCTCCTGCAGCATATGGGAAAAACAGAGACCCACAGCCACTCATTACATAGAGAGAGAGAGTGTGACCTTGGAACACAAAGCTCCATCAAATTTCTCCTGTCAAAGCTCAAGGAAGCCCATGGAATAGGAAAAAGAAAGAGTGTAAAAGCCAGAGGGGGTGGAGTACACCAGGAAAACAAAGCCTTCTAAATCAGCTCATCAAAATTCACAGAGATGGAAGCAGCATGAACAGGGCCTGCACAAATCTGCATGAGGTCCTCTGAGTTTAAATCATAGCTATCAGTTTACTACTTTTATGAGACTCCTTTGTTGGAGTCTATTTTTTAACTATGTAAAGATTAGTTGAATTCGCTTAACTATGGAAAAATGTGTTGCATTTGTTTATGTTGCAGAATATTTGTTTAATTACATAAAGATGTGTTGCTGTTTTACCTTCCCTGCTTAATTCACCTGAATGGTCTAATAAAAAGCTGAATGGCCAATAGTGAGGGAGGAGGTATAGGCAGAACTTCAAGGTAGGGAGAGTAAGTAGGAAGAAGAATTTATGCTCAAGGGAAGAAAGGAAAAGAGACACCAGGAGCCAGTGAGACAGACACAGAGGAAGCAGGAAAGTAGGGCATACAGAATGAAAGAAAGGTAAAAGTCCTCGAGGCAAAATGTAGATGAATAGAAACAGGTTAAACTAAATTAAAAGTAGTAGTAGAATAAGCCTAAGCTAAGACTGAACTTTCATAATAATAAGTCTCTGGATTTTATTTGGAAGCTGGTTGGCAGCCCAAAGAAAAGACTAACTACACTCTTGAATGTGTAAATAAGTAGCTCTCTGATTCCTGTGCCTTCTCTCGGGGCTTCTTGATCTTTCTGTTGTTTTAGCTTGTGGAACTTCAATGTAATGGTTTTTGTTTTATCTTATGTTTTGTATGTTTTCTTTTCCAATGAGAGACAGAAATGGAGTGTGTACAGATGATAGAGGAAGTGAGGAGGAACTGGGAGGAGTAGAGGGAGGGGAAACTGGAATCAGGATATATGTATGAGAAAAGAATCTCTTTTCCTTTAAAATGAGCCAAAGAGGAGTCTGGATAACCGTTCTGTGGCAGTGGCTGCTGTTTTTTAGGTAATAGACTTTACTGCAGGCTAGTGAAAACTATCCCTACAATGTCTCTTCATCACATCCCAGTATCTTTAGGAGACAAGGAACCAGGAGGACAAAATGCTGTCGTGGTTGAGGATGATGCCTGGTTACTGAGAAGATCCTGAGATATCTGAACCTGAGGCCAATTCCCAGATCTGATCTCTGCTGACCTTTCATTTGCAAGGGCTCTTCTTATATAAGACAAATAAACAATCTTGGTTTGTGCAAAGTACCAGTTTCCATAAATTCCTAAATGTGTTTCAACAGAAGAGAAGATGTAGTGTAGTTACAGGAGCCTGAAAATGATTAGAGATTATACGTTTGATATCACGCTGCTAATCTCAAATACTGTTTATACGGCCAAGTTAAAGGGGAAGGCTAAGGGAATTATTCTATGGCCTTGGGAAATAATTCATTTTAAAACTGAGAGGAGTAACACAGGCCTGGGATATTTATATTTTAATTTCTTATACATTACTCAAAGCCTGAGAAGACAGCAAAAAAGGAAGCATTCTGTTCATTGTCTTGCTTGATTTTTGTAACCATGTCCGAGTAAAGAAATCCTGTTTCTTTGGTAGGGAAAAGCAGCATTAGGTTTCCTGCATGCTAAGCAACATGTCTATCCCTGATATATACTTCCAACCTCAGAAAGTTTCATTTTATGATCAAAATTAAAAAAAAAAAACCCTTTTCATGACTTTGCTAAATTTAGCAATAATTACTTAATTTATTTGTATTTGAACTGCCATTCTATAAACAGATGACCTTTGTCCTAACCGAAAGCTAGCAGCATTGTTAAAGCTATCATTAGAGAAGATGAGAATTATAATCAGTATGAAGATTAAGGCCATGTCACCAAAATCCAACGATTAAAATAATTAGCTCTGCAAACTCAAATCATTTTATTGGTAAATAAAGCATGCAGGATCTGACTTCAGAGAGAAGATTGTGTCTGAAGTTGAAGAGAGAAACCCGCAGGATGTTTATTAGTTACTTGTCTCATTGCTGGGACAGAATATCCGACAAAAGCAGTTCAAGGAAGAGCTGGTTTTGTTTCACAGTCCAGAGGGTAGCCACAGAAATGGGAACTCCTTTTTATGTTTTGTCTACATTCAAGAACTCAACAACTAAAGAGAGGAACGAACACATGGGTCCAGCTTGTGTTCTCCTTTTTATTAAGTCTAGTATCTTGACCGTGGAAACCTTTATGGTGGGTCTTTCCACTTCAATAATGAAACCTAGAAACTCCCTCATGAACATACCCAGAGACTTGATTCTGTGGCATAACCTTATCATGCTGGCAATATAATTAAGCATTGCGCATATTGAACATGTCATATACATACAAAGCCAGGAAGTGAAGCTCTCTCAATATGCTATTTGGCAAGATTTATGGTGAAGAAATCAAGGGAAAAATCTTGTAAGAGTCAGAGAAAGAAAACCATGCAGCATTCAAGACATTTAAAAATAGGTATGTTGCTTAGGGATGTATTTTAGTTTGCTTTCCTTTGTTGACATAAAGCCCTAAACCAAAAATAACTTGGGGTAAAAAGGGCTTATTTCAGTTTAAGGTTGAACTCCATCATACCTGGAAGTCAAGGCAGGAACTGGAGGCAGGAATTGAAGCATGGACCACAGAGGAGCTCTGCTTGTTGCCTTGTTCCCTATAACTTGCTTAGCCTGCTTCTCCATCCAGCCCAGGACCACCTGCCCAGGGAAGGCACTGACTTTCCACTTCAGTTCAGGAAAATGGGGATGGGCCAATCTGGTGGAGGCATGCTCTCTAGTGAGGCCACTCTTCCAAGAAAACTCTAGCGTGTGCCAAGTTGATCAGAACTAACCCAGGACAGAAGTGACTGAGTCTCTGCTGTGTGGCATCTTCTTTCTACATGCTAACCCAATTTTATACTAAATCATCTTGCATCCATCAATGAAGCTGCCAGTCCTAGTAGGTTTTAGTCAACACAAGTCATACCAAATATAAAATATTTGATAGCTGCATGATATTACAGAACTATGTATGTGAATTAATAGTTAATTAAAACTATATCCTGTTTTTTGGACATAGGCCTTTTTTTATGGATTCTCCATACTCGTTTTTGTGATATACTAGAACAGTTGTTAATATAAAGTTTGAAACAAAAGTGTGGCTTTTACACCCTTGCAAATCAACCCTCCCAAGAGGTGAGACTTGCACATTCTTGACTCTTAGTTCCTCTTTCCACTTTCCATTCAGCTAAGGACTCATCAAAGTAGATTTTTTTTTTTTCAGTTTCTGATTTCAGAAATAGTATCCCTGTTTGGGTCCCAAATTAAGCCTGTTGGAGGCAAGGGCCAAGCTCACAGCCATGTGTCTCATTCTGATCTTTGTACAGAGGAAATCCCAGTGCTGTTACCAAGCTGTAAGTGAGCTTCTGAGAACTATGTAATTCATATAATTTCATAACTGGACAGTGTAGTGCTGTTTTTTTCTGGCTGAGAGTCTCCTCACTGCACAGGATAGATGGTGTTTTGGTGAGTAAACCCACATGCAAAGGGTCTTAGAATTCATTTTATCTTGAGTCGATGTGAGTTTCCAGTAGTGTATTGTTATTATTAGCAGAACCACACAGTGACAATTTGTTAGGTAGAACATTAGGCTGTACATGGCAAAGTTTTTACCCTGATCAGCTAGCGTTTGCTTTGTGCTATACTATTTGTATATCACCATGTGCTGTGAACTTAGAGAATATAAATACACTGTTATACACTTATGTCTAAGTTAGGGTTTCTAACTAAAGTTAGGTTGCTGTGAAGAGACACCATGACCATAGCAACTCTTAGAGAGGAAAACATTTAAATGTTGTGGCTTGCTTACTGTTCAGAGGTTTAGTTCATTATTATGATGGTGGGAAGCAAGTCAGCATGAAGGCAGACATGGTGCTAGAGAAGGAGCTGAGAGTTCTTACACTTGACCCACAGGCAACAGGAAGTGGTCTGAGACACTGGGTGTGGCTTGAGCATATATGTGACCCCAAAGCTCATCTCCACAGTGACAACACTTCATTCAAAAGAGGCTACACCTCCTCCAACAAGACCACACATCCTAATAACGGCAAACTCTTTGGGGGCCATTTTCTTTCAAACCACCACATTCTACTCTCTTTATTCCATTTCTTAATCTGTTTACGTACATGAGTACAGGACTTAGCTCTATTCCACTTTCTGGCGCTCCCTTTCTCCTCAAATATTTTTCTATGCTCAGCTTGCTTCTTTTCATTATGTATCTTTATTAGAGTTAACAGGAGTAACCACACAACAGAGTCCATACTAGACTGTTGTGAGATTTCTTCTGCCGAGGGAATGAATTCAAAACTTTGGCCCCAGGCAAACTTTTTCAGAGAAAGGGAAAAAGCAGCCATATTTTTTTTTCACCAAAATATTATAAGAACGATTTCTAAGGAACATACTAAAATTCTTCTCTGAAACCTCCTGAGCTATCCTGCCACAGTTCAAATCACTCTTAACACTGCTGTCTTCCAGTATCCTCCTGGTATGGCCCATTAAGCAGCAGTTAAAACATTCCACTGCTTTCCTAACTCAAATTCCTAAAGCCCAAATTTCTCCGAGCAAAATCATGGTCATGCCTGTCACAGCAAAACCAACCTGAATGCACCCATTCTTGTCTGATGTCGTTGGGACTTCCATTATCCATGGTAATCTGGATCAATCACCCCTTCTAACTCTGTTATTTCTTTCTCAACTTGTTGATTTAGCGGCATTAGGAGCCCAAAGTGACCAAGGGGAAGTCTGAACTTCCAGTTCAATGGAATGTTTGTTGTTCCTCCTGAAAAGGGCACTCTTTCCTCTAGCAGAACTTAGGGTTTCACAAACAAGAAGCAGAACTTCCCTGATGGGTCACTAGTGGCCATAGCAAGTGGAACCATTCCCCTTCCCACCCATTTATTCCTGGACCCGTGGATCCTTGCTATGGAAGAAACGGTACCTTATATTGGACCCAGATTCAAAGCACATGTCGCATTCTGGAGAACCTCGCCCCAGCCCTCCAGGCTGCTACCACTAATTGACACTGTAACTGTGTTTATTTAAAGGCCATTCCATCCGTCTATCAAGTTGGCTGCTTCAGTACGATGGGGAATATGGAAAGCTAGTGGGTTCCAGGATGACAGGCCCACTGTCACAGTTTTCTGGGTGTGAAGTAAATTCCCTGGTCAGAAGCAATGCTGTGTGGAAACCATGCTCATGGATATGGCATTCTGTAAGCTCACAGATAGTAATTGTGGCAGAAAAGTGTAAGAAAGGCAAATCTAGAACTAGAACTAGAATAAGTATCTACTCCAGTAAGGACAAAGCTCTGCCCTTTCCATGGAGGAAGTAGTCCAATGTAGTCAACCTGCCACCAGGTTGCTGGCTGGTCATCCTGAGAAATGCTGCAATATTCAGGGAAGGGGCAGAGAGTTCTTACATCTCGACCCACATGCAACAGCTTGGGTCACTGGGCATGGCTTGACTTCAAAGCCCACCTCGACAGAGGCATACTTCCTCCAAAGAGGTCATACCTACTCTAGCAAGAATACACCTCCTAATAACCGACTTTCTTTGGGGTCCATATTCTTCCCAGTCACACCATCACCTAAGTCAAATATACTTACAAATGTAATTTTGTGGTTAAAAACAGAAAAGGATTCCAAAGGCAATGAGAAACATAGTCACTAACACATCAAGGATAGGGTAAGCTGTTTCTTTTCCCTCCTAGATATGGAAAATTCAGAGCTGGATATATAATATTGTTGCTCCTTGAGTATCATATAGATATTTTGTTTTTGCAGGCCTCATATCTCATACTCAAACCTCAGAACAATTTCTTTATATTTATCAGCACAGCATACCAGGTGGAAGGGAGCACACAGATCTCATAAATTCATGCCATTATTTGACTACAACTTTGTGTGTGTGTGTGTGTGTGAGAGAGAGAGAGAGAGAGAGAGAGAGAGAGAGAGCACACAAACATATTGCATGCACATGTGTATGCTATATGCACACATGCATTTACATGTAGTTCTTATGACCATGCACAGCCAGAGGAGGATGTAAATGTTCCTGCCATAACAGTCACCTCCTTATTCCTTTGAGACAGAGTCTCTCACTGAACCAGGTGCTGGGCTGGCATCCAGCAGGCCCCACTGATTGCTTCTGTCACCCATTGCACTATGCAGTCATATCCAGCCATACTCAGAACTCTATGCAGGTGCTGAGAATTTGAAATCAAGTCCTCATCCTTGCATAGTAGGCACTCATCACTGAACCACTTCACAAACCCCATTAACTGTGATGAGGAAGACCAAAATATGTGTCTTGATCAAGGCACCCAGGTCAGGGTTGTCATGGAGATTTCCTCATGACCGTCATTTGCCTACATGCATGGAATGAAACCACTAAAGGGCTCGGCAACATCACCGCAGGGAGATATAATATCGAAGCTTTGGTTGTTTGATATACCACACAGCACTGTACTACCACATAAGGAGATGAGATTTAATAAAGCCAAGTCTGCTACCTTGTTCCTGTGGGCCCTCTTCAGTCTGGTGTGTCTGTACTGGGGCGGGGGGCACATTTTATCTATCTTCTTATATTTAGTAAACTTAAACAAAATAGTGAACTTTTTAGAAAAGAAATAATAAACCAAAGTTACTTTGAAAGATTATAGAAGAAAAAAATCAAAGCCAGAAATTCCATGCTGTGAGTTTGGGAAACTTTCTGACATGTCCACAATCTCCCCAGGCAATCACAAAATTAGGAGTCACTCTTTATTTTGCTAATCAAACCCTTAAGATATGTTTTCTCATTGAAATACAATTTAGTTCTATCTCACCTCTCAGCAGGGCACAGAAGTACCTTCTTCTCCCAAAGACGAGTTAACATGCTTGCCTGATCAGAGGATGCTGCAGAGGAAGATTCCCTAAGTGCCTCGCAGCAGCTACTCAAGTCAGACGGCATGAATTGATGCAGCTACTATATGCTATTGCACAGCCAGCAGAGATCATAATGATGCTTGAATATAAATGGCCATTGGTTGTTTACTTCAGAGGATGTTTGAGGACATACAAAATAAAAGCAGAACCCTTGACTTCAGAAGAGCAGACTAGTCCAGAGAGTCATCTTGCTGACTAAGGACTATGGAGATGGTTTTAGCTGGAGGAAGTGATTGAAGAATCAGCCTGCTAAAGCAGTGTTTGGAAAATGTCAACTGGGTGCAGACATTTTCAAAGTGTTTCAAACCTGGAACACTGCAGGACTTTCTGTCACTACAGAGTTAATGTGAGGATTAAAGTGGTTAATTAAATTAATTAATTAATTAATTGCAATCTTTCCCAAACAAGTGCAGTGTTTGTGTTTCTATGCCCTCCTCAGAATCACCTGCTATAAACGCAGCTCTTTTTTTTATTTTTTATTTATTAATGATTCTGTCTCGTCCCCGCCACCGCCTCCCATTTCCCTCCCTCTCTCCCTCCCCCAATCAAGTCCCCCTCCCTCGTCAGCCCAAAGAGCAATCAGGTTTCCCTGCCCTGTGGGAAGTCCAAGGACCACCCATCTCCATCCAGGTCTAGTAAGGTGAGCATCCAAACTGCCTAGGCTCCCAGAAAGCCAGTACGTGCAGTAGGATCAAAAACCATTGCCATTGTTCTTGAGTTCTCAGTAGTTTAATTCTATTTCTGACTGACCACTGAGGAGACAGACTACTACTCCAATAACAGAGTTTCTCAGTTCTTCCATAGTCTTGCTTAGAAATGAAGACCGTTCTACTGAGAGGAATTTTGGGGATTCCTAAGTAGGTTCCTACATGTGTAGTGGTAGAAAAGCTTCTGGCGTAGGTGTAACCTGAATGCATTTTTATATTTCTTTTCTTGTAAAAAAAAAAGCCCATTGGTTACTTTATCCAGCTCTATAATAGCCTAACATATTGTCACATAATATAAGAATTGAGATTTTTTTGGAAGCTTCCAAGACTCTCAGCTGTTCCATTTGTCTCCCTCATGTAAAATTTGGATGTATCGCCACAGGTATGTTAGATACATTAGCTCAGCTCTTTTCAGAGATGTTCAGACTTTCTCATAGCTCATTTCTGCAGCACTAGACAGGAGTGGTTACGATCTCTCCACAGGCTTTTTCACAGGTGAAAAGTAAATAGTAACTATTTCCTCCAGAGTGATCTGTACATGGAATCCCCATCCCCTTCCCGCTAGGTTCTTCTCCAGACAAGGAGAATGTCTGGCAAATAGACTGGATGTGTGTAGTTGGCTGACTAGAGTTATTAGCTGTAAATGACCATATGCATAAAAATACCATTTTTATGCAACCTTCAAAACAAAAACTTTAAGGAATGAGGAGAAATAATCATTTTACAATTTGGTGAAGGAATGTAAAAATAAGAAGAGCCCATCCATGGCAACCTACTAATCTGCATGAGAGTTCAGCCTGTTCTTGGAGTGGATAATCCTTTATTCCACCTCATGGTTCTGGATAAAATATTCCTATATTGGAGTATGCTATTACTATTTTTAACACAGAGATAAAATGTAATTTTAGAGTTGGGGGAAAAGTGTACAAATCATTTAGAGAACTTTCAGTGCACAGGTATTCCATTGCTCTCTGTCATGGCTCCTCCTTTCTCACACTTCCACCCGTGACCTCCCTGTGAAGAGTGTTCCAGGTCTGCAGGCATCTTGCAACTTGCTCTGACTGCAATGTAAGTGCTCATCCATGCCATCACTGACCAAAGCTTTGAAAACATTGTATGTTCTTTCCATTGCTCTTTTCTCTGCTACAGCAATAGCCTTTCCTAGAGAGGGGTGATCCTTCATGCTGCATTCCTAAATGAAGAAGACTGATGGAGCACAGCTGTGGGTAACTGAGGACTGATTTTAACATGAGTCAGACACACATGGTCAGCCATGATCAGCCATGCTTCTCCAGCAAGGACGTAGCTATTTTATGAGCATCCAAATTCAAATCTACCCCACTGCTGCAGTTCACATATTTTCCACTCTAGCACATATTTTAAGAAAACAGTGTCCTTCATTTAGTTACTATCTTTTTCTTCTCATTGTGCCTACTGATGACCGACTTACTTGGGATCTGGGCATTGAAGCTCATACTTGAGTGCCAACACTTAACCATGGAGCCATCCTCATTCCCTCTTTAAAAGGTAGAAAGAGTTAACAAGATGGTGGAGTATTCACATACTAGACATTCTGAAAAACCACAAATTCTTCCTCTGCTATGAGATACTGCTTCTGTAAATTCCCTCATGGAATCACAGCTGGCATTTAAAATATATCCCCAGAAATGGAACTTCTGGTTTACTTTAAAATGATAGCATAGGACTTATTTGATGCTTAATCTTGATTGTCAACCTGATGAGATGCAGAATTAGAGGCTTCAGGGGGGTAATTCTGACTAGGTTAACTGAGGTGGGAAGAGATTCACTGTGGGAGGCACCGTCCCCTGGGCTGCAATATGATACTAGACTATATAAAAAGGAGAAAGAGAGCTGAGTGCAACCATTCACCTCTCTGTCTTCCTGACTGAGGAGGTAATGTGCCCAGCTACTGCCTCACGTTTGCCTTGCATGACAGACTGTGTATCCTGAATTGTGAGCAAAAATAAGCCACCTTCCTCCTTCCCTTCCTTCCCTTTCCTTTCTTCATGCCTTCAGTTGCCTTTCTCGGGGTATTTTGTCATAGCAACAGCAAAACTAAGTCATCTTGACATATTGATTGTGGAATCACACTCCCATTCTCTCTGTGCATCTAATATCAGAGAAGTCACAGGAATTTTCATGCCCATGCAAGTGTAGCTGTAGTCAGATTACAATAAGTATGAAAGGTATCACAATTTGATATATTCCTCTCCACAAAAAAAGTAATTCAAAGAGGATGTTAAGACTCATCTGATTCAAAACCTTACAAGGTGAAGCAATTCTTCATTACCATCAGAAGTGGTCAATGAGGTATGCACCCTCATTTCCAGTTATGGAGGCTCTGTGTAAAAAGCACATAAAATCTGTGTTTGATTCTATTTGGAGTCTATCTGGATGCCAAGTTTCCCAATATTCTAAGGAACTCTACCTTAATGCAAAGCTTATATAAACAAACATACGGAGAGACTCTCACCAAGAGACCTAGCTAGAGGCGGCAGGTTGAAAAGTGATAATGGTCCAGCTCACACTAGTCTATTGCATGGTATCGACTCTTAAGTGTGAAATCCATGCCCCTGAGATGAGAGGTCTTTGGTGAACTCCTGACAGTGTGACCAGAAGGCACAGAAGAGGCTTCCTCAGTAACAGGAACACCTGCGCTGTGTGAAGAGAAAAAGCCCTGCATGTCAACAAGGTCTCACCAGCAGGGTCCAGGGAAGAGAACCAGCTGCAGAGGGATCTGCAGTATCACAGGGAGCTGGTCTCAGCTGCTCTTTTTAGACCTTTACTTGTTAGGTTGACAGTAACAAGTTCCCCTGTTTTAGCATGTACTTGTTTCCAGAGCCACCAGAAAAAATAGGTGATCTCTTTCACATTTCTTCATGAAGCTGAGAGAAAACAGTGAAAACCACATTTAATATCGGAAATCCCAAAACTGTTTAGCTCAGGATAAATCTACCTAATTAGAATCATTTTATCGTGATGTCTCTTAAGACACTCCTCCACATTATGGAAATCAGAAAGACAGACAGAATAGGACGGGAGAAAACAGCTCAGAACAAAACAATACTGTAACGGTGTTAATGGATACTAAATCAGGGATGCTGGAGATGGGATTTGCTGTAGCCCCATCCACCTCTGCTACCTCTCCCTCAAATATCTCTAGCCAGACCCTACAGTTATATTCACCACATGTATCTACATGTCTGTGTAATAGTTTCACACACACACACACACACACACACACACACACACACACAATATTTATCAGGATAAACAAAATAAAGGCATCCCTATTACTCTGTGTGGAGCATGGGAGACTGGATATTTTTAAGAGCAACGCCAACAACAGAAGGACTTAAACTTTTCAGGAGATAAGAAGAGAAGGCAACTGCCAGCTCTGCCGCAAGAGAACACCGCGTTATCTTCTGCCATTATCTTAGTTTAGTGATAGAATCAGAAGCTGAGGATTTACTATAAATGGTAAAGAATATTGCTTTTGGGAGCTGTTTTATCCTACACTCCATATTCTCTTAAAATGAACAGCAAGCATGATATTGGATTTCTGACAGTTTTGGAATGATTGCAGTCTAGAATCTATTAAGAATACTAACATTTAAACAGGCTACCTTGATCCCAGTGTTATTTCTGAGAGGATACATTTTGTTCAGTAATGCCTTGTGAACTCCCAAATCATTGTGGACATAACTCGGGATCTCTCAGCCTTCAGTGGCTGCTCACCTTCTCTGCTGTAAAAGGTTTTACTCTCATTGGAAAATAAGACTTCATTCTGCTCCACATGCAATGTGCAGGTTGGTGTCCTTGTTCAAGTCCTTAGCAACTTTTGAGATTTCTAGCAATCAACAGTTGTAGGATGGAATATAAAAGTTAGAAAGGGACTGTGACTCAGAAGTAACCAAGACCATCGATTGCTTCTATATTCAACCACTATGGTTGTTGCAGATTATGGTGGCTTGAATGTGAAATGTCCATTATAGGTGAAAATATTTAACATTTGGTCCCCAGTTGGTGGCATTGTTAGGGCAGATTCAGGAGTTGGAGACTTGTTGGAGAAAATGCATCATTGGAGATGGGTTATGAGGGTTTATAGCCTTGTCCACAACTCTTCTTTTGTTCCTGGTGCCATGCCATGCTTTTCCTGCCATCACGGGCTCTACCCCTCTACAACAATAAGCCCCAAATAAACCCTTCTGTTTTTAATTTTCTTTTGACCATGATGTTTTATTGTAGAAACAGAAAAGTAACAAATAAACAGATAAACCCACATCTTATCATTTCTTCCCCCAAACTCAAGCTACTCATCTTGTTTGGTGAGGGTTTGACCCTTGTGTCCTTGCATCTACTGAAGTCCTGGTGATGTTCTGCTTTTCATGAAGGGCCTTCACTGTTAAGAATGTTCTGGATGATGCCAGCACCTATAGAGTACCCCAGAAGGTGGATTCCTTGGCACTTCCTTACTCTCCCACTGCATCTTTCCATAGTAGTGCTCAGATGTCAGGTGCATTGTACCCTACAGGTTCACCTCCATGCTTTTTCCTGCTCCTTGATTCTCCTCTGTCAATTTCTTCTTCTCATTTCTACTGAGGCTTTCAGACGCCTGTTCTCTCTGTGTTTTCTACTAAAAACTGGACCCTCTCTTATCAAAATCCCTTGACATTGAGTAGATCATGGTGTTCACTCGGCAGATGTTCCATAGCCGCCTCACCAACAACATCTAGACTCAGTCATCTGGATTTCTGATGCGGAGAAGTTAAAATTGCAGCACAATGTGTGGCTTTCCTTTCTCTCATGTTTTCACTTTTTCCTTTTGCCTGTTCATTGTCTGGGATTTAAGGAAAGATTAATGTCCCTAGCACCTTGAAAAATATTTCTTTAATTCTTTCTAAGTATTTTATCACTATTCTATATTGATTTCCTTTTAAATGCAAACTTCTCAAAACTCTTTAATCTAGTTGGCTTCAATTTGAATTCTTTATTTATCCCACAGTAGTGTGGTTCATAATTTAACAAGATAGTTGATTAGTATTTGTAATAATTTTGAATTGGCAAAGCCTCCCCTTCTCCCCACTCTTTTTGTTTCTCCATTCATTCTTCTCCCCTCCTTTCTTTACATTTTCATTTTTCCATTTCTCTCTTTCTATATTTGTTTCTTTTCTTTTTTTCATATGTCTAACCACAAATATGCTAAATTGGGCATTTCAATACACACACACACACACACACACACACACACACACATATATATATATATATATATATATATATATAAATATATATATGTTCAGTCTTTAAAATCACATGTATTGGAGCTGGGAAAATGTATCAGTTGGGTCAAGGCTGAAGACCTGAGTATGATACTTGAGATTTATGTAGAAGGAGATAATTGACTTCTCCAAGTTGTCCTCTGACCTGGAAAGATGTGCTTTGATGTGAGCCACCTCCCTACCTAACCCCCGACACATAAATGTAAAAGGATTCACATGCGTCACTAAAATCCTCCAAGATTTATCAAATCCAGTTACCCTTTTTAGCTATAGAAGTACACGACCTCTCTCTCACACTTGATTCCTTGATGCATTTCTCCTTTAGTTTTTATGATAATATTTTGATGCACCTTTTAAGCCATTCCCTCTCTGTAGTCACTTTTCTTGTCGTATCAAATGGCAGTACTTCCTGGGAATTTTGAAACTCAATATTTAGCACCTGATCAGTGTGCTGAGTCCCTAGGTTGTTTATCTGTTTATGCAGCAGTGACGTTTGCCTCCAGATTTCAGACCAGAAACTCTGTCCTGAGAACTGTCCCTCTGGCCTCTTCTTATTGTATGCTGTATAAGTACTTCAAAGTCCACATGTCCAAAATGTCTCGTAATGATTTATCTATAAAACTTATTCACTGTCTTGCATTCCCTTTCAAAAAAAAAAAATGACTTGCATCTGATCATGTCTCGTACAGCCGAAAGTTATGCACAAATATTCCCAAACTCATCACATAAACCTTCACATATTTTCTTACTCCTTCAGAAATGTATTTTCAAAGCCATTCCTTGAGTTTATTGCTTCTCTTCTAAACAGTCTTTCTCTGTTCTTAAACACTTGAAATTCCTTTTCTGCAGTTTGCCAAATTGGTCTTCAAAGCCAAAATCCAAACAGAGAGTGATAAGCTGTGCATTCAATCTCCGTGTTCAGATCTTTCCGAGGTCTGTGGAGCTTTCATCCATTGATAAGCGCATTAACCTTTCTGAACTGGCCCCATCTTCTCCAGCATCATCTCTAACTATTTACACAGGCCCGGGCTTTCAGGAGTATTTCACTCTTTATCGGCCCTTAAATTTGCATAAGTTATTGCTTTTTATTGAAAGTTCTTCTAACTTTTTCCCATTCAGGGAAGTCTATCTCATTCCTTTAAGAAGTATGATCAAGCCAGGCGGTGGTGGTGCACGCCTTTAATCCCAGGACTCGGGAGGCAGAGGCAGGTGGATCTCTGTGAGTTCGAGACCAGCCTGGTCTACAAGAGCTAGTTCCAAAGCAGGCTCCAAAACCACAGAGAAACTGTCTCGAAAGTAAAAAAAAAAAAAAAAAAAAAAAAGTATGATTAAACACCTACTAGACAGCAGAGTCTAGGAAATAAAAGTCCTGGTCCCAGAAATAAGTTGTTTCCTTTGAAGTTGTTGGACAATGAAGGAAGTCTCAGAGACTTCACAAACATTAAAAACTATTTCCAGTCTCTTGGTTGTCATCCAGAACTTTACCACAAGATCCTATTGCTGAAGACAAGACATACTTAACTCACGGAACATGAAGAAATCAAACTGGTGCTGAACTGGCAGCCTTGCTCTGCTGGCTAGCTTTCATAGTGAAACATGGTACCAGATAGCAGAGAAGACTATTTATCATCAGTTTTATCCTAGTGTAAACCTTGGGAGCTACCTGAGTGAAATAGTTTCATGAACACTGTAGGAGTTACCAACAACTTTCTGGTTGATTTTAAGGGCCACTGCACAATATGAAACCCACACTTGGCATCATTATTGGGCCAAGAAGAAATGACCAGATGGATCAGAGAACTCAGAGAAAAATGACCACTAGTATTTTACTAGGTAGATTTAATATTAATCTAACTCCTAATAAGCTATCATCAACTGCATAGATTAGCCATCTCTCATTGGAGAAGCATCTCTTTGAAGTATACACTAATCAATACAGATCAACCATGTACCACCAGTCAGGCACAAAGAATAAGAGACTTCAGAACACCCAGTCCTGAATGGGTCATTTATACCACACCTCCTTTTCTGAAGATTCACGGATCATTTCAGGAGAGGGGGTGAACATGGTAAAAGAGCCAGAGATAGTTGATAACTACAGGAAGAGTATTTTCTGCATAGAGCTGGGCTGCTGGACATATGACCCCACCGTGGGACAGCATGCACAAGAACTGTGCAAGCTTAAACCAGACAAAAGTCTCAGCATGTGGAGGGGAGCTGGGCACACGGTGAAACCCCTTTCTCGGGAATTATTGGGGCTGCTTGGAGAAGAATGGTCAGTTTTCTTTAAAATGGGTTGACCATGCTCAAATGGAAAGCAAAATATCCAAGAGTATTTGGACAGAACAAGTGGCCTTAATGGGATATGGGAAGAGTTGGGGCAGGAAAAGTGACTGTGATCAGAACATGGTAGGAAAATTCTCAAGAACTGCTCATAGGGAGGGGCAGCATGGCTGGTCTGGGTAGCTTTTCCCACCTCTGTGTGGTTTGAGTTCAGAGACTTTTCTTCGATTTCAATTTCTTCCAGGTTCTATAGCAACCAATATAATTCCTAAGAGGCAATAGGATCTCAGTAAGAACTAAAAGAATGAATGGGCTCTAAGATTGTGGCACTGATGTTATCGAATTCTCAGTTGATGCTGTCTGATTCTCAACAAAAACCCACTATTTATCAGCTGGAAATTTAATTATCAGCTTTAAAAATCACATTCCCAGTTTGTTAAAGTTTGACCCAAGAGCTAATCTTCTTTCTAGGTTTTACAACTTAGACACGTGGAGCAACTGAGCAACCGAAGTCCTGCAGAGCCACTTTTTTTGTCTGGGGAACCACAGTGAACACTTAGTTTTAACTTGCAAGTATTTTTCTTCTTGGGGAACTGTTATGGTATCACCCTGACATTAATGCTAAAAAGGTCACTTAGAAGGTGATGAATTCAACTAGTTTAAGCCAGTGTGAAAAAAAAAATTTCCTATAAATTTTTGTCCTTCGATACACCAAAACTATTCCTTCAGAGACTTTAGTGTTGAAATTTAAGGTAATGATTCTGAAGCCTCAACACTGCTAACAAGGTCAATACTTTTAAGATTTATTTAAAACTTACATTTAGTTGAAGATGAAAATAAATACCTCTTTTAGGAGAAACAGGCAGAAAAAAATTATGATGCTGATACAGTCACTAATTCTGAGCACGGAAAACATGCTTGGGTGTTGTGAAGATGAAAGGGCATGTTAGAAGACAGAAAACAATCATCTTCCAGCTAAATGAGCAGGGATCTGAAAGATAAGGTGGTTATGACTAATCAGCATGAAAGACGCAGACCAGCTAGGGGTCTGGTGAGTTTTAACAGGACAAGATCCTCCTCTGACTGAGGCTGTGCAGTAAGCTCAGTCAAGGTAGTGTGCACATCCTTGGGAGGGTAGATTTAAAGGATTGAGGTTTCAGTAGGTACAGATAACTTGATAGGGCATGAATATTAATGAAATGGCCTCCAAATATCTAAATATATTGTACAATAGCATCTAATACAGTATAAGAGATATAATACAGTAAGGAGTATATGAGATTTCAGGCAAAGTTGTTTTGACTTGTTGGTCATCATTAAGCCTACAGCTGCAAAGTGCTTAAGCTGCAAAGAGATAGCTTGGACAGAAAGCTATGAGGAAAGCACTGGGATTCTCAAAGGTGCAGAGAGCAGCAACAAAGCACTGTGGCCAAGGCTGGGCACCAACTGCCGAATTGTGTGTTGCCTTGGTAAGACAGGAAGGAGAATTCACAAGCATGCTCAAGCTATATGGTCACAAAATCAGCAAAGAGCTGATTGATTAGCAAATTGTGAACATGACTTATGAGGCAAGAGTATAAACCCAAATATATTGTTAACTGACTAAAAATGAAGTCCTTGATGCATGGGTTTAAGTACAATTTTTCAGAACGTGACTTCTGAGGTACAGTACAAATTTCCGAAAGTTTAAAAATACATGTTCATGATGCTCCTTGAAGACCTAACTAGAAGTCAGAGCATGAAATTGAATACGAGAATATCTACGGAGTTTTTTCCAACAGTGATATTCATTAAACTGTGGAATGGTCTCACAATGAAGTAGTGGAAAGCCATTCTGTAAGTCATTGCACACAAGAGTGGAAAATGTTCAAAGCCATACTTGTGGAAAGAAATGTACATGGCTTCTGTGGGGAAGAGCAGAATGCACAGCCCACTAGAGCTCCTATTTCTGCCTCTAGGAGCCTTACACGCTGTAATCAAATACCTTTCTTCTACTGTGAGTATATTCAGGTCACAGCTTTGATTTTGTGTTTATGTATTTATATATTTATGTTCCTTTTTTCATTTTTTTACAAAAAACCCCTTAGATTATAAATTGTTAGGTTTGTCTAAAATACATAAATCATATTTCTAGTTAATATTCTGAGCTCTTTTATGATGACTGCTTTGGGGAGGAGGCATAACAAACAATTGGTATTTAATTCATTTTACCATTTATCTTGAAATGTATATGCCAAACCTTCAGTTAAGTAGCCTTGAATGTAGATAAGAGAGTGATAAGAGAAAGTTTTATGTTTCATTTAGTACTATAACTTCTGTCTTAAAAAATCTTCCCTTTTAACCACTCATAAACACATAATGTTTTTGTATTTTATTGAAAACAATTCTGTTGCTTATGGGCATTTATTAGCTGAACTTTCTCTTCAGTGGCAATGGATTAAAAGTAATGATCATACAGCAAAGACATATCTGAGGCTACACTTTGAAAATAGCCACTTAAGCTATTATAGGCTTACGCTGGAAATGATAAGTGTATACAGATATATTTCATGAACTAAAATATTCAACTAAGTGGGAATGCATTGTAAATTTCAATCAATGCCTAAAAACAGAATCCTAAGGCATTATCTGTATATAAATGAAAATATCTCTTTTCATTTGTAAGACTGATTTAAGGGCTGAGGCAGTGGCCCAGTAGATAAAATGCTCGACTCTCCAGAATCTAGATAAAACCCACACAGAATGAATGTGTGATACCAGTGCTCCTGTTGCGAGATGGGTGTTGAGGCAGAAGACTCTCTAGAAGCTCTCAGAACAGGGAGTTTGGCTCAAGCAGCAGTGGCCAACAAAAGAGACTTGATCCCAAGCAAGGTGCAGAGTTAGGATCAACACCCAAGCTTATCTTCTAAACTCCACACTTACACCATGCCAGTGCATGCACACACCAGACAGACAGACAGACATGACTGATTTAATTCTAATAAGGCGTTTCTAAGGCATTAAGTAGGACAGGAACATGTAGGTAGGATCTGAAGCAGAGACTATGGAAGAATGCTGCTTATTGGCTAACCCAGGACCGCCTGTCCAAGAACAACACTGTTCACAGTGGGCCAGTCCCTCCCTCTTCAAGAGTGGTTTAAAAAAAATGCTTCCTAGACTGGCTACCCATTAGTCTAATAGAGGCACACTCTCAATTAAGGCCATTATTCTGAAACATCTCTAATTTGTGTTAAGTTGTGAAAACAAACCAGCACAAACAGTGTTGTCATAAATAACAACATTCAGTTGCCTTAGATGCTAGGATGGGGTGGGGTGGAAAACTTATGAGGATAGTATAAAGGAAAGTGCTACTTTGTTTTCTTTCTTTTATTGTGTTTTTCTTCTCTTCCTCCTTTCCTGTGTTCTTCCTTCCTTCCTTTCCTCCATTCCCCTTCTGTCTTTCCTTCCTTCCTTCCTCCCTCCCTCCCTCCTTTCCTTCTTTCATAGTCCTTCCTTTGCATCCTCTTTTCTCTCTGTCCTTCCCCATCCCTCTCTCCCCCATCTTGTGCTCTCTCCTTTACTCCACTCCCCTTCTCCTCCTCTTTCTCTTTCCTTTACTCTGTCTTTGTCTCACTGTCTCCCTTCTTCTACCTCTTCCTCCCTCTCTCTTTGGGATGAACATAACACAGCTATTCTCTCTCACAGTAGATGTCCTGCACACTTGCTCTCCTGACTCTACACAGGCAATGGAACACACAAACTAGAATGTTTTTTGATTTTAAGGTATGAAATTAAGAGGACGACTTTAAAAATTTCTCTTCATAGCACTTACATATGTTCATAGAGGTATGAAAATCTAATGAATGTGCCAGTCTACACAATAGAATTAAACATGACCCATAATTTGTATTATAAATTCCTTCAAAACTATATGGGGCATTTATACGTTACAGACACATGCCATATCTCATTCATGAGATCCTACTCTGTGCTTGGTACATAGTAATTTTAAAAATGTTCAGTGATTTTCCCAAAGTTTTTTTAACCAAGACATGAATTAGTAATAACGTCCACTAGGTACCTGCCTTCTCTGTCCTAAGTGATGCCATTGACTCTGAAGATCCTAGTCTAATGACAGCATGTAGGAGCCATCATGGGGCCTGTGAGCTCAATGGTATGCAATGAGCAGCATCGTGATCTTGGGGATGATATATAAGAGCACAGGATTAACTCTGCTGCTCTGTTGTCAGTAGCAAGAATTCTTATCAGGAAAAAAAGACATTCTTAAGGAGCCTATACATCAAAACAAACTTAAAAATACAGTTGGCAGGTTCTGTGTCCTAAGAGAATCTCATACAGATTTATGTTCTGGGGATCTGTGTTATAAAAGGTCCTCAGATGGTTTTAATAGGAACACTTGTTTATGAATCTCCTTTCCGCAGCCCCACTAGTCCTCTGCAGCTGGAGGCTGCGCTGCCCTGGGTCACTTTCTCCTCTTTAGCCTCAGACTTTCTTGCGCTTATATGTAAATCCTTTGGATAGGTAAGGCTATCAACTGTGAGCAGCCATACAACTTTCCTTATTTCTGCTGGGATGGAATAATTTGCAGTTATCCCTTTTCTCTTTCATTGGCAGTTTCGTTTTCCCTGGGTTCTTCCTTTCTCCCAGACTCTCAGTTCATATTTGCCTGAGGTTTGTTTGATGGCTCCCGCCTCACTGAGTACAAGGCAGGCTCCAGGTCTTATCTGCATCCCCAAAGCCTATGTTGAATCCTGGCATTGGAGAATTAGACTCCAGAAAAAGGCTTGTAGAATAAGGTAATGAATTATTCAAGAATTAATTTACATTCCACTGTATGTTCAAGATCAATTAGTAATTTTGATTTCTAAGGAGAGAAATAGTGAGAATTTTGCTGAGCAGAAGACATGTGTGTGGATGGCAGGTCGTAGTGACTCAAGGAGGAAACTGCACACCAATAAGATCTGTTCAGTCACTCTGCCAGAAACTGAAAAATTAACACCTCCAAATAACCATTTTATTTTCATAGTGATGCATCCCACAATACACACAAAGATACATATAAATATGTATGTTTGTATAAGTTTTGCATAACAAATACCCTTTTGTTTTCTTTTTACTTAAAATTTATTTTTATTTTGTGTGTTTGTGTTCACATGCGTACGTGTGTGTGTGTGTGCGCACACGCTCACGCTACCTGTGTGTAGGCACTAGTAATGGTCAGAGGAGGATGTTGGATCTCCTGGAACTATTTTCAAACCACCTTGTGCTACCTGATGTGGGTGCTGGGAAATGAGTCCTACTCTTCTTAGGAGCAGTCAGTGCTACTGAACCATCTCTGTGGCCCCTTCCTTGCTTTCTGAGACAAGGTGTAATGCAGCCCAGGCTGGTCTTGAATTTTGGTCATCCTGTCTCCATCTCCAAAGTGCTGGAATTACACAGTATATTACACAGATGCTACCGCATCTGTCTTATAACATACACTCTTATGAAAGACTCAGAAGAAAGCTGAATGAAGACAGTTGTTCATGCTAATTACAGCATTAAATCAGAAATAGGTATTTGGTGGAAAATTTAAGTCAAAGCTCTGTCTTTCTATTTTGAGTTCCCTTCAGCAATGATTTCTTGGTTAGAATTTTGTATTCATAGTTTTAATTTTGTACAGTTAAAAAAGATTTTTTTCCCCAACTAGGCTATCTCTTGTGGCTGAATGGAATAGTTGTGCATTAATGATTGCTATTTTTATTTGATATAGAGCTATTTCGTGCAGAGACTTAAATACTAGGCTGTTTAGGTATTTCTCCCCCTGACAATAATACCTGGTTTAGGGAAGAAAGACTGCTGGAGGATCAGAGCAGCACTGCAGCTCTGTGTCTATTCCCTTCAGAGACCTGGGGAAAAGCCAGAGGATCACAGGAGCACTGTGGTTTGGGTCTTTTTCCTTCAGAGAGCTGGCTTACTTTTGTGCCAAAAGTATATTAAGAAGTGTTTGTTCAGTATTTTACAGATTTATATTAGCAATGAACACTTTTCCACAGCTGTGACATCAAGAGCCATTTCAAATCTAAACTTATTATGAATATTAGAATTTTTTATTAAAGCTATATTTCAGAGTTATCATTACCAGTTCAAAAGTGAATCACAGAGAAACAATCGACGTGCAGAGCTGAGTAACATCAGAGCTTTGAGTCTCTGGTTCTTCCTTCACTGTTTAAGAGATGGAAGCTCCCAATTAAGAGCTGGATTCACACTGTATAACTACTTATTAATATAATCTTCCTCTAAAGTGTTGTCAGGGTTTGTTTGGGTCTAAGTTTCACTGAGGAGCCTTGGTTAGTGCGCATCCTCAAAATTCATAGATGTAAATCCTAACCCTCAGTGTGGTGGTATTCAGAGCAAAGGTATGACATCATTAAGTCATAGGGTGAAGCTCTCACTAGGGGGAAGCTGTGTCCTTCTGAAAGTCATCTCAGAGAGCTGTCTCTCTATTGTTTCCCTCCTGTGAGAATAAGGCTATACAGAAAGGAACAGGTTTCTGTTATTTACAAACCAGTCCTCATGTCTCATGATCCAAGTGGATCTTTCCTGGATTACAGATGAAGAAGCAGTGATTTGTGTTATTGAAATGAAAGGTCCTTGACCTCATGGATAACACACAATTCTGTTTATTCTCTACTCTGAGAGAGGAGCAAGAACGCAATCAATATATATGAATTCTTTTTCTACAAAAGCCAAATAAACAAACCACTCTAACACACACACACACACACACACACACACACACACACTCAAATAGGTGGTCACAGAGTTTCTTAAAGTTTTGCAAAGCTCTTGAGATCCCCTCAAAGCCCCTCTGCGATGAAACTTTTGGACTGTCAGAGACGTGAGTATTTAAGACTCCTGAACATTTCAAGGCTGCCAGCACTGTGCATGAGGAAGGCCAGCTCGGCAGTTCCAGCGCTGAATCCTGCCTGCTTGAACACTAATTACACAGACTAATGAGAGATCTGGATGCTCTATAGCCTGCACTTATGCTAACATCTGGTGCCTTGTGGCTGCCTCCCCTCCATCATTATCCCTAAGTCAACTCTCACTTCCAGCTTCTTCAGTGTCCTCCAAAGAGGCCCTAAGCAAGGCAGCTAAGAGCCCTCGGCAAAGCCATAGGATTGCAGACTTAAAGACTCTCAGGCCATGGTTTACACAAGTGTTTTTACTTCCTACATCATTGGAAATTGCTTTGTGTCACATTTTTTCCAATTCCCAGTTGTATCTTAGGTAATGGAAGGATGCTCATTAGCCTAGCTAATTAAACATCACAGGCCTTCTTAAAGCAATGTCCTGTGGAAAAATTCTAGCCAGTCTCCACCATGAAAGACCTTCCAACTGTCATAGTAAGATATACTCATGGGTTTTTATGGCTTAAAAGTGCTAGAAATAAATGTGTCATCACACATGTGATAGTTGTGCTTGAGTGGTATGTATATAAAATATATGTGTATATATATAAACATACTTATGTAATGTTGGGGGCCATGTTCACATGTGTGAGTAGTTTAAGTACAGGAGTGAACGTGCCACAAAGCATATGTGGCAGTCAGAGCGCAAACTCAGGTGTCTGTCTCCACCATTCACATTGTCTGAGAAAGAGTCTCATGTTATTTGCCACTGTACATGTCACACTGGATGGTCTACAAGCTTCTGTTCAATGTGGGATTGATGAAGATCTTTTCCCATTCTGTAGGCTGTCGTTTTGTCTTGTTGACCATGTCCTTTGCTTTGTAGAAGCTTCTCAGTTTCAGGAGGTTCCATTTATTAATTGTTTCTGTCAGTGTCTGTGTTACTGGGGTTATATTTAGGAAGTCATCTCGTGAGTCAATGAATTCAAGTGTACTTACCACTTTCTGTCCTATGAGGTTCAGTGTGGTTGACTTTATGTTGAGGTCTTTGATTCATTTGGACTTGAATTTTGTGCATGGCAATAGATATGGATTTATTTTAATTCTTCTATATGTTGATATTCAGTTATGCCAGTACTATTTGATGAATATGCTTTCTTATTTCTGTTTTAAATATTTTTGCTTCTTTGTCAAAAATTAGCTGTTTGTAGGTGTGTGGATAAATATCTGGGTCTTTGATTTGGTTCTGTTAGTCCTCCTGTCTGTTTTTATGCCCAATACCAGGCTGTTTTTAGTACTGTAGCTCTGTAGTAGAGTTTGAAGTCAAGGATTGTGATGCTTACAGAAGTTCCTTTATTGTACAAGATTGTTTTGGTTTTCCTGAGTTTTTTTTTCTTTTTTATATGAAATTGAGTATGAGTACAGTTTACTGGGATTTTGATGGGCATTGCATTGAAACTGTAGATCACTTTCAGTTAGATTGCCATTTTTACTATGTTAATTCAACCTACCAAAGTGCATGGGATATCTTTCCATTTTCTGGGGCCTTCTTCAACTTCAATTTTTTTCTTTAAAGGTTTAAAGTACTTGTCATATCAGTCTTCCACTTGTTTGGTTAGAGTTACTCTGAAACATTTTATGCTGCAAAGTAGCTATTGTGAAGGGTGATGATGTTTTTCTGATTTCTCATTTATCATCTAAGTAAAGGAGGGCTACTGATTTTTTTTTTTTTTAGTTAATCTTGTATCCTACTACATTACTTAAAGTATTTATGAGTTGTAGAAGTTCCTTGGTAGAATTTTTGGTAATGTAACTTATGTAAACTATCATATCATCAGTAAATAGTGAGAGTTTGACTTCTTTTCTGAATTGTATTCCCTTGACTTCCTTTTGTTATCATATTGCTCTAGCTAGAACCTCCAGAACAATATTGAATAGATATGGAGAGAGTGGATAACCTTGTCTTGTTTCTGATTTTAGTGGGATCCCTGTGAGTTTTTCTCCATTTAGTTTGATGCTGCCTGTTGGCTTGCTGTATATTGCCTTTATTATGTTTAGGTATTTTCCTTGTATCCTTGCTCTCTCCAAGACCTGTATCATGAAAGGACATTGTATTTTGTTGAAGGCTTTTACAGCATCTAATGAGATGATCATGTGGTTTTTATTTTTCAGTTTCTTTATATGGTGGATTACATTGACAGATTTCATATGTTGAACCATCCCTGCATCTCTGGGATTAAGCCTACTTGATAATGGTGGATGATTTTTCTGATGTTTCCTTGGAATCGATTTGCTGGTGTTTTATTGAGTATTTTGGCATCAATGTTCATGAGTGAGATTGGTCTGTAATTCTCTTTTCTAGTAATATCTTTATGAGATTTGAGTATCAGAGTAATTGTAGTCTCATAAAGAGAGTTTGGCAATGTTCTTTCTGTTTCTGTTGTGTGGAACAATCTGAGAAGTATTGGTATTAGTTCTTCTTTGAAAATCATGTAGAATTCTGTGCTGAAACCACCTGGTCATGGGCTTTTTTGTTTGTTTGTTTGTTTGTCTGGGAGATTTTTATTATTTGCTTCTATTTTTCTTTCTTTCTTTTCATTTCATTTCTTTTTTTTGTTTTTTTTTGTTTGTTTGTTTGTTTGTTTTTGGTTTTTTGAAACAGAGTTTCTCTGTGGCTTTAGGAGCCTGTCCTGGAACTAGCTCTTGTAAATTGTAGACCAGGCTGGCCTCGAACTCACAGAAATCTGCCTGCCTCTGCCTCCTGAGTGTTGGGATTAAAGGCATGCACCACCACTGCCCAACCTGTTTCTATTTCTTTAGCAGTTATAGATCTATTTAATTTGCTTATCTGGTCTTGATTTAATTTTAGTAAGTTATATTTATCCAGAAACTTGTCCATTTCCTCATGTTTTCCAATTTTGTGGAGTATAAGTTTTTGAAATACGATCTAATGATTCTCTGGGTTTCTTCCATGTCTGTTGTTATGACCCCCTTTCATTTCTGATTTTGTTTATTTGGATACTCTTTCTCTGTTTTTTGGTTAGTTTGGATAAAGTTTCGTCTATTTTGTTGATTTTCTTGAAAAATCAACTCTTTGTATCTGTGATTCTTTGTATTGCTTTCTTTGTTTCTATTTTGTTGATTTCAGCTCTCAAATTGATTATTTCATGTTGTCTAGTTCTCCTTTGTGAGTTTGCTTGTTTTTTGTTCTAGAATTTTCAAATGTTCTGTTAACTCACCAGTGTGGAATTTTTTCTGGCTTCTTTATGTAGGCATTTAGTGCTATGAACTTTCCTCTTACCACTGCTTTCATTGTGTCCCATAAATTTGGGTGTGTCGTGTGGTCATTTTCATTGAATTTTAGAAAGTCTTTAATTTCTTCCTTGACCTTTGATGATTCAGGTGAACATTGTTCAATTTCCATGTGTTTGTAGGCTTTCTGAAATTAGTGTTGCTGCTGATTTCTAATTTTAAACCATTGTGATCTGATAAGACACATAGGGTTATTCCATATTTTTGTATTTGTTGAGGTTTGCTTTGTTACAGAGTATGTGGTAAATTTTTGAGATGGTTCAATGAGGCACTGCGAAAAGATATATTCTTTTATGTTTGGATGGAATGTTCTAAAGATGTCTGTTAGTACATTTGAGTCTTGACATCTGTTAGGTTTTTTATTTCTCTGTTAATTTTCTGTCTGAAAGATCTGTCCAGTGGTGAGAGTGGATTGTTGAAGGCTCCTGCTATCAGAGTGTGAGATTTAACGTTTGATTTAAGCTTTAGAAGTGTTTAACATCATTCTTATGTGCAATAGCAATATATTCTTAATATTATCATTGTTGCCAGGATTTTATGTATAAAAACGATACATTCTATAAAAGCAGGAGTTTGCTAAGTTGACTACACAGTATTAACCTTAGTATATATAACATGTAATAACAGTACAGTAGACATACACTTTGAAGTACACTGAAACCAGTGCACATGAGAGAACACTAAACAATGCTAACGAAATTTCTTTTCCCTCACTGACTTGGCTCCTTTCTCCTCTCTCCTCTTAGCACTTCCTACCTTTCTCCCTCTCTGATGCCTCCCACCGGAGGAGCCAGCCTTTTTCTTTAGTTCCCTTCTCCATTACCATTATTTCCCTAGCCATGTCTTTGTCAAATTATCTTTCGCTCTCAGATTACAGTAGATGTTGTCTTTGTTGGTTATGAGCTCTATTATAGTTCTGTTATATATTTATACATTAGGAAAACACTCTGATTAAAATAACTGATCCACTCAATGCTCCCACAGAGAAACCTCATTCAGAGTGATCTCTAAAGTTGATGATGTTTTAGGACATTCGAGAGATACTAAATAACATTTTTCCCTATTTATTTAAATTCCTGGGGAAGGAGACTGCATGTTAGGTATCTGTCAACTTCGTGGCCAACACAGCTGATGGTGTATTTTGTTATTACTGGGTCTCTGTCACCTTCGTGGCCAACACAGTTGATGGTAGATTTTGTTATTACTGGTCTCTGTCACCTTCATGGCCAACACAGTTGATGGTGGATTTTGTTATTACTGGGTCTCTGTCACCTTCGTGGCCAACACAGCTGATGGTGGATTTTGTTATGACTGGGTCTCTGTCACCTTCGTGGCCAACACAGCTGATGGTGGATTTTGTTATGACTGGGTCTCTGTCACCTTCGTGGCCAACACAGCTGATGGTGGATTTTGTTATGACTGGGTCTCTGTCACCTTCGTGGCCAACACAGCTGATGGTAGATTTTGTTATGACTGGGTCTGTCTATGACTGTACCCTAGGCTTGTTTTCTGTCACCACTGTTTCATCTTTTGATCATGTTTTAGCATCTGGTATGGCGGGTGTGTGGCAGGCCACTTCCCGCCACCCGGCTCCGCACGGCTAGCTTTACCCGAAATAATTACGTGGAAACTGTATTCTTTTAAACACTGCCTGGCCCATTAGTTCCAGCCTCTTATTGGCTAACTCTCACAATCTCGATTAACACATTTTTAATAATCTGTGTAGCCCCATGAGGTGTGGCTTACCAGGAAAGATCTTAACTCGCAGCTGTGTCGGGTGGGAGAATCATGGCGACTGACTGACTTGGCTTCTTTCTCCCAGCATTCTGTTCTGTCTACTCCGCCTACCTAATTTTCTGTCCTATTAAAGGGCCAAGGCAGGTTATTTATTTAACCAATGAAATTAACACAAAACAGAAGACTCTCCACCATCAATCTGGTCTTTCCTGGCCTCATGGTTTATCCCCTATAAACACAGAAAAACGTAATGTGTGTCCAAAATAGGATGGACCATGGATAAGGGTCACAATCTTCCTTCTTTGTTCTTACTTTTTACGGTTTTAGGGACTGAACCCAGGATTTTGAATATGTAGGCAAGTACCCTATTACTGATTTATAGCTTAGTCATTAATTTTCTTTCTTTCCTTTCCCTTTTTTCCTCCTCCTCTTTCCTCTTCCTCCTCCTCTTCTTCCTCTTCCTCTCCCTCCCTCCCCCCCTCCTCCTCCTCCTTCTCCTCCTCCTCCTCCTCTTCTTCTTCTTCATTTTCAGACTGGGTCTTGCAAAAGTTACCCAGTTGGTTTTGAACTCACTCTGTAGTCCAGGCAGGCTTTGAACTTGTGTCCCTCCTAAGTAAATTAGATTATAGGTTCGTAATACCAACCAGCTCCACTTCCTTCTTAACTGACAGATGTTAGTTGTGGTTCTCCCTCCCTCCTTATGCCCTCTACCTTTAGCAGCTGCCACTGAAAAGATTGTTGCCACCTAGAGGAAGACACTGCTTCCTGTTCCAGGCTTCCATGTGGTTTAGTGCTTGATTTTATCCCACAGCCTTAAAGCACTGCTTCCTAATTGTTCAGATTTTAGTTGCCATTTTATTTCGACTCTTTCTTTTTGACTCCCTGGCTAGTCTGAGACCCTCCCCAGTCATTACTCATCAAATTCCTCTCTTTTATCTGTCTTTATAGGTCTGTTAAATAATCACTATAAAAATAGACTTATTTACAAGTTGACTACCTGTTCTCTCCCAATGCCACGAAACATACCATAGCTCCTACAGATACCAAAGTCTCAAAACTCCGTGTGTTTGCAGGGAGACACTAGGGTAAGAGGCTCTTCTACAAATATCACTACTCATGTTTGACAATTCTGGGCAAATTGCCAAATACTTGATGTTCAGTGTTTTCTCAAAGGTTTACCTCTGTAAATCATGATGGAATTTTTACAAATTTTAAAGATTAAAGGAAGACATTATTTTACTCTTTTTTGTTTAATAATTCAGCTCAGTGGAGTGTTAAATAGTATCCAAATATAATGCATTAAAGTAATTCAGTTTATAATGAGAATTGTGTTTCTATATTTCTATTGTTGACATTTTACTGTTTTTTTTTAATCTGGAAGTTATCAATAAGCAATATTAGCATTTACAAGTTATAACATATTACATATATTGTTTAACCGAGCTTTCCCTCTTCCTTCCAGAGTGCTTCCTCTTTCTCATCTCCTCCTTTCCCTTTCTATATTTAGCCATTACTTACATGCAATTCTTTGGTTCATTTGCACTTTCATCTCAATGGGAAACTTAATGGGACCACTTAAAGTTAATTCAGTATAGGGCAAAGCTGATGAGTGACTATTCTGATAAAACTGCTATCTTAAACAATTTTCAAAAGTATTAACAGTGATCTTTAGTACTTTTAAAATGTGACATATACTAAACTTTATTAACAGAACAAAAGGTTTTGAGTCACTTTCCAATGAACATTCATTTTTAATTAAAATAATTTCTTACTATTAAACAAAAACATGAAAAATACTATAGTGATAGGTGGGAGGGGTGGGAGTATGGGAATGAGAGGGGACAGGGACTGGTGCGTAAAATAAGATTGTTTTAAAAATAAAAATTATAGTTCTCATGTTTATAATCACAGACAATAAAAATACTTCCTTGAATGAAGTGAAATATGTTCACAGTGCACAAGTGTGCAGATATACACTTAAATGTGTGCACATATTCCACATTTGCACAAATACACACATGCACAAACAGTCTCCCATGTACATATACACTCATATGTATATGCACTGGCAAGGACTTAAGAGTTCACAGGGGTCATAGTTATAGTTTCCATTGCTGTGAAGAGACGCCATGACCATGGAAACTCTTATAAAGGAAAACATTCAGTGGGGTGGCTTACAGTTTCAGAGGTTTAGTTCATTATCATTGTGGTGGGATATGGCAGCATCCAGGAAGACATGGTGCTGGAGAAGGTTCTGAGAGTGGAGAAGGAGCTATATCTTGAGCCCACAGGCATCAGGAAATGGTCTGAAACACCAGATGTGGCTTGGGCATATGATACCTCAAATCCTACCCCGCAGTGACACACTTCCTCCAAGAAGGCCATACCTTCAACTAAGCCACGTCTCCTGATATTGCCACTCCTTATGAGCTTATGGGGGTTCTACATTCAAACTACCACATTACACTCCCTGGCTACTGGAAGCTTGTAACAATATCATAATGCAAAATGCATTTAGTCCAACTTCAAAAGTCCCCATAGTCTATCACAGTCTCAACAGTGTTTAAAAGTCCAAAGTTCAAAGTCTCTTCTGTGATCCATGTAATCTCTTAACTGTGATTCCCTATGTCTTAATTAGGGTTTCTAATGCTGTGAAGAGACACCATGACCACAGCAACTCTTACAAAGGAAAACATTTAATTGGGTAGCTTACATTTTCAGAAGTTTAGTTCATTATCATGATGGTGGAAAATTGAAGTGTGCAGGCAGATATGGTGCTGGCGAGTTAGCAGAGAATTCTACATCTTGCATAGGCAACAGGAAGTAAACTGAGACACTGGGCAGTATTTTGAGAATATATGAGACCCTATGCCTGCCTCCACAGTGACACACTTCCTCCAAGAAATCATACTTACTCTAACAAAGCCACACCTCCTAATAGTGCCACTCTCTATGAGCTCATAGGGGCCAATTACATTCCAATTATGACAACATGCCTCCTCATAAGGTAGTAATACCATTGATGGTGACTAGAATAAAGAATATCTGAGTGATTAATATAGTCCATGCAGAATGGTTTATGAAAATTAACTAATTGAATCATTACAACCAAAGTAAGAGCATCATCTTCATTGTGGAGCTGAAGAAACTGAAACCGTAAATAACAGAGCTAAAAATCACAATACTTTGTGAGCCTTCTCTGTCCATGAACACTGTGTGCAGTGATCTGCTTAGTGGACATTAGAATGCTTGTCCTAATCGTTCACCAGTTTCTCATCCCCCACAAACTGAGTAAGAGATGGGTGATCATTTATTTACATTAAGCAAGTGGTTGATAGCATTATTTCTTCCACTTAATTATGTCTCCTCAATGGAATGGAACGAGATGAGGAGAAAGACAGACTAAGGAAGTAGAAACATGTAATTCTTTTATGGGTCACAGTTTCTCAGAGAAGAGTCATTTCTACAAACCGTTTAGAACATGGGATTGTGTAAAATACACATAGGGTGAATGCCCGTTCTCTTCTTATCCTCAGAAAGCTTTGCCGTTTATCTGCAGGATGATACATATTAGCTACTTGCCGTTTATCTGCAGGAGATGATACATATTAGCGACAAGGAGGACAGCATTCATTCCTGAGCACCATGCAGGCACTGAGAACAGCATTTTTGTCTTTCTAAAATCTGATACCTCAGAGTTACTGGCTAAAAAGCAGAACGAGCATCTTGTTTAACAGCACACTATCAGCAGCCGGTGAAACATGCCTCCAATATGAAGCATGCCTCTTTGTATAGCTCTGTTTCCCCTGTCTGCTCTGGAGGGGACGATGCTGCTGCTGAGACGAAAGGCAGAAGACTGAATTCCCAGTCCATTAAACAATGCTTAAATGTAAGATTCAACTCTAACCCAAACTACAACACTTCAGTGTCATTAATCATCCACAATATCATATAATAAAATATTATTAAAATATGAATTGTAATTTTCCAAAAGCGTATGAAAATTGGTCATGTAGATTTAATTTCAGTATATTGAGTCTTTATATCCCTGAGAACCTATTGCATACAGCTTCTAAAGGTTGACTCATGTATCTGAACAGTCACTGAGGTAGGAAAATAGACAGACTTGATATAAGGAGATTAAGAAAGGTACCACAGCTTCTCCTAACAGCTATTTTCCATTTTCCAGGGACATGATGACTCCTTCAAAATAATTCCCACGCCTTAAATATCCGAATGCTTATTATTACTTAAATAAGGGGACACAAAACAGCTGTGTTCAGCCACACTGCACTGAGGCAGACTTATATCCCACTGAGAGCACCAGTTGTTCAAGTGGTAGGCTGAACAGCAGGAACTCTTAAAGGATCTGTGTCTTATACAGAGTCCCTGGGACTACCTGAGTTGCTAGAAAATATGTCCATAACTTTTTTGGGTTTTCTCAGGATTAGACTACAAATATAGTCAGACTTCTTTTGGACCACCAGCTCCCAAATAATGATACAGAGATTTATTATTATTATTATGAAAGCCTTGACCTTAGCTTTTGCTTATTCCCAACTTGTTCTTATAACTTAAATTAACCCATTAAAATTAATCTACATTTTGCAGTGTGAAGCAATAGCTCTCCTCTTGCCAGTGATTCTCTCACTTCACATGCCTTCCCAGAGTTCCTATCTCCACCCAGAAGATATCCTCTTCTGCTGAGTCACTGGCCATTCAGCTCTTCATTAAGCCAATCAGACAGTGTCTTAGACAGGCAAGGAAGGACAGATACATGTCTTTACACAGTCAGATCAAATACCCCACAACTGTATAACTCACACTTGGCACTAGGTTTTTTGTTTCTTTCACTGAAACTGGAGCTATGTGCTTTGACTATATTTGCTGGTAAGCAGGCCCCCAACATCTTCCTGCCTCTGTCCCCCATCACTGTGGTTATAGGTATTCATCAGCATAGTTGGCTTGTATGCGGATGGTGGGGATCTGAATTCAGGTCCTCGTGACTGCAAAGCAAGCAATTTAGTCACAGCGCCATCTCCCCCAGACCAAAAGATATCTCCTAATATCAGTGTGGTAAGGTAGAACAATTTCAGCACAAATGCAGTCTTGCAGAATCATGACTACAATTAGTTAGGTGCCATAGCGAAGACTCTTTGATCATTCTCTAACCAATGTTAAATAGTAAGTTAGACAGCTGTGAGGGTCCCTCCAAGCATCAGAAGAAACAAACGAAGAGAGGTAGAAAGGAAAACTCAGTACAACCCGACTTAGTGCTGGTTGACACTTCTGAAGTCTGATACCAGGTGTCAGGAGCTACCGAGTACCAGCCTCAGCACTCTCTCGGGGTTCAGGGCAGCACTTCTACAACAAGAGAACACAGCTTGGGAATGGGTCTGACTGATTTAGGCACCGTTTTCATGCAAGTTTCTTTATTCCTTAGGGGAAGATGAGCACAAGGGCATCAGACGTAAGGACAAAGCATCAGACATAAGGGGTGAGGCATACGGGTAAAGGGGGCTAAAAAAGGTGAGGGTGTGAGGGCATAAGACTAAGGGCAAGGGTAAAAACGTAAAAACATATGGGGTGATCTCTACAAAGTTATGAAAGTAAGTGATTTAGGTACCAAACTTTGAACTCCCCAAGATAGGATAGATAGAGTACTTTCATCAAATTTATTAATACAAATGGACTGGACACTGTGAATATAAGTCTCACTAGATAATCATTCTTACTGTACATAGTCTTACTGTGCTTGAGTTAAGACCTTTCCTTTTTTTTTTTACATATAAAGGGAGAAATGTGGGATAATCTTTTTGTATACTGTGAAGATTCGTCTATGTTTTATTTCATCTGCCTAAGGCACCTTCTGATTAGTTTAGTAAAGAGCTAGGCGGCCAATAGCTAGGCAGGAAAGGATAGGCTAGACTTCTGGGGAGAGATAGAAATCTGGGGGAAGAATCTGAGAGGCAAAGACTTGTCAGAGGGACTTGGAGGATGTTGGGCGTACAGCATGGAGGATGCTTAATGAGCCATGTGGCCGAATGTAGTTTAATATAAACAGGTTAATTTAAGTTTTAAGAGTTATTTGAAAACAAGCCTAAGCTAAGACCATGCTTTCAGACTTAATAAGAAGTATCTGTGTCATTATTTAGGAGCTAACAGTCCAAAGAAAGTCCGTTTACACTATACCCTATCAAGTTTTTGGATGGGTGGTGTATATCCCCAGAGATCAACCCAAATAATGTAGACTCTGGTCCTGGTTATCCATTAGAACTAGGTAGCAAGATCTTATTGTGGAAGACAGCACACACTTTGCTTACAAGGCATGGAGAAATCCAACTGACACTCACCGGGAAGCTGTCTCTTCTGCTTTCACGGTGCCACAAGGTATTTTGCAGGCTATACTGGAGAAAAGCCATCGGCGGCCTGACCCAGCTGTGAACTGTACAGACTACAGCAATGACTGGTCTGGCAAGAGCTGTCTGTTGACAAAATAGTGACTGGATGCGACGAAGGTACGCAGCAGATTTCTAGATGTGTTTAAGGCTTTCATCAACTGTGGAAACTCATGCATAGTACTGTATGCCTGGCCAAGAACTGGTGGCTGGGTGGTCATAGACCCTGGAGAGAACTTAATACTATTATTTTGCTAAAGAGACATAGTATCAAACTGTCTTCTAAATACTTACTTTATATCCATAGTGCAGCACGCTCCTTCTCAGAGGAGCTACTTTTTTTGTTCAGGATGACTTAAAGCAAAGACTCAAGATTGGTTAACGTACAGAGAATATGAGGCTGTGGGATTCTCATCCCTAAATGGGACAGATAATCACAACCTAATCCCTAGGCTTGGGGAACACTGTGGAAAAAGTGGTAGACAGATTGTAAAAGCCAGAGTTTGTGGATGACTGCTGTAAATTAATGTCTTCTGGACATTGCACTCGTGACCTCACAGCAGTGGTGGGGGACTGTATAAGAGCTAAACCAGCCAGAATTCCAGATCGGAGAGAAAGGATGTCATAAGGTTCCAGCCTTGAATGAGGAGCTCTTAGCAGTTGGTGGTTACTGGGGAGAGAGACAATTGTTTTTTTTTCAGTGTTATAATTCAGAGCAGGTCACCCAGGATGGTGTCTCACACCCATGAACTTATGGGCAGCAGGAATTCAGCTCAGTAAAATATTGGAGGGAGGGAAGAAGGAAGGCATGGAGAGAGAGAGAGAGAGAGAGAGAGAGAGAGAGAGAGAGAGAGAGAGAGAGAGAGAGCATGTCTTGGGGGTTATTCACAAGTAGTTGGAGCGGAAAATAGAGATCTATACGATTTAATTACACTGTATTTATGCATGAAATTATCAAAGATAAACAAAGTTTTAAAAAGTAGGGTATAGAAATGAACATAAATCTCTACAAGTACTAAATGAGCAAACAGACCCACAGACATGTCCACTTACATACATACAATGAATAACAAGTAAAATAAAAAGAGAAGTAAGTTATCTCTGGTTGTAAAGTGTGTTACTTAACCACACCCAAGGCACTGCAGAGGGCATATGTTCTTGAGCAGCACACCCAAGGCATTGCAGAAGACATATGTACTTGAGCAAGAGTCCTTGACCTTTCAAGGAGAGAAGCTTTTTTGCTGAGCCATTCGTCTCATCACCAACCAAATGTGCCAAGTCCACTTTGCCTGGGAACAATGGCTTAAAGAGGAAGGAAATGGAGAAACTAAACATTCACACTTAATTTCCATGGTTAGCAGTATCACTCAAGTCTGCAATAATCTCAACCACAATGGATGTTTTTGTTCTAAATTAAAACTGGAACCAGTGTAAACTCCTACTAGTTTTTTCTTGACTCTGTTCTGGCATAGAAGTCACTTAGTTCTTAATAACTCAGAACAATGCAAGAAAATATTGCATGATAAAAACAGATATTTTTCTATTCTAAGCTCAATTCAAACAGAAAAGCCAAAGGGATCAATCAAGTTTAGAATACTGTGTCCTACTTGGCACCCATACTTTATGCTAGACGAATGGAAGAGGAATGAAGATTCATGACCACATGTGACCCAACAGCTAGAATTAACTCTAATGTGGATTCCAGCTTACTATGAGGTTGAATATTTCCAAACACTCATAACCATTTCATGCTGGAAATGACTGCAAGAGGCCTAGGTAGAAGGTAGGTTATAAGTAAGCATGAGTGTATCAAACAGGATTCAGATTCTTTAGCCCAGAGTAGGACTTCATGGTCTTGAAGATGCTTGCTAACCCTCAAGCTCTTAGTCAACAACATGGGCCCTTCTCAACACTGGGGTATTATTTAAGCTAAAATCAGCAGGATTTTAATTCTGTGATAGAATTTATGAACAACTTTTTCAAATCAAAGGAGGAAATATTTTGTTTTCTATTTTAATTCTTAAAAGATGTTTAATACACACACATACATATACATACACACACACTCCCCACCCATTTAAAAAATATATTTACCTTGCTTTAATTGAATTGACCATACTTTCTACAGACCCTTTCCCATTTCTATCTTCTATTTCTTTTCAAAATCCATGGCCCTGAGTTTAACAGACTAGATCCAAAATGATTTTCCTATAAATGAAGGCTTTAATATTTTGTCCATAGGGAAGGAATAAACATGAAACAGGGAATTGACTATATTACCCCTCACAGTACTGCATTTAATCACAGAAAAATAATCTTTATGAATTCAGTGTCTTTTCAAATCACAGAGCAGTTTAGCTACTCACCACAAGTGAATAATAAATTCTGAATCCAGGTTTTGCCACAAAGTAATCATCGGATTTGAATGTAATTTTAATCTGGTTTGTTCTTGACGTTATCCTTGGAGGGGTTTCCTTGTGGCCACACCACCTTCCTCTAACTACAGTGCTGGTTTCAGAGATATCCTCCACTTCCACAAAGTCATACCTAGAAACAATGGGATTCCGTTAATGATTTTACTAAAGTTGATTTGAGAAAAAACTCACACATCATTCCTTATGACCAACTAACTGAAAACAATAACCTGCAGCAATGAATGTGCAAAACTGAAAGCTTGTGTGGGGGAAAGTTTGGCAAACTTGAAATTCAATCAGTCTACCCAGGGCGAACCCTCACTTCCTCCACTATGACAGTTTCAGTGTCCTCTGTAATTAAAAGCAACTTTCAGAACATGAAGCCTATAATGTTTTCTGGAAAAAATAAGTAGCTGTAATATGTAACATATTTTAGAGGTATGTTGAGCTACATGTCCTAATATTCACCATATGAAGATTGCAAACCACTTCTCATTGTGAAACAGTTTGCCCACTCAACACTTCCTTGAGAAGCACATGATTGACATCTTCGCAGATCAAAGGGCCTCGTTTCTTTATGACCTTTTTTAGAAAGGAAAGTGTATGATGCTAAGTGGCTATGCCTGCTAATCAGTAATGCTGGTTCTCACAACAGCGGGTGATTGAGTCTACATTAACACAAAATCACTCTCAGTGTTAGTCTATAAAGAACAGAGCAGACCCATTAACTATTCTGTGCATGTCCGGCATCCTGTACCATTCTACTCCATCCTGGAAAATCTGAGAAGCAGCTTCAATGGATGAAAGGCCTGGAAAGTGAGCCAGCATAAGACTCACTCGGATACTGTCTGGGACAAAGTCCCAATTCATCTGTGGCTTGCTTTCTGTTATAAGGAAGCAGGTATCAGACCCTCATTCTGGCTCACCTAAGACTCTGGGGCTTCCAAGTGGGAGAGTGAGGAAAGCTTCGAGTTATCACTGCAGTTTATGCTAATGATGGGACTATTGGTGACATCAAGGTCATCTGTGAGTTCTCTGACTGTGATAGCAACTCAGAAAAGCCAAGGTAGGGCTGTGAAGCTCTGGTTCATTGCATGGAACAGAAGATGGAAGGCCAGGGACCTACATCTGACATTTAACAACGTGGACACTTAAGGCATTGAACTCTGTGACACTGGATGCCAAACCCAAGTGGCCGTGCCAGAAATAAAATGAACTAACTATAGAACCCCTGGCAGGTGTTAGAGAATTGTTCAGGGGGGAGAAAACAAAGCTCCCAAGCTCACATATTTTTGTCTGTGAACATAGACCACAGTTGTTAATTTGATGAGGTATAGAATCACTAGGGATGCAGACCTTGGGGCACATGTGTGGGAAATCATCTCCATTGGTTAGTGAGGTGAGAAGACACATTCACTGTACAGGAACCACTCCCATGCCTGCGCCCTGGATCGTACACTATCAAGAAGGTTATTTCTCCCCATCCGACGACTGACATTGCTATGGGACAAGCTGCTTGACTTCCCTGCCACCTTTGAGCTGCAAGCCAAAATGGACTTTTCCACTACTAGTCCCCATTGTCAGCACACTAACGGCAAAGGAAGCTGAGATGGAGCAGACGTCCTCGGTGGAGACGGATCTATTACCAAGTTCTCCCCTCCAGTCTCTTTTAATTGCATTTTATTTAAATTTTGTCCCTCTCCCCTTTTTTGTCAACACACACACACACACACACACACACACACACACACACACACACACACATTGAAAGACGGAAGATCAGCTTTAGTTTATTTTCTTAGCAGATGTAAATTAGTTCTCCATGTGTGTATCTGACTCTGCTTTCTGGTATACATTTCCCTGTGTGCTCCTAGAAAATGATAGCCCATACTGTTATTTTATGGGGGGAAACAGCAGCATAATAAAAGCTGTCAGCATAATCAAAATGAAACAAAGGACAAGCAAGTTGGATGCACCTCTTTTTATTATTCAGAAGAAAATAAACCATGGAAAAGATTTAGTAGTTCAGGAGTTCGTTGGCAATGCAGAATAAATACAGCCAAGTACAAAGAAGAAAAAGAAAATCCCCCAGAGGTCTCACAGAGGATAGTTGAGGGGTAAGATGCTGAAGCCTGAACTTTCTCTGATAAGCATGTTAACGAGGGAGGGTCATTAGCAGACTCTCATCTTCTCCCCTGCTCAGGGAAGAAGAGCACAAGGACACTAGGGTTGATCGGCTTCCTTCCCATGTCTAGAGAGGTCCTGGCCTAAGTATCTGTCACCATTGCCTGTCATGGTTACAATGGCCTGACCTCTGGAACTAGCAGGGTCTTGACACTTTGTGCCTGTGGCGGACTGTGGCCCGGTTACAGTTTGCAGCCCAGGGGACCTGGATTAGATACATCTAATTTCTCACAAAGGCCTCTGTAGGTCTTGGAAGGTCACAGATCCCCAGTCTATCCTCAGGGAAATATGTAATTGTGATTGATGATAGTGTCTATTTCTGTGGGCCTTCTACACTGCCAACACAACACTTATTTTTTTTTTTTAGAAAGAAAAGACCATTTTATTGTTAATACAACATTTGCCCCTCTTTTCTTTGTAGGTACAACTGTGACCGGCCACTAAGCCGAAGTGACATCTTCAGATTGTGAGCCTTTTATAGGGGAGGGGAAAGGAACTAATAAGAGATGTTTAAGTAATTCCAAACAGTTTAGGAAGAATGTTCGATGTGATGTTTTTCATTCAGTTCCTCCCACTTTGACTAGAACACTGAAAAGCATCATTTTCTCTTACCTACAGATGTCATTTTCTGCTTCCTCTAATCCAAACTGATGGTCAAAGGCCAGCTGTATGCGTGTCTTCTCCTGGGAATGGAGGCGCCACGTGAGAAGCAGGTTCCGGGGGTAGCTGCCAGGGAAGCGAGGACTCTGCACGTGGCCATGGCCTGTCACCTGGATGTTCTCATCTCTTCGGTACAAGTCTGTGAGGTGATTGCCCTCTGTTAGTAGTCACAACTTGTAGAAATTAGTATGCTGCTCCACTTACAGAAAAGTCAAAACAACAACAACAAAAAGAAAAATTTATAACATGGCATTTCAAAGCACTTCTTGATTTTGTTTAAAGATAGAAAACCAAGTGGTGAACTTGGGTCAACAAAAAACATCCGTGTTTCTATTTTGCCAGCTTTCCCAAACGCCTTGCAGTTCCTAATGCCCAATGCTTTGTAACCTTGGGTCTTTCCTTTCCATTACCCTTAAGAAGCGAACATATCCAATCATCTCAGACAAGATTGAAATCAAATGAGAGCATATCACCAAACAGTTCATCTCTTGTCTTTATTTTGTTATATAAAATTATTAACTTCAGTTTGGTAGTATTTCTAGTGGCTGCAGGGTTCAATAAACAATGTTGAATGAATTAGTGAGAAAAGATAAATGAAGAGACTCTAATCATATCCAGGGCAACTTATAATTTGTCCAAATAAAAAGTATTAGGTGAGTTTTTCTCTGATAAACTCCAGAAATTTCTCATTTGGCTTTCTGGGACATAAACAGATCTTTGTTTATTTTCTGAAGGCTTTATAATAGATAATTTATTTGCTGTCTGTCTTAGGTTGCTGGGAACAGGCTCCAGACCTGTTCTCCTCAAGCCATTCGGATGCTAGGAGTATCTTTGTTTTCATGATGGGACACCTGGGACTACAACTAAGTTTATGCTCATAGAAAAGTTTCTGTGGGGTTCTTAGACAGTTTCAGGATGGGCACGAGACACACCAGAAAAGCTATGTGGTTAAAGAGGTATTTAGCTAAGGGAAATCAGGCTAGACTTGCCAACATCTAAGGATGGCAGTGGGGCTGGATATCCACGTCACATTGCCACTGCTTCAGTAAATCATGCCTGTGTGATGACATCACAGTAGAATCTCTGATCACTCTTGATAGCTTCCTGCTTGGAACCCATGCTTCACCAAGAGCTGACCCAGGAACTTGTGGAACCTTCCAGGGCTTATCCTCCGAGTCTTATTATTTCACACTCCGAATTTTGGTGTCTTAGTATCGAACTTGAAGTATAATGTTTTCCTGAGTTACTGAAGGACAATGCACAGGGAATCGTGCGTGAATGGCCAACTGTGCAGTACTGCAGCTGACTTGAGATTTTGCCAAGTGTCTAAAATGAGGTCAGTTTTGGGGGCCTGTACATTTAATCTGTGAAATGACTAGGGTGGCTATCATCAGAATTGCAACACTGCATGGTGGCTATCATTTGATATGTTTCAGCATTTAGAGTTCTTGACATTTTTAGGGTTTCTGCATTCCATAATAAGCAGACTTCTAACCACAGTCTATTTGTATCCTCTCACAGGAAAAAGAAAAGAGTCTTTGAGGCCTATAATTCAAGAGAGCCTGACTGGGGGAAGGCCTAAAAGGTGGGGCTGCTAAAGCCAGCTGTTACAACTTCTAAAATAAGAGAGACGGTGATCAACAGGTACTCCTATGAGGAGGTACAAATGGAAGCTTTCTTTGGAACTCCCTGGATGTCTACAGACATGAGCAGTGTGGCATTTGAAAAAGCTGAGGTTGCCTCCCTGGGCCTGGATGACAGCACTGGCTCTGTAACAGGCATCCTCTAAGACCGGAGAAATGTGGTTTCAAAGAACTAGAAACATCTGTCAGATGATATTCTTCTCTCTCGTCCCCCTTGCCCTTATACTGAAGAACACTGGCTCTCTCATTTTGTCCTGAGGAAGTCTTAGAGAACGGAGGCATGGAGTGACAAGCATCTGCACTGATTGGCCTGTAGGAAGACAGGATGTATTCTTTAAGTGCCTCCCAATTATATCCAAATCTAGCACAGCATCTGGAGCAAGAAATGCACACACATAATGCATGTCATAAATAGAAGGAAACATACATCTCAAAAGGCAACTAAATACCTAGATTCCTCATTTATGTACTAAAGGGTTTGGGGCAAGTTTCTTTGGTCTTTTTCAGGGGCAACATCCAGTGGTGGCAAGCATTATGTGGATAATAATGTAAACAAGTCCCAAAGGGAAGTTAAGAGGCAGGGGAAAACTCTAAGGTCATTGGTTGTCCTGAGGTCGTGAGAACTAGGGGAAGTGAATATAAGATGCGTGCTTAGATGACAGCAGAGGCCTGTCCGCCGCCGTTCACAGTCTTTAAAGACGGGTTTGGAAACAGTGAAGAGAGACACTGAAGCATCTGCACTTGATGTGAGTGGAAACAGAAAGCCCTGGGATGAATGAGTGCCTTGGCAAAGGGAAGATCAATCCACTGGCGGTAGGTAAAACGAATCACACAAAGAGTACTGCTGAGGAGCCATCTCCTGGGAGACGTGACAGAGGTTCTCACACAGCAGGGCAGGTGGCTATAAGTCCCAGAGTCAAAAGGAACATATTGTAAAAGTCAGATAACAAAAGTATGGACCAGAGGCTTGGTAAGATCAAATGTGAGTCATAGGCCTTGCAGGGTGTTTTGCATTCTTTACTTGCTGCTGTGGTAAAATGTCCTGACAAAAGTCACTAGGGGCGAAAGGGGCTATTTGGCTCACAGTTCCAGGTTGTAGTTCATCATTGCTGGAAACCAAAAATGATAGGAACTTCAAGCAGGTGTTCATATAGTATCGACAACCAAGAGCAAGGAACAATCCATCACAGACATTCCCTGTCATTAACTTTGAACTGGACAGCTCCTTGTAGGCGTGCCTAGAGTCCTGTATCCTCAGTGTCACATTGAAAATTAATCCTAATCATCACACAGGGTGTGTGACCCCAGGGACCTGCAAGGAAAGTTTGGCGGCATGCAAGTTCAACGTGATGTAGTGATGAGGAATTCAATTACAAATGTCGGTTGGTTTCAGGATAGGTGGCTGAGCCTGACGGAAGTAGATGTGAGGCCTAGAGCTTCCAGAGGAAAGAGTGTGAGATACACTGAGACCCCAGAGCCCAAGTGTGGTACCATCCATCCTGAAGATCCCAGGAGGAGGTCAAGCTTGGTGTTAGTGATCTGCTTGGGTGTCAGGTGACAACAGGCTTGCTTGGGGAAAGCAGAAGTGTCCATAAGACGGAAACCATATTTGAGCTAAGATTCTCTGCAAAGAGACACTCTTACTGTCAAAGTCCAGGGACAAACTGAGGAAACACCATAGCACGTGGCAACAGTGAGGTCAAGAGCTACCATTAACGTCCATATTGAGAGACTGTGTGAAAAGAGCGTTCTAAAATACATCTATCTGAGTACATCATTACAGGCTAGATTATCTTAAAGATACGAACTGTGGTTATAAAAGGAAGGACAACCACATCTGAAGGGAGACTGTGGATGAGGTTATCATTTTACATAACACTGGATTACAGGCTGGTGAATTTACTAGCGGCATTATATTGAAATACTGAGGAAACAACCAGTTTCCTAAATATGTTTTTCTTACAAACAAGTGTCTTCCAAAGTCTACATTAATATAAACTCGGTGCGAATAACAGAACATTATACTGGTGTTTATTTTGTGTCAGACATTATTTTCAGCTCTTCTCATTTAATTCCAGAGTCAAGTTGATGTGCATATGTGTGTTTTGTCTATAATAGGCATGATTATAAAACAGCACTATCATTATTTTTCTGGTGCATTAAAAACACAAACCCAGGCAATCTGTCCTACAGTTGATGTTTATAATGGTGAGGAGACTTGGGAGAGTCTGTGGAAAATGGTTTCTGTGTAAACATGAGCACGTGAGTTTAGATTTGCAGCGCTCATGTAAAACCAAAAGCAGCTAGATACATCTATATTTCCAATACTCCAGGGGCAGATGGGAACTGGAGACAGGAGAATCCCTAAGACTCACTGGTCAACTATCCTTGTGTATAGAGCAATGAGTACTAGAGACTATCTCACACCAGACAAAAGCTGATAATGGACATCAGAGTTTGTCCTCAGACCTCAACTTGTGAACCATGACACAAGTAGTCCTGAAATGACCCTCCTCCTGATAAAATAAATAAATAAACATCAATGGATAGGAGAAAGTGTCCTCTTTTAAGTGTAAAATTTGTCAGAGGTGTTTTTGATTCTTGCCTATTTGCAGTGCACTTTAACTTTTAAATCATATTGTTTACATATAATTTATAATTTCATGCCAACTCAGGGTTACTGTTGGCAGGAGAGTAGCAATGAATTATAGGAGCAGAGAACTACATATCACTTAAACACCAGATAACTACAAACACTGTGCACAGTCGCATTCCTGAACAAAAGCATTTACTTTGGTGTTCCAATAATGGCTAACATTTATGGACCAATTATTATGTGCCAGGCACTCTGATAAGTGACTTTGAATTCACTTCTGCATTTAATCCCCATGGTAACCCTCTGCAGTAAGTAATATCAGCACTTTACAAAGGAAATTCTGAAGTTCAAGAAATCTATGACTCAAGGTACAAAGTCACTCCAGAGCAATAACAGACTCTGACAGCTGACATTACAGAGCAATCTTAACCAGAGCCAAGCATGAGCTGTTAAAGCGAAAACATAAGCTATCCATAGTAACACACATAATAGTAATAGAAATTCCGATGTGTATGTGATGGAGGTGGGTCTTGTATCTTATCTGTTGCTTTCATTGGTTAACTAATAAAGAAAACTGCTTGGTCTGATAGGACAGAAAATTAGGTAGGCGGAGTAAACAGAACAGAATGCTGGGAGAAAGAAGCCGAGTCAGGCAGTCGCCATGATTCTCCCACTCCAGACAGATGCAGGTTAAGATCTTCCCTGGTAAGCCACCTCGTGGGCTACACAGATTATTAGAAATGGGTTAGATCAATATGTAAGAGCTAGCCAATAAGAGGCTGGAACTAATGGGCCAGGCAATGTTTAAAAGAATACAGTTTCCATGTAATTATTTCGAGGCATAAGCTAGCTGTGCAGGAGCTGGGTGGTGGAACGCAGCCCACCGCTCCTTCTACATGTATGTACATAGCAGGAGTATAGATCCTTATTTTGTATCTTCAAACAGAAGGAGGATCTTATTTGTAGATTCATAAAATTGAAACTAAAGATTTAACTTTTAAAAATCCAGTTAAAATAATGTCATCTGCCTCTATTATGCCCATAGCCCTTTAAGAAAACACAGTCCCCCACCAAGTCCTGAAGGTCCTGAAGATTCACTGGAGCACGGTCACCCCTAGGCGACAGCCACTGCTGTATGGCTGACCAAAGCACCAGCATGTTCTCGACTGCACCCTCCTCTGCCCAGCTAGGCTTCCACGTGATTCTGACACACGCGGAGACTGAGAAGCTTCCTGCTGTCTTGTGACCTGCACTGGGCTTCCTGTCGCCTTGCTTTCTTCTGCATGCCATATTTGGCTTTTTATTTCACTTTCTTGACTTGAGACCTACCTTGAACTCATTTTCCTGTCTTTGACCTTGGAATCTCCTCCAAGATAGCACTACTGATACCCAGTAACCTAAGGTAAAATGGTATTTACCTCTATGTTCTAGGATCTTACTTTTTATCTTAGCTGAAAAAAATCAGCATTGGTTCCATGAGGTACATTTGGCAATCCATTACAATATACAATAATGCTGAAGAAATGGAGCCATGAGTATTGGTAATGTTTTTAATCACAATTTTTATACTATAATATTATTTCTGACATTAAGTGCAAAGAGAGAAATATTGAGTTATTGAAGTAACAAAATAGTCAATGATCATTAATTCTATAGATACAAATACTGATGCAGCCTGAAATTCTGCCATCTCACAAATGTTCAGTGCAGCAAGTCAGAATCATGATCCCCATAAGAGAGATGAGAGTCAGAAGCTGAAGTCACAAACCTATATTCTTCAGCTACCTGTCCAAAGTCAAACACAGTCACACAGTCAGGAAATTTTTAGCTCACAAAGGGATTGTTACTGTAGTGGCATTTCATTTGTATTTTAATAAATAAAGCTTGCTTGAATATCAGAGAGTGAAACAACCCCATTGGTCAGCCTTACAGACCAGGCAGTAGTGACACACACCTTTAATCCCAGTAGCTACATTAGTTTGTCATAGAAACTGAGCATTTTATCCCAGTGGTGCGTACCTTTAATCACAGCACTGGGGAGGAATATAAAATGGGAGGAGACAGCTCTCAGTCACATTCTGAGATTCCTGGAGGCAGGGTGGCCATTTCAGACTGAGGTAGAGGTAAGAGCAGCCAGTGGCTGGCTGTTTTGTTTTTCTGACCTTCAGGATGAACCCTAATTTCAGTCTCTGAGTTTTTATTGATCATGTTTCATATTAAGTTCCATTTTTGCAAAGACTGTTTTATGATCTTACACCATGTCGTTGCCACACTGCCCAGAAAGTATCCAAAAGATTTATAAATATACAGTCTCAGTCCTGTTTCTAAGCAACCGCAGGGATGAAATGAGGGTTCTACATAGCCATTGTGGAAGCCTATTACACATTTACAAAAGTGAGAAACATTGCCACTGATTCCACTATTTTACTTTCATTATTATCACTTGTTTTGATTTGAAGGAGGGGGCAGGATCTCTCGTTGCTCAGACTGACCTTAAACTCACTGTGTAACTCAGGATGACATTGAACTCCCTATTTTCTTGCCTTTATCTTACAAGTTCTGGGAATACAGGTGTGTACCACCATCCTTGATTAACATGATTTTTCAAATTTTAAGCAATTAATTTTTGTAGCATTTTAACAGGGAGTAAACTCAGCAAGGAGAGCTAAAATGATTGGGTGAAAGAATGAACACTTGAAAGAGAATCGCTAGAGCTGTCCCATGGCTTCCATCTCCCTTGAGCTCACCCCATCTCCTGGTTCCACCATCTTTGAGCTCACCCTGCCCCCTGTGTCCACCTCCCTTGAGCTCACCTTTTCCCCTGTGTCCACTTCCTTTCAGCTCACCTGGCTAACTCACTGGTTACATGGTATGTGTAGACTTCCTAAGCTAACAACACATCCATGGCTGGATGACAGAGGATTTAAGAGTCTTGTTCAGGTAACAGTTTTGATTCAGGGATCAAAATTACTAATAATTTGAGCATAGCTAATAGAACATTGAAGTAACTGTGGAATTCTGGGAATAAATCCAGCATGTGGTATTAGTAATGAGATATGTTTTACCCCTAAAACCAGTACTTTTAAACATTCATTGCTGGGAGGTGGTGGCACACACTTTTAATCCCAGCACTTGGGAGGCAGAGGCAGGATGATCTCTGTGAGTTTGAGGCAGCCTGATCTACAAGAGCTAGTTGCAGGACAGCCAGGACTGTAACACAGAGAAACCGTGTCTTGAAAAGCCAAACAAAAATTCATTAATTTACTTTTGGTGTGTCTACGTGTGTACTTGTTCATATGTGAGTGTGACTCTGCAGCATGTGTGTGAGACCCACCTTGGGTGTTGGACCTTGTCTTCCACTATGACTTATAAAAGCCCCCTTGTCATTCATAGGTACACACACAGGCCAGCTAGCCCAGGAGCTTATGTGGTTCTCCTGTGCCCACTCCCATCTCAAGCTAGGCATGCTGGGATTACAGATACTCACTACAATGCCAACTTTACATGACTTGGGCAGATTGGAACTCAGGCCTTCCCACTTACACAGTAACACTTAACTCACTGAGTCATGTCTCCAGCTCCCTTGAAAGTGATATTAAGTATTGATTGTTGTAATTTCCAGTAATGTCAGAAACTGATGGGTTTAAACAGACTCGTAAAATACATTATTTTGAAAAATTATTTCCTAGAAATTTAGAAAAGTGTCTGGTAACACAAAATAATGCATTTCTGTTTGTGTTGAACATTTCACAAAGGAATTAAAATTAATCTTTGAATTTAAAAGCAATGTAGTGTATCTTTTGATGATTTTAAAGCTATGTAAAGGCTCCCCTCCAAGCCAACTGAGAACCTAAGATAAAAACTAAAATGCTCAAAGGCACTTTATACTTTTCTTGAAAGTTTGGTGGGAGAGTTAAAAAAATCATATTGCAGATTTTAAATTTCTTGTCTTAGTCAACCACATAACTTCTGTGTCTTGCCAGTCAGGGCATATGGAGCCACTCAGAACAAATCAGTCTTATGGTATGTGGATGGATAGTTGCTGGAGAGAATGAGGGGAGGATTACAGAAGATAAAGTAAAAATAAAATACAATTTAATCAAAAGAACATAAAGCAGACTAAATATTTTCTTTGTAAGGAATTCAATTCCATTGTAACCCTGGAGAGCTGGCATTTGCGTGCACATATTTAATATAAATGTTAGCAGATTAGCCTTGAGAGTATGCCATGGAAAGAACTGGATTTGCTCTCCCAGCTTTAATATTAATTCAGAAATGGGTACTTCTTATTGAAGATTGCTTGCAGGTTCATTTATAACTAGTTGAACGATAACTAGGGCCCAGTCCACTTGGAAAGTCATGGCATGAACAGAAGAGGCAGACAAGAAAGTAAAAAAGTGTGTGCTGGAGGTGACTCATCAGGTTCTTGATTGCTTTCTATTACTATGTGATACGAGAAGTGAGGTGATGGACTGGCTCTCCACAGACTCTCACTCTGTGCCAGAAACTATCTGAGCTCTAAGCTCAGGCCAATAAAACCCCAGCTCTGTGCTTTACAAGAACATTACTTCAGTGTTATTACTCAACCACTTACAAAGAGGTCCACAGTCTTGTTCAACAAATACAAACATATTATAAACAATGTCCTAGAATGAAAGATGGTGCCTGTTAAGACCTGGTGCAGAGTATTGATGCAGACATAAAAGTATAAAAGAAACAGGAAATGGGGAGTATAAAATAAAGGAAGGCAAGGGGTCCTTTATTTAAAGACGAAGAGATAAATTATAGAACAGAGCCTAAAATACAGGATTGGCAAAATTAAACTTAAGGAAATAATTTCCTACTAATTAATTTCTAACCTAAAAAGTACAGCGTTGGAGTCTCTGAGAAAGAGGATAATTAAAGTTTAACAATATGAGTTAAAAGCAGCAAGGAACATATTCAATGCTTTTTCTCTTCAATGTTTGTTTACTCACTAAAGCTTGCAGTCAATGAACTAAATTCCTCCCGCCACTGCCACTGACTGCAAGTGGGGCAATCTTCCTGAAGGAATGGTGGTTAGCACCTTGTACGTGTGCACAGTGAGAATCCACATTACTATACCCACTGTAATGGATTAATTAAAAATTGCTGCAGCATCAACACTTCCTGCAAACAGTCTTCATCTCTGCCTGTCTCTGTCCTATTAAGTAATACTATTACATTTTTCTGTTTATGATGATTTTGGAAGGATTGAATACATGCACATTCACATTTGTGCAGTGCACACTCATACACATGCACACAGACATTACACACATGCAAATGTATGCACATGCACACATAGGCACACATGAACACACATACACACACAGAAACACATATGCACACACAAGTTCATAGTTCTGCAAGCCAGGGTATAGAATAGATTTTTTTATGAAATTATTTTATAAGGGTATGTTTTAGGTGGAATCAATCAGTTGAATAAAGATATATTAGTAACATTTCTCATTACTGTGAGCAATACAGTATGAGGAAATAAAGAATAATCACAGCTTAAAGTTTCAGAGGATATGGTTCTTGGCCACATGACCTGAGCAAGAATATGGGGACACGATATTGTGACAGTAGAGAAACGTTCACCTCCCAGCAGGCAGGAAGCACAGAGAGGAAGACAGGAAGGTTCCAGAGACCCGATAGTCCTCAGAAGGCCTGCGTTCCAGTGACATACTGTCCACCACTTAAGGTTCCAGAACGTTCTAATGCAATGCCACCAGCTAGGAACAGGGATTAAATATATGATTCTGGGGAGAACAGTTTACAGAAGCATAGCAAACTCTGGTGTGGGATTGGCCAGTCAGAAAAGATGTTCATGATTACTCGAATGAATATTTATGTATATACCATACCTGGCCCAGCTCCAGAGTCAGCACCCAGCCCTAGTCCATCCTTTGTGTTACCGATACCTTTTGCTGCCCTGTGTGAATCTTGTCTGAGAGTTTCCCCATGGATATAAAGCCTATGTAAAACTTGGTTAGGGGGAAACCTGAAAACCACGCAGTACCTCCTGAGTCAGGTATTTGCCTTTGGCACTGTATTTTTGGGGCTTCATTCAGGTCATTTTGAGATATGAAAATCTACAGATTAATGTGTAAATATCAGGAAAAATAAAAAAGCTGAATGGCTAAGGCAAAGTGCCTCAGTCTACCAAGGTTAGGGACGCCTACAGCTGCTAAAACTAAATTCATTCTCAAAGTGTCTCTGAGTCTTCATTTCCTGGACATGCATGAACAGCACACCCATGATAGCCCACGATTTTGGTATGTGTCAATTTAGTCATGGTAAGAAGACCGTTCCTAATTTGATTTCCATCTCAGATATCATTTTAATGTTGCAAAGTATGCATGTATATAACATACTTGGATATTTGAATGTCTCTGTGAATAATGGAACATGGTGAGATACAGACAAATCATAAAAATGTAATAAAGCTTAAGATGCAAATATATCCAAAGATGTGTCCATGTTTTCTGGTAAAGAATCAAGTAGCCTATGGGATCACAAAGCTGGGATGATGCACACAGTAACTTTATTGTGATTTGTTACTGATGCTCTACATTCACTGCCCACAGAAGAAAATCAAAGCCAGCAGAAATCAGGAAATACCTCACTTTGTCACAAAATTCTCAAGCTTCTGAGAGACTGAAGTAAATCTCACATTGTGACAATGCTTAGAATCTGCTTGTCAAAAGCTGGTGGATTTTAAGGAGAATAAATACATAGTCGTATCTAGCAGCCAAGGATGATAAAGTAATGAACAGGAAATGTGGACAAATTCTCCAGCATTAGGTGTTAGCCTTTAAAATAACATTAAGTCCTAATATGTTCACTAAAAAAAAATCAAGACAACTCATTACTGAGGGGACGCATACTTCTGAATCAGTACTGGAGGGCATAGATGGCTGCGAAGACCTTGGAGTCTCCATGTGAGGACTTGCAATTGGACTCACACTGTTACAAACGAATGTATCCAGCAGTTATCATTTTACTAGTATATTATACAGCTTAGACTTATCAATAAATGATCCTCTGAGATTGCCATGGAACCCAGGCTATGAAAAGCCAGGAGAATGCAACAAGGTTCTCTTTTTTTCTTAGATTGGCAGGAAAAAAAATGGTGATTCTGTTCATTCTTAGAGTCTCGGGTGTAAACGTAGCTGTGATAGAAGTTGATCTAGGAAAAAGAGCAACTTGAAAACTGAAGGGCTACAGGTAAGCACTGAGGACTTGGCAGGGGAAGGCAGCACAGCACCTCTGCACTGGAGAACAGGCAAGCAGCCGAGAACACCTGCGCTCATGAGAAATATGTGGATTTAACGTTCTCCTTAAATAAAACATTACATTCCAAAGCATGCTTTTTTAGCATGTATGTCTTTACACTAGACTTAAAAACTGTATTCTGAATAAATAGAGATCTCATAAGTGTGAGCCTGACTAAATTTCAAACTACCTAGGGGTTAGTATACCAGAACTCTGCAGAATGGAGCATGACACTAAATTGCAATATCACATGAAAAATTTGCATGGTTGGGGTTAGTATACCAGAACTCTGCAGAAGGAACATTACACTAAATTGCAATATCACATGAAAAATTTGCATGGTTGGGGTTAGTATACCAGAACTCTGCAGAAGGAACATTACACTAAATTGCAATATCACATGAAAAATTTGCATGGTTGGGGTTAGTATACCAGAACTCTGCAGAAGGAACATTACACTAAATTGCAATATCACATGAAAAATTTGCATGGTTGGGGTTAGAATACCAGAACTCTGCAGAAGGAACATTACACTAAATTGCAATATCACATGAAAAATTTGCATGGTTGGGGTTAGTATACCAGAACTCTGCAGAAGGAACATTACACTAAATTGCAATATCACATGAAAAATTTGCATGGTTGGGGTTAGTATACCAGAACTCTGCAGAAGGAACATTACACTAAATTGCAATATCACATGAAAAATTTGCATGGTTGGGGTTAGTATACCAGAACTCCGCAGAATGGAACATTACACTAAATTGCAATATCACATGAAAAATTTGCATGGTTGGGGTTAGTATACCAGAACTCTGCAGAAGGAACATTACACTAAATTGCAATATCACATGAAAAATTTGCATGGTTGGGGTTAGTATACCAGAACTCTGCAGAATGGAACATTACACTAAATTGCAATATCACATGAAAAATTTGCATGGTTGTTTAATTTGGTTATTCATCTGTTTCTGTTTTTAATTTTGCCTGAAAATAGAGTCACACAGCATCCTTTGATGGGTACAAAGAGTTCATATGGAAATGCCATATTGAATACCAGCTGGGTTTGTCTCCTGATTTCATGTTTGTGCTACAGTGTCCAAAACCTCAGGAGAAACGTATTTTCTCTTGATTTATCAGTTTTTAAAGAGAAGTAAGCTCTCAGGAATAACTTTTTCTGTGAGTCCTACTGGGGTTTTGCACTACAATATTTATCATTTTGACAAACTGTCAAGTGCTGTTTTGACGTATAGGAAAAAGGACTGTGTGAGCAAAAAGGCCTTCCCTGGTCTGTCCTAAGACTCTGCACAAGGGTGGGATGGACACCCTGACTCCGTGATGAGGAACAGCAAAAAGACCCAAGAGTTAAAATGTGTCCTTGGGCACAGCTGCAACAGAGTTTATTATTGGGAATGCAGTAAAAAATCAAAATGTGGGAAAGAGAAACTGGAGGTTCAGCCATGAAGGGAAGGCTCAGCCAGGCTCTCAAGCTGACCGCTTCAAGTCCGCCAGTCAGTTTCTTCTGGATGTTTGGGAATTCCAGATTTGATAATGCTACTCTTGTTTGCTTTCTGAGCCAACGCACCCAGCCACCTCTCTGTGATGCTGTACAACCTCCGGAGTTGATGGCGTTTTGCTGTCTGCTCTGTCTCTATCTGCTCTTTACATTGGTTTGCTATATACTTAACAAATTCCTATTTGAAAATGAAAATATGGCTATTGTGGTTCACTCTCCAGACCATAGCAAACATGACCACAGGAGAGAGCTTCTCCTCTATTGAAACAGAACCATATGTTCAGCTACCTAATAATCTTGTTCCTTAATCCAAGCTGACAAGGACCGAGGACAAAGATAACAGTGACTTAAAGTACAAGGGTGATGAGTTTATCACATACGAAGTAAGAGGTGCCTTTAGTTTGAGTGAATGCCGAGCTCTCTGAAGCAGTCATGAGTCATTTGGCATGTCTGTTGTTCCCTCCTGGGGTAGTCTATATGGTGTTAATAGGAAAACCCACTTTGGGAGCATTATTAGAAGGTTTTCTTCTGCTGTCACAAAAGACACAACCTGATAAGAAACAATTGAAAGAAGAAAGTTCCATCTGGGTAAAAATGGCACGGGCATGGCCAGAGCAAGAAGATGGCTGGCTGTCCACATTACACTTACAGACTGGAAGAGGGGTGTGATCAACCCCACAATCAATTATCTTTATCCTTTCAGATCAGGATCCCAGTCCAGAGAATGACGTGGGCCACATAGTGTGGATCTTCCCACCTCAGTGAAGTTACCCTATACAGTCCTCCAGAGACCATGCCAAAGGCTTGTCTTCTAGACAGTGTAGATCACATGAAACCAACAGTGCTAACCATCACAGCATGTCACAACTACAAAGGAATCTTAGTTCCCAGAAGAAGTTCTATGAAGAAGTCTTTACTCATTTCTTCACTACTCCAAAATCTCTGTGCAAGAGTGAGATATTTTTGTTCCCTTTAATGCTGTATGTTGAAATCATAAGCTGCATGCTGATCTTACAAGGGAGCACAATCATCTGAGAGATACTCAGGTCAAAAGAGTGGAATCCTCATGGGCAAATTAGTGACTCTAAGAAGGAATACCTAGAGGTACTCTTAGCATTTTCTACCAACTTAGGGCATGATGACAAGGTGCTATCAGTAACTCAGGAAATGGCCCTCACCAGATATCAGACCTGCTGGTATCCTGATCTTAGACTTCCTGGTTTCTAAAACTATGAGGAAATAAATGAAATGTCTGTTTTTTCATAAGCTGTCTTGTTATTGTGTTATAGCAATACAAACAACTAAAGTGCACATTGCTTAATTATAACTTGGATCTTTCTCCTGTGTATTTCATCATTCAGTTTATAGAAATAAATACTAGAAATTAGTTATTTTGTAAGTTAGCCCACTTGAATGTCAGTCTTCTCTTACCTTCTCTAGTTCTAACCAACCTGTCCTAGGGTTTCTATTGCTGTGAAGACACACCATGACCACAACAACTCTTATAAAGAAAAAATATTTAATTGGAGTGGTTTACATTTTCACAAGTTTAGTCCATTGTCATCACAGTGGTACATGGTGGCATACAGGCAGACAAGGTGCGAATTGAGCATATGAGACCTCAAAGCCTGCCTCCACAATGATAAACTTCTTCCAAGGCCACATCCACTTCAACAAAAGTCAAACCTCCTAAGAATGCCATTCCCTTTGGGGGTCATTTTCTCTCAAATGGACCACATCTATTCCCTGGCCAAAAGCTTTATTATAATGCAAAAATGCATTCAGTCCAACTTCAAAAGTCCCCCAAGTCTATAACAGTCTCAAACTTATTTAAAAATCTAAAGTTCAAAGTCCCTTCTGAGATTCATGCAGTATCTTAGCTGTAATCCCCTGGAAAATAAAGATCTTACTCCCAACATATAGTGACACAGGATATTCATTACCATTCCAAAATTTCGGGAAGGTAACATGGCGAGGAAATACTGGACCAAAGCAAGACCAAAAACCAGCTGGGCAAACTCCAAACTCTGCATCTCCATACCTGATGTCAAAAGTCTCTTCAAACCCCCAACTCCTCTCAGCTTTGCTGACTACAAACACTTCTTTCTCTGGGTCTGGTTACACAGTTAGCAGCTCTTCTTGGCAGGTATCTCATGACTTTGGCATTCCCAACACTTTGGGGTGACCAAAACAAACTAGGTTTCACCTTCACAGCTTCACACAATGACCTCTCTGGGCCTCCATTCAGGGACCCCTGGCACATGACTGGCCTCAGTGGCTTTCCTCAGACATGGAGGCAAATTCTATCACTCGTTTCTTCTATCATTAACTCCAGAACCATGTGGCCTAGGCGCTAACTTCTGCTACTTGTTGGACCTGAAACATGGTCCCCTTGTTCAATTACATCTTTACCAATTTTATGGTTTTGGTGGTTTTCTTCATTGACTACACTTGGCAGTCCTGAAACTGGATCTCTAGACCAGGCTGACCTCAGACTCAGAGATCTGCCAGCCTCTGTCTTCTGAGTGCTGGCGTGGAAGGTGTGCACCACCATATCTGGCTTTAAGCTTTTCTTTAATTCCTTTCACAATTTGCAAACTTAGCTGGGTGGGGTCTTGCCCTGAGGTCAGCACTCCCTCTGTTCCATTTCTTACATTGTTCATCTTCTTATACACAGGATTTAACTCCACTTTACTTTCTGGTGCTCCTTTTCTCCTCAAATTTCCTTTCTCGGTTCGCTTCATTAGAGTTAACAGGAGTAACCACACAACAGAGTCTATGCTAGGCTGTTCTGGGATTTCCTCTGCCAACTGAATTAATCCAAAACTCTCCACTTTAGCCTCAGAAAAACTTTTCTGACAAGGACAAAAAGTAGCCACTTTCTTCACCAAAATAGCATAAGAATGGCCTCTAGGCAACATAGTAAAATTCTTCTCCTTTGAAATCTCTTTAACCAGTCCCTCACAGTTTAAAACAGTCTTAGCACCACTGCTTTCCATGTTCCTACTACTATAGCCTAGTAAGCAGCACTTGAAAGTATTCCGCTGCTTTTGTAACCCAAACTCCTAACATCTTTATTCCTTCAGACAACAGCACGGCCAGACCTATCACAGCAATGGCCCAGTCCCTGGTACCAACTTCTATTTCGGTTAGGGTCTCTACTGCGGTGAAAAGACACCATGACCACAACAACTCTTATAAAGAAAACATCAGTTCATTGGAGCTGGCTTACATTTTCAGAACTTCAGTCCACAATCATCATGGTGGGACATGGTGACATGACACGCAGGCAGACATGGTGGGACATGGTGACATTCAGGCAGATGAGGTGCTGGAGAAGTAACCCAATTTCCTACATCTTGACTTACAGGCAATAAGAAGTGGTCTGAGACACTAGGTGTGGCTTGAGCATATATGAGACATCAAAACCCACATCCACAATGACACGCTTCCTCCAACAAGGCCACACTGCCTAATACCTTTAGTGATCATTTTTTCAAGTGACCTCAAAACACATCACCAAAGGTCTTTTTAATTAATAAACTACATGAACCCCACACACTCACATATGGAAACGTTCCATAAACGATAATTTGTTGAAAGAGGAGTGGCATGGCTGTGTCCTCCCCGCACCCGGCCGCCCGCATGGCTTAGCTTATGCCCCAAAATAATTACACGGAAACTGTATTCTTTTAAACACTGCCTGGCCCATTAGTTCCAGCCTCTTATTGGCTAGCTCTTGCACCTGGACTAGCCCATTTCTGATAATCTGTGTAGCACCCCAAGGTGTGCTTACCGGGGAGATTCTAGCCTGCCTCTGCCTCTGGTAGGAAAATCATGGTGACTCCTCACTCAGCTTCTCTTTCCCAGCATCCTGTTCTGTCTACTCCACCTACCTAATTTTCTGTCCTATGAGAGCCAAGGCAGTTTCCTTATTAGTTAACCAATGAAAGCAACAGATAAGATACAAGACCCACCTCCATCATTAGCACTTTCTTGGGTCTACTCTGCTACTAGAGGCAAGCAAGTGCTCTCATCTAAGAGAGGCTTCCTGACTCAGCTTTAGCTGCAAAACCCTGCAGCTCATTAAGAGGTCCTGCCACGAAACACTGAAAAGGTGTTGACGAAAAGCTGATCGCATGCTTTTCGGTTTTCAGCCATAGCAGGAATAAAGCTGGGCTGTTTGAAAATGCCAGCTTTCTGGGCTGTCCTGCCAGGGCAAACTCTGACTCTTTTACGCAGGCGGTTCGTGCGGTTTGCAAGCACAGGCTGCAGAAGCTCACTTGCTGGCAAGGACCTTGAAACACTGTAGAGTTGTGGCACTGAAGGCGGCTCTGGCCGGTACCTCAGCTACAAGGTTGGAATGGCAGAAAGCTAAGGAATAGACTGGATCTAGCTGGCAAAGCCACGGCTTTAGTCCTACTGAGATTGCTTGGTAATTTAAAGGCTCCTGTGGCCAGAAAAAGAGAGAGATACAGTAAAGAGAGATTCAAAGACAAAGAAAATTTTTAAAGATTTACAGTGTTAAAAATATATGCAGACTAAAAGTTAAAGTTTTTAAAGTAAAAAACAAAAATAAGGAAGGAAGATAGTAGTTCGGTGTGGTAGGACACACCTTTAATCCCAACACTTGGAAGGCAGAGGGAGATTGACCTCTGTGACTTCAAGGTACTGTAGCACGTGCCTTTAATCCCAGTGCCTAGAAGGCAGAGACAAACAGATCTCTGTGAGTTCAAGGTGTAGTAGCAGACACCTTTAATCCCAATGCCTGGGAGGCAGAGACAGGCGGATCTCTGAGAGTTCAAGAACAGCCTGGTCTACAGAGCTATTCCAGGTCAAAGATATATGCTCAAAAAGTTAAAAGTAAAAATAAACGAAATAGAGGTTAAAATAAAGCACACAAAGATGGAAAATACACAGAGAATTTTGATACTGTATGCTATTATGCTCTCTTTGAATTGTTTGAATGCTGAGGAAGGAGCAACAGCTGCTAAAAGATATTTGGTTATAAATGCTGCTGAACTAACCCAACATAGATATTGTGAAAATGCCTTGACTTTGAAATTTGGATCTAAGGATATGATACTTTGGAAAGGAGTTTCTTGTTTTGTTTTCACAGAGGATGAGACCATGTTTATTTCTTCTATTCTGATATGGTATGATGGACCACACCCTCCTGAAGGGTTGCTGTGAACGCCTTCAGAAAATTGCTTTGCCCAACTGCCAACTGAGATGAAACTAGAACACAGGTTATACCATGATGAGGACTACTGAGACCTCAAGAACAATGGCAATGGGTTTTTGATCCTACTGCACCTATTAGCTTTGTGGGAGCCTAGGTAGTTTGGATGCTCACCTTACTAGACCTGGATAGAGGTGGGTGGTCCTTGGACTTCCCACAGGGCAGGGAACCCTGATTGCTCTTTGGGCTGTTGAGGGAGGAGGATTTGATCAGGGGATGGGGAGGGAAGGGGAGGTGGTGGTGGGGAGGAGACAGAAATCTTTAATAAATAAATAAATAAATGAAAAAAAAATAAATTATTAACTTAAAAAAAAAGATCTAATTAACGACGCCCCCATTCAGCAGGAAGCAGTTTGGTGAGAAAACTGCTCCCATGTTCCCAAATATGGTTTATAAATGCTCTTTTACATTTAAAGAAGGATATGATATAGGTATAAATAATTTGCATTAGTATAGATTTTGCTTTATTCATAGAGATTTAAGGTCAATTTTGTTATAGTATATGTATTTCTGATCTTGATTAGGTATAGTGATTGTGTAGTTCATTTAAAAATGTAATGTATATAAGTTGTTAATGGATAGTCATCTATAATAGTTAAGTTTGTAGTCATGTTAATTAAGATTTTCTAGATGTACATAGATATATTTTAGATAGGTATTCTTCATATTTTTCAAAGATTATAGAATATGGCATTCTAAATGTTTTAATAACTTAGGGTTTTTCATGACAATGAGACAGGTCTACTCCTGGCAGCACCAATCTACTTCAAGAGGAAGATGGGCATCGAAGAGGCACCTTATGGAGTTTGATAGTCATTTGGGCAAGAAACTGCTCTTGCCTGGACTATTGCATAAAGTGGACACAGAGAACCCGCAGAGAGAGGACTACTGAACTTGCCTAAAGGTGAGATGATCTTTTGGGGTTCCTGATTCATGAAGGAGTCTGCAAGACATTCTTCAGGACAAGCAGATAGTGACTGCCTTTGAAATTTCCTGCTTTTGGAATGTCTGCTGAAAACTATGGGCCTGTAGGCCGAAGATGGATGCCCCAACGGTACAAAGGAACTTTGGGTGACTGTAAAGGCAGCGAAATGTCTCTGTCATTTCTAGAGTTTGAATGTTGCTTTTTTCTTATTTGCTTAGGTAATATTGCATCTTTCTGGAGTCTTTGATGGAGTTAAGAATAGTTAGTTATAGTTATAGTTTTCCTTAGTTATGATAAAGATTATTGTAATTTTTACTTGATAATTATTTTGTTATATGTGATTTTACTATGTTAAAGTTAAAGCTTTCCTTTTTTGTTTAAACAGAAAAAGGGGAAGTGATGTGGGAGTGTCATATATCAATCTGTTGATTTCATTGGTTCAATAAACTGCCTTGGCCTTGATAGGTTAGAACATAGGTGGGAGGAGTAAACAGAATAGTATGCAGGCAGAAAGAGGAAGTGAGGTCAGAAATCATGCAGCTCCGCTCAGAGATGCCAGGCTCCTGTCTCGCGAGTGAATGGGATAGCTCTGGTCTCTGAGGCACACTCGCGATGAAGCTCTGACCCAAGATGGACGTAGACTAGAATCTTCCCGGTAAGCACACCTTGGGGTGCTAACACAGAATATTAGAAATGGGTTAGACCAGGTGCGAGAGTTAGCCCGTACGAGGCTAGAGCTAGTGGGCCAAGCAGTGTTTAAATGAATACAGTTTGTGTGTTGTTATTTCAGGCATAAGCTAGCCAGGCGACCGGGGTGTTGGGGGACGCAACCCTGTGCCCCAATTTCAACAATAATTAAAATGGGAAAATATTGTTCTTTTCTTCTACTAGGGGAATTGTTAGTGTGTGGCATGCCTTGCAAAGGCTCATACTGAGGATGTTGCTCATGTCTTGTATTATTACAAGGGCTTGCGATGTGGCTCAGTGATAGACATGAGCAAAGCATGCATGCACAATACTCTGAGCCTGTCTCTAGCACTGCAAACCAAACAAAAGCAAAGTGAAACAAAAGAAAAAGGAATTTCAATACATATACCAAGGTGATAACCTTTATAAGATCTGGATCTCAAAATACCTATTAGAGACTGACAGAATGTCGGTGTCCACTGTTATATTACAGACCAGCTCATGGCTACTGCTGAAGATGCTGTTTTGTAAGGTATAATGGCAGCATTTTGCTGTGTAGAGAGAAAAGTGTTATAACGGTTATTAGGGTTATTACTGGTGAATAATTACGAGAAGTAGGTTTTTTTTTTTTGTTTATTTCGTAGGCAGATGTTTAGATGTAAGAAACTAAGATTAACATTTATTTTGTAAGGTTGGAATGAAGATAGGACAAATAAATTTCTTAGGCACTCTGATGGAAAATTTTTCATGGGCCATTATATATTGACTCCTCCTGAAACACTAATTCTCTCCCTTTTCCCTCACTTCTCAGACTGAAACCTTTGGCAAATAAAGGCTGCTTTGTTCCTTGTGACTTGATGCTTGTTGGGGAATGATAGGTCCTTTCAATAAAAGTAAACAAATGAAACTCAGAATACCCTGGAGGCAAGGCACGGATATGTGAATAGAATATACAACACCAAAGCGCTCTCTCTCTCTCTCTCTCACACACACACACACACACACAAACACACACACACACGCGCGCGCACACACTGTACTGAAGAAAATAGGCTAGTCATGACTCCCTTGGCTGAACAAGGTCATTGCTGTTTTGAAGCTTGATTTATACACCTCAGTTAAATTCACGTAGGGTACTCTTGCTGGCAAATCTCTGCACACCGGAATGCCTCTGAGAGTACTGCCCAGCTTGCACAGTCCTGCTTGTTGTGAATAGTACCAGGCTGTTCTGCCACCCTGCCATTCAGGTTAAGTTTCAGCCAACCATGGCCACACCACTCATGTCTGTTTTCCTAGACTTCACTTATTCCATCTGCCATAGTATGTGGTGGTGATTAGTTGTAAATGTCAACATTCCATTATGAGAATCACTGAGGAAGGGTCTTAATCATGTTGGCCTTTGTACACAACTGTGGAGTTGTCTCAACTGTTAATTGACCTAGCCTACTGTGGGCTGGACCATTCCCTAGGCTAGACCATGAATGGATGAGTGAAGAGACCTGGCTAAGCAAGCAAGCAAGCAGGTAGCATGTATGCATTCATTTCTCTTCACTTTTGACTGTGGACGTGATGAGACGGTTTGCCTTGAGTTTCAGTCTTCTGTGAAAATAAACCTTTTCCTGCCTCATGTTGCTTTTTTGTTAGGGTAGTTTATGACAACCACAGAAGTGAGAATCAGACATATGCTCCTCTCTATTTACTTTCCATGCCTCTAGCGTGGTTTGCCGTGATAACTCTAGCGTGGTTTGCCGTGATAACTCTAGCGTGGTCTGCCGTGATAACTCTAGCATGGTCTGCCGTGATAACTCTAGCGTGGTCTGTCGTGATAACTCTAGCGTGGTCTGCCGTGATAACTCTAGCGTGGTCTGCCGTGATAACTCTAGCGTGGTCTGCCGTGATAACTCTAGCGTGGTCTGCCGTGATAACTCTAGCGTGGTCTGCTGTGATAATGCATCTTCTGGTTTTGTGCATTTCACTGTGTCTTTGTCTCAGATCATCAAATCATCCCAGTACTCCTATATATTTTTTTGCTTGTTTGTTTTTCAAGACAGGGTTTCTCTGTGTATTCCTGGTTGTCCTGGAAATCATTTTGTAGACGAGGCTGACCTTGAACTCACTAAGCTACCCTTACCTCTGCCTCACAAGTGCTGGGATTAAAGGCATGCACCACTACCACCTGGCTTTTACTCCTCCTTGTTTTACTGCACAGCGTTAACGATGCTGACTAGCTAGTGTTTTTTCTCTAGGTGGCATTTTCTTCTCCAAAGGCCAGGAAGGATTCCTCCATTTGCCTGTTCTTCCACCACAAAGCTCTGCACCATCCATGCTCTTCCCTGCATCAGGACCATCAATTGCACGCTCTCCAACTCTCAACAGTTTGCCCACCTTCCCTTCGGTGAGCATCATTTTTTATGTTCATTGTAACCTTTTCTGTTCCTAAATACACATTTACTTGCATTCTGTATGGGGAGGGCATAGTTTTCAGCTGATTTTTCCAGAAGAATCTGTACATGGTCAGATTATGTTTACTTGATCCCACACCCAGCATCTGATGAAGACTTGATAAAATAGATTCGACTTTGAGTCTCTAGTGAATAGCATGGTGCCTGGCACAGGGGATGTCAGCATGACATGACCTGGTCAATAAACGATTCAATACTGATTACATTTTTTCCTTATAGTCATCAAATTCTACCACACTATTAAATTTAACAAATTAATGATTTAGTTAAAGTTTGAAAAGTTTGATAATACAAATTACAGTGAAAGAGATATGAAAGACATAAGTACTCACAAAATATAAAGCTGGAAAAAAATCATACATATTTAATCCTGAATAAAAATGTCAAAAGTTGGTCTGCATCGATGAGTTACAGCCTCGCCACCACTGTCTTCTCACCCAAGGCCACCTCCTCCATGTAAACTACGCACGAGATTGGTCAAAAAGGGCTCCACCATGCTAGTGTTCAGTGAAGGGACATTGTTGTTCTTGATGTGGAAAAAAGTCAATGAGGAAGCTACAAAATGAAAGAACAGTACGGAAGATCTGTGCTTTGGACTATAATGTCTGCTTGGCCTCTGCAGACCTCACTGCTGATGCAAGGATAGTCATCAACAGGGCCTGGGTAGAGTGCCAGAGTCACTGTCTGACTCGGGAGGATCCAGTCACTGTAGACATTGCCAGCTACATTGCCAGTCTAAAGCAGTGCTATACTCAAAGCAATGGACAGAGGCCATCTGACTTCTCTGCCCTGATTGTGGGTTTTGACTTGGATGGCACCTTCAGACTCTATTAGAATGACCTGCTTGGCACACACTGTGCCTGGATGGCTAATGCCATCATCTAGGCACCAAGACTTAGTCTGGGCAGCAAGTCAGTGTGTGAGTTTCTAGAGAAGAACTACACTGATGATCTGATCACCAAAGCAGTGATCAAGGCACTTCTTGAAGGAGACCAGTCAAGGGGCCAAAACATTTAACTTGTTGTCATGAGGTAGGATCATCTCTTAAGAGTCTCAATCCTGAAGAAATAGAGATGTTGCTGAAATCAAAGAAGATAAAGAAGAAAATGAAAAGAAGAAACAAAAGAGAGCATTTTGATAAAGTGAGCATTGGCTACATCAGGTTTCAACTTCGGTGTTGTGGGTCTATGTCAACTTATCTGAGAGCTTAGTAAACATCTACACTTATTAGCTAAAAAAAAAAAAGTGCCCAAAATTATGACATTCATCCAGATATAGTATGGTAAAGAACATTGTGTAAAAATGTTTGCCCTGAGCATGGAGAAGAAATAAATGCCTGAGTCCTTGTCACATTAGCTAGCACTGCTTGAGAAGAAAAAATAGGGATGCACATAATCTATGTAAAGAAATGTGTGTGCTCTTTGTATTGATTATGATTTCACATCATGCATCATAATCCCGCCCCCCTCCTTGTCCTCAGCCCTTGCAATCCTCACCCTCAAAATCTCCAAATTTAAAAGAATAACCAAAATATCTAACAAACAAAACATCTCAATGTGGAAGCTATAGTGTGGCCCAATGAGTCACACAGTATACCCGCTCTTTGTGGGAGGTGGGATAGTTGGCCTTGGAGACATGAGCCCTGAAAAGCTGGCCCTGTCTTGCACCAGTTGCAGCAATCAGGAGAGGAGGGAACTGCACCTTGCCTACAAAAACAGTATAGTTAGCCCTGGTGGTGGAGTGGGTGAAATAGCCTAGGCAATGCTGGAGAGCTCTCCCTGGTGGTGAAGATTAGGAAAACTGGTAGGCTGACCAACCCAGCTACCACCCAGGCCCACAACCTCAGCTATAAATTAGTCCACTCCCACTCCTCATCCATGAAGTGCTGGAGTAAGAAATGTGTTTGAATGGAGTTTGCTCCATTCCATTTGTCATTGGTAAAATATATCCTGTAACCTAGGTGATTTTTTTTGTATTTGCAAAGTAGTGACAATATAAACTTCTGTACACAGCTGTGATAAACACTCCGGAAATGTGCACATGTTTTTCACCAAATGCAAAGCAGCACAAAAATGTCATTAGGCTGAGCAGACAGAGGAATGGCACGGAAGAGTGAACACCAGCTGAGCCCTGGGAGACAGAGGGTGAAGAGGCTCTTAGGACAGTTTAGCTGCAGCAGGCGCAACAGCAGATGCAGTGGGCTGCAGAGATGTAGCTCCACAGTCTAATGCTTGAACTTCTCTTGACATTGTTTCTAGACATAGAAAGCTGGAGAGCTAGTTCATTAGCTTTATTCTAGCAAATTTAAGATGACTGAGGCAGTCTAAAGGACATATACAATCCATATAGTGTCACCAAATTCTCTTCATTTAGTATTTTCTAATGTATTATAGATGATTTATTGGTAGGTTCTGAATGAAAATTGAAAATATTTTGGCTTCCAAAATGGCTTATGGGTAATGGCACCTGCCTTTTGCCCTGATAAGTTGAGTTGACTTCCCAGGACCCAAGTGGTAGAAAAAGAATAGACTCCTGTGGGTTTTCCTCTGACCTTCTTAGGTGTGCTGTGGTGTGAATGTGTGTGTGCACACATGCACATACAGGTAAGTAAGAATGTAACAAAAGGAGACATATTTTAAAAGTTTTAGTCCAACAAGAATGAGAAAATCCATAGAGAAGTACAAGTATTAATGACAGTAGCTATTTGAACTTGTTACACTTTGAACAGATACTTACACACTTAAAGAAACAAAAATGTTTCAAGAACCTGTGGAAATAGGCAATGGGGTATGTATGCTGAAATTTAAATTTACAAAAATGATTTTATCCTAAGAATACTAGGCTGAGGAAATGGTTACAATCAGCATGTTTTTGTGTATTTTTATAGAACTTCCACATATTATATCTCTTCCACCACCATGAGATTCCCTCCATAAACTCCTAAAACTAAGGAAATAGTTTAAAACACACGGGAGGAATGTCAATAAAAAGATATCAAGTTCATTACATCTCAAATTCATTCTGGGCACTTGCATGATTTATCAGTTGTGGGGAACACATTGAAATCCTAGGTTCTGAGCCCTGTTTTCCCAAATACTCTAGGGCTAGAGGGCTTATCTGCATTGCATTAAGAACATGCGGCCAAGTTGAAATCAAGATGAACTTCCTAAACAACTTCTTGCAACAGAAACATCTTAACACACCAAGAAAGCATTTTGAGCTGTAATTAATCTAGACATGAGTAAAGTTTTTCCTTATCTTCAGACTAAAAATAAAGGGTCGACAATGGCACCCACCCATGTACACATCTGGGCTGTGGTTGTTTCAGGAATGCAAGCAATGAAGTGATTCTTCTCAGTCTGACTCACTAGCTGTTACTAAAATATCTTTAACAGTATTATTTTGGGAGACTAAGGGCCTGGGGGTGAATTCCTGAGAACATCCAGTGGTAAATTACATTGTGTTCCATTTCATCTCTCTGTATTTTAAAAGTCCTTTCATGTCTTTGTGATGTCCCATGTAGGGTCATTGTTTCAGTCTCCTGCCCTGCTGATGCTGGTGTTGAGAACATGACTTGATTGTGGTAAGAATATTCAGGGGAAGTTCTAAGTCTGAGCAAGCTTTAGGGTTCTCCAGTGTTCTCATTTAAATCTCTTGAGCGTTCCTGAGTGTCATGGACAGGAATTCTACTGAGCAGGGTCAGAGTACATGTACAGAGTAGTTCTAGATTTAGCTGGAAGAGAGGAACAAGCCCCAATCCAAGCTATACTAGCTTGGTCAAACACACTAACACCAGATTTGAAAAAGAAAACATTATTTCTAGTTAAAGCTGCTGAGTTTTCATGGTTGTTATATAGCTCAATATGCTAACAGCTAACTAAGATACAAAATAACAATATATTTCAAAATTTAGGACAGACAGGGCTATTGAAATGGATACTATTGGAAGAAAACTATGCACTTTGATCACAAGCATATTAAAAGTGCTGATGACTGAGACCTGTGAATGGCATATTCAGGCAAGTATTAAAAGCTCCTAGTTTCACAAGTGCTGAAAACCCTCTTCAGTGCTCCAACATATAGAAATGACTATTCTTCTTGACTTTCTACCCTGGTTGGTTTAGCAAGCAACAAAATCAGAAAGTAACACACAAAGACATGTTTTATTAATGAATGAAGAATGTTTCAAAGTAGGATATAACAGAAGATTTTAATTATTTACTACACAGTAGGAATGTGATATAATACAGAATGTATGTAGACTAAAATATACTGAATATATTCATCTTGTTTCATTAAAATAGCTGCACAAAGGCAAGTACAGAGTTTCCTTTTGCAGTGTGGATTCAGTTGGTCACCTACTTTTGTGTCCTTTAAAATTCTAACTTAATGGGCTCCCTCAGAATATTGCTAAAGATTAGTAGTTGACTGAACTCCTTTTGGAAGGCTACTACATTAATTTACACAGTCTGAATAGATTGGGCAAACAGAACGGCTTCTAGAAGAACGCTTTCATGATTATTGTTTAAGAAGTACCACACTACCAAAGCCTATACTTTTTATGCCACTCACAAGGTACAGATTTTTATCCCTCTATTTTTCTTAATGTCTGCTTCCAAAACATGTGGTTCCAACCATGTGATAAGCAAGGAACAAGCTGACCTTGAAACTTACAAAAATAACTGACGTTATTTTTTTGCCTTAGTTCCTGTGACAGCTATGTTAAGCCAAAATTTAGCACATATATCTAATGCTAACAAGTATTCACATTTAGGCATAAATACAAACACACACTGGAACGTGTAGTCTACTTTGGGTGTTATTAAAATTTCCTGGATTCCATTGGGTAATGGCTATATAAAGGGTAAAGATTTTTAGTTTATTTTCTTGAAGGCTTGTTGGTGTATATTTTCAGATAGCCAAGAAGTAAAAAAAATATGGGGCAACTTTTTCCCAAAGAAAAAGTAAGTATTTACACAAACCTTTGACTTGGCAACCACAGTCAAATTCTGCAGGAACTAACGTAATAAAAGTTATAGTCATTTTGGGTGTGTGTGGGCTCCCTAGAGTGGAATGCCCCACTTTTTTGAAGCTTTGTATATAATTAAAATTATGATGCAGATATGACCTCAAGTGTCTTCTGGAAAGAGGTATAGTTAAGTAACCCAGAGCTCTTGTTAAGTAAGACCTGCAGATGATGAGTAGGAGTGCTGCAATCCCATCTGACCTGCAGGTGAGCAGGAGCACTGCAGCGCTGCAATCCCATCTGACCTGCAGGTGAGCAGGAGTGCTGCAATCCCACTGACCTGCAAGTGAGCAGGAGGGCTGCAATCCCATCATCAGTGACCCTGGCCTCTGTGTGTGCTCTGGAATTCATGGCTCTTGCTCACTGCAGCTTTTTGTGTCTCTTGACTTTAGAGTTTCAGCATCTTTTTTGCAATTCGGGCTTTTTCCTGTTCATTCATTTACCAAAGGCGGTCACAGCTCCATCTTCAAACACTCCTACTGGGAGGCGTTAAGGAAGTGTTGATTTTGAGCACCCAGGGAAAAGAGCATTAGCAATTGTAACAAGAGGTCTTACTCTAGTATATAAAAGCATGATACTGATCCATTTTGATAAACTGCAACATTTCTCTGACTGTCCAGGCCTAATAGTCCATAAAACAGTCTTGTGATAAGGAGCGCGTCATGGAGCCATTGCGTAAAGATGCTGTGGAGACACAGTGCTCAGCACTTCTAAGAATGAAATCTTATTTTAATCACAAACTTCCACATGGGGTTTTACAGGCTGACAGAAAGACTATTGCATTTTATATGCATCACTGGACTTATTTTATGAATAGTTAGCAAGTTCCCTGTAAGTATAAAAGTCAAATTATCTCTAATATTAATCGCATTTTACTGTATGAGTCCAGCAAAGTTAAAAAGTAGCATAAAACTTGGAAATGACTAATGTTGATCATAAACATTTCTTCAAAGTACGCTTACTTTAGACAAGCGCCTATAAACTTGAACATATGTGTCACATGTATAATGTGTGTGTTGCATATATAACATTAATCAGACTTAATCAGACTATCATGGTAAGAGATCGTCTGATCAAGGACAGGGCCCTCTTTGCAATCCACAGTATTAACATCTCTTTCACAATGCAGTTTGGGCTGGGCAGTGGTGGCACACACCTTTAATCCCAGCACTCGCGAGGCAGAGGCAAGCTGATCTCTGAGTTCGAGGCCAGCCTGGTCTACAAGAGTTAGTTCCAGCATAGGCTCCAAAGCTACAGAGAAACACTGTCTTGAAAAACAAAACAAACAAAAAAAAATGTAGTTTGGCATTTAGTGTGAAAATGAGGTTTCTATCTCTTTTAGTAGAGGTCTTGGATCAAATAGGCCATTAATACCCTTGAACGTGTGCGTCAATAATTTATTTCAACATTATATGATATGAAGAAAACTGAAAGATTCTAATCCAGTTATCATGATCTTGCTGACATTGCAAATGGAGCACAAATGGTCAGAGAATAGGAATTCTCTACAAAGAACCACAGTGGGTTGATATTCAAATTGCATGCAAATAACTTCTGCTGAACTGAGTGTCTCTAACGTTTGCTAATATTGTCAAAGCAATGAGGCAAACACTGCGACCTCTGTCAAAAACGTGCATACAAATTACCCATTTGCACACATAAGTGTCAAATCTGTTCAGTCGCCACAGAAGACCTGATTTTAAGATGCTGTGTGTAGAATACGGAACATGTTCTTACTCAGTTACACTGTCAAATTAACACAGGATCATAAGTGACATGAGCCTCTGAATCAATACCTCAGGGATTTCTTGACCATCAGCAAGATATGGACACTATCATTCTTTAAAATACAAAAAAAGTTACACACTTGAGGGCGTGCTCTTGCAGCCCCTGTTCCCTTATTCAGGAGCCAGTTGCTAGCTAATGGGGGAGGAGGAACCTTCCTTTATTAAATGCATGGTGTCTGGTACTTTTTCATGCTCTAGTGGCTGCCTGAACAGATACAGGCAGCACTAATCGGACTTAGTGGGTTAGAAAAGACTGAGAGACTGCCTGATGCCTTTGATTGTGTAAGAGAATTACTAAATATACATGCAAAATTCTCAGACCTGTTGTTAGGGCACTTTTGACTCTGAAGCGGTCAATCCAGAGCAGAAATGGAGAGCAGGGCCATGGAATGTGTACTACGAATCCAAGGGACACAGCTACACACCCGTGACACCCTGGTCTAAGCATGGATATGATATTTTGATTGATGATGTGAGATCCCAATCCACTGCTTTTTTACATGAATAATTCGAAGTGCTAGAAGAGAGCATTTTAGGAAAAATCAACACAATGGATAAAATACGTGACTCTACCTGCCATGCCAAATTCAGTCATAGCATGTGTCTCCTCAAAAGTAGGGTTCATCTTGGATATGTGGACAGACCATTCTTTGGGAGGACCAAGATCAGAATAACGGCGAACAGTTTCCCCTTGGGAAACTTCAAAGGATAGAGAAACCGAGACACGAATATTCTAGGCATAGGAATATGTCCGAAACAGGGATTCATGTGGATTTGGGGAAATCTACGAGGCAGAAAGCAGTGCTGCTCCCAAAGCATAAACATCACGAAGCCAGAGCATTTCCACTCCCTGATACTGCCTTTTTCAGGAACAGACAACATCCAGTCACCGAGGAGCAGAAGAGAAGTTGTCTATGTCTGTCTCCCCACTTCTCTCTTTTCTGGGAGACCTGTCTACATTTCCTGACTGCCGATGGTCCCTGTAGTCTGCCCAGAGGTTCTCAGAAGCTCTGGGGAGGCTAAGGCCTGCAGAGCTCAGCCCCGTGGTCTTTCCCCCTTGACTGGGTTCCTGCCATAGCAGCTTATACATCCTCCTCTGGGCAGTGACTGCTGTCCTATATTCTCACAGCTCTCTGCTAAATAGACCACAGAGTCCAGACCCAGAGCATTTGGAAAGGAGACTGTTTCCATCGTTATTGTTTTACGTGACAGGATAACAAAGCTCAAAGAGGTATTGCTGGGTGTATGGGCCTGCAGGTAAGTTGGGAGAAACCCAAGAACTCAGTGCCAACTCTTCTGATGTAAGGGCTTTGAATGTCTTTGGTTTGTATCCCTGCTCCAACTCCAGGGTTTGTGCCAAGATATACAGGGAGCTTTTCTTCACAACTATAATCGGTACAGAACATTATTATTTCAAGGGATATAGTACCATGCCTTTTTGCATGAGGTAATATTTTTAAAGTTTGTGTTTTATAGACTTATTTTGGATAAAACAACTAGATCAAATCAATATTTTCAAAGAACAGATATTAAGGATTTTGTGGTAAGGTGTGGTATTTATGGAGAGCAGTATGAAATATTATTCTCCTGTATTGGATATATTTCATCTAGTATGTTGTTATTTATTATAGATTTAAAAGTCCTTCCATAAAAACCTCATCTTTCCTATAATTCTAACAAGGAAGGCAGAGCCTGGTTACTAATTTTGAAGACATTTGCTCCATATCCATTGTTATAAACTCAAGCTACAGTTCTTCAATTCCATCATTATCTTTGTTTTTGGCTGCCTTGCTGCAGCTCCAAGTGCTGATGGTCTCAAATACAACCTTCTCCACAGCGAGGCCTCAGAACCTAATGTCTGTATCAGATATCTGAACTGTAATAAGACTTCACTTTTTGATGTCATTCTAATGTCAGTATATTCCATTTATTTCATAAATAGTAATTTGCGGTTAGCCTTAGAACATAGGGTCCAGTGTCTCATAGCCCCAGGCCTACTGCGCCTCTCAAATCTAGACCAAAAATACTGCACTTGGTACACAAAATTAAAGTTAACATTGTTTCATACTTTCTTTTAATGCAGAAAAATGAAGACCTCAGGAATAGTTTGTTAGCCTTGCCTGAGACATTTTGTTTTATTTCATTTATAGTTTCTAGTGAAAAAAGTCAATGCTCTTATCGGTTTTTTCCTCAGTATCATAAACCAGGTTCCTGGTTTTGAAGTCAGGGTACATTGTCACTCTGCTTAGTTCCCATACTCCAAAGAGATACTCTGAGAGTATAGGGATATTTTCCCTATACCAAGTACATAAGAACATATCAATAGGTAGCAACACATGTTAGGAGGTGAGTCAAACAGAATATTTGTGATTGAATGGAAATAATAGTGGAAAAGTGGATGGTTCAGGAAACTCTATGCCCCATCTCTCAGAATAGACATAGCCCAATGGGGCATGATTATTGTTCAACTCAACCATCCTATTAATAAGAATTCCGTAGGCCTGTCATCATGCCAGTGCTCTGAGAACTCTGCCGTGTCCAGGTTGTTAAATTCAACATACTGGGGAGAACAGATAAGAAGTGAGTTGGCTCATGTTTTTCTTTAAAAAAAAATGAAGCTCTTTTTTATTTATTTATTAGGCTTTGTTTCTGATTTTCATGGCTGGAATACACGGAAATTCTAAAGGCAGATGGGCTTCAGCCATACTAATTACCACAGCAGTCTGTTAGCCCAGGTGCTGTTGAGAGCGGGGACAGACACATAATCAATACTAAGGGGCTTCTGTCCTCGACGAGACAGCTACAGAAGCAGTATTTCTCAGGCATGTAATTTGTAAAGTACCCAAATGACCATGTCTGGGGTGACAATGAACCTTTTCTTATTTACTTGGGATCTTTCAGCATACATAACTATTCTACAAAGGTCTGGCATGTCACACAAATGAAGGGACTTGTCAAGCAATAACTTTGGAAGTGTTCTGACCAGTTGCTGATTGGGCAGACTTCATGTTATTTGCTCTGTCTGAAAGGTTAGGAGTCTTATGTTTCAGAGGTAAAGGCCTGTAAGTCCTACCAAAGCTGGCCACTTTAAGATACTTCTCTTTAATATTACAGCTAAATATGTCACACCATTAGACTCCTCTTCACAATTAAAGGATATTCAACAATCACATGCATCCCAATGTTAAGCATCTGTAATGACTTTGCGGGGGGCGAGGGGAGTCCTAATGAAGCCTCTCTCTCTTTGCTAATAGAAAACCCCAGCTGGCTAGAGAAGACCGGAAGTGAAGAGGGATGGGCAGCACAAAGGCAAAGACTGAAGGATTCTTCAGCAACGCTCATTGGATGAGCTGAGACCCATGCAGGTCTTGACTCAGGGCCTTTGTTTATGAGGTGATGACTTTAGCGATCAGATGGAAACATAGGCTTCCTCTATGCTTGTACCTGTGATGAATACTAGTGTGGGGGTGATGAGCTGCTTCTTGTCAATTCTGCCATCTTAGTGCATATTGGTAGTTATATCAAGCATAAGAAAAACATGTACAGAACAACTTACACACAGCAAAGCCAAACAAAAAGTCAAAAAGTTGTGTGATACATCTAGATACGGATTTTCACTAGAACCCAAGTAGGTGCAATGCAAATGCAGATATGATTGAGTCCTTGAGTGACAGTTCTAGGGGAGGATTCTGTATAGTTCCAATAACTCCCATCCACATGCCACCCCACCCCAATTAATACATTTACCTCCTCTAAGTAACCAGCACCTCTTACACACCTGTCATTAATGTCTACTCTATAACACTTCAGCATGCATGGATTCTATCTCCATCAGTACACACTTGTTTGAAGGATGACACTGGCTCCCATTCTTCCATCTGCCCTCATGTCCCCAGCTCACTTCACGCTCAAGGCAATTAGTCGTCAAATAGTTACCGCAAAAAATTAATAATGTGTTTGTCAGACCACCTCTAAGTTTCAAATCTGAAACATCCATCACTCATTCTGTCCATACACTTCTAGACACTTTGTGAAACTAAGTCAAAGACTTTCAGTGAATGGCATTGTCTCCCACTTGTTGGCTAGGAGAGTGAAGAGGGGCAAGGGTAAGACAAAGCTCCGAATAATAAATGATTAGGATAGCCAGCAAATAAAAATAGCTTCATATCTTAGGTGGGTCTCACGTCAGTGGGAAATGTACGTGGGGGTAGGTGAAAGGTTTTACTAACAGTTTTGTCAAGTGTACTGTTCTCTTTTTTGTAGATCTGTGTTCATTTTGTTATTTAGTCCTATTTTTTGGTCATATATCATGAACAAGAGACATGTTAGGAATTTTGCAGAACTCAAGGTTGAGCAAGGCAAGAAATCTGACACAGAAAAATGTAATGTTGGAAATAACTCAGGAAGAGTTTTAATGTAGCAGAGCTAAAATTTCAAAAGTAAAATTATAATGAAGATGTGATGAATGTTCTGACTTTCAGACCTCATTTTCCTCATAGTGACGCTTTCTCTAAGCTTATACAAGCTCTTGCTCCTGTGTTTGAAGACAGAGGCCCACAAAAGTGCTTGGAAAGCATTATTTTCTTGACTGAGTATTAAGACCACAAGAGGTTATAAGTGTTTTCCTTCCCATGAGAACAAGTGGGCACGTGAATACAGTGTTGAAAACGTTCAGACATTTCCATTAAAGTAAGAAACACAAGTTGCGGTGGCTTTATGCATGTCAGAACTTCTGATCAGGACGAATGGGAATTCTGAAATGTCAGAGTCTATCGTTCATAAATGAGGAGATTATGGGACAGTGAGATAAAGTAAACCAAAACCAGATTGAATGTTTGTCTTAAATAAAGATGACCTCAACATATTAAGACTTCATTATTAGCCCTACTAGTTTTGTGTATGTATTTTCCATATATGGTGAAGAGGTCCAGATGAACATTCTCCTAAGTATACTGAGAGTGTTCAAATAAATAAATATCAATTCACCCATCAAACTTCCTTCATCCAAGGTTTTAAATTGCAATAAATTTATAGAAACTGTAAATGATTATTTCAGAATTTATAATCATTATCCATGTCTTAACAACATGACATGAGCCCCGAAGACCAAGATAACATCTTTACTACAATTTAAAGATTATGAAAAAACATGGGCACGTGAAACACAAGTGTTCTTAACACATTGACAGCAAGAAACAGACTTGGGGTTAATGGTTTATAAAGGGCAGCATTCAAGGTGACCATAGAGATATTCCTTGCAGGACAGTAACGAAATCTTTCAGTTGTCCTTTCTATGTATTTACAAATGTGTACTTTGACTTGTGTTTCCTGTCAGGCTCCTTTCCTACCGCTTCCTACGTGTACACAAGCATGTACTTTCTGTCTTAGACTTTCACTGGATAAAGAGCAGATGAACTTGAGTTCCTTGAAGCCTGATGAGATGTCTCATGGTTTTCTTCAGTTACATATCTGCTTATGGATCTCGTCAGTCTTTTGGTGTTTGTTTCAAAGACAAACCCTGTTCTCTTTTTAGTGTATCTAGCAAATAGATATTTGATTATGTACATGCTTCTGGTACATGGTGGTTTGAACACACCTTGCATTAATCTAGAGTAACTGGAGGAACAGTGGAACACTCAGATCTTAATCCATGGGTACTACATTAGCAACGCCCCTCTTTTCTAAGTTTCTCTAAAAGTCCTAATTGATTAGTTGACTTCTTATTAAGTCTTGATTACACTGTAAAGGCAATGCTAGGCACTGTTTTTGTTTGGGGGCCAGTCTGTGTGATATCCATGGGCATACATCTGTGTGTGTTTGTTCGTAACTGTGTGTGGGTGTGATGTTCATGTGTAAATACATATGTGTGGGTTTATGAATGTGTATGTGGTGAATCCATGACCACTTCCAGTGTCAAGCCTTGCTTTCCACCTTCTTTGAGACAGGATCTCATGGTGTTTGCTTCTGAGTATATGCTAGCCTAGTAAGACCCAAGCCTCTAGGGACTCTCTTGTTTCTGCCTCCCAGCTTACTTTAGGAGGGCTGAGAGTCCAGACAACTGCTAGGAAAGACAGGTTTGCACTGGTATTAGAGAACTGAACTCTGGAACTTTATGTCTGCACACTTTTCTTTTGGAGTACTGGGGAAGAAACTCAGGGCCTCCCAGAGCTAGGCAACTTACCTGATACAGACCAACATCCTGAACCCTCAGATACATTTTAAAGGAATAACTCTAAACAGAGTAAGAAAATCAAATGTAAGTACTAAATAGGCTCATATATATAAATTTAAATACATATATATTTAAATTTGTTTCATATATATCAAATCAGCCATTCTATTTTTTTCACAAAAATAAACCCAATGCTTATTTTGCTTTGCAAAGCAACATATAATACCTTAAATACCAATTGATTGTGGGACCATTAGTTATCTGAGTTTTTGTTGTTAATGTTGCATTAAGACAGCAATTCTGAATCTGTGGGTCACGGCCCCTTTGAAGGTTGATTGACCCTTTCACAAGGGTCACATATCAGATATCCTGCATAGCAGATGTTTACAAGTTAGTTATAACATAAGCAAATTTGCAGTTGCAAAGTAGCAATGAAATTATTTTATGGTTGGGGGTCACCACAACATGGTCAAAGCATTAGGAAGAGTAAGAAGCACTGTGTTAAGGTTTTTAAAAAGAAGTGAGTAATAGAGCTATTATCATTGATTTATTACAGAAAAATATCTTTTTTCCTTAGCTACTGTGAAATTGGTGTTCTCTCCCCATTTTCTGAGTATTTAGGCTATACAATGAGAGCTAATTTTCTAATGATAGTCACAAGACTGAGCAGGAGTCTCACTTAACAAAGAAAGATTCATTATGCTCTATGCTACATTTGCCAAGAAATAAATTTCAGGGAATATTTAAAGTACTCCTAGTAACTGAAGCATTAACCTTCAGTTAGGTACATGAGCACATCTGGTTAGCTCCCAATACCCATCAGTACCCCACAAGTAGCTGTGCAGTGTGGATTTACAGTTATCAGTCCACAGCGCCTGTGCAGTGTGGATTTACAGTTATCAGTCCACAGCGCCTGTGCAGTGTGGATTTACAGTTATCAGTCCACAGCGCCTGTGCAGTGTAGATTTACAGTTATCAGTCCACAGCACCTGTGCAGTGCGGATTTACAGTCATCAGTGCACAGTGCATGTGCAGGGTGGATTTACAGTCATCAGTGCACAGTGCCTGTGCAGTGCGGATTTACAGTCATCAGTCCACAGTGCCTGTGCAGTGAGAATTTACAGTCATCAGTGCACAGTGCCAGTGCAGTGTGGATTTACAGTCATCAGTCCACAGTGCCAGTGCAGTGTGGATTTACAGTCATCAGTCCACAATGCCTGTGCAGTGAGAATTTACAGTCATCAGTGCACAGTGCCTGTGCAGTGAGAATTTAAGTCATCAGTGCACAGAGCATGTGCAGTGTGGATTTACAGTCATCAGTGCATAGCGCCTGTGCAGTGTGGATTTACAGTCATCAGTGCACCGCGTCCGTGCAGTGTGGATTTACAGTCATCAGTCCACAGTGCCTGTGCAGTGAGAATTTACAGTCATCAGTGCACAGTGCCTGTGCAGTGAGAATTTACAGTCATCAGTGTACAGAGCATGTGCAGTGTGGATTTACAGTCATCAGTGCACAGTGCCAGTGCAGTGAGAATTTACAGTCATAAGTGCACAGTGCCTGTGCAGTGTGGATTTACAGTCATCAGTGCACAGTGCCAGTGCAGTGTGGATTTACAGTCATCAGTGCACAGTGCCTGTGCAGTGTGGATTTACAGTCATCAGTCCACAATGCCTGTGCAGTGCAGATTTATGGCCATCCGTGCACAGCGCCTGTTTAGTGTGGATTTACGGCCATTACTGTACAATACCTGTGCAGTGTGGGTTTACAACCATCAGTTCACAGCACCTGTGCAGTGTAGATTTATAGCCATTAGTCCACAGCACCTGTGCAGTGCGGATTTACAGCCATCAGTCAACAGCACCTGTTCACTGCAGATTTACGACACTTTTAGTGTTTGGGAGTGTCTATAATTGCCATGTTTACTCCATAATCAGATGATGTTTTTAATTAAAAATTTGAGTTAAGAAAATTATACATCTGGTATTTGAATCACCAATACTGCTGAGTAAAGTCAGTGAATTAAGCAATATACAAACCAGGAATACCAACTAGCCTGAGGAGACTGTTTAGCTTTGGAGAGTCCAACTGTTTTGTGAAATGTTTTAAACATCTGATGGGTGGTTGAATCAGATGATTCCTGTCAAGCCTGCCTTCTTGTGAGTCAGGGGTGATAAGAATTAACTGGCCAGATCATGAGGCTCTTTGTTTCCTTATGGGTTGAAGGTAAAACAGTAAAGTCTGCATCAGGGCAAAAACATCACAATAACTAAATAACTGCAGCAAGGTAGCAAGCTTCCCGATAGCTAATTCTGTTTGGTATCTAGGCAATGATAACACTTAAAAGATGTTACTTTCTTTTAATGTAAACCTTCAACTCTTGTTTACCAAAACCAAAAGAAAAGAAAAAATAGCAACAGAAAAACGCCTTTTATCCTACAAAAATAATTTCAGCTGCTTACAAACACACACACACACACACACACACACACACACAACCCTGGTAACATCTGTCCCATGGTACTTGGGAAATCACTGAATGCCCGTCATACCAGCTTTCCTAGTGTCTTCTTGAGCAGAATAGCTTGCACAAGATGTCCAATAAACAGCTGCTCTCAAATTTGAGAAGCCATTACTGGCTTTGGGAAAGCATAGAACTACTGAGACAGCGAAGAAATCAAATGACCCAGGAAGATGACTCTATGGGTAAATCACCTGCAGCACAGCAGTGAGGCCAGGATTTCATATCCTGGCACCAAAGAAATGCCAAGCAGGCTTGGTTGCTACCCTATGAACCCTGCCCCCAGAGATGGAGCCAAGGGATTGATTCAAGGTCAATCAGACTACCTGAGTCTGCAAGCTTAGGTCCTAGTGACAAACTCTGCCATATATGTAAAGGGGAAAGTGGTCAAGTCAAAACCACATTGGCAAGTTCTGGCCACCATGTTCCTATGCTCCCAAGCATATGTGAACACACATACAGCAATGAAAAAAAAAACTGAATGCCTGAATAGATCTAAACATCTATAGCAAAGAATGCTTTATATAATTGATATTTTTCCCAGAATATTTTGTTATGTTTTCTCTCAAAAATTTAATATATTTCTAAATATTGAAGAGTTTGGTAAACTGGGGCATCCTTCCCTTCCTTCTGATTTGTTTTTCCATCATCTGGCCCCCACATAACCAACCCCTCTTCTTGCTGAGCCTGGCTCTTTCAGGAATCTTTTACTCCTCAACAGATCTCACCATCTTTCACATCTGCTCTCCTGATACGTGATTTCCTTCACACTGTTCAGAATTGGACTGTGGTTTCTTCCTCATATCCAACCTCCCCAATTTGTGTGTATGCATGTGTCCTCTTTTAGAGTGCATTTCATATCATTTACAGCTGTATCCCCATAGGGCAGCTAATGCTTCCTGATATGCATTCTGTAAACATTCATAAGATATAGAAAAGAGTATGGTGGCATTGACATAATTAGAACAAGTGATACATAGCCTTTCATCTGAGACAAACACAAGAGAAACAGAAATAAAAAAAAATCTTCATGCGGATAGAAGAGCCTCTAAATAATGGGGCACAGCTAAAAACTCCTAAATACGGATGAGGTCCTGACTCAGGACCATGACTGCTTTTTGGTTCATAAGTAGACACCTGGGAGGGAGGCCCCATGGACCCATGAACTCTTTACAGCACAGAACAGTTTACAATAGAGAAAATGCGTACACAGGAGTTCTACCCAATCACCCTTGTCTTCAGACTCCCTACTTTTAGGTAGTCGCATGTTTAGGTGGTGAGGGCTGCTGGGCCCCAGGGTCAAAGAGAGACATATTTAGCTTCTGGGTTGCCCTGCACTTTACTATAGAGTCAATGTCAATCTGGTTTCCTCAGAGGTCCATTTCCCTTGTGTGGTTTATGGTCTAGGCAATGGCCAATTTTACCCAGCCTTTTACTTTATATTTCTGTTTGCATGTAAACTTCGTCTTTGACAGGACCCACATTAAATGGGACCATCTAACCCCATTTCCTTCTTCCCTATTTCTCAGCCTTCAGTTTTCAAGCTCCGCTAATATCTCCTTCTCAACTTCCTGAGCACCTCTTTGCTGCCCATATCCTTCATACACTGCAAGAAGCCCTGTCCTATGTCAATTAAATGAAACACAACAGCAATCACAATGTGTCTCCAATCTTTTTTTACTCCTTTCCATTTTCTTCCTACCATAGGTTACTGTTCTTCCTCTTTCTTCTTTGTCTCTCAATTTGTCTGAAACGAGGTTTTCTCACCCAGAAAAATGTTCCTCCTTCTGCATTCAGCTTGTCACCTCTTTAGTGGATACAGCCTCTGTCCAGTTGTCAGTGCTAACGGTACGCCCCCTCCCCTAGGTCACGATTTCTCATCTGTCCTTAGTGGCAGGCACCTAAGCGGCCTGCTTACAACACAGCATTGTCTTGTCTTGTCCACCTCACATCCTCACTGTTTCACCACTTCAGAGACAAGAACAAGCGTTTGAATAAAGGTCTACAGCTAGCAGACTGAATAGTAGCATGTTTAAGAGAATTGAGATGTTCTACATAGGCTGTATTAAGTAGGTTTTGAAGATCCAGCCCTGAAACCCACTAGTTTTGAGTAATTATTTCTATGGAAACAGACATTCTAAGTTCCGAGCAGCGCATACACACATGGACCTGTTACCTTGAGACTCCATGGGGCCATCAGCTGACGCTGGGGCTTGGAGGCAGCCCCCATTCTGGAAACTGGCTTGGCCTTTCTGAGGGTTGGATGAGTTTTGTACCAAGGTGCGAGAGGCAAGTCAGTCATTCACCCCAACCAACATTAGTCAGCCAGCGATCCATCAGATGTTTTCTGCCAAAGTGGCTCTCATGAGTGTTTACCATGCTGATAACTGTGTACTGTGTGCGTCGGGACCTCACAGAGGTAACCTTTTCTCTCCAGGTCAGCCCTGACTTTGAGCTCTGCAACTTCAGAGTCCTCTGTGAGCTTGAGTCTGGTGTGCCTGCTGAGGAGATTCAGTTCGTCTACATGGAGCAGCTCCTCACAGATAACCACTGCTCGCTGGGTACCTACGGCCTCAAAGATGGTGATATGGTTGTACTACTTCAGAAGGACAATATGGGACTTCAGGCTCCAGGAAGGACTCCAAATCAGCCTCGGGCAGATTTCACTGGATCAGCTGTTGCGGGAACAAGTTCCCGACACCAGCATCACCAACAGCAACGGATACCATCAACACAAACCCATGGATTGGCCTCTGGAGAGAATATGGCCCATGCTCAGGATCTTAACAGTCCTGCTCTGATTCGCAGCATGCTGCTTTCCAACCCCCATGATCTGTCCCTGTTGAAGGAACGGAATCCTGCTTTGGCTGAAGCTCTGCTTAGTGGAAACCTTGAGACATTTTCCCAGGTCCTGATGGAGCAGCAGAGGGAAAGGGCCTTGAGAGAGCAAGAGATGTTTCGTCTTTATTCTGCTGACCCATTTGACCAGGAAGCTCAGGCTAGAATAGAAGAGGAAATCAGACAGCAGAACATAGAAGAAAATATGAACATAGCTATGGAAGAGGCTCCGGAGAGTTTCGGGCAGGTGGCTATGCTCTACATTAACTGCAAAGTGAACGGGCATCCTTTAAAGGCCTTTGTGGACTCAGGTGCCCAGATGACTATCATGAGCCAAGCTTGTGCTGAGAGATGTAACATTATGAGACTGGTGGACCGGAGATGGGCTGGGGTCGCTAAGGGCGTGGGCACACAGAGGATTGTGGGCCGAGTTCATCTGGCTCAGATTCAGATTGAAGGTGATTTCTTACAGTGTTCTTTTTCCATACTGGAGGAGCAGCCCATGGATATTCTTCTAGGGCTGGACATGCTCAGGAGACATCAGTGTTCCATCGACCTAAAGAAGAATGTGCTGGTGATTGGCACCACTGGCACACAGACACACTTCCTTCCTGAAGGAGAATTGCCCTTGTGTGCAAGGCTGGTGAGTGGAACTGTACAAGAAGACTCTTCAGACAAGGAAGTAGCAGGCAATATCAAACATTCAATCAAGGGTCCAGCACGAAAAAAGCATTGAATCAGGTTATATATAAGCCACTACCACGAAGAAACAAGCCGTAGGTCCCATGAAAGTATAAGATATAAGCTCATTGGCAATGCCATCATTAAAAACATCTTAGCAACCAGATTTGGCCTTGTGACTGAGTACTCAGATGGGTGACTATGTAAGTCATCACTGTTAGTCATAGTGTATGTGTGGGTCCATTCTTCCACTCCACATCCATCCAGGAGTGGGGCTGAAACTTCAAGTTGGTTTCCCAACAATCTAGTGGAGGGAAAATGAGTCTCCCTGACAGATTACAGGGATGACATGTCCAAACCAAGACGGCTTATTTTGCATAATCTCCTAGGAAAAAAAGCCATTCTTTCAGATTACAAAGACCTGTAAACAAAATGATTTCACATTAACAGTAGTTTTGTATTACCCCAGCTGTCTGTGTGTGTGTATGCCTGTGTACTCGTGTGTGTGAAAGTGTGCACACACAAGTGCAGGCCAGAGATTGAGAAACTTGATATCTTCCTTAAAGCTTTCCACCTTAGTTTTGGAAACAAGCTCTCTCGCTGAATCTGGAACCTTCCCAGTGTTGCTACAGTGTAGCTATCTAGCAACTTTATCCATCTTTTTCTAGTGAATGCTAGAAATGGAACGTAGGTCCTAATGTTTGTGCATCAGGCATTGTACTGAGTGAGCAGTATCTTCAGCACCTCCAGAACATCTCTCCACACACCTTTTTAGGACAGAATCTCATCCTTCTCAAACCGGCTCCAGACTTGAGGTATGCCTAAAGATGATCTTATACTTCTGACTCCCCTGCTTCCACCTACTGAGTGCTGGCAGTGCAAGCATGTACCATCACACCAAGTTTCTGTGGTGCTGAGGAGCAGATGCAGGCCTTTGTGCATGCCTGGCAACATTCTATCAACTAAGTTAGCATACCTAGCCTGAATTATTTTCATACTCACAGATAAGGCTGTTTTCACATTTGTTTTCATTAGGAAAGTTCTGAAAAATGGTGCAGATTTGACTCCCTTATTAAGCTAACACTTCTAAATGCCCACTTGGGAAAACATGCATCCAGTTTTATGATGCTTTATGGTTTCTCTATCTTCAGATTCCACTCTGGTCACGCTTATGAAGTCTACCTCCAGACTTAATTTTGATATGTTTCAATGGAGAGGTTTGAAATCCCCAAGGCATGTTCCTCTCTTTGTCCTTAAAGAAAAAGCAATAATTGTAAGAAAAAAAAATGTGTTGAACATTTTGTCTTAGTTCTGGCACTTCTTGGCCTGTATGGTGCTGTGCTTGGAAGGTGAGCATAAGCCACGGTCTAGGACTCTAATGTCTAGTTCAGTTAGGCCACCTTGAAAACATCTGCTTAGGCCTTTCTGCTCTGTGCCGCCTTGAAGAAAGCCACTTTCAGTAGGACTAACATGGAAAGTACAACCCTTTGCCTTAACATCTCCCTAAAACATCTAAGAATAAAAGTCAGATCCAGAGACCATCAGATTCAGGGAAATGATTTGGGGCAATAACTTACTAAAAGGGCTTATGTTATAGCTGGAGAGATAGCTCTGTGTGAAGGTCACTGTTTTCTCTTCCAGATGACCAGGTCAGTTGCCACAATCTACGTAAGATGGTTCACGTCACAACTAACTGTGACTCCAGGTCCAGAGGGATCCAGTGCCCTCTTCTGGCCTCTGCGAGTATCACTCACAAACACATATACTCACACAGAGAGACACACATACATACACAGTATATTTTTAAAAGTTAAAAATATTGATATTATATCAATCCTCTAGAAGCCATGAAGTACCAGCCCTGGGTTTTTCTCTCTGTCACATAGGCAAATCATCTACTTCAGGCCTCTACCCATCATCCTCGAATTGCTTCACTGTAGGCTGCTTTGCAGTAGCCAGTAGAACAGTGTGACCTTGTTTACCAAGCCAGGTCTAAGTCATTTGAAGAGTTCCTAAAGGTTGTAAGAAAAAAATAATCCTCTCTGATAACCAGATTTTCATTTCTTTGGCTTGATTCTTGGTTATGCTGATCATGTCTTTCTGAAACAAGTCCACCTGCAGTTCTTCCTCACCCTCTTCTCTAACATTACCTTTGTTCATGTAAAGTGTTACACTCAGCAGAGCTGTTAAAAGATCTGTGGACCAATGTCTTTTTGATCTGTGCTACTAATCAGCGCTCAAAATGAATTGTAATTACAAATGAAAGACAATCAGGGCCAGTACCAAATATGCTAGTGTTCCAATGTCACATGAGATCTATTCCAATATCAAACTACCTATCTATGCTACAAAAGTCATTCCAAAAATCACAGAATCTTTAAGATGAAGGATTTTTTACAACCCAATTTTTACATCTACAATCTTGCTGCACTTTCGTTTCTTTCTTCGCAAGTCGCACTGAATGAGATGAGTGCTCATAGGGTAAGTCTGCTGCAACTTACTGTGTAATAGTATGCTCACACTCATCAATGCCCTATTCCATCTCATATTCCTTTCCTTCCTCCCCTTTCTGCTTTTAGAAGACTAGCAATTCAAGTTTTGTTTGTTTAAACACTACTTGTACTTAATTTGCATGTGTGTGTGTGTGTGTTTCAGTGCCATAGAAGCCAGAGGGGCATGAGGTCCTTTGGACATGAAGCTGCAGTCATTTGTGAGTGTCCTGAGGTAGGCACTAGTGTCTGAACTCTAGACCTGATAGGTAGGGCATTGGTACCCTCTAAGCCTCTCTAGCTCATAGTTTGTTATCATGGAGCTTATTTATGTACAGCATTATTAGCATTCTGAAGAAGGCTTTCTTCTGTGTTGAAGTCAATGGGAGTGATGTGCTCTGTTTTAGGTGTGGGTGGAGCACATATTTTCTATTGCTAATTGATATGTTGCTGTTGAATTCAAATAAAAGGTTATCAGTTACCAACATAAATATACTTTAGGGAATGGAACCCCCAGATCCATCAGATTCTTGCTCTATAACTCGACCACCATTTTGAAATTTTACTATGCTAGATATTTATAAAAAGAACCCCTTAACACAAAGAGAGTAGTTAAGAGTATATTAATTCACATGTTTTCCTCTTCAAGCTCCTGTTGTAACTAGAGATACAATAACTTTTTAAGTTTAAAAAAAATCAGTGTTTCACATTTGAGGATGTGTGAATTTTGTTCTTGTCTTATGCCATAAAAAGAGACAAGAAAATATAAGATATCACAATACTTAGAAAACATCAAAGCCACAAGACAAAAATTAGAAAGTGCAAAGTAACATACTAAGGACATATAAACTCCAATGTTGATTGGTGAACAGGGTAACCAATGAAACAGACACAACACAGCACAACAGATCTGCCCCACAGAACTATAGTTATGATCTACTGTATGCCAAATACAACCTTAGGTGTACTTAGGTGTCCTCAAGCACCTGATGTTTAGTGCTGAAAGTGTTATAAACTCTAACCAGTTCACTGGAAAATCTACCACTTGGTTAGAACTTGACAAATGTGACTTACTCTCTCATTGGTAAGGTTATCTTAACAGAACTAAAATATATCTGTCTAAGTTAACAACATTGCTGATATTTGTGTAGAAAATTAAGTTCAAGTTATCTACAAAGCACACTCTTCAAGAACTTTTAACCAAGTGGAGTTGTAAAGTGCTTCTGATATGCTGCTATAATAGGTGGTTATAGCCATCAATTAAAAGTTTTCTTCCTATTCCTTCAACCTCATCAACTCCTCAGACCTGGCAATGCAGGCCAGTTGGAAGAAACATGAGAAGTAGACTTTAAAAAGTATGCTTGCAGCCATTCTGTAGACCTCTGAACAGAAAGAACTTGTAGAGGTCTGTGATAAAGGTGAAATATTTCAGGGATGAAAAAAGTTAATCATTTCAAAATTCTTTGAAAATATTATTATTAAATAAATATAAAGATAATTTAGTATAAGTACTCTAAAATGTTTCAATCAAAATCATACTAGAGTTGAATCTTCAAAATCCTTAAATTTATACAGTTCAGAACTCCCCAGAATGAGTATAAAAGGATATGAGAAAAAGGAGGCACAAGACACTAAAAACAGACACAACATTTAAACGAATAACAAGCTCTGAGAAACAGCAATCAAATTATATCATTTTTCCCTTCTATTGATATGGATGGAATGAATTGGTCTCAGATATTCTAAATTTGGAGTTTGAAGGGATTATTTTCTTAAGAAGAGCAGAAATTTCTGAAGCAGCACAAAGAGTGATGGCCTCTTCATATTTATGTTAAATCGCCATGAGAGTGTGGAGCGTAGGATGAAAACCAGGTATAAATGGGCACGGTGGGAGGTACAGAAAGGATTTGGAGGAGAGATGATCTTACAGGCAGAAATTGGCATGCAAAATACAGACTGGTTGATAACTGATTGAGGGCAGTAAAAAGCCCATGTGTCTGCTCTGCAGAATGCAGTTTCTGGCAGGTAAAGAAAAACTGAGCAGACTAGCATGTTGCCATGGTAGCAGAGGGAAAGCAGGTCAGCTCATTTCATTTGGTGTGCTAAGCAATGTAGAGAAAGTGCAATTGCAGAGTAATACTTTCCTTTTCAACCAGAAGCACAGAAAGAGCTTAGTTCCACAGGATTGAAGCTGAGTGCACAAATAAATTGATCATCAATTGAATTGATGAATTTACCCAAAATGCATTTGTTACCTACTTTGAAAGTCACTGTTTAAGAATTTTGTTCCTCATGTAGCTCATCGAGAATTCAAAATTAGATGACATGAACTGATTTTTATAAGAATTTGTGGAAGCAGTGGTATAGATTCCTATCAGAAATAATCACATAAATTTCAAGGAACAGATGGGCAGTTAGGGTGAAACAGAAATGAAATGGTCTCTGTTCACACACTGCCAATGCCATCACTTGGGCTTCAGGACAAAAATTGACAGAAAATGGTCCCATTGGTATTCCATAGCCATAGGAGTTTATGTCCCCATATGGCAAGGCTGGTGCTGTCAGAGTCCCCCACATCACAACTCCCACAACACTGCTATGGAAATGTCATTGGCACAGGAAATAAAAACACGGCTAGCTTTCTACCAAGTTTCCAATTTACATTTGATGAAAACGTAAATATTTCCCCTACCATCTATCTGGTCTTGCTGATTCACTTTAAATTGCTTTTATTAATAATAAAAAGTTTCCACAACAAAAATATTGATACTATCCTTTATAATTTTTCTCCCATGGAAAGTTTCCAGGCATATATTAGTTATGAAGAAAAGCTACTAGCACACACTGGCAAGTTTAATCTACTGCAGTGTAGCTTTTCTTCATTTTCTAAAATTCTAAATAAAGATTTGGCTACCAACAAAAGGGACAACTTGATGTCGGAGAGCAAGTTCCAATAATTGATGGGGGATTGGTGTCCATTGGTGAAGACACTGGAGACACTCTGGATTTTGGATCAATGTGACAGATCAGAATAATTGCAGCGTACCCATGTAAGGTTGGCAAATGCATGTCTAAGGAAGATCTTCTAGAGCTCTGATAGGCGGAGAGGAGACAGCATGGCTACTCTGCTGTGAACAAATGGCACCCAAACATTTGGCAAGACTTTTCTCATAAAGCCTGAGAAAGGTTTAAAAAAAAAAAGATTCTAGACAGACAAGAGCAGAGTCAAGAATACTCTCTTGGTAATTATCATTACTGCGGTAGACTCTGCTGGCCGTGAGCAAAGCTGTTGCTCCTTTAAGAGAGGCTTCCCGACTCAGACTCAGTGTTAGCAGAAAAAAAAAAAATCACGCAGCTTTTTGAAGAGGTTCTGCCACCAAACACTTAAGTGGTGTTTATGAGCAGCTTCTTGGTGGTGGCACGGGCCTAGAAACGCCACAGAGATGTGCCAATAAGCATGGTTCCCTCCAGTACCTCTGCCATGAAGCAGGAGTCTCAGAAAACGATGAAATGGGGTGGAGTCAGTCACCAAAGCAGCAGCTTTAATTCTAGCCATGCCGTTCAGCAGATTAAATACTCATGTTCTCAGAAAAAGTTAAGATATGCAATAAAAACATTCAGACAAAAAACCAACAAAAATCTCTAAATGGTTTGCAGGGTTTAAAAATATATGCAGGCGTGGGAAAGAAAAGAAAAAGGGTAGAGAAAGTCCTTAAAAAATTAAAGTAGCTGGATGTGGTAGTGTACACCTTTAATCCAAGCACTTGGAAGGCAGAAGCAAAAGGATCTCTGTGAGTTCGAGATCAGCCTGGTCTCCAGAGTGAATTCCAGGGCAAAAGAAGATACAGAGAGAAAACCCATCTCAAAAGAAACAAACATTAAATAATAAAAATAAAATAGAGTAAAAAAAAGTCACATTCAGATGGAAAAATACACAGAGAATCTAGATACTGCATGTTATTGTGTTGTCTTTGAATTGTTTTACTACTGAGGAAGGAGCAACAGCTGCTGAAAGACATTTGATATAAATGCTCCTGGATTAATCCAACCTATGTATTTTGAAAATGCCTTGATTTCAAACTTTAAGTCAAAAGATATGTTACTTTGGAGAAGAAGTTTTGTTCTTGTTTCCACAGGAAATTAGAGGATGTGGATTCATTCTGGGTTAAGAAAAATAATATTTAATCAAGGAAGACCCCTGAAAAGTCTTCAATAAGAGCGGTTGACCCACATGATCCAGTGTTTTACAGCACCTCTGTTGCTGTTTCTTCCGAGTTCTACATCCAGAACAACTTCTAGACTGCTGAGTGAGATGATCCAACCTCTCAGAATAATCTCATCAGGACATTACCATAATCCTAAATTTTCTTTAGGTCTCGATAACATTATCAGCGCCCTAATCAGCAGAAAGTATCCTAGAAAACTATGCCTACATTCCCACCCAAAAATGGATTATGGAGTTTGTCTTTATTTAGTGTGTTGGTTATAAGTTGTTATAAATAATGGTCAGGGGGAAAAAAGGGTTAAAAAAAAGGTGATTAAATTCCGAATTTTTGTTTTGAAATGAAGAAAGAGGAAATGCTGTGGGATAGTGCTCTTATACAACATAGAGATTTTTCACTCATATTAGTTTAATAAGGTGCTAATTGGCCAGTAGTCAGGAAACCAGACTAGGAGAGTTCTGGGAAGGGGAAAGGTGGAGATTTAGTTGCAGTCTAGACACAGAGGAAGCAAGAAGAGAATGGCTTACTGAGAAAAGGTACCAAGACACATGGTTAAACATAGGTAAGAATTATGGTTAATTTAACTTGAAAGAGCTAGTTAAAATATGCCTGAGCTAATAGGCCTAAAGTTATAATTAATATAAACATCAGTGTGTTTCTTTGGGACTGAATAGCTGTGGGGCCAGGCAGGACAGAAACTTTGTGCTACATTACTTCTCTGTCAAAATGCTAGTGAACCCCTGTATACATTTGGAGAGGGGTATTCCTTAGCTTCATATGTAACACCTCATTGAGAATGAACCGTGAGGATTCTCTTGAAGGATCATTTTCTGAATATCTGGTTATACTTCAGCAGTTTTCTCTGGTGCTCTGAAGGTCTCCTTCCTTAGCTGACTATGTTCAGTTTAAGGGTAATTCATTGATCCAGGCAAATTTAAGTATGCAGCAATTAAAATTCAACCCTAAATAGAAAACATTAAGAATGTTTAAATTTCCCAAGAATATTTAAAAGATTCTAAAAGCAAATATGTAAAGGTGAGTATTAAGATCATAATGTTAAACCTGACATTCATTCGTCTTTCAGCTGTCTTTTTCCATGAATAGCAAAGCCAGTGCTCTGAGCTCATTGTTCTGCAGTTTCCTAGTTCACTACATACATTCTGTGGTTTCCACTTATTTTCTCCATGGTGCCTACACAGGGGAAGTTCTGAAAACAAAATTGATTGGAAGGTTTAGGAAAGCAGCAGGCTGATAGAGCATGTACTGTACTTTACAAGGGATCTAAGTCATTTCTCATTACAAATAGGCTCAATCAACTGTTTGTAGGTTATATATGCAGTGTGAGAGAACCTCAAGACACAAATCCTCTCCATCACTCACCTGATAACCTCATAGCTAGATATGGAGAGCAACATCATGCATATTACCGAATGATAGTGCTCAGGAAAGCTACTATAATCTACTCTTGAAGCTTATTTTCAAACAAAAGCTTCAAATAAAAACAAAAGATCAGTTAGCAATAACAATTTTCAGTTACTCAGCTCGTACCAACTGAATCATTTATTAAACATGGTACCTTTCTTAAAACTTAAATCTAGAACAATCTTAGTAATAAGTAACACCCTTATTTTAAAGATTGGGTCACTGATTAATGGAATAATGAAGTGGCTTGTCTGTGGACACAGATCAACAAACTACAAGATAATATTATATTCAAAAACCAGGCAACCAGAGCTCGTTCTGTTATGTTATCTCTCAGTGATAGCCCTTAAGTTCAACAGAGCAGGTGCCAGGTAAATCTGCATATACTGGATCAGAGTTAGGACTGCCATGGAATAGAAGACAAAGAAACAGAGAATAAAGTTTACACAAGAGTCAGGGAACGGTTCCCTGAGGAAGAGACAACTGAGGGAAATCTGGATGATGAGAGGGAGGAATTCAGTAGTCTGGCCAAGAACATTGCAGGGGGGAGGAGCTGGAGTGCCATCAAATAAGGAGTGTCAAGGGAGACAAGAGCATGGGTAGAGGGAATAACCTAGATGGGACTGGATGGATTCTGTGAGGTTTACAGTTATAAAACAAAAATAGTCTTACCTTCTTTTTAACTGTTCTATGAAGTTACATGGGCTTTAAGAAAATGGAGCAACTCTCCTTTTTTTAAAAAAATACTTTTACTGGCTGTTTTGTCAAAAGTAAGAAATCTGTAAATTGGGTCTTGAAAAGTTCAGAGCCTCTGGTTGTGCAGAAGACAAAACAGATCTGAAGGGAACGTGATGAGGTTAAAAATAACCAAGACACCAAATGAGGGCATTTGGGCACTAACTGTATCAGACTCATGGAGAAGATAAGTATGGGGCTGAATACAAAAGCCAAAGGGAAGCTGTGGCTAACTCTGTGAGTGGGTTTTCAGGGGTGGTGGGTGAAGAGGCTCTGGGTGTGAAGGGATTGAGAAGCTGGTGAGATACAGGATGAACATGGAGAGTTTATTCAGGAATAAGCTCAATGGAGGCAGAAATACTGCAACAGGGGAAGGGGTGAGAACCTTTCTTTAGCTATGATGATAGTCCAGTATAGCTCCAACTTAATGGCAATAATCACATGAGAACAGGGACCTGAAGGAGACAGGAGGAGAATTCAAGAGGCACAGTCCTTGTTCCTGATGGAGGATCTGGGATTGAAAGGGACTCTGGGGTTCAAAGGTAGGCCAGCTGATATGAAAGATACTGCTACCTCCCCCAGCTCCTTAGTGAAGGAAATATGTGATGGAGAGAAGGGAGGGCTGAATACAGGCTCAAGAGAAGGTATGACACGACCTTTAGACAAGACAGGAAGCAGAGAGAAAAAAGTAACTGAATTTCAGGCTAATTGGGGGACCAATTATACCTGAATATACAAAGGATAGAAACCAACTACACTAATGGGATGTTACATGGTTCTGATGGAGACTGTGTTTGTTATTGGTCACATGTATGTTGACTGAGGGTTCTGTTCTGACCTGTCCTGTCCTGTCCAGTTCCCGCAGTTGTAAAGTCCCAAAGAAATCACACAGGGGTCTACATTAATAATAAACCGATTACCCTAGTATTTCAGACTTCTTATTATCTCTTATAACTTATATTAGCTCATAATCCTTGTCTGTGTTATCCATATGGCTTGGTACCTTTTTCGGAGATGCAGTCACATCTTGCTTCCTGTGTCTGGGTGATGACAGCAGACTGCATCTTTCGTCTTCCCAGAATTTTCATTGCCCTCCCTCTACTTCCTGTCTGGTTGCTCCTCCTATACTTCCTGCTTGGCTACTAGCGAATCAGCATTTATTTACAATAAAAGTCACAGAATACAGACCACTGTCTCACAGCATTCCCCCCTTTTTTTAAAAACAAGCACTCTGAATTGAAATGACTTTGGTTAGCTTTTCTACTGACCATTACCCATAACAACTTGTAACCAAAATTCTAAACAAAGGCAAACATCCATAACCCATTTTGGGGGAATGTGGGTATAGTTTTCCAGGCTACTTCGTGATGACTGGGGGCACTGATAATCTTAGGGGGACCTAAAGAAAATTTAGAATTATGATCAAGTAAAGTGTGGAGTATCCTGTGAGGTTTGATTATCCTAGGAAGCAGTCTTTGAACTGCTCTGGATGTATAACTCAGACATCTGGGCCATTCCTCCCATTGGAGATTTCTCAGAGGGGTCTTCCTTGACCAAACCTGATTTTTCTTAAGGCAGAATGAACACACAGTCCCTCATTTCCTGTGGAATCAAAAACAAAACCTCTTCTCCAAAGTAACATATCTTTTGACCTAAATTTTAAAGTCACCGCATTTTCAATATACACACACACACACATTAATCCAGCAGCTTTTGCTCCTTCTTCAGCCATCAAACAATTTAAAGACAACAGAGTAACATACAATATCCAGGCTCTCTGTGTATATTTTATCTTTTCTTGGTTTTATTTTAAACTCTATTTCTTTTATTTTTATTTTTAATTTTTGCTTTTTTGAGACAGGGTTTCTGTGTTAATCTTTTGATGTCCTGGAACTCACTCTGTAGACCAGGTTGTCCTTGAACTCACAGAGATCTGCCTGCCTCTACCTCACAAGTGCTGGGATTAAAGGTGTGTGCCACTACATCCAACTACTCTCTTTTTTTCTTTTAAGGACTTTATCTTTTTTCCCAAAAATCACATATATTTTTCAACATACAGTAAACCATTTAGAGATTTTCTTTGTATTTGAATCTATCTTTATTGTATATCGCTCTTTTTCTGATCACATGAGTCTTTAATTTGCTAAGCAATATGGCTAGAATTAAAGCTGTGACTTTGATGACTGGATCCAGCCCATTCCTTAGTTTTGTTTTTTTTTTTTCAGTTTTTTCTGAAAGTCTACCCTCATGGCAGAGGTACTGGCTGGAGCCATGTTTATTGCCACAGTTCCATGGCATTTTAAGGTCCCTGCCACAACCAAAAACCATGCAGTCAGTTTTTCATCAACACCATTTAAATGTTTCGTGGCATGACCTCTTAAGAGAGCTGCAAGGTTTTGCAGCTAAAGCTGAGTCAGGAAGCCTCTCTTAAATTAGAGTGCTTGCCTCTAGCAATCAGAACCCACCCCAGAAAGTGCTGCTAACAAGAAACTGTGCTTAACTCTGTTCTTTTCTATCTAGAATAACTGCCCAAGCTCTCTCAAACTTTTAAGTGGATTTGGTCAGCCCCACATTGGCACGCCATTTGTTGTAGGGAGAGGAAAGATGCAGTCTGCAACCATTGCTCAGACACAGAGGAAGCCAGACACAGCAAGCAAGATGTGACTGCATCGCTGAAAAAGGTACCAAGCCATATGGCTAACACAGACAAGAATTATGAGCTAGTATAAGTTATAAGAGTTAATAAGAAGCCTGAGATACTAGGCCAATCAGTTTATCATTAATGTAGACCCCTGTGTGATTTCTTTGGGACTTAATGACTGCGGGAACAGGACAGGACAGAAACCTCAGTCAACACATGTCTTTATTCAATTCAGCAAACCTCTCTATAATTCAGTTTGCCAATCAAATAAAATAAGATGGCCACAGACTGACACCATGGGATACAGAGAAAGGCAGAGGAAGCTAGGCGTTCTCTCAGCAACACCATGGTTTAGTTTTGTGAGTTCAGAGGTGTTCGATGTTCTTTAGTATATGGGGGAATCTGCAGGATAAATAATTAAGCCTCCTGAATCTTCAGCAGTACCCATCCCTGTTGAGCGAGACAGAGGCAGATGATGAGGGCAAATGCCTCCTTATGAGGTCTGTGTCAGAGGAGAACACTTTGTGGTGGTGAATGATCCCTGCACCCACTAGTTTACCACTGTCAATCCTCCATCTTCTCTTAGTACATTCTACACTGATAATAGGTTGCTATCCAGACAAAATGAGCAGCAGTTGACTCCCCCCTCCCCCGTTCAGGTTCTTCAGGTCTTAGAGGTACTAATGAGCAGTGAAATTGTCTGTAGATGGTAGCCAAGGAAAGAAAGAGCCAGCACACGGTGATCCAGAAGAAGAAAAAAAATAGTACCCCTGAATTATCATGGAAACTGTTGTCATGAGTGTTCCTAATAGTTAAACCTAGGTTGTGGTAGCAATCACACCAACAGGAGCAGAGAGGTTGGCTCTCACATGTCTGCAGTATGGCAGAGATCATTTCACTACTTAAAATAAGAAAAAATATATTTCAACCAGATTGCTCATAGGCTTTCAACATGAACTGAGAAGGAGCTGACAAGAGCAGGGCGATTATCCAAGGCAAAGTATTAAGTTCTATTCAAATGATCAGTAGCGTGTGGCAGGCATGGCTGCTAGGGACCTTTCTAGCTGACACCTTCATTAACATGTAGGATGAGGATCAGCAATGAAATTATTTCCAAAGATAATTCTACCCTCGGAATTGCTCCAAGTGAGAGCTTCTAACATCATAGTAATCACTTCAGTTGCAGCGAATGCACAGGTCCCATGAGCTACATATCCAGGTAGGTGACTGAATAGTGATATAATAGGCAGACAGGCAGATCTCTGGGTGATCTTTAGCAACTGGAGGGAAATTTCTGGGGTAAAAACCCAGTTATTGCAAATAGTTTCCTAAATACTTATTTTTAATTATGTGTATAGGTGTGTTGTGGAGGGAGGGCATTCCCCACCTGACAGCCAGCGCTGACAGAAGCCAGAAGAGGTCGCCACATTTGGAGCTGGAGTCACAGGTTCATGTAAGCTGCTCTACACTGGTGTTAGGGACTGAATCAAGTCCTATGTGAGAGCAGCATGTGCTCTTAAATGCTAAGCCATCCCTCCAGCCCTCAAAGAGTTGGGAATACTGTTCATTGTATCTGTTACAGAAAGCACAGAGCGAAAAAGCACACAAATTCAGCAGAGCAGAAATGGATAACCACATGCATATCTAGAGAGAGCCAATCAAGTGCAATGCTAAACCACAAAAAAAGCACATGCTCGCTGTAAAATCTGATGAGTCTATAAAATGGATGGAATAATTTCCCAAGCTCCTGAGGTTTCCAAAATTTAGAACAGTCTTGATTATGATGCTACTTTGCCACATAATGGATATGAAAGAGATTTATAATTTGGCAAAACAGGGACATTTTGAAGGTACAAGTTTCAGGAATTATAGAAAAGACAAAAGAAGAGGTATGGCATTTTATTCTACAAGATAAACTTGCTGCCGACAGTTCACAGCAAGCAAAATGCAGCGACATGATGTTCTGTCCCCAAGAGCTGCAGAGGCAAACACAGCACATCTTCATGTCATAACTGATTTGGACTGCTGGGAAGGGCTCTGCGCAGAGGAGGCGAGCTTGCATTGCTGGGAAAATGAGAACTGCACCATCACGCGATGCCCCCATCATTTGGCTGCAGTGTTCTCAGCTACACTGTACTACTGACCTTTAGTGGAGACTATGGAATCATTGCTGCATCCTGCCCATTGCCACTCAGTGACGAAAGTCTTATCTTCACCTATTGCCATGGGGCTATTTATAAGAAAGGAAGCAGCGACAACAAATAAATTGGCTAAATATTTGGCCAAGCAATAAAAACAAACATGTTAGATAGAAATGGGTGAAAATATGGAGACATCCAGCTGGATTAGAAAGAATATCAACATGGTGCGAGTACTGTCCGTTCCATCATCAGGTTGGCAGAGTCTTTTTGGAAACAGTCAGTGGAAAGAGATAAGACGAAAGTGGTGCAATATTTACAGGTGGGGAGAGAGGTACGACCACATGCAGAGGACTCTTTCAACCTATGCTGTCTCAGAAAGAGAGAGGCAGGGCATCAGCTGCAGGAGGTTAAAGGGGTAGAAGGTGATATGTGTTACATGACAGACATTTGTGCAAAATGTCAAATGTCAGAAAAAGGCCTTTAAATACAGCAGGGCAAGCAGAGACCAAGGGATTGAGATATTGACAAAGTTATGATCCTAGGACAGGGTAGTTGCGGCAGCCAGAACAAATGGGTAATCTGTCTTAAACAAGAGACGAGGCCAATCTTAGACATAACATGCGTCAGTGTCTCTGAGACTATGGCAAGAGACTACTTCACTGTTTCTAAGCCTAATTTGTTCCCTTTAAGCAAAGAACAACACCCTTTGTCATTTTAAAAGAATCCAGTTTATGGCCTGTGGCACATAAATGTTTATTCATTTTCCAACATATGAAGGATCTCTTTCTTAGGTGAATTTTACTAGGGTCACAGTGTTGAAATCTAAGTTCCCAGGGTGGGGAAATGCAGCCCAAGACAGGGTGCTATGCTGGGCATTAGTGAGTCCCTGAGTTCAATCAGCAGAACCAAAGAAAAATAGAGAAAAGAAAAAAGAAAAGAAAAAAATGGAAAAGAAAATGAAAGCAGGGGAGGGAAGAGGAAGGGAGAGGAGGGGAGAGGAGAAGAGAAAAAAGAAAAGGAGGGAGAGATGGAAGGAGAAAGAGAAGGAAGGAGAGAGGAAGAGAGGGAAGGAAGAAAAAAGAAGGAAGGAGGGAAGAAAAGAAGGAGCGAAGGAAGGAAGGAGGGAGGGAGGGAGGGAGGGAAGGAAGGAAGGAAGGAAGGAAGGAAGGAAGGAAGGAAGGAAGGAAGGAAGGAAGGAAGGAGCGAGCAGGCAAACAAAACCTATGTCCTGGCAGATACTAGGGTATGTTTTTCCACTGTTCCGCAAAATACAAGCTCACTTCAAATGACTCATTTACAAGGAGCCGAGAGTCTGACAGCCAGGGTGAGAGTCAGCAGACTGTGTACTGGAAGGAACGCCAAGTGCAGAGTCTCAGAGACAGAGCTTGAATTCTGGCCCAGTTTGTTGCTAGCTCAGCCTTGTTCCCTGCTGTATGCCTGATAGAATAGTGTCTGGAGTAATACATATTTATGATGGGGAAATAGGCAAAAATGTTCTTAAGTTCCTGTGCTTTGATTTCTTTATGGTACTAATGATAGCCCGGCCTCAGCTGCAGTAGAGAAAGATGGAAGTGGGGATGCAGCTAAACTTGCCACTTAGCTGGATCTGCACAGTGTACAGTATCGCTTGGGTAATGATAGGCGAACACAGACAACAGGCAGAAGAGCGGTAAGAAATGTACACGCGTAATAACGTTCTCCTTGTTCAAATCTGCGCTCAGTTTGAAGCATATGTTTACTTAGAACAATTTTTCTAGGATTTATAACATGACATAACAGATACCCATGTGTTGTCTCCAGGTTGCTTCTCTTGCAGATGCCCACTCCAGTGATTCATCATACTGTAGGAAGTCATGATCCAAAGAACAAACAGAATGGAATCATTGCAATAGCAATGATATTTTGATATCCTTCACTATTCACGGAATATGGTTTCTTAAAATAAGGACTAAAAGATAAACATATACATACATACAAATAAACATGTAGGTACATGAACAAATATACAAGCATACAAATACATGTAAAAACACATGCACACAAAATAGGCATGCACACGTACACACATGGATATGCCATGTTTATATACACACAAATATATGCAAAATTTAGATTCTCTTATTTTTCATTTAAATATTTCTTCTATTTTACAATAATTTGTCAACTGGAGAAAAACAGACGTTAACCAGCAAAGCCAGAATATATACCCCAAACTGAGTTAAAATATTAAGCTATAATATGACTTAAAATTGCTAGAAATCCTCTAATTACCTATAGCTACTTTCACTTATACAAAACCTGCCAAATTTTAAAGATATTTCAAATGGAAAGAGAGAGAGAGAGAACACAGTTGCATGAGTGTCAGATTGTGTTCAGAAACAAATATATCACATGTCCAAGTCATTTCTCCTCCTTACTGAACCAGACAGGAAATCTAACAAGGAGCCAATGTCATTATTTCCAATTACCCATTCTCTAAACATTGTTAGTGATTGAAGGGTGTTCTCCTTCTTTACACACAAATGGCCAAGGCTTAATTGCTGATGCTTTTGTGTTTTTATGTAAGCATGGACTTTGTAGATATACTTAAGTTAAAGGTCGTAGAAATAGATTAACTCTGAATTTAAACTGGGTCCTAAATCAGATTCTCTTTAGAGTTTTGTGTCTGTAAAGAGAAAGGAGACAGTGACTTAGGTCACAGAGGAAAGAATGTCATATGTATGTAAACATGAAAGGTTTCCACAAGCCAAGGACTGTGGGGAGCTTGAGAGGCATGACATTGATTCACTCCCCCCGCCCCAGGGTTTCCAAAAGAAACCAATATTAAAAACTCCTTGTCCACAAAATAAAACAGAAATACAGTCAAGGCCCAGGGATGGGGTTGAGAGTTCTCAACAGGAACCTAGAAAGTTTTCTCTTGGAAAGACATTGTATCTTTGCTATGGTTGCAGTTATACAACTGCTAAGCTCCTATTAATCAAGACATGACTACGCATGGTGCTTGTATAATGTACATATTACACCTTAATATGTCTGTAGAGAAATGATCAAAAAGGAGGGTTTGGTGCAGCTTCCATGTAGCTATAAAATATGAAATGGTAGTTGGCCTTCTGTGGCTTCATTTTCCTGTGTAAAGAGAGGAGATCCAACCATAGGACCTTGTCCATAATCCATTTGCACAGATACATGTCCTTCAAGATGTTGGGGCATTTCGAGAGAAATATATATCCTTAACACAAAATTTATATATTTATATATCTTGAGAACACAATTTCCTTCTATGCATCAACAGTATCTTTAGTATAGTCTCAAACAGCTGAATGTGTACAGTTATCATTTACTGTTTAATAGGAAAAGCACAAAGGATCTGTGTGTGTGTGTGTGTGTGTGTCCTCCTCTCCTTCTAGCTCTAGACTGATGATGAATTCTTAGAAGGTCAGTCACTTTAAGTTCAGTTACTCAGTATATCATCATTTCACAGTTGGCTGTAAAAACTTAGAAACACATTGCTCACACGCTGCGCACTCTCCCACCTTCTCCCCCTCTTCTGAAGCTCTACATGTCTAAGAGCTTTACCAGTCCTCCAAGACAGCTGGCATCCCGCCTTCCCAGAAGCTCTGCAGCTTTGACTCCCTGGGTGCTCATATTTGTGCCTTGGCAGAATGCCACCCCTTTCCAGGAGAGTTCACTGCATCCATCTATCTCTCGTCCTAACATAAGATCAGATATTCTGTCGTACACAGCTCATTTTCCTAGCCTGTAGCAGAGTCACACCTTTCCAAAGGTCTAAATACAAGTTAGTTGTGGAAAGAAATCCTTTGAAGACCAGCTACCATATCACTGTGTGGAAGATTTCGTTTCTGGAACTGACGGGCCTATGTGGTAATAGCTCTAGGAGAGATTTCAGGAGGACATAGTATATGAAGGATAACACACTATAACTTAAGTTAATGCTTACAGAAAAACAAACATGAAAATGATATGGTATATGAAGGACAATACACTGTGTCTTAATTTGATGTTTGCATATGATAAACAAACATGACAATATTATGTCAATCCAAAAGCCCAGTTAATATGGGTCAGAAACACAAGGTTTAAGAGATCCAAAGAGCTCATAGATTACTTTTCTATGAATCACATTGTGTTGTGAAGTACTCAGGGCTGGGTTTGGGTTTTACCCATATCAGCAACCCAGAAAGCCCACTTAGACCTGATACACAGACTAGACGCTGTGAACCCTCACTTCTTCATTTCTGGACTATGCCTCAGCCACTTTTAGACAAGAGGGGCACCGTGGTCCACATAAACCAGTAACCAATTGTACAAAATAGCCTATTTATGTTTGGAATTAAATTATTTCTTTGTTGGATTGCAAAAACATCTGACCGGTAGCTCACTATCCTAGTAGATCTCTGAAGTGATCATTTATATTAATCTAATATCTGTATCCTTCATTTATTGCAGTACTCACCATCTGGGCAAAGCCATTCCAAGACAGCAGATTACTGTGCCACCTGTAAACACTCCAGAAAGGAGAGATGGGTTTTCCAGAACTAAGTCCTGGTGACAAGAAGATGGTGGAAAGTTTATGTTAAAGTAAAAACAAACCATCTTTAAGAAGATTAATCACTTTTGCCCACAGTAGATATGCTAATGCTTTCTTTACAACGAAATCTATGACCTTATCTAGAGATTAAATCACGGAGTCTGCCATTGCTGCTAATTTTATCTTCCATACGGACCTTTCTGGCTACCTGCTTCTTCTGAGCATTAATGGAAAAACCTAATTTTGAACATGCATATTTTGAGGTAATTTGCATACTGCTAAGTAATTCTTCTGAAACTCAGTCAACTGAAGCTCTTTTTCCAAGTTTTGAAAAGTGATAGCTGAAATGCACTCAAATATGCTGCTTCAGTGTGGCACGATGAAGGCACACTGGGGATAGAGCTTCAGGGTGGCACGATGAAGGCACACTGGGGATAGAGCTTCAGGGTGGCACGATGAAGGCACACTGGGGATAGAGCTTCAGTGTGGCACGAAGAAAGCACACTGGGGATAGAGCTTCAGTGTAGCACTATGAAAGCACACTGGGCATGGTTCTCTCAGGTACAAGATTTAGAAGACTTTCTACAAACACCCGTATTCTGGTAACATAGCATCATCACTCCTACATGAAGACAAAATAGAAAGTTGATGAGAGTCCCCCGTTCCGTCTTCTTTCCTTCTATGATACTGTTGTGCATAGGGGTGCATGACTGTGCGTGTGTGTGTGTGTCTCTGTGTGTGTGTGTGAAAGATAGAGACAGACGGATGAAGGGAAGACTAAGATTGAATTTCTTTTTATAAATAGGAGGAAGAGAACTAAACTCTCTGTTATGTACCCACAGTGGTACTGGAAATAGCAATGGATCACAGACTACCCTTTTTATAATTAAATGCATTATTTTCCAAATCACTGAATTTAGTCACATCAAATTCCACTTTAGCTCAAAAAAGAAAAAGAGGAAGTTAGAGGCTCACAGAAGGCAGTGACCAGCAATAGTAAAACAACCCTATGGGACTGATTTCAGATCTTCACTCTGAACCTACTAAAGCTACCCCACATAGATATTGATTTTTTTAATCTTCCACATGAACTCAGTGACATAACCAAAAAGACATTCACAGCATCTCAAATATTCCATAGGCACTTGATTTCGCAGATATGATAGATAGTGAGTGACACCTTTGTACACTGTCCCTCCCCCACTGACTTCAAAGAGATCACCTACAACTGTGTTTGAGGTCATACCTTCAACTGCCATTTGGTAAGCATATTCACTGGGTTTCCAATGCTATCCAACTGAAATGATAATCACTAGTTCTATGATAATCACTAGTTCTATGATAATCACTAGTTCTATGGACAGTACTCTGAGAAATTCCTTAGACAGATGCACATGTACCTGAGCACATGTGGACAACTACACAGCCATTGTTCCTATAAGGGAGATACAGACATCCATTAGTAACACGGATGCTGTGAAGACATTCAGAGGGTCAGCCTATGACTTGGATGTGACAGTTACATTGCACACTGGCATTTAATTTTTAAAGAACCATTTTGAATTATCAGGAACTCAGACTACTGAAGGAAAAAAGAGGGAGAAAACAAATGAAATGGAGGAATGAAAGAAGAACATGTAGGAACCACTCTATAGAGAGTCATTTCTCTGGACAATTCTCAGCCTGCTTTCACAATTAACCCTGTAAATGCTACCTCCTTTTACATGGTGGCTTCTGATTTTTGTTCCAAATTGAGGTAACATATAATTGTTCATGCTTCGAATTAATAAAACCTAAAGTAACAGAAAGATACAATTAATGAAAACTATTTTTATCCCAAACCCAAATGTGTATTTTTTGACTTATCCAATTAAAAAAATATTGTCAATCTCATACCTTATTAAAAGTTTTGATCTGACAATTTTTATATTTTTATTTTTTACATATATATTAAATTTTCGTTCATTTTTATCCAGCATTGCCCTCAAAATTCTTATTTAGAAGTGTGAAATTTTGAATTACTTATATAAATAAACACCTACTTCTTGAATTGGCATTTGAGTAACTGGTAAAGAAATACAAAATAATAGCATATAAAGCTTCACAGAATGTAATTGCTCTTAAAAATTCATCTAAAACTTCACTGACAGGAGGAAATGCCTCCTTCCAACACATTGGTCAAATTCCATAGATGGATAAATGTAAGAATAGAACTTTTACAAAGAGGTAATTGAAATTACATTTAAAAATTGTGTGTGTAAACATGTGTTGGGGCTATGTGAAGGCTGGAGGACTTGTGGGTCCTGGAATCCGAGCCAGGCCATCAGTTTTGGCAGTAGTCAGCTTTACTCTCCGAGCCATCTCCTAAGACCGGAAAAGGTCATTTTTACTGTCTGTGCAATTCTTTGTTCTGCCTTCTTCGTCGGGTGTTTCTAGCATAAAATGGTAAATTTTCTGGATAGTTGGCTTAATAAATTTGCGAGGGTAACATTTTGCTGAAATGTATGGACACTTTGTTCAATACTAGCATGAACTTAATGTATGAAGATATGAGAAAAAGAAACCATCCCACTAGGAGATGAAGGTGGGTTTGACTTATCTCTTCTTCTTATTTCTTTAAAAAATACTATCTTTACTCATTTTACATACCAAACCCAGTTCCTAGTCTCTCCTCTCTTCTTGTTCCCTCCACCTCCCCCCTCACTCCATCCTCCATCCACTCCTCAGAAAGCGTAATTCTTCCCACGTGAAGCGACCAAAGCCTAGCACATTGCTTTGAGGCAAAACCAAGGCCTTCCCCACTATATCTAGGCTGAGCAAGGTCTCCTTCCAAATAGAATGGGTTCCAAAAACCCAGTTCAAGCAAGAGGGATAAATCCTGGTCTCACTGCTAGTCGTCCCGAGTCTGTTCCAGCCATACAACTGCCACCCACATTCAGAGGGCCTAGTTTGGTTCTATACTGATTCCCCCAACTGTCAGGCCAGAGTGGGTGTGTTTCCATTAGCTCAGTTAAGCTGTTCCAATGGGTGTCCCCATCATGGTCTTGACCCCTTTGCTCAAATTATCACTCCTCCCTCTCTTCAGCTGGAGTTTCTACCCAGTGCTCTGCTGTGGATCTCTCCAACTGCTTCCATCAGCTGCTGAATGAAGGTTCTATGATGACAATTAATCATCAATCTGATTACAGAGGAAGGCCAGGTCAAGCACCTTCTCCACTTTTGCTTGGGGTCTTAGCTAAGGTCATCTTTGTGGATTTCTGGGAATTTCTCTAGTGCCCAGTTTCTTGCTAAACCCATAATGATTTCCTGAATCAAGATATCTCTTTCCTTTCCCCATCTCGACTATCCAGTTCCTTCATGATCTCCTCTCCTCTTCCCTACTCCCCTTCTCCTTCCCTTCTGCCCCCACCCTCAGGCTTCCAATTTTCTCATATCATGTCTATGTTAATAGCAGCATTATTTGTAATAGTCAGAACTTGAAAACAACCCAGATGCCCTCAATGAAAAAATGAATAAAGGAAAAGACAATGTGGTACATTTATATAACGGAGTACTACTCGGTGGGAAAAAAAAAACAATGTTTATTTGTTTTACACATACCTCTTTCTCTCTGTGGTGGATTGAATGAGATGTCTCCCATAGTCTAGGCATTTGGAGACTTGATCCCAGTGTGGCTTTCTGTGGAGTCGTAGGTGGTATGACCTCGCTGGAGAAAGTGTGTTAGTAGGGGCGGACTTTGAGCATGAAGACTCATACTGTTCCAAGTTATCTCTTTCTGTTTCCTGGCTTTAGACTGAGATGGTGAGCTCTCTGCTGCTCCTGCCACTGTACCTAGTGGCTATTGCCATGTTTTCCTGTCTCAATGGTGGTGGAATTTTATCTCTAGAACCGTAAGCCCAAAATAACCCTTTCCTCCCCGAGTTGTTTTAGCCACAATGTTTAATCACAGTAATAGAGACCCTAACTATGACACTCCTGTGCATATATGAAGGGGAGGGTCCTATACTCTGGGCCCATCACATCCTGTCCACCCCTTGCTATTTAAATGTTTATTTTCTAACAGCAAGAAATAGTCTTGTACAACATGGTGCTATCATTTAAATCAGAAAGCTAGTATTGATGCAATATGAAAAGTGTAGATGCTACGCATTCCTCCTTTCCCATTAGTTTACAAAATTCTAAGCTCATACCTTCATCTGTCGTGATGCATACACACCTTATCTCTGACACTTTCTCAATGCTTGTCTCTCATCACACATCTTTGAAGAGGACAAGTTAATTATTTCATAGAAAAAGTGACAATTCTGGTTGGCACTCTGGTTGGTCAAGATCTGATTCAGTTTATATAACGTTGGGCAAGAAAAGCCTAGAAGCGCAGCTGGAATGAAGGGGCGGAATCAGCTGATAGTGACAGAGGACACAGTCTATTTCAGACTCGTTACTAGCTGATAATGTTATTGTTCAGTATTTTGTTCAGTCTGCTTTTGACATTTTTCCTCTAACAAAGTTATTATAATACTACTTGTAATTAATGCATATCTTCCTACAGGGTGTTTTGAGACAGTATAATTATTCTTTTGCTTAAATGTACACTCACTTCTTTTAAAATTCTCTGGTGTCACTTGCCAGAACCAATTATTTTTATGATAATTATGGTTCAGAAGTGGAGGTTTTCTAATTCTATCAACCCGGTTTTACTTAATGGGTGACTATTTCCTCAAGCAAGAACTTTTCTACTATGTGTTCATAAGCTAACATTCATAAGTGTAATACTCTGCCCTCACATTTTTAATGTCCTTAATATCCCAGGCCTTGCCCCTGGGGACCCCTTCATTGCTGATCTCTCTAGAGAAAAGTCTTTAGAAATCAAAATCTAGGTTCTAACTGTACTCATTCATTCCTTCTTTAGTGTGGCAGGTTCGGGGCTTGGTTAGAGAACAGAGCTGGGAAACTGATGCATCGATCTATACTTATTGAAGTACTACTACTATTGACATCATGAATCTTGGGAGAGAATCTACCACCACTACTTTATGAAATCAGCATAATCCCTAACAACCACTTAAATATTTGTCCATATACCCACAGATGAATGTAGTCCTCAACCCTAATCAAGGAAATTTCTCTTTGCAATGGACAGAGACCATGACAGAAAACCACAACCAATCAAAATACAAACTTATGGAGCCTACACCAAGTGGATATATGTATAAAATGTTCCCATACCTCAGGCTCAGTGAAAACTGGGAAGGGGCTGTAGGCATAGAGATTGTAAGAGCCAAAAGTCAGGGAGTTTTCTGTTAGATGGTGTATTCTGGCAATGTCATAAGCTATATCCATGCAGTCACACGAGCATGACTTCCCAAACATGAGCTGAATGACACAATGTCAAAATGGATGGAAAAAGTCCATGAGACCTTAACTTTACACAAAGAACTACAAGCAATTAAGGAATGTTAAAGAAGAAGAAACAGTTTTCTAAAGGGAAGAGCACACTGAGTGGTTGCCCAATACAAATGGCCAGCCTTGAAAACATACATTTAAAAAACATTAAATAGACTTAGAAGGTTCTGTTCAGTAATGTGCATGTATTGATGCAACAGCAATGAAGAAAGATTTTGAAAGAAGGTAAGGAGGGCTGTATGAGAGGATTTGGAGGGAGGAACGAGGGCAGAAATGTTAAAAGAAACCTTTATCATCTCAAAAATAAAAAAAAAAATTACAAAGAAAGTAATGAGGACCAAGAAAGGTCCATGACTTTCTTTTTCAAAGAATCGGCATAGCCATTTTCTCTCTCATACAAATAATTAAGTGAAACATGTTATTGACAAGTTTACAAACATCTTTGCCCTAAGGAACAATGAGTGGTATTTAACTACATAAGCAGATTTTTTTTTTTGCAAAATACACAATGTCTCTTTGAATTCTCACAGTTATATTCTTCAGCTTTGAAAAACATCTGTAATTCTAAGGGATATATCTACCCTCTTTCTTCCCGGTTGCTAGATAATATGAGATTCCGTTTATGTGACACAACGACTTCCATACTTTCAAACGTTTGGAGGTTATCACGAAGTAAAGCTGTCCTCCACTTGCCCCTCTCTGCCACATGGCTGTCACACTTGCTGTGTCACCTTTGTCTGCCTCTCTTTTCTCTCACATTTTGCACTGGCTCCAGGATCTATTACTAGGCCTTCTTCTCTGAGCTGTGTATAATACTATAAATCTGGTACACATCACACCAGTATTATTGTAAAGACCTCCTGACAAGACTTCCTCTTATTAGCTCTGTGTTCTACTCACCTGCCATTAAAAGTTTTTCCAGAGCTATCTGGAATCACTAATATCATTGACTTTTAAGGCAGCTGCATCACATTTTTTATACTTTTTTAAAATTTATTTATTCATTTTACCTCCAAGACTCAGTTTTCTCCTTCCTTCTTTCTTCCCAGTAACTCCATACACCTCCTTCTGTTCTCAGCCCTCAATCCACTCCTTCTCCATTTGTGTTTAGGAAAGACAGGTCTCCCATAAGTATCAACAAAACATGGCATATCAAGTTGCAGTAAGAATAAATACCTCTCCATGTATTGCGGCTCAACAAGGTGACCCAGTATGGGCACTAGGGTACCAAAACCCAGTAAGAGTCAGAGATAGCACCTGTCCCCAGTGTTATGAGTCCCACAAAAAAAATCAAGCTATACAATTGTCATATATATGCAGAGGTCCCAGGTTATCCCTAGCCCTATACAATCTTCTTGGTTGTCTGTTCAGTCTCTATGAGCCTCTATGAGCCCAGATTAGTTGATTCTGTGAGTTTTCTTCTGGTGTCCTTGACTCCTTTGGCTCCTACAATCCTTCTCCCCCTCTTTAGAAGCATTCCACAAGCTAGAACTAATGTTTGGTTGTGGGTGTGCATCTGTTTCTATCAGTTACTAGATGAAGCTTCTCTGATGACAATTGATCTGGGTACCAATCTGGCCACAGGAGATGACCCGCTCAAGCTGTGTATGCTCTGTTGCTTAGAGAATTAGCTGGGGTCATCCTTGTAAACTCATGGGGATTTCCTTGAGCGAGGAATCAATAAGGAACATGTGGTGCATTTACACAATGAAGTATTACTCAGCTGTTGGAAACAAGGACACCAGGAAATTGGAAGGCAAATAAATGGAACTGGAGAAAAATCATCCTGAGTGATGTAACCCAGAATAAGAAAGACAAACATGGCATATATACTCACTCATAAGTGGATATTAACTTTAAAGTAAACAATAACCATGCTACAGTCCATGGCCCCAAAGAAGCTAAGGTAACACAGAAGACCAAGAGAGGGATACAAGGAAGGGCAAATAGAGAAGACCTTCTAGGTGGACTGGGGGTGACTGAGAATGGGAACTTTAAAGGTCAAGTTTTGAGGGATTGAGGAGGAGAGTACTGAGAGAGACAATGGGAAAGGGGACATTTCAGGGTCAGGTAAAAAACCTGACTGCATGCTTAAGAAAGTTTGAGTGTTTTCCTGTAGGGCACAAAGAGGCACTGCTTTATTATGGTGGGGTATCTCAGAGAACAGCAGAGTTTTTGAGAGGGGCTGAACTTAGTATCTACTTCAGATTTGTCTTTTGGACATCGGTATGAATTTTCTAGATCAGTTTTTAGTAATTTTGGCTTTGACGGGGTCTACGAGAGAGCTTAAAGAAAGTATAAATCCAAGGGTGTAAAGCCAGATAATTGGATGCACTTGCTCTGGATGACAGGCTGTCACAGCTTAAATCAGATAGAAAGCATTCTCAGAGCAGTGGGTGGCTGGAGAAGGATTTCCAGGCATGGAGAGGAAGGTAGGTTTACGCTTGGAAAGCAGTCACAGTAGCCTTGATGGTGACAATCCCAGGGCAGGCAGATACAGGTAGGGTACTAATCCTCTCTAGCAAAGAGTCAAAAAATGAGACAAATTGTAAAGAAAGAGAGAGAGAGATTGAGCACTTAAGGAAAGAAAATATAGTTAGAACAATACAGGCTTAGGTATGTGACATCTCAGCCACCATCACTATACCTGAAAAGAACAGCAGGATGGACTTGGCTTGGGAAGAGGTTAGGTAACCAGATAGGGAGCTATGCTTTTGGGGCACACAAGTGCAGAAACCCAGACAAGTCAGAACCAGCAGTAGGTGGGGTGAAACTGTGTGGTCAGTGCACATATCTGCACGGAGCACTGCGACTTCTTCCCACTGCACCTCCTCCTGAACCTATTCAAGGGCCAGCAGCAGGGAAAGGCATCGTGGTAAATACATGCATTTCCATGTTTTCAGGGGCATCTAGATCTGTTCTTTTCATGGTCTTATGGATAAATACTGAATTAATTCACAATTTAGACTCTCTAAAATTTTGTGCAATCATTTCTCTCCTCCACAATGGCATCTGGGTGACTATGAAGCTCAGCTCTGGCTGTCTGGGAATGGACTGGGGAAAGATCCTGCCATCCAGTGGTCTCTGTGAACATAGTCGCTATCCATTCATGGTGCTGGCCACAGAAATGTACTATGATGGTGCCGGTCCTCTATGTCCTCCAACACAGGTTTGCTGTTGCTATGTTTGGTTCAGACTATTCAGGGCCATGCTGCTAGCTGAGAAGTCAGATGCAGTCTCTCCGAAAGGCCTGCATACCTGTTGCTCTTATGCCCTAAGGAGGTCAGCTGCTCCAGATTCTCAAGTTTTGGATCCTCCTTTTCCTAGCAGAGGGTATGTATTTATGAGTTTTATTTTTAATTGTTATTGTTGCTGTGAACTTGATGAGAGGGAATGAGAGAGTGCACATGGCCATGTGCAGGAGCCCAAAGAGACCGGCACTGGGCACGCAAAAACCTGGAGCTGGAGGCACAGGTGGTTGTGGCTCAATGTAGGTGCTGGGTTTTAAACCAAAGTCATCTAGAAGAGCAGCAAGTCCTCAAAACTGCTGAGCCATCTTTCCAGTCTTTGAATATTGTTTTAAAATATTTGGTTGTATTGCTGTCTTCTTACAAATGAATAGTACAGTTTGGTCTCCTCCAGTCCTGACACTGCTGTGAGCAGCCTGAAAGAGCTGGAAGAAGTCTACAAAGAGGGGAGACTCAGGTTCCGCTGTCCAGGTAAGCAGAAAGGCTACCATTGTACCTCAGGAATCTCAGCCTGGTTTAGGAAATCATATTTACTCAAGTTTTACATGTGCAATTGTGACAAGACTCTTCCTCACCCTACCCTCATCCTAAAAAGATCTAAGTAATTATAATACGAACTCCTGCACTTCGATGCTAATTCTGGTTTAAGAACCACATTTGTTCCTAGTGATCCCCTCTTCAGAAGCTCTGTCATTTATTTATGGATATGGATATGGATATGAACATGTGCCTCTTGCATGTGGACACCTGTGGAGGCCAGCAGAGGTTGCGGATCCTCTGGAACTGGAGTTACAGGTAGTTGTGAGCCACATGATACTGGTGCCAGGAAACAAACTCCAGCTCCTTGCATGAACAATAAGCACTCTTAACTACTGGGACATCTTTCCATCCCCAAATTATTATTCATACCTGGTAATTCATAAATGTATCCCTGAATTCTCAAAAATAAATTTCAACGTGTGGATTTTACCACATTCATAGATAAATTCAGGGCAAAGGTGAAAATATGGTTTCCTGGGACTCATGCATGCTATACCCTTATATTTCTGAGCAGGACCGTACACCTCTGATATGCTCATGTGTTTTCTACATGATCCCGAGTACATATCACAATCTGTGAATTAAAAATGAATGGTGTTGACATTATTATTGCTGATACATATAAATGAGTCACAAAACTGCAGATGAGTTTTTTAGTCTTGCTCATAAACTATGTCAAATGGGGTAAATACAGTGGAAAGAAGACAGTGATGGTGTGCCATCTGTAGAGAAAACATTCATGAAACTACAGTGAACTGGCTTGACCTCAAGGCAGAGTTTCCAGAGACTGACTTGCTCCATGATTTTTTTTCTCTTAACAATAAAGATTAACACTCAGAAGCACATATGTGTCATACTATATAATAATAGGTATAGATAACATGATACACGCACAAACAAAGGTGAATAGCAGCTTTTAAGTAATGACTTAACAATAGGCACCATCCCCTTTGGACCAGAAGCTAGAACTACAAGTACTTTCATACTACTCAGAACATAAGTAATGCACTTACCACACATGTTCCTGCTCATTCATTCTTTGATCAATCACATTCAAACATCTACTTTATTCAGTACTGTATTGGATGTTAGCAATACAGTATAGGCACAGCACAGTATTTTCCATATAGGACAAATGCTTATTAGTCCTGTTTTTACAAACTAATGCATTTCAAAACTAATGAAAGTTCTATGCTACAAAGCGAGCATTATGAATATAAATTGTTCATTCTCAGAAAGGAAAGGAGGGACGAAGAGATGAGGGATGAGAGAGAAGGTAGCCACAAAATAAAAATAAAAACAAGCTTATAATATGAGAAATAAACCACTTTTACAATTACAACACACACAACAAAATTAAGCAAAAATAATATTAGATTGGAACCACATGAAGTCTAAAGAATAACCTTGTCCTACATCATTTTATTGTTTAATTGGGAAACCAAGCCTTATCAAAGGTGGGATTCGATTTAATTGTTCAATGGGTGGTATGGGCTGTAAAGCCCTGCAGAAATGATGGGAAGAGTGGTCACTGTGCGCTTTGTTCATAACAAGTATACCAATATGACTAATATTTCTGTCAATAAGAGCAATAACACCAAGGATTATATGAAACCAAGAACCAAAGTAGCAAATATTTAATGTATTAAAACAAATTACACTCTAAGCTCAGCTCTATGGCTGACAAATTGCAGCGCTGTGCCATTAATTTTGTGAATTGTTCCTTCTGTCAGCGAGAATACAGAAAACACGTGGGCATGAAAAGCCTGCCTTTCACTTTACATCAGCACAGCAGCAGGGCAGCTTGGTATGGTACTCGCTAAGAACACATGTGCAGCATCCTTCAGCCCGTCCTCACAAGATGGAGAAGCGGTAAGATGAAGGAATGGATGCTGTAGGGATCAGCAACTCTACAATTACGTCTGACATATCAGCAGGCCCCTCTTTTCACAGCTTATTCATTCACCCACAACCATGATCCCACCCCACATACAGGATTCAGGAAGAGTAAATGGTGGACATCCTATGGAAAGGATTTGGGGAAATAAAGCAACAGAATCCGGTTTTTGAAATATGGAAATAACCATATAAACATGCATTCATACACATACACATTTCTCTCTCTCTCTCTCTCTCTCTCTCTCTCTCTCTCACACACACACACACACACACACACACACACACACACACTCACACTCATACACGAGCCATTTCAGGTGAATAAAACAACTTGGTCAATCAGAAACAAAACTGAAAAATAATAAAGACTTTGGATTCACCTTGAGATATTTAGAGTTAGTCAGCAAAATTTTCTAAAGGAAAATGTTTCCTAAATCTTCTCTAATAAATACTGAAGGTTTGCTTTCTAGTTGTGAAAGTGACGTAAATATGTTTTTTAAAACTTTTTTCAGAAAGTGGATTAAAACGTATCAGAGCTACCTTTTTAATAACATGTTAGATTAAAATTTCTTCCTAGGCACTGGGGAAGACAGCTGACCCGGTAAAGTGCATGAGGACTTAGTTCCACGACTGGCAGATCTCTTTCATTTTATACTGGTCATCAACTAAAAGGCACAGTGTGGCTGTGGACCTCAACTTATTTCTCTGTTCACCTACTGAAGGGCATCTCAGTGGCTTGCATGCTTAGTCAAGTATGAAAACATCTGCTAGCCATTCTTGCCAGAGTTTTGCATGGACATGAATTTTATTCTACTTCTTTTTGGTAATTGCCAAAGGGCTTGTGATTTTGCTTCAGTAAGTTATGTTAATAACAGATCATTATGTTCCGTATGTAAATATGTTAGCAGATTCAGAAGAGAAATTGGTTTTCATTTATTTATGAACTCTGACAAGGAAATACTCTGAAAAAGCATTGTGCATAAGCCTAGCAATTTGCTGAGGGAGCCGTATTTTCAGGCTGCTGTTGATAGAAAAATTCATTGCTAATATTCTTGGTGAGAGGCGAAGTTGCCTGTTTTATGTGACAGATTGAAAACCCCTTGCAATGCATGTTCAGCTTGTTATTTAATGTCTTGGAAAAAATAAGTCATCAAATGTTATTTTTCTTTCATCAGGAAACCTATAATTCCTAACAAATATCAAATGAACTAAGAACCACAAAGAATATAAAGTCCCTATGATCAACTCTCTTCATTCAAACTATAAAATTTCACTTTCATTGTAGTTATGGTGGCATAAACAAGGAAGAACAGTTCAATTTGCAATTGCAGCAGAGGGCAAGAATATTCAGCTATAAAAATTCTGCAGACTAAGCCCTGCTCATGAGGACAGTGAGAGCAATTGTTTACCCAGGTCTTTGCTTTCCATGGCAATCTCCTGCACTTTACTTTCTAGAGGAAAACAATTCATATCCAGATTTGACTATCATCCAGAAAATTACTCCTAAGTTTATTTTACAGTTACCAAAATTGTTTTTAATTAATGGCAATTGAAATGGCAGAATTTATAAAATTTTCATATTAAAAAAATGAACTAGACATACTATTATAATAGTACCACAGCAAATTTTTCAAGGCAAATACACATTCATGGTAGCAATGTATTTAATGCACAAACCTTTTCTATTTATTTTGTTACTATTACTGTTGTTACTTTTCTTTCTTTCTTTTTCACTTGTTAGGTTTGGTTTTTGTATTTTTAAGGTGTATATGTGTATGTAAGTAATGTGCACATGAATGTAAATATCCAGAGGCCTAAAGTGGGCAACAGCTCCCCCAGAGCTGACGTTCCAGGTCTTTATAAGCCACCTGATATGGAGGCTGGGCACTGAATTCACATCTCTGGGAGAATATCATACTTTTGACAGCTGAGCCACCTCTCCAGCCCCACTTGTTTATTTTTGGAGCAATAGTTCCTAGTTAGCCCAGGCTGGCTTCAAGCTGGTAGTTTTCCTATCCCACCTTCCAGGTGTTAGAACAATAGGCATGCCTACCACTCCACATTCAAAGTTCTGCTTTTCCTACAGTTGTCAATTGTTGACAACCTTTTTCTCTGTTGCTTAGCAATCAGAGTAAATTAAGGTTCAAAGTATCTGTTACGGTTCAAAACTGAAATGTCCCCTTAGGTTGATGTTGGAAATTCTCTTTCTAGCTTGTAGCACTATTCTGAAACCTAAGGTGCCTTTAGTGAGGTGGGGTCTTGCTGGTAGAAGTAGGCTGTTAGGAGAGGGCACCTGCAGGTTAAACCTCTGGCCTGTAGCAGCCTGCGCTTGCATTCTGCTTCCTGGAAGGGCTCACATATGGAGGCATTTCATCACACCCTTGCCATAGTTGATTGAAGTCTCTCTGAAATCATACAACAAATAAAAATTTCCTTCCTTGAGTTGTTTCCAAATGTGATTTTGCTATAAAGACAAGGAAAAGAAATCTTCATATGATACCTTTGCTGTTGTGGGCATGCAGAGAATTAAGTGTTGACTTTAGCCTTACTTACAACACAGACACATGAGCAAGAACTGCAACTCTCAGCCAGTAGATAGATATCCTTTTCTGATGGCATTGGATCTGGCAGACGAATTAGTTATATCTGACTGACAGAAAGCAACTTAAAGAAGGGATGACTTGTTTTCACTCACAGTTTAAGAACACTTCCTTTAATGGGGAAGGGCATGGTAGCAGAGACTTGGGACATCTGGTCATACTGGATATACCAAAAAGAAACAGAGAGGGTTAACTGGTGCTAGGCTCACTATTTTCTTAATATCAGTATAGGAGCCCATTCTATAGACTGGTACCTCCACCATTCAGGGTGGATCTTTCTACTCAGGCAAACCTATTGGAGAATATATTCCCAAGGCAAGCTAAGGAGTGTCTCCTAGATGATCCCAAATCCCATGAAGTTAAGAGTCATGATTCACCATTACAGGGGACTTCTACTATGATGGGTCAAACCTGAATAGTTTCCGCTCTGTCCTTGGTTTTCAAAAAGTCCTTTCCCTTATACAAACTTTACTTACAAGTGATTCTAAGATTGGCCTTAGAATTTTATTTATTTATTTCTAACTTTGTTTATAATTTTCACCCTGTACATTATAGTTATGACATTTTTCTTATAGGTACTAAAATTTCTAGTGACCTTTACCCAAAATTTATATGGTGAGATTTTTTTTGCATTGTCTTAAAGGCCAATACAAACAAACAAATAAAGGGTAATGTTAGGTTTCATTTTTATCATTATGGCTCATAAAAATGGCATGATTTGTAAAGACTGTTTTCTCTTTGGTTTTAACTACCAAGGGGAAAATTTATAATATCAGGTATAATACAAAAAACTTTATTTAGGTCTTTGTCATTTATTACACTATGTTTTAGGATGTGGTAAATCATTTGTATCTTGTATAAGTGTCATCTCATCTTTATGTCATGCTAAACACAATCTTATTTTAAACTATGGAGATTTTGGCAGATTAATCTTAAAAAATTGAAAATAACTTAGATTGGTCATTTTTAACTAACTGCAAGAAGAATTAGAAACAAAAATAGAGGCTAGTTACAAACAAAACACTTAATCTAACTAAAGGTGGGAAAAGGGGGCTACACAAGAAAAACAATTATAACAAGGTCAAACTATATGGCTTCTAAGAGACAAAATCATGTATAAAATCATGATGTGGAGATTCCTAGGACATACTAAAGAGGAACACAGCCCAAAGCAGGCAGAGTCCCTTATCTGTTAGTGTTTTTCTAAGCTGTGACAGCACTCACTGTACTGCTCACGCTGGTAACACCAGACATCCTAAAACCCAAGTCAGAGTTTTCACGTTCTAATACAAAGAAAATATGGCTGTAGCCCTGGGTTTCCAAATAACAACAAACCAAAATATGGTAGTGTTCCAAAAGGAAAATATGGATTTTATTAGTATGTACATATAAGAGCTTTAAACAGATTGTGTGTTATAGTATTGTAACAAGATATCAAAGATTAAGAAACCTAGAAAGCAAAAAATATTAAGAGTGGGAAACCATTTTTGGAGGTTTTAGTCCATGATTGGTTGTCTGGTATAAGGGCAGTGTCTCCTAGGAGCAAATTGCTCTGGTTGTATTAGCTGAAGAGACAAGAAGGACCGATACCTTTAGTCCCTGTGATTATGCACATCCTAATGTTACATAGCATACGGGCTCCCATTACACCTCCCTTAACGTTCTCCCCTATCAACAGAGCCAAGGGGGACATCCCAAATCTAAACTTCAGCACAACAGATTTAAGACTGGAATTCCTTAGTATGAAACTGCACCCTTGCAAGCAAACAACCACAGAAAACAGGTTTCTGTCCACATATACACTGCTACTCACACGAGTCTGCACACTTATCTTGAGAAAAATTAGTGGATAGTATAAGATAATTTCGTCTCCTTAGGGAAATTTCTCCTGATAAAACACAGAACATTCAGTTCAATTTGAATTTCAGAGAATGAACAACACAAAAATACATTGTGAGTTCAGAAGAAGCTTAGCAGCTTGAATTCCACACATATTGAGATTATGAATTCAGCCATGCACCTGCAAATTGACTATGTATTTTAGACATAGAGTTCCTGAGAAGAAGGCTGATCAGACTTTGAGCTGACACTGAAGAAGAGCATGTATGAATAAGAAAATTCACCAGGTGGTGGTGGCGCACACCTTTAATCCCAGCCACTTGGGAGGCAGAGGCAGGTGGATCTCTGTGAATTCGAGGCCAACCTGGTCTACAGAGAGAGTTCCAGGACAGGCTCTAAAATTACACAAATAAACACTGTTTTGAAAAACTGAAAAGAAAAAAGAAAAGAAAAGAGAAGAAAAATGTGAAGGCCCAAACATGTGAACCTGTTTCCAGCTTGTCTGACTGTCAAAGAGTTAGAGTTGCTCAAAATGGCTGCCTAGCATAGTTGCAGCCCAGCTCAGGATGTGATTACTTAATTCTTTTGACATTAAAAGAGCCCTTAGGAGTAGGTCCATTCAGTGCTGACAGGTGGCCAGGATATGCCAATGTACTTCTGCTCCTTCTTTTGTAACTATGAGGTCACCTGAGGAGTGGCTGTCTTCAGGATACTGGTCTAGAGCAAGGTCACTGCCTAAACAATAGAATACTAATGATTTATCTCAAGTGTTAAAGCGATGAACTGTTTGAGTTGTCCTTTGTATCACGTTAATAAAGTCTCTTGTTACACCCCCCCCCAACTGTTGTTTGTATTTGGGTATAAAAAGTATGAAAAATAAATGTGGGTAATTTCAGTATTCACTGGGATGTCCTCCCAGTACTTTTTATGGTTTCTGTTCTTACTATTTTCATGCATCTTCATATTCTTTAGTAGTGTTTTAAAAACCCCACATCTCTACCCTGGCAATAGGTACTTTTGTCGAGGCTGGTCCCACAGAAAAAAAGAGAGAGAGAGCGCGCTAGAGAATTCACATTCTCTATCTTTCTGTGTAGGCAATGAAGCAAGAGTCATGGTGCAAACTGAACGAAAAGAACACAGAACAAGGCTTTGTGACTGCCTCAGATAATGTGAACAACTCCAAAGAAGTCTGTTTAAACTGAGACTAAACGATGGGACAAATCAGAGCTGGAAGAGGTATGAGGACACAAGTTTTAGGGGAAGAAAAGGTTAGAACAAAGGTTTAGAATTCAGTTTAAGAAGAGTATGGTAAAATGTAATGAAGAATAAGGAGAGGATGTAATCCAGGTAGGTGTCAAGTTTACTACCTAGGGATCCTTTCTATTCTCCTCACTCTTTGTATTAGCTTATAAAGCCTGATTTATACACACACATACACACACACACACACACACACACACACACACACACACACAAATTGTTTCTTTCTTTGTGTTTGTGCATTTGTAGTGTATGAAAGTGTATGCACGCTTGTTCACATATATATATTTGTGTATTTTTTCATACATGTGTGGAGACCAAAAATCTCTGTCCACCATATATTTTGAGACACTATCTGTCACTAACACTGGACTTCATCATTTCCACTAGATTGGCTTGTCAGCAAACCACACAACCCAACTGTCATCTCCTTCCTAGATAGAAGGTTATGTTCCCACACCTGACTTTTGTGTGGGTGCCAGGAATCTGAACTCAGGCACTTTAATCAATGAACCTTCTACAGGCCTCTTAAATTTACACATAACCTAATTTTATTATATAACCATCAGCTAATTATAAGGTACCTATACCATTTTAATATATAGCCAGATATGTATTATATAATATAGTGTACCCTTCTAAAATTTTAATTATTAACATAGCCATAGCACATTTTAAAACAAGGACTCTGATAATGGTAGGGTACTATTAACTCTCACACAGCCCTTATTCAAATTTCACTGTTTTCCAGTGGTCAGTTTTTTTGTTTTTGTTTTTGTTGTTTTGAGTAGGTAGATGTAGAAGTTGTCTCTCACATATAAATATGGGTAAATACATTTGAAGGCTCATATTCTCTTTGCCATTTCACTGAGGGAGAATTTGGTCCAGGAAAAGTTATGAGGCATGTCTGAGTTTGGCCAGACCATGAGAGTATTTATATTTGTGACTATTCAGATTTTTATTTTAATATGAAAATGCAGTCTTTTTACTGTTTGGGGGAAAATGATGAAAACATATTTTTAATTTATTTTTATTTATATGAGTGTATGTGGGTTTGTGTGTGTATGGACTAATGCATGTGGTCACCATGGATGCCAGAAGTGAGCATTGGATTCCCTGGAGCTGAAGTCATACCAGGTTGTGAGCTGCCTGACATGGGTGTTAGGAACCCAACTCATTGTCCTCTATAAGAGCAAACAAGCTCTCTTTTCTACTCCACCATCTCTCCATCTCCAAAAGTCCATTCAAAATAAAAGCCTTGAAGACATAAAGTACCACCAACCTATCATAACAAACGTAACCCAACTAATTAGTAACATACATGTAAAGAGGGAGCAAAGAAACTCATTGCACAAATTGACAGAATTGGCCACTTCTCACCAGACACAGGCAACTGTCAGTTCAGCCATCTCAGACCCAGAGAGTTCATTAAAAAAGTCACCAATTCGTGAAGACAGCAATGAAAAGCTATGTGTCCCCAGTGTTCAAAGATATAAGAAACGTGTAGGAAACACCGACCCCTTCACCATTTCTTCCTTGAAAGACAGCAGTGGGAAACAGGAAGAAGTAGCGTAAGTTCTGCTCCTTTTCCTCTGAAATCATGTTGCAATCCCTATAGATCTCACAGGAACTGACCCGAAACACCGAACTTGAAGTTTAGAAACCTGTGGACAATTTCTAATAACACTTTAGCATTTCTGAGCTTTCTTTCAATATAAGCTATTGAAGAGTACATTTAAAAAAAAAAGCTACTAATTGAAAAAATGAAAAAAAAAAAACAAAATTTCTGGAATAAAAAAACAAACAAACAAGACACACACCCTCTCAAATATTTGTCTACCATGGAAGAAGTTAAAGGGAAGCAACAACTGTTTATTGACGGTCCACGGTAAGAGCTGCACCCCTCTGTTCTGCCTGCACCATGCTATTAGTGATGCCATAGATGCTCAGACTGCATGGATACAGCGGTGAGCAGGGCATGCACGATGATGCACTTTCTGTTATGCCTGTGCAAGTGTTCTCTCCAAAGCTCCTCATACAGGCTGCAGGCCCAGCATTGTGGTCCTCAAACATTCCCCTGGGCTCTAAGCTGGAAAGCACTGAAATGCACCCATCAAAGCAGCTGATTCCTTAGGTGTGAAAGGAGAGAGGCACTGTGAAAGGCAACAATCCTGACAGCTTGGACTCAGGCTCCAGTGTGCGTAACACCAAGACAGACGTTGTTTTACAAATATCTTTTCAGTTGAACATATTTAAAAATTAAAATGATATTAAGAATGTACTTTTGTTTATTAAATATTGCACTGCAACTTCAACTGTGGAATACTATTTTATATATTTTAATCTGAGAAGTTCTGCATGGACCACACAGGGCCAGTGTTGAAGAAAATGCCTGAGAAAATGTGGCTGGGCTAACTGTATTGACAGCACGGACGGAGGCTTAATTGTCTGACATTTCATCAGCACAGCAAAGGACTGAGCTGCTCGCTGTGCTGTGGAGAGAAACTGACAAGCTGCTTCTAATGAATCAGTTTTCACAGCTTGCTGAAAGGCTCACTGACGATGCCCTTCCAGGAACAGCAGCTAAGCTGCACTCCTTATGACTTATCTCTAGTACTTAGAGCAGAACCTCTACTGCTTAGACAATAAATAAGTATGATGTCCATTATATAACCAATAACTTCACAATCTTGGTCTTGACTTCCTCTGAAATCAACACCATATTGCGAAGATAACATAAAATAGGTGCACAGACTATGGGGACCAGGTAAGCTGCTAGATGAAACTCCAGGTCCATCTGTGGGGATGGAGATGAACCTGGATAAGAACGAAAGAAAAGCTGGCATGATATAATTGTCTCTAGCAATATAAATAAATTGATATAATGGTACAATACAAGCAAGTCTTGCATATTCTTTTCCCCATGCTTTCTATATATCTGAAATCATCATATAAGAAGAATACCAGCCTTATAAAATAAAGATGAATATTTTTGCCTAAAGATGGAAAAGAAATTGAAATGTAAAAAAGATGTGCATCTTTAGTCAGTCCTAAAAATGAAGTTAGTCAAGGCTCAGAGAGCAAGATGACACCCTCAGATCACAGATTTTTCCACAGTCTAGACCTGTGAATTCTTTTTTAGTGGCTATGTGTGGGCTCTCACTTGGTCCTGTAGCTTCTCCATGTTAACCTTGCCTATAATTAGTTTACCAAACAACAGCCTGTGAAAGGGGTCATCTTATTACATTTATTTTTGTCAGTTTCACATGTGCCATGACCATATTCCCTTTCCATTAATCTCTCTTACCCCCCATCCTACTGAAACCCTTCTTTCTCTCAATTAGCCCCCCTTACTTTCATCTCTTACTTATGCAGAAAGTCACTACTGTGAAATGTTCAGGATTCCAAAAGCCAGGTCAGGCCAAGAAGACATTTGACATCCTGCAAGCTTTGTGTAAGACAGGATGGACAGTGTTTTACAAATATTTTTACAATACCTCTCCATTCATCAGTGCCCTCTGCAGAGAGACTCTTTATGGAAGAGGAAGGAAATGTCCCTATTTTCTCCTCAATTTGAACCCTTGAGAGTTCTCTCACCGAGCCTCCATGGAGCCCAGGTGCCTAGACTTCAAATCAGATCCCAGTTAGAGCCATTGCTTCCACTGCTTGCACTGGCTTGAGAGGACTATCCCCCAGGGGCTCGCGTATCGGAACCACTAGTCATCAGTGAGTGGCACTAGTTGGGACAGATTAGGACATGTGGCCTTGTTGGAGGAAGTGAGTCATTGGAGGTGGGCTTTGAGGTTTGAGAAGCCCAAGCCAGCCCCAGTGTCTCTTCCTGCTGCCTGAAGACCCAGATGTAGAACTCTCGGCTTCTTCTCTAGCACCATGTCTGACTGCTTGGCACTATCTGTCCTGTCATGATGATGGACTGGGGGAAAAATACTATAGACAAGTACAAATTAAATGTTTTATTTTCTAAGAGTCATGGTGTCTCTTCACAACATTTACAATGTTGGCTTTGGTACCTTCTTAGTCTTAGTGCAGAGTTAGGAGAAAACTACACTAGTACAAGAAGTGGGAAAATGAACATCATTGTTTTGCTCTATCCTCTTACTCTCTCATACATTTATGAGTGACTTCAATAGAGAATAGATCTCTACAGGTGGGCTGGGAACATGTCTAGCACTTTCCTGTGACATTAAACAAAAGCTCAGTAAATACCAAACTCAATAGATTACAAAATTATAAAATAGATAGAGTTTGCTGAGGGTCTTTTCCCACATGCTTTCAAGTATGGCCATGTTTCTGCCCTGTGCTCCCCCGGGTCCTGGGGCAGGTATTCATCTAGCTTTTGGCCAGTGAGCTTCACATGCTTATAAAATTTAAAAACAGCCCTTCTGAAAGGGTTTGACTTCACTGGGAATACTGGATACTCAGAAGGGAAAAAAAAAGATACATTCTGTTGATAAAATTTTAGAGGGAATTGATGGGGAAGAGTAAGGGAAGATTTAAGGTCAGTCTTGGAGGAGTTGGTATGAATGTATACTCAGACTCACTCACACCCTCAGAAATCTGAGTCCCTGTGGGGAGGTGGGGCACAGTTTCCTTAATTAGGTATTTCTTTAATTTTATTTATTATTTTATGTCTATGTATGTTTTGCTCATATGTATATAGATGCAGCACATGTGTGCCTGGAGCTTGAGGATGTTAGAAGAGGGCACTGGATACCCTGGCATGGAGTTTAGTATACATGTGAGCCACCATGTGGGTGCTGGGAATAGAACCCAGGTCCTCGCAAGATCAACAAGTGTCTTGACCACAGAGCCAACTGTACAGCCCCTAGTCATGCATTTCTAAACTGGGTGTTGCTGTGGAATGTGATCTTCTGGAGCTACCCAGTTATGTACAGAAAACTGGGAAGAAATCACATCTCTTTCATCATTATCCTCACTCCTCTTCTTAGATTGGCCTGTGAAAAGTTATCAATAGTTATCAATAACAAGATATAGCGACCAGAATCTTCCTAGTGTTCTTGATCCATTTTCTTTCAAATATGTCAAAGGCTCTAATGTCCTCATGCCCTCTCTTTCAGACAATGACTGCTTCTTTCTCCTACCTTTTGTCTCGAATCAACCATCTTAAAAACAACTCTTAAGGTCACTCTCTCCAGCTTCTGTTACCTACTCAACTTGGGAACAGCCATTCTGTGTGCAGTCTCACACTCGGCTTTCATTCCTCAGGACACGGTAATGCTGCTTATCATAAACACTGTGATAAATCTCACTGGATATGCTCTGGTTGCTCGATTCCCAGATTTCTCACCAGCACACGGCACATCACCCACCCTGCTAGCTGGTTAGGACCTCTTTCTTGGCGCACATCAGCACAGAGTGAGGATTCGCCTTCAGGTTTCCCTGGCTTCCCCTACCTTTTTCATGTAGCATCATTTTGCCGTTCTTTAATTTCTAAGGATACTTTGAGGACAATTTCTGGCTGGTTCGTCATCTCTAAATAATCACCCTAGGCTATTTTTATTAAAACGGTATGACATTCACACATACAAATCTCAAATGTCCCATGAAAGTAACAAAAGTATATACCCAAACACCTACTTGTGAGGTATGCACTTCAAACTTAGGTTTTACAAAATTAAACTCTTGGTCTTCTCCTGAAAAACTTACCTTATTCTCTTCAGCAAACAGAATTGCCAACCAAGCTGCGTGCATGAGTCACTTTTCTGATGCTATGATAGAAATATTACTGTCAAAAGCAACTTAAGAATCAAAGGTTTATCTTGTTTGCCAGTGGTTCCAGGGTGGGGAGGGAATGGAAACATGCAGCAGGAGCAAGAAGCTGCTGAGCACATTTTATGCACAGACAGGAATCTGAGAGAATGAGCAGGAAGTAGACTAAGATTATAACCCTCAAAACCTATACTCCCATTCCTAATAGAACCACCGCATCCCCAAACAGTAGCAGCCACTGGAGACCAAGTGCTCAAATGCATGAATCTATGGGGGGGGGGGGGGGATTTCTCATTCAGACTAACTAACGTTGAACAAAAGCATTAACCTTAGAGACTTTTGTTATAACTTACCTCTTCTACTCCTTTGCCAATTCACACTGTGTCCAAGCCACCTACCCACCCACACAGACACACAGACACACACACACACACACACACACTCAGAGAGAGAGAGAGAGTTATGTTTTCCATTTTTCTTTCAACAGCTGTGCCAACCAGCCTGGTCTCCTAGTTGCCCAGGTGCATCAGAATGTGTCACTGTTAAATCACTCTTGTTACTTCAGGTTTTTCTGTTTGGAATTCTGCTTCTCCCCAGGATCTCTCACTTCTGGGCTAGCCTCACTCACTTCCGGGCTAGCCTCACTCACTTCCGGGCTAGCCTCATTCACTTCCGGGCTAGCTTCACTCACTTCTGTGCTAGCCTCATTCACTTCCGGGCTAGCCTCACTCACTTCCGGGCTAGCCTCTCTCACTTCTGGGCTGAGACCTCACTCATTTGGCCTCACTCACTTCTCCTGCTGTTTCCAATCCCAGTTAGAATGACATGCCTTCAGACACTACTAAAATGGGCTGTTGTCCCATCTGTCCCCTGGGCTCTATGGGTAATTTATGAGTTTCTGTTTTCTATCACATTAAGGTTCTAACATTTATGCTTAAAATTTCCATTATTACATCTGATTTTATCCAAATGCTTTCTGAATACTTTGGGAACAAAAATAAAAATGAGGAGGAAGAGGAAAACAAGAAAGTGGCAATGTAATTTCGTCAGTCAAAGCATATTTGATATGAAAGAAATGAAAGTTCTCTATAAAGTACGTCCCAGGAAAGACAGTCATCACTGTAATGAACACTTGCACATACAGTCTTCACTACCATTAGTGTCTGGAAAAGCCTGACAGCTCCAATCTCTACTGGGTGCCTCCTACACACTCCAGTATAACCTTTATCTCTTTCTGTTTCACAGTAGAGAAGAAATGCATGCTATAATATACAAGGAGATAAAATGTGAATTGGTTCTATTAGTTCTGGTGCAGCTCCCTCCACAGAGCCTACGTGGGAACTGTAACTCATTCCATACTCCCCCAACAGCTTGAAAGAACTAATAGAATCCTCAGATGTGCCTAAGCACACCCTCCGGGGGATGACTTAGGCACTTGGTATTTAGTTCTAAATCTTCTGCTGTTATTACAGTGAAGTCTTCTGCACTATGTTGCTTGAAAAGATAATCATTTCAATCTAAATATACCAATTGAAGTTCATTATATGAGCTACAAATTTAACTTGTCTCTAAGCAATTTATTGCTCAAAAATCTAAATTTCTAATATCCGTTTTATTTTTCCTGAAAGAAAACATTATTTCAGGGTTGGAAAAAAAGACAATAGCTCTCTTGCCTGTAACTATCATGGAAAATGGGTCAAAATGGCAGAAACAGGTGGAAAATGGCAAATAGGTTTTTTTTTACTTGTGTAATTTATATTGTCAAAGGTCAATGCAAAACTAAGAAATTGGTATAGTGTATATATTGCAATTTTTCATGTTATTTTATTGTTTTTATTTCTCTCTTTTTCTCTCCCCAACCTGTGTATGTTTATGCGTGCACACATGTACCTAAAAGGGTGCCAAATCCCCTGCAGCTGTGAGGCAAGCAGGGTAGGTGCTGAGAATTGGATTTGGGTCTTCTAAAGGAGCTTGAGTTGTCTGTCCAGCTTCTGGGTCTCATTTTAGGTTGGGTAGAAGAAGTAATGAACAAATTATCATTACCCATAGTCCCAACCTTCATTTCTTTCTCAAGCAAACATATGGAGATTATGAAACATAAGCCTTGATGTTGGAAAGAATACACAGAAGAGTCGGCTCTTTAAGTTCAACCTGTATTCATGCATGTACTCAACTCTACATGCACTTATAAATAGGCAGTCCCTATGGCAAGGCCATATTTGCTTGAGGTTTTTTGATAGGCCAGGCCTCTATAAGATGGGACTGTCCTTTATAAGTCAGGTGGGGAAACTGTACCTCCTCTTCCCTGGCTGGCCTCTGCAGAGATAGACAGGCCCTGGGGAACCAGACTGGGGAAGTTGTGCCCCTTATTCCACAGCTTGCCTCCCCGGGAAGAAGTTACCTCATTCATGAATGACCAAAATTCAATAATCTAACACTAATGTAAAGTATCAACAAGCACAAAACTGTGTATGGAACTGGTAATTGTGAGAGAAGGTAGCAATAGCACAATTTTATCCAATGGCCTCAGATCCCTTCTGCAAAGGTTATAGAGCTCTAGTTTGCTAAGGAACAGTAATAGTGACAGCCTGGTGAACAGAGATGAAACACATGGGTAAGTCTTGACTAAACAATGCTATAAAATAATCCCTTTGTACACTGTGACGATTTGTCACTTTGATTGGTTTAATAAAGAAGCTGACTGGTGAATAGCTGAACAGAAAAAGCTTAGGAGGGAAATCCAAACTAAGAATGCTAGGAAGGAGAAGGGCAAAGTCAGGGGTTGCCAGCCAGATGTGCAGGGAGCAGGAGATGAGCATGCTGTGCTAATAAAGGTACTACAATGTGGCAGAGCATAAATAAGGAATATGAATTAACTTAAAATGTAAGGGCTAGTTAGTAATAAGTCTGAGCTATTGGCCAAGCATATATAAGTAATATTAAGCCTCTGTGTCAGTTATTTGGGAGCTGGCAGTTGAAAGAGGAAAACTCCACTTAGGAAAAAATACATTGATTTATATGAGATCAGTATTTATTTTCTTTCATCACAACACAGTTTTTTGGGATGATGTTTTGTTTTTTTGTTTTTTTTTTCAACAGGCCAGGCCTTACAGGAGCCTGAAAACCATCATTTCTGTAGTCAACGAGGTCATGAACTTGTTCCAGATCTTACGGAAGCCACACACCAACAGACTTGTTGATTCTATGTGTGGTGCTAAGAGGAAAAGTTTATGTGGTTTTATGGCACTCGCTTACCCCTCAGCAAGCCTCCACATGCACTGAGCCATTCACTGGTGTGTTAATATCTCAATGCAGCAATCAGAGAGAATGGAGAACTGTTAGCTTCATTTTCAAGAAAATACCTGTCACATATGCAGGGATCTCTGCTCTTGTAAAGCAGCAGTACACAAATGATTTCCATGTTAATTACAAACAGTATGCCATTCCCGTATCCTTACAGCTTACCTTTGACAGGAATTAACAGCATCACCAAATCAGGTTTACTGTGAAAATCATGGATTTTTAAATAATCCTGTCTCCAACTTCAAGGTGCTTAGCAAACAATTAACATCCAGGACACAAATACTTCATGGAAGCTAAAACTGCATGAGATATGTTAAAATGTCATCAAAATAAATAAATAAAAAATGACCGCATCTGAAAGTCAGTCATATGACCTTCACCTGTCTTCAGAACTTAGCTATCTCTATAGATCTCCACATTCTAGAGGGAAGTAATGCCATTCTTCATTTTAAACATGCAGAAATGGTGATTTAATTATGAAAACATCCCAAATCAGAAATCAGCTGGAATGTCTGAGCTCAGAAAAGAAGGTCAGTGAGCTCACGTACTGAAGCAGAATTTGAAATCAACACATGAAGGCTCGGCAATGGGAAGGGTTGAGAGTCTTTCCCCTTTCAAAGGTGCATGCCATCTCCATATGTGTGCATGTGTGTGTGTGTGTGTGTGTGTGTGTGTGTGTGTGTGTGTGTAAGAAAGAGGTGGAAGGAAGAGAGAGAGAACCAGTACATGTGTCTCAGGGACGTCCTGTGATTTCTGGGGCTCAAACTCAGGCATTCAGTCTTGGCCATAAGCCCCCATCTTGCCAGTGTAGGGGTATCAATCCTAACCAAATGTCTAAATCTTATCCCCAACTGTACATAATGTTTAAAATATATAATAAATGATCAAAGAAAAAGTTTAAATTTTATGTACTATCTGGGGTGGGAGGTGACATCTGGATTTTGAAGTTCTCAAGTTTCTCTTAATGATGATTTGCCTCTTCTAGTTTACAATATGAACCTAAGTTTCTGATTGGAAGACTATACTTCTCCATCCATTGTTAGAGCTACAGAGGGACGAGCTAAAACAGAGTATTTAAACTTAAGTGCTTATTGTGGCTGACTATCCTTGATGTCATGTTTGTTAGCAGCTCTCTCAAATGACATGAACTAACTGTAATTCATGGGCCCTTTTAAACTGCCTGATGGATAAAGTAACTGCGCTTAGACCCAAGACATAACGGGGAACAAAGTGGGAAGAAATAAAATAAACCAAGTTCCCATGTGTAAAGGGAACAGTTGGGCCAGTTCTCTGTAGCTCTCATACAGCTGTGAAAGGAAGAATAATAGAATGTTCTTGTTTTCAACCATCCTTACTGTCTGGTTGTGAATGCATTCATGCTTCCTAACATTGATGTGTGTTTGCATGCCATTTTTTCCTTATGTTGTCTCAGAGAATTTCTGTATGAAGGTGATAGCTCACAGAATTCATAATAAAATCCCATAATTTACACAATGACAGTAAGAAAGTGCTATCTTAGAAGAGACAGGAGATAAACAGTGAAGGCAGATTAACTACAAAGACTACCCTGTGTCAAAATTCTTAGAAAGCCTTGGGTTTTGCTGGCAAAGATGTCATAATCCTACAGAGAAAATTAAGTGTCTAAGTTGGTTACACTGGAGTTAGTACTATGAACTAGAAAAAACAGTTTGAACTTGAGACACAGCTACAAACAATCGTAAAGGGTTTATCCAGTTGTCAGAAATTTTTGTTATGCATTTTGTTTTTAAAATCTCATTTGTTTGCTTTTGTTTTATTTTATTATTATTACTTAAAAAGAAATTATGAGGTAAAATATGTGAGATATTCATGATCAGTTATTTCAGAAACATTATGAAAATACTTAAAAGATTAGGCAGCACTACAAGAACCTTGAGTCATACATATGAATCCTGCCCCATTTCAGACTAAACCATTGGCAGCACTGGGAAGTATTTTGGGCTTGTGCCTCCATAAACCTTGTAAGTTCCAGTCTCCAAGCCAAGCCAGTTGCAAACAAGATGAGATAATCCAAGTTTTTAGCCTTTGGTACTATTTATTTGCAAAGTTCTTCATGAGCCCATTAACTGATAGCACACGCTTACATTTTTCAGCTCCAAAGAATGTGTGTAATCATCAAAAGTACAGCCAAACTTCTAACAAATGGTTTTTATTGCTCCTTCCACAGAGATACAATTTCCAGCTCTGCTGCAGCCTGTTCTAGTGGGGATTCCACAGACCTCTGTTTCTCTTTCTATAAATAGGCACTAATTCATACTAATATCAACCATATGCCAATGTGAACTCTGCATGAGAGGCTAAAATGACACATGGGCATAAAAGGCCACAGTCATCCCGCCATTCAGCAAATACTGAGTGCCTAGGTAAAAGGTCAAGGCTTGGTGCTGTGCACTGTGGGGGCAGGGGTGGGGCGGGGGAGGACAACAGTTTTTAGTCTTATATGAGCTCGAGACACTGAAAAGCAAAGGAAGCAAGTCTTTCTCATAAACTCTGGTAGCCATGTCTTCATATAATCCCTGTCCATGTGTTTGGGCAGGACTGGTAAGGATGAAGGGAGCTATGCTCATGATTAGGTTACAAAATGAGACAAAGCTTTTAATAAATGCAGCCAAACAGAGGACACTAAATAGTTGGCTAGTTAAATTCATCAAGGGGAATCATCTCCCAAAAGAAAATCAGATACAACCTGGGACCTATTCTCCTGTTGCTGGAGACACCTACGCAACTCACTTAATATAGAGAGGTTGAGCTGCTGCCTCCCTAGCCCCTTCTCACCTGTGTACTCATGCTTGTGTTACTAGAAGGCACTCTGCACACCAAAGGAGAAAGGTCAACACCACTGCAGATACAAACTCTTTGAGCTAGAATGGTATCTCACCTGCGCAAAGTGACAGTGCAGTGGGGGGCAAAGCCTGGGACTAACCAACCAATATCTGATTGGATTTAAGGCCCACTCCATGAGACCAAACCCCTACCCAATTTTGCTCATGTGACCAATAATCTAAGATTAGATAGGCCAGATACCTGGGGAAAACCAAACAGATCAATGCCTTGCTCATTCCTCTGGGTTAGGGTTGGGGTTAGGGAACAGCTTCCTCCCACAGCAGATGAGAACAAAGGCTCATAGCCAGACACTGTGCAAAGAGTGAGAGATCTTGGAGCACTCAGTCCTAATTAGTATGCCTCCAGGAAATCCCTCACTTCAGGGTCTGGGGAACTTTGCAGAAGAGGAAGTGGATCTATTTTTAAGATCCGAAGGGGATGGAAGGCAGCAAGGAAACAGGGCCTTCTAAGCACAACAGGACCATTAGACATATGAACTCACAGACTGTGGCAGTGTGCACAGAGCTGCGTGGGTCTGCGGCAGATGGGCTGAGAGAAGTAGACACAAGTCCCATCCTTAATTCTGTAGCTGTCTCCAACTAATGAGCACACACAATGAAAAGATACTTTCCTGCAATGGAGTCTCACCGAGGGTACTAACTACTCTTCAGGGCAGCTCCCAGGACTACAGAAAACAAACTTAATAGCATCTTTGAAGATACTTTATCTCATAGTTTTGACAGAGTATTTATTTTTCATTTTATAGGCCCTTTGTATACATATTATAGCTTCCAGTTTTTTGTTTTTAATGGGATTCTCATGTATGTGAATATGTGTCTCTGTTTCTTGTGCTTTTTTGCTCTTTTTGTCTTTTTTGTCTTATTCCAGCTTGTTTTTATTTTATCTTATTATTAGTCTTTAGATGCTTGTTTGCTTTCTAATGAGAGACAGAATGGGTGTAGATCTAGATGGATGAGGAGAGAGGCAATATCTGTAGGAACTGGGGGTTAGAAACCATAATCTTATTGTTGCATGAAAAAAATCTGTCTTCATTAAAAGAAAAGTGAGGGAAAGGAGCCTACTAGCTATCAAGAGGTAAAAGACAAATAATACGTGATTGGAAAGCAGTTAAAGGGGAAAGGGCTTATTTTGGGTCACAGTTTGAATAGACACAGCCTATCATGGTGGAAAAGAACATAGCATGAAGCAGAGACTGAAAGGAAGCAGGGGTGGACCATAAAGACTCAGGGACCACCTCTGATAGCCCACTCCCTCCAGTGAGGCTTTACCTACCAAAGGTTCTACAACCTTTCCAAACACCACCAGCAGCAGGGTGCCCATTCCCAAACACTGCCTATAAGGGACATTTCACGGAATCTACCACTGTCACAGTGTTGAATTCTAATACTGATCATAACAGAAGATACAAACCTCAGTGGGACTGCAACCCCAACACTGAATCTGCGTGTAGACGGAGCACTCTGTAGTGTGCTTGGGCTCTGCAGCCTCTCAAACTGAGACTATTAATAACACGTTCTGCCTTTAGTTGCTAAATGTGTGGTAATTTGATAAACTGAAATAGCAACTCAATGTATGAACTGTTATTAATCAGCATTTCATGAAAAAGGTGGGGCTCATGCTATTCAGAGAGAGTGAGGCCTGTGCTAGCCTCTCCAGAAAACTCTCCCCTACCAGAATTAAGGCACTCTGGAACTAGAATTAGCACCTCTGTAAAATTATCCATGTGGCAAGGATCAGGATTCAAAGGACACAGGACAGAACCACAGGTGTAACCCCCAAGACCCAACCCTTGTGTTCTAGACTCCATGTCTCAAAGGTCCCACAATTTCTTGAAATAGCACCAACAATCCACAGGAGACATTTCACATGTATATCATAACAACTCCTCCCCACCAAAAAGATTTACAGATGACAAATAAGCATGCAAAAAGACCCTCAATATCACATGTCACCAGAGAAATACATATTACCATGATACAGAGAGACAACTGCAGACCTACGAAAATGTCCAAGGTTGAGAAGAGAGTTAACACCATATGTTGGCAAGACTGCAGAGCAATGAGAGCTCTTCAGATGCTGCCAGGAATACAAAGTGATGCAGGCCCTTTGGAAGACAGAGTTTTCCTACAACTGCATATGCTTACCCACAGCAATCTAGAACTCCAAAGGGTTGAAAACCCACTTCCACAAAGAGCTGCACGTACTTACCAGCACTTCTACAAAAAATTGCCAAGACACAGAAATAACAAAGATGGTTTTCACTGAATGAATATATAAGTAAACTGAGAGCATCCAGATAACATGTCATTATTCAGACCCAAAAGATATGGCCATGAAAGAAGAGGTGAGGAAAACTTCGAAGCACGCATAATAAACGAAAGAAGTAAATCTGAGGTTTATCATGTTTGAGTCCATCTTCTTTAAGTTTACTGCAGTTGTCTCACAAGGAGTCACGTCACAATTCTTCCTGAGTGCACATGCCTTACTTCCCAAACAGATCAGAAGTCTTCTAAAAGAAGGGACCAGCATGCTCTCTCTGCCCGCACAGCTCAGATGCGCACCAGCCCACAGTGAATGGCACTTGCTTACTTGCTGACCCCCAACAACTGAATATAAACAACAAGCGCTGTCTTAGAGAAGAGAACCACATTCCCTTCATTCCAAACAGACTGGCCAAAGATACGAAGCAACAGCACATCTCAGCATCGTTTTTATTCTCCTGGAGCTTTTGGTTAACATAGATTTTTAATCCAAACATATTAGATTCTCAAGAACAAAAAATGGAAATTTGATTTGATTGTCAACAGTGGAACACAGTTTTCCTCGGGCCCCTGTAACATCCTTTTCAACCCAGGTGCATATGAATCAGTATCACGGGGAACATACAATTTCAATCTAGGAAAGAAATAAACTAAAAATTACTGTATCTGCTTGAGTATATTTCATATTGCTCTAAAAAGAAAACTGTTTAGTTTCTCCACAATTAAAAATAGTTGAAGTTAGAGAGAATATCTTAGTAACCCTCTGGTCCACTACTACTAGCTGTCTATGGTGCCCCAATAAAATGCTCCCACAGTCTAAGGCATTTGAATACCCGGTGGCCAGTCAGAGATGCTGTGTGATGAGGCTTACGAGGAACGGGCTTAATGGGGGGCGTGTGCTGCAGCAGGCAGACTTCGAGAGTCCCAAGACTCATGCGTTTCTAGTTTGCCCCCTTTTGTTTTGTGCTTGGGGCTCAAAGTGTGAGCACCTAGCTTTCTGTTCCTTTGCCTTCCCCCTGCCATGGTGGACTCTAACCCCCTGGAACTCTCAGATCAAGCAAAGTCTCCTTAATCATGGAGTTTTCATAGTAATAGAGCGTAGCTAATACACTATTCTTGGAACATGGCAAGCTTTTATTTATTACTTATTTACTTCAGTTATTTGCAATCTGCTATGGACCAATACTTTTATAATACTGAATTACAATAAATTGAGGTGATTAAAATGTAAAAACCTATATAAATACTATATAAATAGAGCCCTATTTTTTTATTTTTTATTTTTTTTACTGAAGTCACCAGATGTAAAATTATTCTGGCGAAATGCTTAAAATGATTTCACTCACACTCTCCATTGCTCTACTCATCATGGAAGTGTTAGCTCATGGTTCATTACTCGGTCACAAAACACACAGGGGCAATCCTGATACCATCTTATTTTACCTCTTAGGAGAAAGAAACTTAAAACTCCATGATTTATCTTGAGTTCTATGTACCAAGCATTGCTCTAGAGTTTTCGAATACATTGCTTCCTCTAGTCTTAAAAGAATCCTTTTTCAGTAAATAGTGTTTCCATGTTATAGTTTAAGAAATATAAGCTCATAAAATATCAAACCCCTGACAATGCAGTAATATACCTGAGAATAAGTAAGAATATTTATTCTGGCCTTATGAAATTCTTAGAATAGCAGTATTGCTGTATAAAAGTTATTTCTTCACTTAATCAAAAGTACATTGAAAGGAGAAATAAATTAGGAAGCTGTTCAGTTTTCTTTAATTCTGATAATTTTGTATGCAGAGAAGATAGAAAGAAAGAAAGGTGGAGACAGACAGACATAAAGCGACAAACACACACACACACACAGAGAGAGAGAGAGAGAGAGAGAGAGAGAGGCGGGAAAGAGAGAGAGTACAGATACAAGAAGAGATTATCCATACTGGTTCAAATCTGGATATGATATGAAGGGAAATGCTAAGCAAATTCAGTGACCTGGATCTCCTTCCCACCCTGCAGATCTTGTTGACATTTTGTTTTTCTTTTGTCATGTCCACATCAATGGTAATTAAATGGTATGGGGAGTGCCTTAGTTTACTACTTCAGTGAAGAGACACCGTGACCAAGGCAACTCTTACAAAGAAAACAGTTAATTGAGGGTGGTTTGCTCACAGCTTCAGGGGTTCATTCTATTTTAATCATGAAGGGAAGCATGGCAGCGTGCAGGCAGACATGGGACTAGAGCTGAGATTTCTACATCTTGCAGGCAGCGAGAAGTCAACTGACCATCACACTGAGGGAAACTTGAGAAAGAGAGACTCCAAAGCCCATCCCCACAGTGACACACTTCCTCCAACACCACTCCCTTTGGGGACCATTTTCTTTCAGACTACCACAGGATGTTTTGTCAGTTCCTGGGAATACCCATAGTAGGAAATATTTATTAGAACTTGTATCTTATTGTAAAGTAATTTATTTGTTTTAAAAAGTAAACCCAAAAAAAACAGAACCTTGAAACAGTGTGGCAAGTGACCTCTGAGTAAGGAAGTCATCTGTCACAATTGCCCTTTACAAAAGGAACAACTTTACAATCTACCCCTTTGTCTACAAACAGAAAGCAAATAGGGCACCAAGGTATCCAGACTCCTCTAGGGAAAGGTTCTTGCAATGTCTAATTGATTGTCTTAAATCGCTGTTTTTATTACTCTCTGGAGACTAAACCTGTGTCTGCCCAGTGAATGGTAAATAATGAGTAGAGCATCTATTATTAATAAGCATTCTATTAATTTTTAAACCCAGTGAACTCCGAGTCAATATTTTCCTGAAGCCATGAGTTCAATTAATTAAATATGTTGAAAATGGCATTCTTTTGTCTTTATTCCTGAATTCAAATGCAAAATAAATCATTGGCTAGCAGGGCATACAATTTTAATGCTGACTCTTAAAGATCTTTCAAATACTCTTTTTTTCGTAGATAATATTTGTACTTCTTTGAAAGGAGTTTCTCATGGGATTTTGTGTTTCTGTGATTGAACTTTTGTCTTTGTTTTATATCTACTGTAGCCATTGGGTACTCTCTCTGGATGACTGACAAGATAACAAATTGTTTCTAATCAGGAAAGACCTAGTCATTCTGTCTAGATTCATTAGGATTTGGGACACATAAAGAAGAATTCTATTTGGCTTGGAGAAAATATTATTTTTATATTGAGTTGATATGTTATGGAAAAACTTATACAATATTTGTAAACTATGGAAGTCCAGCTGTCCTGAAAGCAGTGGATGACTAAAGTCTGGCAAAGGAGAGAATCAGTTATAGATGGGATTGCAGGAACTGAGTTCTAGGACCACCCCTGCAAAGTGTGCTGAGTGAGAAGAAGCTAAGTAGAATCCTGAAAGCAGCCACCTTGCAACCCTGTCTACCTTCTCTTGATGATACCTGTGAGACGTCTAGACTACACCAAGCCCCAGGTGCTGGGATTACTCAGTATTTGTTTCACTTTCTCAAGACAAACAAGGTCTTCCCTTCCCCACCGGCTTTTTTCCCAGGTCAAAGCTGCAAAGAACTGCTGTGGCAGTCTCCCTGAGCACAAATATAACAAAGATCAAGGGCAAAGAGCAAACTAAATGCCAGCATATTTTAGGAGTGTCAGAGAGGAGGGAGGAAAGGTTCCTTCTGCATATGCTGTTGTTGAAATAAAAGCCAGAGCACCCTGTGCACAGTTTCAAGCTGTAGATTCTTTTGTAAGGCATGAGAAGACCTTCATGCAACCGAGGCATCAACAAGTGGAAGGTAGAAGAGATAACACACCCCCGCCGTGTGTCAGCATCTACTACAGTGAATTTAAGGAAAGTAGGACACCCTCAGATCCTTCAAAGCTTCTTCCTCGCTAAGTGTAAACATCAAAAATGATTGCATGAATTAAAGCAGCTGGGTTCATGTTTCCCACATTCAGAGGTCATAAAGTTGGTTTTACTTATTAAAGTGACTATAAAAATTTATATGAGTTTATGGTATAACAAAGCTTAATAGGCAGATGTAATAACTTGATAAACAATTTTCAGAACTGAGGGCTCTGCAGAGGCGGGACCTGGCTAAGGCTGCATGCTACCAGGAGCGTGTTCACATAAGCAGTTACAGCAATTATATGAGTGATCTTAAAGTGTCCAGATAAGCCAGGAAGGTAGCATATATTTTAAGTTAAGAGCAATAAAAATGATCATTTACATATTATTTCTTAAGGCTGAAAGAAGAAAAAATACGAATTTTCAGACTTGACAAATTTGTTGCTAAAATCACTAGGCAAAAAAAAAAACCTTCACCTTCACTAATATAGGTCTTTACCAGTGAGCTTATTGTTGCCTATAAAACAGTCTACATTTACACTTATGGTGAGCTTCAGGAATATACAAAACTTCAGCTAATCATAAAAGAAAAGACAAGGCAGACAAAGGAATAGTGGGCTGTTCCTCTTGTTCCTCCACCACTATGAATAGCTTTGTTTTTGCTATTCCCACTAGAATAGTTCCATCACAGAAGCAAATGTTTTGTCTGTCATAGATTTTTGTCTTACATAAGGTAAAAAAGAATAGTGGGCCACAGCCAGGCGTGTGCCTCCACACCTAACAGGCCCTCACAGCTGACTTGCAATCCCTGTATTTGAGAGTACAAGGCAAGAGGATTTCAGTGAGTTCAAGGTCAGGTTAGACTACATGATAAGGCTTGTGTATTTAAAGTGTGAGATTCTAATTCTGAAAAAAAAAAAAGAAAGAAAGAAAGAAAAAGGAAAGAAGGAAGGGAATATGGTAAGCGATTATCCGTAAGGCTGGTTTAGTTAAGGACCTTGTCACAGCCTTACAGGGAAAGGGCAGAGCCTTCACAGGCTGCATTTCCAGCTTCCTGGCATTTTACCTTGAACAAGCAACTGAACCTTTCTAAATCTGCACATCTTTCCCGACAATAGGATTAAATATATACCTCCTCCAGTTCTGTTTTTAGATCAAAAGACATAGGAAACAAAGAGACCTCGTTTAACACATAACTTCACACAGCAACAAGGCACTCATGCACTGGACACTGGTTTCCAGGACAACGCTTTGCACCCAAAGAATTATTCCTTAAAGAGTTTGTGAGGGTTTCTCTGAAGTTTGCAGATTTCCACAGTGGTTAGAGAACATGTTTACTCTTAACATAATCAGTTATTATATGTTCAGACTGAGGTTCAAATGAAACCATGTGGTACTTCCTTAAAATTCATTGCATATAGACTCTTGGTAGAGTCACTATTAGCAAAATTTTGAAATCAAGTTACATGCTGTATATCCCAAGTGTTTATACTATTTGTCTTCATGGAGCTAATGTCATTCTTAGGATTTTATTTGAAAAAAAAGAAAGAAAGAAAAATTATCTACCTAAAATGTAACTAGTGAGTGTGTGTGTGGGGGGGGATCCAGATGCTGAAGATGGGTGTGGATAAATCTGCTCAGACTATAAGCAGCAGCATGTTTTCTCTGCACATTTAAATGTAAGGTGATCATTTGAAGAAATTCATTGGGATAGTGACACCACTCTAGAACGTAAGGTGTAACTTCATACAGGTCACACAAGGAGGACCAATGAAAAGAAAAGATCATGGAAATGGCTGTAGTAGTGCAGAATGTCTTGGTGTCACATGGTGATGGAGGGACCAGTGTTTTCTTCTACTCTGAGAGATCTCCACCGCATCATGTACTCAGCTTCTCCCTGTTCATTTACTTCCAAAGTGACTTGCTGGGGCTAAGACACAGATCAGTGTTAGAGTGCCTATTTAGTAGTGTTTGTAAGGTTTTCATGTGTAAGGTTTTTAACTTGCTACCCAGCATGGAAAGGAGAGGGAGCAGGAGGGAAGGAGGAAGAAAGGGAGGGATGGAAAGGGGCGGGGGTGAGAGTAATTAATTTGGTCTACAAACTATGAGTAAGCAGGCTATGACCACAAGGAAGATGTGACAACTGTAAGAGAAAATTGCTGTCAGCTTCCAACAAGTGGCTGTTCTGGTCTAGCAATTCTGCCTTGAAGGGTGGCTCCTTCAATAAGGAGGGATGCTATCTCACCTCCCTAGAGACATTGTCTACTTGTTTTCCTTTAAATATCCAAGAGAGCAGTGAACTGTGAAAACCTAACATGCTTGGTGATTTGCTCTGGGATGAGATAACCCTAGGCTAAAATTCTCATTTGCAGAAGCTTGGCAGAGCAGAGATAGAGCTGTCAGAGGTACCACAGTGGATATACAGATGTCCATGCCGAGACGTCAACTTAAAAGCCATGCTATCCTCGTGAGGCTCAGAAGTTCTAGAGACATAAATATCAGGTGGCGTGGAAACACGCCGAAAGATTAGAAAGTGTCCACAGTACAGTTTGCTTCAGGAAGGGCTCCCTTTGATCCAGCTGTATGAAGTGGAAGGTACTCGCTCTTAAGTCAGCCCGTTGTTCAGTTTTCACTCAGCATTCTCTGTGTTCCCCTTCATAAACTGCACTTAACCCATCAACCAATTCTAATAACAGCCAATTAAATCCATGGATTTTTCTAAAAATTCTGCCCAAATAGCATAGTGTTGTCATGCATGTGCCGAATCTCAAGATTCTCTTTTCCTGTACTTCTTGACACTTACATCCACAGTGGTATCTCTACTCTCTCAGGCTTCTACAAATGAGTTCAGCTAAGAAATTATCTCAGCTGAGAGCAGAACACCAAGCACCCCACTGTGTTATAGTTTAATGATATCCAGGATATTTAAAGGGAAATACTGGGGCAACATCTTGGTCTAAAAGCTCAGTAGGAAGCATTTCTTCTTACTGCCGCAGTCAATCAGAACAGCCGCGTGCTGGAGCTGACAGAGCAACTGCCTTCACAAATATTATCTCATGTCTGCATGGGGGAAGCCCAGCTCTGAGAGGGAACAAATCTTCTTCCCTGAGTAAATATTTTTGAATAACTACTGTCCTGACAGGATGCTAACAGTGTACTAGCCCACTTTGCTGCAGGTGGATACTCATTGCTCATTACCTCAGGATACCTCTTTGGTGCTCAGTTCCCAAGCCTTTCTCTGAAGTTCCCATCCACAGTGGTGTCTTCCTAGCTCTGTGCTGTTCTGTTGTCTCAGTTATAGTCTGCTGTTATACTATATAACACGAGTAAAACAGCTGATAAAATATTCACAAGGAGAGGGGCATGATGTGCTAATAAAGAAAATATATTTCCTTATTTAAATTTTTTATTTGGTGGATGTTGGTACGTGTGTATGCACACAAGTATGAATGTGTTAGAAGTCAACTAAAACTTCCTCAATAATTTTTATCCCATTTTAAAAAAAAACTAATATTTTAAAAATTGTGTGTGTGTGTGTGTGTGTGTGTGTGTGTGTGAGAGAGAGAGAGAGAGAGAGAGAGAGAGAGAGAGAGAGAGAGAGAGAGAATGTCATCTATATGAGTTAAGAGAGAGAGAGAAAGAATGCCATGTATGTGTGTGTGTGCCCACAAAGAGCAGGAAAGAGCACTGGATCCTCAAGCTGGAGTTGTGGGCAGTAGTGAGCCACCCAGCATAGGTGCTGGAAATCAAAATTCATTTCTCTGGAAGAAGAGAAGATGCTCTTAAATGCCAAGTCTTTTCTCTCCACTCCAACCCATTCCAGCCCCTCGTCTTTTGAGATATAGTCCCCCCTCCATCCACGGCTCACCGGCTGGCTAGTCTAGCTGGACAGCCAGTTCTGGAGATCCACCCCTTTCTGGGGTATCTGAACTAGTGTTACAGAGAACACTAGTTGTCACACCCAGATTTTATTCTTATTTGTATACATGTGTGTATCTCTATGTGTCATGTGCATGTGATTACGCTGCTGCTTCTGGCATCCAGAAGAGTGTTCGATCCCCTGAAACGGGAGTTACAGGTGGCTGTGAGTCCCCTGACACAGCTTGTGCACAGCTGTGCGTTTCTGTCTGAGCAGCTCTCTGACCCCATTTCACTTCTTTAAACTGTATTGATGCTATCGTACCTCGGTTTCTTTCTCTTTTTACCTGTGACTCATTTCCCACAGTTCTTTTAGAGCACAGATAGTTGCTTCCTCCCCAGTTCTAAATCTCCCTCTCCATAAGATCCTGAGAGCTAATAGATGAGCAATCTGACTGCCTAGTGCTGACTATATTTGTCAGTATAAGATAGGCTACCCTGAAATAACAAAATAACCCTGATAGTAATTGCCTATCTCTGGGTGTTGTTTGCTTTGGTGTAATTTAAAGCTGCTTGGCGACCTTTGTATACCTGGGGACGTTCCAGGCTGCTGCATTAGAATGAGAGACCTATGGAAGGGGCATAGTGACTCTTTACCTAACCTGGGATGGACAACTTTCTCTCCCACTATTGTCTACTACCTAGAGTTTGTTATAAAGATGAAACAAATATAATCCATAAGGCACTGCACAGTCTGCATAAAGTACGTCTCAATTCAGTGCTCTCCTGGCTCCAGAGAACTGATCCTGCCCTGAGGTATTTGTATTTGCTCCCTTCATGCCCCTTCTGGTGTTCACTCAGCCTCTCCGTTTCACCTAGGTCTCCTTTCATGCATCACTTTGAGGGTTTCTGTTTTCTCTCACTTGTCTTTCCTGTCTCTACCATGGTCTCCATTCGTCACAACTATATATTAAGAGACAAGTATAATGCATGTCACCATGGTAAGCATTCAAGTAAATGCTCATTAGAAGGAAGATGTGACTGTCAGCGTCTAAAAAGGTGGGAGCCAACATTTTCATAATCCAGTTTTGATTAATACCTTTAGTCTGGAGAATCATAAGAAATAGGTAATGAAACAGGGATTATAAAAATTTCACTAAGATTTCAGCACAATTTTCTAAGCTAACAGGTCACTGCAGATCTTAAAAACGGGGGAACTACTGCACCTAACATTTTATGGGCATGACTTGAAAGTCATAGAGGTGAGCAAAGTTTCAAAACTCTCCTTACATTTCCAATTTCGGTGTTATGTAACACAGCAAAGATACCCAAAGAGAGCCCTAACGTCATCGGTGACACACCACGTACTCAGGTGTGACATGATGTTTGTGAGCAGTGCTCTATTTCCCGTTTAGGATGCTATTGGCATGTTTCACTATATGCAGTCACGTTTGGATTCACAACTAAATATCACTCCTAAAGTTAAACAGCTGTAATAAGCATTAGAAGTTATTGTGACACTTCTAAGTGTTACATGTTAGGCATGCTTAGAACAAATACTGGGGTAACGAATTCAAATCTTTAAACAGTTTTTAAACCAGAAGAACAAGCAACTCAGGCCTATATAACATGCCATCGTGAGGGAGAGCTCTAAGTTGTGACGTGCCTTGCATCCAGGGTCCATGTAATTTCTTTTCTAGGGACATGATCTGGCAAAATGGAAAATACCTAGTGGGCACATCTTAGCGACTGGCATGAATCCACGTCAGAGCAGATATCTGTGTAGTTCATGCTCGGCTTACTTCTTGTCTATCTAAGGAAACTGATACCCACACTAATCCTTCCTGAAATACATCAGAAGCGGAAGTGTAGCCACTTTGTATTGTTCTGTTTTATTTCCTTTACCCTTTTGTAGACACCACCTCAGCTGTGTGTGTATTTCTGTGCTGTACACATCCAAACACAGACGCACGTATACTCAGCACAAGCAACAGCACCTCTGGTGCTACACACAAGGTGACTACAGCAAAGCATGTGCATGGCACTGTAGCTTTATTTCTTCCCAGATAGCAAGCATCTCTAAAAATCAGCAAGGTAATTCTAATAACACTCTTAAATAAAGAATTTTGTTGAATTAGAAACACTCTTACAAACAAAAAGTGTAATCCCAAACTATACTATACGACTTTCCCAAAGCTCAACTAATTCAGCATCTCAGGAACATGGGTTAGAAGTCAGTCACACTGGTTTTGAGTATCTGAAGGTGTCAAGTCCACAAACTGGATTACTTCAACCACTCACACAGTCACACAGTCACTTATTCTTTAGAAACTCGAGTGTACCAGGCTTTGCTATGCTCTGAGAGCCTCTTCTCCATATGCTTGGTAAGTTCACAGTCAGTATTTCGATTAAAACCAACATTGTAATCAAGAACTATTTACTTTCAAGCATCAGAACTCAGTCACTTAGCATAAGGGCAAGGAACAGAACATGTGCTCTGTGGGACAGCTTGCATGAGGGTCTGAAGTCCAGGCATAAAACTGTAAAACAGAAGTCTACATTTTACCTTTTCAGATGTTGTGATTGACAAATATCATTTTCTTTGTTTTTCTCAACTGACTTCTGCCACTATTTACTACCCAAATAGAAAATAAGATTCCTTCTGACTTATCTCTTCACTGACTTTCTCTAGCAGAGCCTTCTGAATCAGAATAATATGACTGTGCAATTGAACTGTGAGTTGAGGCAAAATAAGTTTCTATGGACCACTAACAAAAACAGCTTTGTCGGCTGAGGCTGCTTCTTCATTTCCCTGCCGCCCAGAGCCAAAATAATCACATAGAAACTATATTAATTCTAACACTGCTTGGCCAAAGACTCTAGTATATTCCTAGCTAGTTCTTACATCTTAAATTAACCCAATTCTATCAATGTATATATTGCCACGAGGCTGTGGCCTCTGGTAAGGTTTGTAAGGTTCATGAGGTTCCAGCATACCATCCTTGGACAGCTACATGGCATCTCCCTGACTCCGCCTACTCTCTCTATATATTTCTGTTCAGATTTCCTGCTTGACTGTACTTTGCCAAGCCATTTGCCAAAACAGTTTTATTCCTTATCCAATAAAAGCGGCACATATACAGAAGGACATCCACACAGTGGCTTCATGCACAATGCACTGTAATCAAGCCGAATAGTGTGTTATTATAACTCAGCCACAGGCAGTCACAGAGGCTGACCTCTCGGGCTAGCGACTGCCACATTGTTTCTAGTTAACCCCAAGAGCACAGGACAGAAATTACGTAATTGTGTATGCTATTCTCCACATTATTTTCTTTTATAAAAGCATCTCATCACATGGTATCTGCATTTGAAGACCAGCTATGGTCTGAAATACAGCCTAGTCCTAGAATTATTTTCCTGTTCCAGGAAACTTTTAAAACGAAGTGGTCTACTTGTATTTCCTTATTTTTAAAACAAATTTGAACCCAAACATGAGTATCTGTTCAAGGTAAATTGTTCAATCCAACCTAAGAAGTGTCTGTCTTTGCCAATGTATGGAAGATGGGTTCAGAGAATCCACTGTGCTCTCAGCAGAATACCAGTGCATATGAAGGAAATAAACAAACTACTATGCATGCTTAATTAGTCATTAAGTCAACAATCACATTTGGGTGACTTGGTATCTATAAAACAGCACAGTACCAGGGAGAAAAAAAAAACACCTTAATAAATGGTGGTTAATTTGCAAGAAGGTAAAATACCACACAGCAGTAGGTGCTATACACTCAGTACAAATCCTGGACCAGCCAGTGTTGAGGAATATTTGATCACACTGTGTGACCATGTGTCACTCTTTTATTCTGATTTGTTTAATAAAGTGCTGAATGTCCAATAGCTAGATAGAAGAAGAAAGGTGGACTTTTGGGCAGAGATAAGAACTCTGGGTTAGAATCTGACATAAAGAAGTTGCTAGTGAGACTCGGAGAAAGACAGACATACAGTAATGAGGAGTGAACAGGAACCATGTGACAGAATGTAGACTAATACAAATTGTTTAATTTAAATTCTAAGAGCTGGGTAGGAACAATGTAAGCTAAGACCAAACATTCATAATTAATAAGGAAGTCCAGCTACTGGCCAGTACTGGGACATATAGTTCTGTTTAAGGACATATAGAAGCGTGAAAAAGAAGTGCATAGGGAATGATGGACTGTGTTTGACATAGGGAAGGAGTAGTCCAAAGGGAAAACAATACATAAAACTCCAGAGTGAGACAGAGCATGCTAATTTCCAGAAATGCCTTACCACTAACTAAACCCAAAGCTCACAGTATACATCTGTGCAAAGTCTGGTCCACGTATCATGGGAGTTTGAAAGTGTCAGATCTTGGACTTACCTAGAAGGTGATTTGGTGAAATTGAAATTTTTTAACAGGAGGAGTGGTCTGCTCTATGTCCCAGCTGCTTGCTATAGGTCATGGCATCGCAGGCCAGGTAAATTGATCACCATCAGAGGTAAGAATTTCATTAAGAATGCCATTCACCACACAGAAGATTCAAATACTTAGTAAAGGCTAGGGTGAGCTTGGTTCCGTATTCAACAGGTATGAGGTGCCTGATGAGAGTTATGAGATATCTATATATTTAAACTTAGACACTACACTCGGAGGTAATGACTTTTGGCTTTTGTGAGGAGAGGAAGGTAAACACTCATTACATATTCACAGCATACAGAAGGGAATCCCATATCATAGAACCCATACAGTATAGCATTATAGACAGTTTTTAGTTGAGATTTCAAATTTAAGATTTATAAGTAGTTATATAAAGTAATCCAGAGAGTTTTTATATGCCTAAGTTCTGTTGGTAATGTCTTGCAAAACAATAGTACAATATCATAATTGTGGCATTGACCTTAACAGTACTGAAAAAGTATATGAATTTTTAAATTTGTCTGTTTAAAATGTCAGTAACAAAAAAAGATCCTTAAATACTGGGCTCATATCATAAATGAAATAAAGTCCTCAGTGCTCTCCTGAGGACAAAGCAGTGAAGAGGGAGGGACAATTCTCATTCTTCTTATCATTACACATTCCAGAGGGAGGGAAGTGGAATTAACAAACAAAGAAATGGAGTGAGAAGTAAATACTGACACACGTGTACGTGCGGCATGTGTACGTGTACGTATGCTTGTACACACACACACACACACACACACACACACACACACACACGTTGTAAGGAGAGGGCCTGCTTGTTTGTCCTGGCTTCCTGGCTAGCATACACCTGAAATAACCACACAGAAATTGTATTCATTAAATCACTGCTTGACCCATTTGCTCTAGCCTCTTACTGGCTAACTCTCACATCTTGATTTAACCCATTTCTATTAATCTGTATATTGCCATGTGGCAGTGGCTGACTGGGAAAGTTTCAGCATGTCTGACTCTGGTGGCTCCATGGCAGCTCTCTTAACTCTGCTTTCTTCCTCCCAGAATTTCAGTACTGTCTTCTCTGCCTACCTAAGTTCTGCCCTATTAGGCCAAGGCAGTTTCTTTATTCATTAACCAATACAAGCAACACATAGAAAGAAGGACCGCACACACAAAGTTTCATGGGAACTGGACTATATTAAAAAACCTGAGATCAAAATATGTCTGCAGATAGATGATTTCCAGGGTTATTTCTGAATAAAATGAATTAGGGATTATGATAGTTACACTTGTCTGTCAAGATGACAAACTTCCTGGCATGTCTGTGAAGGTGTTATCAGTAAGGTTTAACTGAGCAGGGAGTGTGTTCTCAGCCACATCATGCAAAGAACACCTAAGGTTTAGAGAGGCCTGTGGTATAGAGAGGTCTGAGGAATAGAGAGGTCTGGGGTATAGAGAGGTGTTTGGTATAGAGAAGTGTGTAGTATAGAGAGATCTAGGATATAGAGAAGTCTGAGGTATACAGAGGTTTGGGGTATGAAGAGGTCTGGGGTTCAGAGAGGTCTGGGGTATAGACAGGACTGAGATCTAGCAAATATGCAGACCCAGAGTCTTACTAAGTTTGTCTTTCTCCCCTGCTGTCATGCCTCCTACTATTACTGTTGTCCTGGGCTGTCCTCACCCTCCAGCTTCCTCAGTTTACCAATATGAGCTGAATACATCCGACTCTATTCCTATAGAGTTTTAGGATTTCAGTCAAACAAACAAACAAACAAAAAACCACAATGCAATCACAACCACCACTGCCACTTATCCAAAGATCTGACCACAATTTTCACCATTTAAATTTTATTAGAGAACGTGGAAATAGGAAAACCCCTTCTTCATTAAGCAACTCCTCACAGGCATCTAAATACCTCCCCATAATTGTATGTTGTTTCCCTCTCATTGTATTAGATGTTTTACTGACAGTAATCATTTCCCAAGACTGAAGTTTGAGCCTGATGCCATTTCATCTATACATCCTGACGTGGGAGAGGGGCAGCTTTGCAAGAATGTATTGCCAGTGAGAGGCAGAGACGGGCTTTTCTCACCTCGTTATCAGTATTCTGTTCAGTCTTCACAGGTTAGATTTTCTTTTCAAGTTAATGAATTTCATTAATTGGGCACCACACCATACAATACATGCATCTCTTTAATACATCATTTTCCTCCCACACATGCAATCCTGAACCCTCTTATTTAACACCACTGAAAGAGTACTAGGCTGGTCTATTGAAATACAGTAGAAATGGGATTTTTACCATTTTATTTCAGCTTAAAATATACGTGTGCATTCCTATTACTGAGTTCTGGTGAGGCACAAAGCTCTTTGATTACATCTCATGGTGATAAATGCTTTGCAATAATTATTACACAAGGTAGATCCAGAACTTATCCACGCATTCTAAATCTCCTTCTCTTGAAAGATGAAAAAAAACATGAAGACAGTGATGAAGCAAGGTCTGAAATGGCGTCCTACAATCTTATAATTTATTTTGTTTTCCTTTCTCTTCTCTTTCTATAAATCTTCCCATTGTGTTTTCTGCTCAAACCTAACTATTATAAACTGAGTCACAGACCCCACAGCTCTTTTGCTGAAGTCTTGAACTCAGAACCTCTGGAGAGGTGACTATGGTTAAGTGAGTTCATTAGGGCAATGTTCTCATCCAGAAGGTAGGGCGAGTGTCCTTACAAAAAGGAACATCAGAAGGCCCCTTTCTCTGTAGGAGTGAAAAACAAAGGCTATGTGAAGGACACAATAAGCAGATAACCCTGTGCTAGCCAGAAGGAGTGTCTCACCAGAAACCCAGATTTGCCGACTCCTCCCTTGGCCTTGGCAGCCTCAAGGGATGAATGGTTGCTGTTGAAATTGATCAGTCTGTGGGGTTTTGTTGTGGGACTCAAAATAGACAGCTCCACTGACTCAGTAAATTTTACTTAAGCAATTCATTATTCCAGATCAGATAAAACATTGAATTAAATATTTATACAGATAAAACTCTATTACCTTTATATTTTGCTGTGTCCCAAAATATTTAGCTAAGTTCTACAGCTGTGTAACATACATTTGGAAACAAAGGCAGCATGTCTTTGAGAGTACAGAGGTGTGAACCAGGAAAGCACATGAAAGTCCGGTGATGGCTAAGGCGTCTAAGACCAATTTAGGTTAGACAATAATGTACTTAAATCTCAATTTTAGGGAAACAAAACCTTTGCTCACCTGTGAGAGCACATTTAATTATCACTCCATAGAACTCCAAGGCAAACCTCAACTGACAAGATGAACACTTTAACCTAGGACTAAGGAATGTTCTGGATTTTGCGAAGCCTAAGTTTTACACAACAGAGATGCCTCTGTAGAAAAAAAAGAACACCAAATTGGGACTATAAAATTATATCATATCATAGGGCCGTAGGTAAGAGGCCAATCAAAGGACCTGAAGCTTAAGACGTATTAGTATCAAAGAAGGTCTGTCTTTGCCCACCACCTTCCTCTCTCTTGCTCTGGCTTCAGCTTATTCTGGATTGCACGCCGTCAATCAGCAAATGTTCACTAAGTGCCTCCTTTTCCCACACACTACTCCAGCAGCCAGGAAACAAAAGATACAATGTCTTTGTTATTATGGAACTTCTGTTCTTAATGGATGGCAGAACATAAACAAATTAATGAAATGATTTCAGGTAAGAAGTGAGAATGGCGCATACTCCAAACCAAGGCAAATTTGAAAACTGGCTGTAAACTCACTTCTCTGCTGAGAAACGGAAGCGCCTTTGGAATGAAGTGTTCTCAGCAGCACAGGAACCTGCTGTGTCCTGACACACATATGGCTGTGGGAGAGAAGGTGAGCTCCTGAAGGCATTTCTTGCTTAGAAAAGGACTTTCCCACCTCTCCTTGCAGTTTTATGCTGTGTTCCCTCATTCAATGAGGCTACAAACTGGGCGATTTGTTTGAGTTCTTCACAAAGAGACTAAATGCGCAAATATCTCTTCTAGACCTTCTCTTTCTTGTTTCTATCACTTAATGTAGCTGTCATTTTATATGTTCTTGAAAGTGTGTGTAACTGTAACACACGCACATACTTTTACATCATTATACTTTGTGCTTTAGTGAGCTGTCACTACATTTTATGATATGGTTAATAAAATAATCATCACATTGCCACTCAGACTCTAGTAGGGAAATGCAAATATAGTGGGGTATTGTTAGAAATTTAGAAAATAAACCGATGGAAATCACCTAGGCAACCAGGGTAGAACTGCGTGGTAATTAAAGTCAAGTGATGGCCCTTTATTATCTACTCAAACCTTAATGACTTGTTTATGTACACTGTGACAGTCATTTAAGCTTTTGACTAAACTAGTTGCCTGTTTATTGGTTTATTTGGTTGCTTTTCCTACCACTAAGTGTGCTTCATTAACATTTCCTAAAATGGAGATATGGCTACATTGCTTATTAAATGTTCCCGTGAAATACTGAACTGTGAACCTCTTCTTACATGAGGTGAAGAGTTGTCCAACTCTGTTCAGTCATACTCAGTGACTGTCTCCATGCTTAGCCATGCTAAAGCTCATTTACAGCTCTAAGAATCTTAATGTACACAAGGTGAGAATATATGATATGTACATATATAGTTACTGACAAAATATTACATGCTTAAAAACTGTCAAGATTTTAACTGCACTTTCCACCAAAACAGTGTATGAGGTGATATATATGCCAATGCATTTGATTTAGGCACTACAAAATAAATACTCTTTTCAAAACATATAGAACACACATATATAAATTTCTGCTAATTAAAAATAAATAGCTAGAGCAGTGGTGATATATGCCTTTAATCCCAACACTCAGGAGGCAAAGGAAGGTGGATCTCTGAGTTCAAGGCCAGCCTGGTCTACAAAGAAAGTTTCAGGACAAAGAAACCCATTCTTTGTGTAGGGAGAAGCTAATAAAAAAATTTTTAGATTATATAAACTATATTTTTTATTATACTTACATTAGAACTATAATAAAACATAAAAAATTCAAATCCTATTTGGCACAGCACTACACTAGTTCAAAACTATCTTCAGGCACCCACTCTACAAGACAGTAAGTACTGAGGTAAAACCATAAAATCTGAGAAAATGCCACTCCCTGTGATGAAAGACAGCTCACAGGCTCAGCTATGGGGCCTCCATCAACTTCTCAGTTGCCAATGTCAACAAACCATAGATCTTACGAATCGCAAGAGAGAACACATTAAAGATCGTATATAGATGTCAGTAGACCAGGGTGAAGCTGGGAATGAAATATATTATGGTGTGTATCATCAATGCTTGCAGAGAAACAAAAGAAAGCATGCTTCACTCTTGTTCTAGAGAAAATCCACACAAGAACATCCTGCTCCCTGTATGTGAATTGTGAGCTGTGCCTTTATTTATGACTTACATTTACTTGGTCCTGAAATACTGTCTAGGGAGAGAGAACATTTCTTCCTACTACATCTGTCTCTAATGTTCTTTTTTTTTATTATTATATATGATCCCTTTGTGCATCTGCTAAAACTGTACTACCCACAAAAGTTATTATAAAGGGTTTGTGTTTTTGTTCTTTTTTGTTTGTTTATTTGTTTGTTTGCTTGCTTGTTTTTGAGATAGTATTTGGAACTAGCTCTTATAGACCAGACTTGCCTCGAACTTACAGAGATCTGCCAGGCTCTACTTCTGTGTACAGGGATTAAAGGTGTGTGCCACCACGGCCTGGCCATGGTGTTTGCTTTTAAATTGCACTTAATTCTGAAAAGCAGATATATGCTGTAGGCCCATATTTCTGTATGGTGTAGCAGCCAAGCACAAAAGCCATAGGCCTGATCTGAGGTGGTCAGGTAGCTCTGCAGACAAGCTGTCTATGCCTAACAAAGGTCAGGATGTTTGGTGCTCCTTCTTTTGTAATTTGGAGGATATCTTATAGAGATGCTAATTCAGGCCTCCATGACAGCTAGCAGACTCAGCAGACAGGTAAGTGCGGACTTGACAAAAGGCCATTCACCTGGTTACCTAGGAGACGGTCTAATGTATTTCCCCCCCACTCAATTTATGTGATGGTATATAAGCTGTTTGGATAATAAACAAAGGAGATCTTCAGGAGATCGTCAGGAGAAAGAATGCTGAGACGCCCTTCCATGATGACCGTGTAAATTGCGTCTGATTACTCCTCGCGACTCCGTTTCAGTCCCAGTTAGAGAAAATAATTATCTGTGTTGGAGCAACACGGACAATAACAATATGCGATAACTTAGGGTTATAAAACGCTGTCCAAGTTTTTCTGACCCTCCACATTCCTTTGCAGAGATGGCAGACACTGTTAAGCTTCTGGAGTTAGGGGAACATAGAGAATAGCAGGTAGCTTTGTGCACTAGTATCTGGAGATTTTCAACTAGTAGAAGTTGCTCATGTCTTCTATCATCTTGAACATTAACTAACAGTCTATGTAGATGTTATACAGGCAATAGATTTACAAGGAATTTGGTGCCACCAAACCCTTGTCTTGGCTCACTCCTTAGGACACACTTTTACTGCATTCAAAACTGAGAAGCCATGATTCTCTCTCAATTAAAATCTTCTTCCTCTCCCTGCATTCTTTGCTTCCTTCCTTTATTTATATTTTTGGAGGGGTTGCAGTATCTCATGCAGCCCTGGCTAGCTTTGAACTCACTATGTATTTAGGAACGACCTTGAATTTCTGATCCTACTGATTCTCCCTGTTCAGTGCCGGGGTTACAGGCATGGCCGACTATATTCAGTTGGATATGGTGGTGGAGGTGAAATGCAGCTTGTCATGCCATCTGGGTAATCCCTCCCTCTGCCAACTGAGTTACATTCCCCTCTCAGTTCAGTCTTCTGATGATTTCTCTTCACCCTCAGAATTACAGGCAAACTCTCTCATATTTCTTCCCAGGTCCTGTGCATTCCTGCATTTTTGCTTTTATTTTACTGTTCATTTTTTTGTTTCTTTGTATCATAAGTAAGTGTGCATGATGGGGCACCCATGCTGTTCTATGGGTGTCAGGTCAGAAAGTCTATCCAGTCCTTCCCTCTCTACATAGGTTCCAGGGGTCAAGATCAGGGACCCAAGCTTGTGCAGCTGGCACCTTTATCCACTGAGCCATCTTCCAGCCTTTATTGTATTTTATTAGTATTGCTTTTATAATTATAAACCTTAAGAGTTTCCTTTCCATTGATGAACTCCGTTCTCTTCCCTCACACTGGCCACATTATAAGCTCCTATTCATTTTCTCCTTGACAGAAAGCCTTTCTCAGTCTTTGTGATGTTCTAGAACTTATCACACAGTACCCATGAGAGCACCTGGCACATCAATCTGTGCCCAGCCCCCTCCCCCCAGGCTTTAACTTTTCACTTTAACTGTAAGATATACTTCTCTCAACTAAAAATCTTGCACTCGAACACCATATAAAACAGAGTAACAAGGATATATATTGGTTCATTTGGCTGTCAACACCCAGAGGGTGTCCAGCAGCCTTACTATATGCCCCACGACCCTTAAGGAAAAGTCTGGAATCTTAACTTTGCCAAATGAACCAGAAAGTTGCCTGGAACTATTCATTTCTATCCTCCATTGGATCAAAAGCTCAAGGAGAGAGTACACCCTGTTAGAGAACTGAATGTCAGGACAGAATATGACAGATATCAAGAAAGCAAAGCAGTCATTAAATGAAGACTGTGACAGCAGTACTCTGTGAAGGATTTTCAATAAGAACTGTTAGTGTGTCACGTTCACCCTCAGAAGACAGCTGAACACAAGTAAAGAATTGCTTATCAATAGGTTACTGAGTGAGTCCCAACTTAAAACAGCTCATCTCTACCTAAAACTTTCTAGATCCTTGTTAGAGATGAATATTAAGGTGTCCAAGAGTTACAAACATCCTACACCTGGTTCACAAGTGCTCCCATTTTAACAAAGAGAAGGGTTTCACTGTTCTGCCGTTTCAATAAGGAAAATTCAAGTCTCAGAAGAAATAGCATTTGCATATGACTCACCTCTCAAGGAGAAATACAGAAAGTCTGACATCCTTCCAGACTTTCAGAATGACAATGACAGGGTTCAGAGACCACAAGTTTTTGGAGTCCTATCTGACAACAGGCTGAGGCTTCTGGCTAGCTGGAAGAGAGCAGTGACTCTGTGGATTTGCTCCATGTTTGGCCTAACTATTCTGAAGCAATCTGGTTTTATTTTTAGTCACTGAAAGGAAAAAACTCCTTCAGATAAAAATCACTTTCAGTCAATTCAGCTCACAACCTAGCTCAGGGCAATCTCTGCTGTACAGCAGGCAGGCGCCCCAGAACACCCTACAAAGCATGGCATACAGGCTCCTCAAGACATCCTACAATGCATGGCAGGCAGGCACCCCAGGACACCCTAAAATGCATGGCATGCATACACCTCAGGACACCCTACAATGCACAGCAACCAGACACCCCAGGACACCCCACAATGCATGGCATGCAGACACCTTAGGACACCCTACAATGCACAGCAACCAGACACCCCAGGACACCCCACAATGTATGGCATGCAGACACCCCAGGACACCTTACAATGCACAACAACCAAGGAACCTTGGGGCAATCCCTACAATCCATAGCCTGTAAACATCTCAGGACCCTACAACGCAAAGCAGCCAGGCATCTGTCCAGCCCCCAAAATGCAACTCTCACTTGAAGGATCTAGGAAAGAATATATTCTGAAGCCAAATCACTATGGCCAAGAAACAGTATTTATGTCATCCCAAATTCCTCACTCCAGCATGGAAGCAGTTTCATGGGTTTTCATAATAACAGAATAAAGAAGATCAGGAATGTGGACATTTTTAAAACACATTGGTGTAAGGCAAGTGGGGGATCAAGGCTGTGGAAGAGGTGCCTCTTCACACAGTACTCCAATGCAACTGATGCAATTGGATGGCACTCAACCTTTTGATTTGTGGTGGAGGCCTCTGTAAATTCTAAATGTTTGCCTAATGCTTACAAAGACTTAGGCCAGGTCCAAAGCAAAGCAGTAAATGACTATGAACAAGGCTAACGATGGCTTTGGACTGGCAACATTCCGACTTCACAACCATCAGAGTTCTAGTCAGTTAACCAGCCTTGGGGAAGGTTCAGTTGGAGGTGGAACTTTTTTTTTGCAGTAACTTCTGTTCATACACCTTAGTGTTTGTGGCTGTGTATGCATGTGTGTGTGGTGTTGATATTGTTGTTGTTTCTGTTCATTCATATAAATTTTTGGCATATATACCACTGCACTCATGTGAAGGTCATAGTACAACCTTGATATTTGATTCCTCTGTCGCACAACCTTGGCCCTTGGCACTTTGATAAAAAAAACAGAGCCCAGCCCCTTCTGCACGTACCAGGGTTGCTCCCCACAAATGTCTGGAGATTTTTCTCATATTGTTGCTATCTCCCTGTGGAGGTGCTGGGAGAGCAGACCTGCATATCAAAGAGGGTTCTGAGGACTCCAACTTGAGTTTCTTCACCCACTAAATCTCCCCAGCTCCATATCCTCCTTTTAAAGAATAGTCTTTAAATTAGTCACGTCTACCCATGTTGTTAAAGGCAAAGATAAGCTGCATTTAAGACAGGTAGACACATTATGAGATTTGAATCTTCAATAATCTTAGAACTGAACAGGAAATATAAAAACAAATGAATGCAAAATTTAGACACTCCAGTGGCCCTTAGCTTTCAGATACTTCCACATGAGACAGTTTATATTTTTCTGTTTTATGGACATCTCTTTTCATCTCTGATCTCTAACCAAGATCTGTGTGCCTCCAAAATAGCACAGTCCAGATCCTATGGGGTTCAGCCTAGCCAGTGATAAATAAAGTTGGCAATAGCTCCATTACTGGTACATTAGCCAATCGGGACAATCTAGAATTGTTGCTTACCAGCAACGTTTATACTTTCAGAAAATAACAAAAGGTCAAAACTTGAAAAAGGATTTGTATTCTTAAGTCTCTAGGCAGGAAGTAGTATCTAGGTTGGCGTTAGTATAATTAATAATGTCATTTAACTGTGACTATTTTCTTTTGTTGTATCAGTTGGAGCATCATGTGGTGTGAACAATCATTATCAAAAGAGCATCAACTGATGGACACTAAAATAAGGTATGACTCGTAAATTAGAAACTTTTCTAGCTTTAAAAATAACATTAGAGTAAATCAGTTTGACCAAGAGTGATTAATAGTATGATATAAGGAAGTATAAACACTGAATTAAGTATTTAAAATAATTGTAATGCATACTACCTTAGGTATAAAATCTCATTTGGATCAAATCTCCCACCTTCTTCCAATGGCCACCTTTAGCTACTCTGAACGAAATGATCTGGAAGTCTTGTTCTACAATAGAACATTCTAGAAGATCAATCGTCTTATAAAAGGAACCCATCATCTTCAACACTAATATCTCTACACCATTTCAATAACTTCCTCAATATATGCTATGAGACACAGTTGATTAAGCCCAAGCTTTTTGTGTTGGGCTGGAAATAATCAAAATACCCATCCCTTTTCATGTCTGTCTTCATTCCATGTAGTTCCTTTCTAAACCCCACAATTGGGCAGCAACCAACAATTTCAAAGAGCAAAAACATGGTATTCAAGTGTGAATGTAGTTTTACCTCCAGATAATGGCTCCACACACCTACCCACTCCATTCAGGATTTTCAGTGGCTATTGAGCTACAGTATTGAAAACAGCTTGGTATTGGCATAAAAACAGAGATGTCGACCAATGGAATCGAATAGAAGACCCTGACTTTAACCCACAAACCTATGAACACCTGATTTTCGATAAAGGAGCTAAAAGTATACAATGGAAAAAAAGAGAGCATCTTCAACAAATTGTGCTGGCAAAACTGGATGTCATTCTGTAGAAGAATGAAAATAGATCCATATCTATCACCATGCACAAAACTCAAGTTCAAATGGATTAAAGACCTCAATATCAGTCCGAACACACTGAACCTGATAGAAGAGAAAGTGGGAAGTACTCTATAACACAGGGGCACAGGAGACCACTTCCTACGTATAACCCCAGCAGCACAGACATTAAGGACATCATTGAATAAATGGGACCTCCTGAGACTGAGAAGCTTCTGTAAAGCAAAGGACACTGTCACTAAGACAAAAAGGTAACCCACTGATCTTCACCAACCCCACAACTGACAAAGGTCTGATCTCCAAAATATATAAAGAACTCAAGAAACTAGACCGTAAAAGGCTAATCAACCCAATTATAAAATGGGGCAGTGGGCTGAACAGAGAATTCTCAACAGAAGAAGTTCAAATGGCCAAAAGACACTTAAGACACCACATCTTCTATTGACTGCATATTAGTGTTCATTGGATTTTGTTTTCTTTCTCCTGAGCATATTTCTCATGTATGTCTCATCAGATGTCTGTGCTCTCTTCATCTGAGAGTCAAAGCACCAAGATACCATTCTCCTTCATAAGTCATGGGGGAAGACGCAGAAAAGCAAGCTTAAGATGTGCAAACTCTGAGCAAGGTGTAGTAATACAGAGTGGCGGGGCTGCGTCCCCGGCTCCCAGCCTCCCACATGGCTAGCTTATGCCCCGAAATAATTACATGGAAACTGTATTCTTTTAAACACCGCCTGGCCCATTAGTTCCAGTTTCTTATTGGCTAGCTCTTACATATTGACCTAACCCATTTCTAATATCCCTGTAACACCACGAGGTGTCTTACCAGGGAAGGTCTTAACCTGCGTCTGTGTCTGGTAGGAGAATCATGGCAACTCCTACTGACTCAGCTTCTTTCTCCCAGCATTCCATTCTGTTTACTCCGCCTACCTAAGGGTTGGCCTACCAATGGGCCTAGGCAGTTTCTTTATTGATAAGAAATCACTCCCATATCAGCAAGGATTCCTCCCCATCTGTCTTACGAATTTCATTGATATTTAGACTTCTCCAAAGACCCTTTGAGTCAGCCTGTGAAGACTCCAACACACCACTGGAAGCCATTTCTATGTGACACATGCCTCTCCTCTCGTGGTTACTTTCTTGACTCCAACAGAAGGGAGCAAATCAGGGCTTGAAAAAAAAGTACAAAGGTTGTCTCCACCAAACTTTCTGGCTGCCACACAACCATTTGTTTTCCATTATCACCAAGATCCCTTCAAAGAACATCTTTAGACTTTTTCCTTCTGATCACCCTCCTGTCCTGTAGTATTTTAATATTGCAGATATGCTAAATCATCTGTTCATAGATAATGGGCCTTTGGAAGAACATACACTACTGTAATACCTAAGTTTTCAACTTTCAACACTTACTGTTCCATCTCATCTCTCTGAGCTATTGTTTCCCAGAAACTAACAACCCATTATGCAGTATATTAAGAATGTTAGTATTTTCTTCATTAAATATGTCTGGACTTTTCTCACTTTCCAGTCCTTTTTAAAAGTAAGGTTGTTAAAGAGAATAATACTAAGCAATCTTGTGTGTGTGTGTGTGTGTGTGGTGTTGGAGTAACTGAAATAGCTTTAGCTAAACTATAAAGGAATCTAGAGAAATCATTAGCATTTTGAGATGTTCCCATGTAGATAAGAGTTTTCATGTATATAAAGTTCTAATAAAGAAAATTAACATAAGAAGTGGGTAGAAAAAAATCCCCTGAGCTGTCTGAATAGATTTGGGTCAGAATCTTGGGCTAATAAGCAGTGGTTGCATGCTTTTCATTTTCTGTCCCTGACTTCTTGAAACTGATACTTTGGAGGATTACAAAATTATGACTATGAAATCATGCATCCACATGATGCTTAACTCTAAGAAGACCATAAGGTGAATAAAGAAGTATTAGCACAATTGAAAACTCGAAGAAGATCTATCCATCCTGGTGATACCACCTAGCAGTATGAACTCTTGAACTGCACTGAGACTCAGGCTTCTTTGCTTTACAGTTGAAAGCAAAATGTAAGTTGAAGATCATCAAAATAAATGATTAAAATAGTTTACATAAAACACCGCTATCCAGCAGGAAAATTTGAGTTCTGGGGCCATATACCTTAACACTTCAGATAACTTAAAGACACTGCCACAAAGTCTACCTGTCACCAAAAACTATAGAAATGTATTATGTATTTTCCCCTCAAATTCGCAGAGTCTTTCAGGGAAGTTTGAATTTAGAACAAATCAAGTAAGACATTCATAAGTGATGAACGTGTCTATTATGAATTTACCAAGATTGTCATGTTGCCAGCTCAAACACTGAAGCCACTAAGAACATCTTGGTGATGTTTTTGGTGTTTGGAGGCAGGGTGGTGATATGGAAGAAAGTGGTGGTTGTGGGAACTTCAAGCAAGTAAAAGAAAATGAGATTCATGTAGGAAAACAAAAGCAATAAAGCCTTGGGCCATTCCATCCACATGCCAGTGGGACCAAAAGCTGAGGACCTAAGTAAGTCCCAGCTTCAACAGCTCAACTTGGAGTCTCAGAGACCTAGTGACCCATGTGTCTTCCAGAGGCAGGAAAACAAGAACCTTGCTTAGAACAGCCATTTCTGGAGCTTGCAAAGCCTCAGCACGACAGAAACCAACAATAGAAGCCAGGTCCCCTGCGGTACAAGGAAATTCCAGCAGCTATGCCTTCCAGACTCCAGTTTCCAGCTTCTCTGAACTTTAAGGGAAAGTCACTTGAGGGACAGAAGGGGCAACACTGACTTCTCTTAAAAGTAAAAGACAAATCAATTGCCGGTTTGCTGCAGAAATAAGCACAATGCTGAAACGTGCCATCGCTACTCTCATCCCTAAGATACATAAATAAGAATTATGTCATCCGGTAAAGGCCACTGGGCTCCACCAATGCAGTCTTTACTACTGTCAGATTAACCTGGCCGAAAGTGGGCACCACATGCAGCTTTTCAACACTGAAGGAGGCACCCACATCCTGGTATCAATTATTCCAGGACACACGCCTACCCATGTGACTTCCAAGGTACAGTTCTGGAAGGAGGGTCTACCTTAGCTGGGGGAGAAGCAGCAGTCACCCTCCCCCAAACAATGCCTTCCGTCTGGGTTCGTTTGAAATTTTCAAAAACGGAGGGTCTGGGGGTGGGGAGAATGGACCAAAGAACCCGGACAATAGCAATTATGACCTTGTAAATAAAGAAGGCAAAGTGAGTCTCTTACCGTCTCTCCTCCGGTTGGCATTGCGCAAAGTTTTGATGGATGCACTCTGCGGAGTCGCAAAAGTGTCCCGATAGCTGCAAAAGTTCGCGCACACGAGAATGGAGATGAAAATGAGTCGGTGCATTTGGGATCAGCGACCTAGGGACAGCGTCTCTCCAGAAACGAATATATAAATAAATAAAGCCCACCGGGTTGGGCCGGTGGACCTCTGCTGCGCCGCTCCGCGCCTTCGCTGCCTGCGCTGCCGTGCCCTCCAGCTACTTGCCCCGCTCTTTCCAAACTTCCTGCATGCTGAACTTTCCAAGAGCGTGTGGGTGCCGCACTTCCTTGTGGCGCTGGCTAGATCAATGGGGACCGGACAAACAACAGGTTGACGTGGGTTCGCCCCCCTCCGGTGGCCGGTCGCTGCAGCACAGGCTGCAGGGGGCGGGAGGCGCTGCTTCTGGCTCTCCTAGGGCGCGGATACTGTGGAATTGCTCTGCAGTGGAGCTGGGAGCAGGGATACCAGTCTTGGCTGGAAGTACCGAGCAGTTCTGCCACTGAGCATGCCCAGTTTGAAGGTTGGCCAGACCCTTCCCATCTCCCGGGGATGTTTTTTGTTTTTGTTTTTTGTTTTGTGTTTGGAGGTCAGGAGTAGTTTGGGGTAGATAGAACTTATCTAGAGGTGGGTGCTAAGACGTCCTGCCAGAGAGCTAAGGTGCTGGGCCTAAGTGATGGTGAAAGCTGTGGTGTAGGGCTGGAATGGAAGGGTTTATTGTACTAGAACTCAAATCAGTCTAGTGTGTGGAGACTTTTCAATGGGAAATGCCATCACAAAGAAGCCCATGCTGTGCTTGCCTTGAGCCCCAGTCAGTAAGACCTGAGTTGATTCACAGGGGATTTCGAGTAATAAACAAGGCCAGACAGCTTTGCTAGGCATGTGGATGTATTTGTCATCTGTCCTACGGTAAGTGCCGTAACCAACACCATCCTGTTAAGTTAAATAGTAAGATTCAGGGCAAGAAGCAGGTGTTTGCAGACCCTGGGGCAGAAGGGACTACCAGCAACTAGTCAATTAGGGATACATGGTGGAACTTTGTCTCAAACAACAGAAAATGAATGAATGCATAAATAAATTAGTCAAGTGCATGCCTGTGATCTCAGTGCATGGGCAAAAGGATCAGGAGTTAAAGGCCATTCTAAACTGTACAGTGAACTCCATTTCAAGACCAGCCTGGGCTAAATGGAGACCTTACCTAACATAAAACAAAACAAAAACCCGAGAATATCACTTGCTTTCTGTTTCAGATATGTGCATACAATACATGAAATGAAGGGGAGGTATTTGGGTAAAGGTCAAAAACCAGCAGGACCAAGGGAAGCAAGAAAGTACCAGACCCCAAACCTCTTTTTTTATTACACACATCATGCAAGTAGCAGTTCTTAGTTTATGTGACTGTGTCGAGGATTAGATGAAATAATTTTAGACTGTGATTGCAATTTGTAGCTGAATCTAAATCGAAACAGGCATATTTCCTCAATTGTTCACCAGTGACATCTATGAATCAGAAGTGCCCAGCTCTTTGAGACCTTCCAGCCCTGAAAGTCTAGGATATAGGACGGGCATGCTGTTCTATTATTCTACCAGCTGACACTAAGTGGATGGTGACGTGACTCACTCTATTTAACTGAGTAAAATGGAACACATTAGCTAAGAAGGTTCACTGTTGGGTACAGTGAAGACACTCTTGCTTGATGAATATCATCGTTGTAGGGCCACATGCATGGTAACGTACACATTATTTCTGTGGGCTACAATCAAAAAGCTTGAAAATCATGGGGGGGGGGATCTGCTTTTGTTGTTTCAAAATATAATCTGTTCCTAAGAGAAACGTAAAAGGTAGGTTTGCAGGAGGAGGTGTAGTCAGTAGAGCGCATAGAGACCTGGGTTCAGGCCCCAGTAAAAGCTGAGAACTGTGGTTTACTTCTGAAGCCCCAGTGATGTGGAAGGCAGAGCAGGCAGGTCCCAGGCTTTTTAACTGGTTATCCCATCTAGGCAACCTCATGATTCAACCAGAGACACTGTCTCAAAACCTAAGGTGGGGAGCAACAGGGAAATCCAGTGTCAACTTATGAACTTGCATGCCCGTGCATACTCACATATGCACCACACACACAGATATTTTAAAAAGCATAGATTTGCATTTCCTCACTTATTTATTTGTCAAATACTAGGTTTTCTTTGTTGCATTCTTTATTCTAAATATCTTGAAAATGAGATAGCAATCATTTGAGACACAACTGAGGTGTACAGTGTAGTAGACCAGAGTGGCCATAGCAAATAGATATATCCCTGCACTGATAAGAGAAGAGGGACCAGAGACAGATAAGCAGGTGTAGGTAGCTATCCAACCCATGAAATGCTGATTTGATTTCATTCTTAGGTTCAACCACTGGGGAAGAGAACTTATGCAGTGGATTATGTAATTATTATAGGTACCAAGCTGGTCAAAATATCTGTCTCAATATAAAACACTACATTTAAAGTATTTATTTAAAGTAGTTTTATCCAAGATACTGAACCTTTTACGTCACAGTTAATAAATGGATATGGCTGAGGGTGTTCACAAGCATCAACTGTCAACATATCTTGATAGCAATAAACAGCTAAATGCTAGAATAAGCCACGAAATCAGGCACCTGACAAACTATTTTGAACCTTGTTTCAGCTATACGTAACAGCTAACTTTTACAAAATTAGGTTAATCATGGGCACTAAGGTATTATTTTGCACAGCATAAATTTTAAAGTACTCTGGATGTAGATAAAATTCTGGCACAAAGATAAGAGGGAAGATTATTTCAATCTCTTCTTTTATATGTGTCTCAAAGTAACTAAAAAAAAAACCACTGAATTAGTCACTGCTTTTAAATGCCTGTGAACCAGTAAAAAGAATGAGCCAACACAATGAAATCATTTATAAATATTATTATTATGATTAACTACTTAAATCAGCTAATCTATATTTAGCCACTGCCCAGTGAAATTCATATAGCTAAAACGTCCATGTATTGTTAAGAAAATGAAAGCAATAATAGCCTCTTACAATAGGTCTAGCCATAATGGTGTTTATCCCTAACAAATATTGTATTAAGAAGGGACTGTAATATGGTGAAGTTAGGACGTGACCCTATTTTTATCCTGTGCCCCTTTCCTTTATAATAGAAACCAAGAATGCTGTTTTCTGCTTTATTTTTAAACATTCTTGGCTTCTTCTGCTGCTTGTAAAAGTCTCAGTGGAAAAGGAATGAGATGTGGTCTGGCCTTTTGAAAGACTTCTCACCTCTACAAGTGGGTCACCCCGTTCCACTTTTATTAAACTGAACTTCTGCCAATCTTTAAATTGTGACTCCTGCAGGACCATTCTCATGACAATTGTTGCTGTTTTTAGGATGAGCACTTTGCTCGAAGAGGACCTCCTCTGCTGTCTACCAATCGCTCTCAGAAAAAAACTAAGGATCCAAGACATCGCCTCCTGGATTCTACTCTGTTCTTTCCATGACACCTCCCTGAAGACTGCTTCCAGAGTGCTGAACATCTTGTTTCCTTTTTTTAAAACATGCCCTCACAAATAGATTTCAGTCTGTGATACATGTGCAGTCTCATTCAAACCACATGTATTTGAATCGTTTCCGTCAAAAAGTCTGATTGTATTCTGCCCTAGCTTCATTTCTGTTCGTATGATAAAATATTCAGACCAACAACAGCAACAAAGGGCTTATTTTACCTCACAATGCCACACCACAATCAGCAGGTCAGGGAAACCAAGCTAGGTCATCAAGCAGCTTGTCATGGCTTGTGACAGTCAAGAGCTTTGGGAGTGGGGTGTGGTGGGTGTTAGTGCCCCAGGCTGCCTGGCTGCTTGCTGCGTTGTTTACTAAGCTGGCTTTACTGTTGTGTGGTCCGTAACCTCCTGGACAGGGAGTGGTGCCACTCACGATGGGCTGAGAGACCAAGAATATGCCCAAGGCCATGCCCAGAGCTCAGTCTAACCTGTGCAGTCCTTCCATGGTGACTGTATTTCATCTGATTCTCAATTGTGTCAAGCTGACAGTTAAAACTAACCAGCACACATACTAACATGAATAAAAGATTTCTGCAGATTATAATCAACAACGTTTTGAAATTTTAATAATTAATATAAAGTGTCAGCCTAAATGTGGATTTTTACAACCAGTCTTGACAGTTACTTTTTGTTGTAGGAGGGAGCGGCATGGCTGTGCCCCTGTACCCGGCCGCCCGCATGGCTCAGCTTAAGCCCCGAAATAACAACACACAAACCGTATTCATCTAAACACTGCCCGGCCCATCAGTTCCAGCCTCTTATTGGCTAGCTCTTGCACCTGGACTAGCCCATTTCTGATAATCTGTGTAGCACCCCGTGGTGTGCTTACCGGGGAGATCTTAACCTGCATCTTTCTGGCATGGGAACATCATGGCGACTCCTAACTCAGCTTCCCTTTCCCAGAATTCTCTCTGTTTACTCCGCCTACCTAATTTTCTGTCCTATCAGGGCCCAGGCAGTTTCTTTATTGAACCAATGAAATCAACAGATTAATATATGACACTCCCACATCAACTTTTACTTTCAAAATTTGTCTCCTTTTAAAGAAATCGATTATTCAAATGTATAGAAAATAACAATATTTGCCAAAAGAAATATTAAATTTTATTTTCTGATCAGGAAATAGCCTACCACTTTTGACTCATTTCATTATTTTCTCTGAAAAATAAAGCATTAACTGACCTTTGAGTTAAATTTATCCATATTTTAACTGACAATTCTGCTGTATGAAGAGTCATTCCTTTATTACCATTATTATTAAAAATAAAATAAATTGAATAAAGTACTTTAGCCACCTATTCTGAAAAATGTTATGTTCCCCAAGCAATCTCTTATCTGCTCTTCTGTAAACACATGCAGACACTTGGTACTCATACAGACACTCATGCACCAACACAAACATAAGATATAAATATTTTTTTTAATTTACAAAGAACTTGACAGTGATGCGGAATTTCTAACTTATGAGCTCAGTTGTAGACCTATTGATTCCTCCATTCTGACATCGCAGGGCTGTCAGGAACCAGGTGTCCGATTCATCCTACACAGGACTATCAACAGTGTAGACACAAGTGTACATTGTCTAGACTCTTGTAAACAAACATCATACACATTTCAGAAGGTCTAAAGTGGATACATTTTGAGCAGTAAACTCCAGACGACACCATTTGGAACTAGTGCATTTCCACTGCTATTTTGATGTCTTGATTGACAGGTCAGTGAGCCTAGCCTTGATCTCTTGGCAGGTCCGAGAGCCTACTTTCCAGCCAGTGTCCCGCCCCCTCAGCGCTGGTTCTGTACTGTGCTGCACATCAGCCTCAGGGAATGAGTCACTGAGCTGTAATCTCATCAGACCAATGAATTCCAATGTCAACATTTTCCTCTTCACCTTATTGTTCTTTTTCATTTTCTTTCACCCATTCTTGAGCTGTATGACTGAAATCTGAAATTTCAAAGATGGATATGTGCACATTCTGCAAGATTTCTTCCTTAATTGGTGTGGAATATCTGCCAAACCCCTTCAGAATGATGCGCTTTTATCCTTTTAAGATTGGCATAGATCCAGCTACTTTTATTTTTCGATTTCTGTCTTACCTTGCAATTTTTTAAAGCAAGAAATCAATACTCAAGTCTTTAAATGTTCCTTCCTTTAAGAGAGGACTTTAATTCAGTAAAGAGAATCTTTTTCTTATGTTTACGTAATTGATAGTTACATGTCCATTTTCCTTTTCAGCTGAACTGGGATTAAATCCGTCTTTAATATGGTATTTATATTTTCAGTGTCTTTTAACCCTTATTAATTACCTATTCTTTTCTTTCTCTGGCTAACTCTACTGATGTGAATTTTCCTCTATTAATGAGTGGCCTTTAAGAGTTTAAAGTTGATTCTATCTTTTTGTCTCCTAAAATTATAAATCTTTGTACTCAGTTTTTAGGGATTTATTAATTTACTCACTATTTTTATCTTATCCATCATATATGTATTGATTTAATTTATTTAATTCATTGCGTGCATGAGTGTATATGTGTGTGCAGACATGTAGCATCTGTGCATGAACACACGGAATCCAGAAGAGGGTTTCTGATGGCCTGGAATTGGAGTTACCGACCATTGTGAACTGCTTGACCTCCATGCTGCTACTCAAAGCCAGGTCCTCTGGAAGAGCAGCACACATTCTTAAGGGCTGAGTCATCTCTGTAGCCTTTGTACTGAGTCTTTTAAAGTGGCCTAGCTGCATTGTGGGAGAGAAGGAAGTATTGACATATCTCATGATAATGTGTTTTCTAATTTAGCAAAGGTGACTTTCAAAGCCATAAAGAGTCACCTCTGGTCATTTACAATGCTAAATGTCAGGAAATAAGCTTGAAAAAAAAATAAGCTAATTGACTTTATTCAGAATAATCAATGATATTATCTCAAGAATAGTCTGAACAAAGTGGGAAAGAATGGGAGTGGGACCAAAAAATAAATTTTTGGAAATATTAAGAAAGTCCAAGTGGATTAAAGACCTCAATATCAGTCCTAACACGCTGAACCTGATAGAAGAGAAAGTGGGAAGTACTCTACAACAGATGGGCACAGGAGACCACTTCCTACGTATAACCCCAGCAGCACAGACATTAAGGGCATCATTGAATAAATGGGACCTACTAAAAATGAGTAGCTTCTGTAAAGCAAAGGACACTGTCACTAAGACAAAAAGGCAACCTACTGACTGGGAGAAGATCTTCACCAACCCTGCAACAGACAAAGGTCTGATCTCCAAAATATATAAAGAACTCAAGAAACTAGACTTTAAAATGCTAATTAACCCAATTAAAAAATGGGGCACTGAACTGAACAGAGAATTCTCAACAGAAGAAGTTAAAATGGCCAAAAGACACTTAAGGTCATGCTCAACCTCCTTAGCAATCAGGGAAATGCAAATCAAAACAACTTTCAGATATCATCTTACACCTGTCAGAATGGCTAAAATCAAAAACGCCAACGATAGCTTTTGCTGGAGAGGTTGTGGAGGAAGGTGTACCCTCATCCATTGCTGGTGGGAATGCAAACTTGTGCAACCACTTTGGAAATCAATCTGGCGGTTTCTTAGGAAATTCGGGATCAAGTTACCCCTGGACCCAGCAATGCCACTTTTGGGAATATACCCACGAGATGCCCGATCATATGACAAGGGCATTTGTTCAACTATGTTCATAGCAGCATTGTTTGTAATAGCCAGAACCTGGAAACAACCTAGATGCCCTTCAATTGAAAAATGGATGAAGAAAGTATGGAATATATACATATTAGAGTACTACTCAGCAGTAAAAAACAAGGACTTCTTGAAGTTTGCAGGCAAATGGATGGAAATAGAGAACACTATCCTGAGTGAGGTAAGCCAGACCCAAAAAGAGGAACATGGGATGTACTCACTCATATTTGGTTTCTAGACATAAACAAAGGACATTGAGCCTATAATACATGATCTTAGAGAAGCTAAATAAGAAGGAGAACCCAAAGAAAAACATATAGGCATCCTCCTGAATATTAACCTTCATCAGGCGATGAAAGGAGACAGAGACCCACATTGGAGCACCGGACTGAAATCTCAAGGTCCAAATCAGGAGAAGAAGGAGAGAGAGCACGAGAAAGGAACTCAGGACCGTGAGGGGTGCACCCACACACTGAAACAATGGGGATGTTCTATCGGGAACTCACTAAGGCCAGCTGACCTGGGTCTGAAAAAGCCTGGGATAAAACCGGTCTTGGGAAAAAAAATAGAGACCATGAGGACTACTGAGAACTCAAGAACAATGGCAATGGGTTTTTGATCCTACTGCATGTATTGGCTTTGTGGGAGCCTAGGCAGTTTGGAATGCTCACCTTACTAGACCTGGATGGAGGTGGATGGTCCTTGGACTTCCCACAGGGCAGGGAACCCTGATGGCTCTTTGGGCTGAAGAGGGAGGGGGACTTGACTTGGGGAGGGGGAGGGAAATGGGAGGCGGCGGTGGGGAAGAGACAGAAATCTTTAATAAATAAATAAATAAATGAGGAAAAAAAAGAAATAAGCCATTTCTTTCAAGTAAAGAAAATAAAATTTTCAGTTGCTTTAGAGGCTCATGCTTACAATCTGCCGGGATACTGCCTCAAAAGAAGAATGTGCAAAAACCAAGCAACATATTAATCCTAGTGGAGTTCTGTGTGCAGACTGCTCCACCAGGGTCATGACAGTAGGGCTTGAGTGAGTGACCATGTTTGACCTGGGTGGAGCTTTGGTGTGCAGACTGCTCCACCAGGGTCATGACAGTAGGGCTTGAGTGACCTCGATGGAGCTTGTATGTGCAGCCCACTCCACCAAGATAATGACATTTGGACTTGAGTAGGTGAGTAGAAGTGAATGGAAGGAAATGTGGCTGTAATTGGCAGGTGTTGGGAAACAGTAAAAATAATAATGAAAAATGTGAAGATTTGAGTCTCTACAAGGAAGCCCACAGAGCCTGTTAGTCCTCTGACATATATACAGTAGAGGCATTTCTTAAGAGGAACTTTGCAATTAATGCACTCTTTAAAAAACTAACTTGAACTGTTAAATCATGGAGTTTTTATCTTAAAGCTGAATATATTTGTTTATTTTTTGTTTTAGTTTTAGATAACTGTAGTTGTATAAATATCAATAGCTCTGAAAATTAAATTCTTTCAGGGAAAGTTTAGAAATTTGTAGATGTTTCTTTATTCTAATTCTGTGATTAGAAGTTCCTTAATCAGATCTTCTTAATATTATTTAGACTGGATGATGATCCTATCATATAGCAAAACTGGGGAAAGTAAAGAGTTCTTTCTGAAGTGTTTTCAAATGTTTAATTGTTAAGAGAGTTGTCTAAAAGTAACAGAGCATAGATTCCTTCTGTCTGAGATAGAATTTTATTGCCATGTTAAAACACCACTAAAAATAATTTGGAGAGGAAAGGGTTTCTCCATCTCACTCTTCCTGGTTAGGGTTCATCATCCACGAAGGTCAAGACAAGAACTAAATGTAGAAAATATGGGAGCCTGGACTGAGCAGAGGCCATGGAGGAATACAACTTACCTACTTGCTTGTCTATGACTTGCTGAACCTGTTTTCTTATATCATATTGGGTCACCAATCATAGGATGGCACCACCCCCCAGTGATCTGGACCCTCTCACATCAATCATTAGTTCAGACTTGCCTACAGGCTAATCTTGCCAAATTCTATGAAGGTATTTTCTCTAACAAGATTCCTTTATCCATAGCTTGTGTTAAGTTGACATAAAATCCCCAGAATGTTGATACAAGAGAAATAAAATATTGATAATAGAAAAGTATATGGAATCATTTCAGCTTATTGGCAAACATTTTTAATAGTGTTATATATATATTTTTTCCTAATGAATTAAAGCTTATGTAGTTATAGACATTTTTAACTTTAACAAACTTGAAAAGATGTTAGACTCATGTGTAATGGGAAATGTAATAAATTATGCAGAATACATGTAAATACTAATGTTAATAATTAACTAGTATAATTTTCTAAACATAGTTTTAGATCTAACCTATTGGACAACTTGAGGAAATAAAAATGTGAGGAGCAGTTTCTAAGCAACCAATGTTTATTTTGTCAGGATTGTTCTAGAAAGGAAATTTGCAGGTCTTAATTCAGTTAGCTGTGAGGCAAACTGGGGATTAATTGTTGATGATAATTAGGGGGAGTCAAAGAAAGATTATTTTTAATGTATATAAAGAAGAAAATATTAAACTTAGCTGGCACTATATAAAACTTTAAAAAACATTACATATCTCTTTTGGAGTTGTGGACATCGATTAGTCCATCACTTGACAAATGTTGTTAGAATACTGTTACCATTTTTGGTTATATACCTTTTAATATATCAAAGCTTTAGACTTCTGAGCTATGAATTGACTTGAAAAGTGTTTCCACACTAACTATATGATAAAAATGTGTGCATGTACAAACAAGTTTTGATTTGTTGAAAGAACCTTTGCCAGACACAAACTCTCTAGAAATTGTGTTCTTAACATTGTACATGGCTATATCGAAATATATACAAGAGAATATTGTTGGTTTCATAGGCAATACTACATATGAAATGAAAGGAAGTTATTAACGTATGTTTAGTAGGGAGTATTGAGTAATACCTTTGATCTTTTATTAGAAATACTTATTTGTTTTATTATTTTTTTAAAGAAAAAAGACCATATTCTTTGTCTCGTTTTGCTGTATAAAAAAGATCCTAATATAAATCAGGGAGGGGAGAAGACAGATACACCCACCCCTTAGTGTAGAGAATGGGGGAGCAAGAGGGTAAGCCTCCTAAGGAGAAGTGGGGAAGGGAATGTTATTTAAGGCTTAAAATATTCTCTGTAAAAAACTGGAGGAGTCTCCACAGCCCTAGAGAAAGGCAGAGGTTGAGAGTCTCGTGCTCGGTGTCCAGAGACTAAAGGCAGCCCAGCCACTCTTCTCACTCTGGGTCACTTTTTTCCTTGTGTAGGTAAGAGTGCTGCAGGGCGCGGAAGGCAGAGATCCGCTTATGTGGGTTAAAAGTCAGCATCTCCAGCAGCAACTGTGCTCCGGATTCCTCCATCTCCGCCACCACCGACTGCACTGGCCGAGGCCCTCCGGGGGGGAGGGGGGGGGAGGCTCCTCGGGGCAGAGAGACCTCTCGAGGCCAGTCGTCTTCTGGAGGCAATCCGATGAGATCAAAAATTTTGCCCAACTGGTCAGCTTCCGAGTTTCCACAGAAGAGAGGCTTTCGATGGGACATCTCCGCAAAGATACAGCCAATGCTCCACATGTCCACAGGCGTGGCATAGGTGGACTGCAGGAGGACTTCAGGGGCGCGGTACCAGAGCGTGACAACCACAGGGGTGAGGGCCATCTGGTAGCTGTAGATTACGGCTAAGCCAAAATCAGCCAGCTTGACGGTCCCATTGGTTGTCACCAGGATGTTCTCCGGTTTCAGGTCTCGATGAACAATGCAATTTGCTTGCAGAAAATCTAGGCCGCTTAGAAACTGCCCCATCAGATCCTTGATGGTCTCAACTGGCAAGCATGGTGGTGGGGCTTTGTCCAGGTATGTCCTTAGGTCCTGGTCTATGTGCTCAAACACTAGGGTAACCTTGATGTCTCGGTCAGTTCGGGAAATAGCACAGACATCCATTAGCCTTACAACATTGGGATGTTCAAAGGCCTCCAACTTCCTCAGTAAGGCCACCTCACGCACTGTGCTGATGGGAAGGCCCCCTCCAGCTCCTCCTCCGTTAGGAACTCTCACACTCTTGAGGGCCACAAAGTGGCCACTGTGGGGATCCCGGGCTTTGTACACCATCCCATAGGCACCGACACCGATTTCAGCCACTGGTTCATACTGAGAGGTTGCCATTCTTGGAGCAGGGGATCTCCTTACGCCCGGCCGAGAGCTGGGGAGGTGGCCCTTTATCTGGGCCCGGGAGCAGGTTCCTGCGGCCCCATACACCGGGGATTGGCCCGGGCAGCTGGACGCTACGGGCCAGACCATAGACACAGGCCGCGAGCTAGAGAGGCCCCCTCACCCCCACCCTCACCTTGTTTTATTATTTTGTAGACTTACGTGTGAGCCCAACTGAATCATTGTGCACCACATGTGTACAGGTACGCATGAAGGCCATAAGAACATGTCAGACATTCTGGAACTGGATCTGAATTCCTAGACATGGGTTTGGCAGCCAAATCCAGGTCTCCTGCAAGAGCATCGTGTGTTCTTAACAACTGAGCCGTCTCTCCAGCCCCAATCTCTCTGTTCTTAAATAAATTAGAAATATCAATTTGACTTGGGAAGAAGATTGATGTATATCTTTCATCACGAAACAGAATAGATAAGGGCCTCATTGATGTTTAGGGTAAGTCCTACAGTTGTGATCGGAAGACATTGCCTGATGTGCCAGAGGTGTTGCAAACACTTGGTTAGAGTGTTAGCTGTGCAAAGGCAAGAACCAAGACAAAGGTCTCCATAGACCCACTTAACTGTGAGTGGTGGTAACCTGACTGTATCCAGCCTGGGAAATCAGAGAAGATCTCCAGAATGAGCTAGCACGGAGTTCCGAGTTCGAATGAGCTTTCCCACAGCAGTGAATAAGATGGAAGAGCTCTCATGACATCAACCTCGTGCCACGATATAAACATACACATGTGCAAAAGATACACACACACAGTGAATAAGATGGAAGAGCTATCATGACATCAACCTCGTGCCATGATATAAACATACACATGTGCAAAAGATACACACACACACACACACACACACACACACACACAGTGAATAAGATGGAAGAGCTCTCATGACATCAACCTCGTGCCATGATATAAACATACACATGTGCAAAAGATACACACACACACACACACACACACACACAGTGAATAAGATGGAAGAGCTCTCATGACATCAACCTCGTGCCACGATATAAACATACACATGTGCAAAAGATACACACACACACACACACACAGTGAATAAGATGGAAGAGCTCTCATGACATCAACCTCGTGCCACGATATAAACATACACATGTGCATGATGTGGGAGTGTCATATATCAATCTGTTGATTTCATTGGTTAAAATAAAGAAACTGCCTGAGCTCATTGATAGGCCAACCCTTACGTGGGTGGAGTAAACAGAACAGGATTCTGGGAGAAGGAAGCTGGGTGAGGAGTCGCCATGATGTTCCCAGTCCCTGCAGACGCAGGCTAGAATCTCCCCGGTAAGCACACCTTGGGGTGCTACACAGATTATCAGAAATGGGTTAGGTCGATATGTAAGAGCTAGCCAATAATGGGCCAGGCAGTGATTAAATGAATACAGTTTGTGTGTTGTTATTTCGGGGCTTAAGCTAAGCCATGCGGGCGGCCTGGTGCGGGGACACAGCCGGCCGCTCCTCTTTCTACAAATTGGCGCCCAACGTGGGGCGCCAAAATGTAGCAGTTTAGATTAATACAGACAAATCGTGATATGTATACACAACTTTAATGCAAAAACCAGACTCACACGACCAAGGTTCCCGCGGAGCACAGAAAACAGGAAAAAAGGGGCCCGCAGCTTCTGCGAGCCCAATTTATCAGTAAACATTAGCCCGAGGCAAACCCGCCCCCAATGGGCGGGCTTATCCCTACATGTGCAAAAGATACACACACACACACACACACACACACACACAGTGAATAAGATGGAAGAGCTCTCATGACATCAACCTCGTGCCACGATATAAACATACACATGTGCAAAAGATACACACACACACACACACACACAGTGAATAAGATGGAAGAGCTCTCATGACATCAACCTCGTGCCGTGATGTAAACATACACATGTGCAAAAGACACACACACACACACACACACAGTGAATAAGATGGAAGAGCTGTCATGACACCAACCTCGTGCTGTGATGTAAACATACATATGTGCAAAAGATACACACACACAGTGAATAAGATGGAAGAGCTCTCATGACATCAACCTCGTGCCGTGATATAAACATACACATGTGCAAAAGATACACACACACACACACAGTGAATAAGATGGAAGAGCTGTCATGACATCAACCTCGTGCCGTGATGTAAACATACACATGTGCAAAAGATACACACACACACACACACACACAGTGAATAAGATGGAAGAGCTGTCATGACATCAACCTCGTGCCGTGATGTAAACATACACATGTGCAAAAGATACACACACACACACACAGTGAATAAGATGGAAGAGCTCTCATGACATCAACCTCGTGCCGTGATATAAACATACACACGTGCAAAAGATACACACACACACACACACACACACACACACACAGTGAATAAGATGGAAGAGCTCTCATGACATCAACCTCGTGCCGTGATATAAACATACACATGTGCAAAAGACACACACACACACACGAGATACAGAAAAATGGACATATGAAAATGAAAAACTGGCTGTTCCTTATTGCCCACTAGTCAAATTTCTATGTAGCTTATATATGTTTGTGATGTCTTACAAAAACTGGTGCTGCCAGGTAGTGTTGTAGTATTCCTTTAATCCTAGTATTCTGGAGGCAGGGGTAGGAGGATCTCCATGAGTGTAAGTCCACTCTGGTCTACAGAACGAGTTCCAGGACAGCCAGTGCTACACAAAGAAACTCTTCCTCAAAAAACCAAAATAAAGAAATAGATGATAGATAGATAGATAGATAGATAGATAGATAGATAGATAGATAGATAGATAGATAGATAGATAGATAGATACATACATACATACATAGATTGATAGATAGATAGATACTGGTTTTGAATTTCAGAATAATGAACATTTAGAAACCACATCTAGTCATTGCCAGAACTGCGAATATCTAATAACAACAAAAGTATAGCATTTGCCTTATAACTGTGTTGACTTACATTAGCTCAAAACACAAATACACGTGACAAAAATGTGTAACTATGCTGTAAAAAAGACAACAAATAAAGTGTTTAAATCAGAGTCTATTATATTAAAGTTACAGTATGGGATTTTACTTTTGGATACTATTAGATAAATTATTATTAAAATTAAAAGTACATTCAACCAGTGACTTCCAGAAATCAACAGTACTATATACAAAAGAGAACAAACACAAAAACGAAAGAAAAGAAAAAAATTTAACTTCCAAAGGAGTGTGCTTCAAAATAAAACTTTTAAATTGTATTTTAAAGTTTCTGTGATCAGCTATATTTTAGAAATGCTATGTAATTTGCTACTGTTGGTACAACACAGTTTGCATCCATATATTATATGTGAAGATGGTTATGTTAATGAATCCTGTTGATTTTATCTGCTCTAGTTTTTTCCAAAACAATCACCTGAAAAGTGATAATCTACTAAGAAATCCAATTTTGAATTCAATAATCAATATTTGGAACAAGGCATTGACGAACTGAGCTTTATTTGCCAGAAGGGTAAGGGAACTAAAAATATCAAAGCAACAGCATGCAGGACAATAAGGAAAATGAAAAAGTGTGAGAATAAATTCATTGTGCAGAAATTGTTTTCTTGAATAGAAGAAACAAAATAATTCAAGCGTATTTGGAAAATGGAATGCCACATGTTAGCAATTCTAAGACACAATTTCTCTGTAATTTTAAGCAGCTCTGAAATAAGAATAAATCATATAACTGGTTGTTGCACTTCTCAAATGCTGGTGGCTGTCACAGTCATGAATTGGTTGGTGTCACTTGACACCATTAAAGTAAGATATAGAAACCATATGCATGAAGATTTCCAGAAAAGAAGTCAGCATACTTACCTCTATTCTAACAGTGAAGCATTCTTAATGAATGCTTGCCTTCACAGCATCTTTGAAGTGTAGGTAACACTGGCAGATAGAAAAATGAGTAATTTAATTATTTTCAATCAAAAATAATGATTCTGGAGTGTTGGATTTTTAATCAAAAGATACTTCATTAATATTTAAGGCAATCTTGTTAGTCCATAACTATTAACAAATACCTGAGATGATTAACGTAAAAGAAATAAAGTTATATAACTTGCCTTATGTCTACAAAACCAAAGGAAAAGGAAAATGCAGAACACAGACCCCACTCTCCTCTTCAAGTGTTGGTTCCAATGGCCTACGATTCTTTTGAAACTAGGCCTTCCTGTTAAACTTCCAATCATCTCCTAATATCACCACTCTGGGGACCAAGCCTCAGCTTTTGGGTTGTTTGGCATGAAAATTATTTTAAAACAATGATGAGTAAAGTTGTAAGAGTTCTTTGAAGAAGCTTAAACTTTCTGATGATAACAGAGTAAAGGCTATTTGACATGTCTTCAATTTCAAGAGTGAAAAACAGAGCAGAAGAGATGACTCAGTGTTTAATTACACTTGCTGCTCCTTTACAGAAGCCCTAGATTGGTTCTAGGCAGCCATACCATGAACCTCACAATCACCACATTACTCCAGCTCCAGAAGATACAACCCTCTTTCCTGACACCATGAATATCTACATGTGTATGCTCACACACACGTACACACACATACACAAGAAAGAAAGAGAAACTCATGCCTAAACACATAAATAAAAATACATTTTAAAAAAATATAAAAATATGAACTATTCAACAGTACATGTCGTGTGTGATGGGTATGTACTGACCATGCCACCACAACACTGTCACTGAAAAGAAGGTTAAGGAACCCCTATCCTTAGTGGCTGAAATCACCTGATAGATTCTCGTTAGGACATCAGATGTAGGCAGCAGAGATGACTCATCTGTTATTGGCTAGGCTCACTGCCAAAAATATAAGAACATCAGATATATGAATTTCCTTTATAAACTATGATAAGATTGTTTATCGTCTTAGCTTTGTAATATTGAAAGATAACCAACCTCAATCTTTTGCTTTTCCACTAACTTTTGGTTACATCACACATAGCCTAGTAGACTAGTAGAAAATAATAACTTCCACAATCCATTCATTCTTTATAAATTTATCACATGTATTTTCTTCTTTATAAGTAAGTATCTTTAACCTTTTTTACAAAAAGTTATTAAGAATGAAAATCATACCATATATTGAGGGAGTTAAGCTTCTGTGTAATATTCCTCTAAAACCCATCATCACCTCTAGGGAAAGCTATGAATTAACATAAGTATCTTCATAAAGCCAATCTGTAATTACTCTTCCTTCTCCAATAAAAACTCAGAGAACACGAAAGGATCAGGCTGCTTCTCAGAGTTGTGAGGTTTACGAAATATAGAGCTGCTAGGTACATTGCAAATTATAAATAGACAGAGGCATTTATTTGAAAGTCACAAAAATTGTTGATTCGGATCTCTTTCCACTTAGGCAGTCCTATTCCTTCATGGGCAATGTCTGAATTCAGGTACTCTCAGCAAGAATGGCATGCGTAATCTGTAGAGTATAAAAACAAAAGGGGTTTTTCCTTTTTACAGCATTTCCCTGTTAATTAATTTCTCCATTAACCTTTAGCTTTTGTGATTAAAAATGGAACAAAGATATAATAAAGATTAAGATGTCAGTATCCTTCAAATTTGGAATCACCTTAAAATCATGTCTTTAGAATATTTTCCATTAAAATATAATTTACAGAGAAAAGCTTGAAACATGATGGCATCTCTGTGTGCAGATAACCATGCCAGATTAACGAGCCTGTAATTTCATTTTGAAGCAAAGAGTCTTTCCAATTTTCGGCTGACTTTGGCTATCACTATTAACAGTCACTTTTCTGCTACATCTTGGGAATGAAGTTGTAATTTGAGTTTTGTTTAACTCTTGAGATCAGTAGAACATGATTGAAATAGCAGATCTTTTTAAGTAAAATGACACAGCCAGTGCCTAAATTTCTCCCATTATCAGGAAGGCTTTCAGAGAAGTGGAAACATGGGACTTTAAGATAGTACTATTAAATGAAAGAATACAGGTGGACCTCACAAAAGAAATCCTTGGTGCTGTATCATTGTGGTCAGGGAAAATTTATCATGGGCCAGTTGCATGTAGAGCCATGTGGTTTGGTGCTGGAAGGAAAGAGTGAGACATGAAAAATGGTCAACTTTGAGAACAGACTCCAGAGGATCAATGATGGTAGCCAAAAATGATGTCAGGCAACTCATTTCAAAAAGACTTTCCTCGTATGTAACATGGGAGTGTAGCGTTGAATTTGGGATTTATGTCACCAGCACTTACTGCAAAGGAGGGACCACAAAAGCAAAAACTACTATTTTCTCTGCAAAAAATGACACTGTACTAAATAACACCAAGCAGAAGGAAGAGCAGTTATGCAGGTAACAAAGCACTTTGTGATTAGATTTAAGGGGTGTTCCACTAGAGGAAATCCATGCCTGGTACTGTAAATGGAAAGTTTTAGGTACTACAAAAGAATCTACTGAAATCAATTTGAGTTGATATAGTAGCCAACTGCCTTCTAAATATGTGTCCCTATACCTGCTATTAGAAGTGGCTTTCTGAGGTCATCAAAGATGCTTCTTTACTCTGTGGGTGGCAGCTAACACAGAGACTTGCTGCTGAACAGAGGGCAGATCGTAAATATCTGTGGAGTGCTCAGACACAAATGAGACAACTATCTATACCATATACTCTCTTGAAAGGTTTAGAAAACATCTCAGAAGAGAGGGAGGGATATTGTAGGAGCCAGATCAGAGAGGACTTTGGAGAAACAATATCTTTAGGATCTGATAGGACCATTGCTCTCATGAGTCTCCAAGAGTTATTTCCTGCATTAGATTTGGCAAAGATAAAGGCAGTCAACATTTCAGCATGGAGATGAACACTTGATCTCCACTCCTAGCAAAGAAGCTGTTGACAGTTGGTGGCTGCCAGGGCAGGAAGAGTCAACTTTCTTCAGGAGTGTGGTCTCTGGTAGGCTGACCATGCTCCAGTACATGACCTCACGTGTGTGTGTGTGTGTGTGTGTGTGTGTGTGTGTGTGTGTTGGGCCAATAGTACAGGAAAAAGCCTGGCTCGAGCTCAGAGCCCAGACTTAGAGGCCTGTAGGACAGAGAAAAGCCTGACTTGAGTTTGAGTGAGCATGAGACAGCAAATCTAGGTATACACCCTGCCCCCCCCCCCCAGCCAGAGGGAGGGTTTGGCTGCCTCTCATTGGCTGGAGGTACCCTTACATCACAGGGTGCCACATAACCTTTACAAGCAGACACTGACAGAAATAAACTGAGTTCCTGCTTTGACTCGACTCCCGATCACATCTGATTGTCCTGCATTGTGGGACTGCGGGAATGGGTGGACAGTGCACTCATTTTTCCCTGAGGAATAAGGAGGCTCAACAAGCCTAGCATGTGAGCATATGAACAGAGCCTCAGTGGGCTCTTAAAACAAAGGAGAGACAATAGAAAAGACATGATGTTGGGAAGGGATCATGGGAGAAATCCAGTCAGAGCTGAAGGGGAAGTGGTTGAACAAATATGATCAAAATTCATGCTATGCATGTATAAAATTCTCAGAATAAATAAAAATGTATATATATATGCATATATACATATTCATATAAGTAAAAAAGAATCTTTTCAAATGTGAAAACAAGAACTGGAAAAAATGTGAGGATCCTTATGTAGATTGCAGAGCTTACAGAGAGAAATATTTGCAGACTGAACCATTCAACCTGTACTTGTTAAATACTTGCCATATGTCAGGTACTGTTGGGTACTAGAGATACAGAATAAAGTAAAGTGCTGGTAGAACAAGACTTTCTGGAAGCACTAACATAGTAAGGAGGCCAGAAAGTCAGTGTATGATAAATGCTGAGGAGAGTAAGGAAATGACATGGGGTTATGAACTTCTTATAGCTAAGTGTGGGAAGGTAAAGATTTTACGTAGATTATCTGTAGAAGAAGCTGTGGGCAGGCCTGCTTTTCGTCCCACCCGGCTCCCCGCATAGCTAGTATTATACCCGAAATAACAACACACAAACTGTATTCATATAAACACTGCTTGGCCCATTTCTATTAATGTGTGTAGCACCACGAGGTGGTGACTTACTAAGGAGATTCTAGCCTATGTCCATCTTGGGTCAGAGCTTCATCGCATCTGCCTCAGAGAGGAGAGCTATGGCGTCTGAGCTCACTTCCTCTTCCTCCCAGCATTCTGTTCTGTTTACTCCACCCACCTATGTTCTAACCTATCAGGCCAAGCAGTTTCTTTATTAATTAACCAATGAAAGCAACAGATTGATATGACACTCCCACATCAATTATCCAATAAAGTGTACTTACAGATATTGATGTTTCTATAGATGCAAATCTAAGGAAAACCATGCATATATCTGAGAGAACAGCATCCCAGGCAGAGGTGAGAGCATTAGCAAAGTGCCTGTGTTTGGAGTGTGTCAGCATGTTGCAGAACAGTGCATGTGTCTGTGTATGGCACTAGTGTAGTTGCATCAGAAGGAATAAGTGAGGTAGTAATAGGAAATGTTTGCAGAGAGTTGGGTGATGGCCTTGAAACCTTAGGGCCTTGGGGCCATGGAACAGATCTGGCCTTGGCCAAGAGTAAAAAATGTCACTGTACATTGAGGGGAGGTATTCCCTGTAGTGTGGCCAGTTCAGAAGGGATGATGAGTTGAAAGAAGATCAGTGAGGACGCTTCAGATTTCTAGGAGAGAAACTGGACCCATGGGACTGATTTGGAAATGATAACATTGTCAACATTTAGACTACAAATCTCATGTTAAGAAGAGCTAATCCAATTTGTTAATCGATTGGGTGAAAGATGTGACAGGAAATGAAAAGATTCTAATCCTTAGAATTGCATCTAATTTGCTGTAAATAACTAACCAGAAAATTGAAGGAGACTGAAAGATAATTAGATTGGGGGATATCAGACTTACAGTTGAGGTATAAAAATCAAAGGCGCTCTTTAAGCTTTCTTGTGGCAATGTCAATTTGAGCCAATAGATGAGTAAGATGACACAGAGATTGATTTAGGTCAGGAAGGGACAAGGGAGGGCTTCATAGTCAAGGACTGAGTCTGGCCCACATCGCACTGAGAGGTGGAAGACAGTGGCGTGAGGGGAATGGCTTTCCTGGGTTGTCATATGATTGCAGAAAGAAAGCAGGCCAGTGCGTGTTTATCCAAATGGAGATGATTTATGCAAAGCTTCAGGGATGGGAAAAATAATGTAGCAGAGGAAGGAGATGTTAGAGAGAGATTACCCCTTTAAAACTTCAAGGAAAATACAATCTCAGTGGAAAATGTGTAAGGCAAAGATGATATGAACAACTTTGGCCTTAGAAATCAAGATTGGGGCCCTGTCATTCCTCAAGATATCCCTGTGAAGGTCACCCACAGCAGAATTACTGAGATTTTCATAACAGTATATATTCTCAAAGTAAATTTCTTTTAATGCCAGGTGACACCTTGTGATTAGGTAGACTCCCCTGGTGATTCATACTCCTATCAGTAGCATTTTGTTCCAAGCTAAAACAAAGGAATGTATCCAGCCTCCAGCATGTTGACAAGCATTCCACGTAAATAAGTCACTGCAGCTGTGGATGGAGTTAGCAACAGCACCTCCTAGCTTGTGTACACAGGGTTTGCATCTTCAACAAAGAACAGGATTCGATTATAACCCTACAGAGGAATGGATTGCTTCACTTTTGAACTTAATATTCTTTTCTGCCAAATTTCTTAAATAGCTCAAATTAACAACATTTATTTTCTATTTCACTTGCATGCTCTGTGGGGGAAGGAATTGAAAATTGAAATTTGCAAGACTTCCTGTAGGTTTACCTCTGCCTCTGAAGCACACTTTGTCAAGCACAGTAGAGCCAGCGTTACCATCGTTACTCTGTTCATTACTGCATCGGTTCAGGGATCTGGCTTGGCAGAAGAAATTGCTTTCTTTGGCAATCATTACACACACATACACACTTTTGTATGTATGTGAGTGTGAGTACTTATGTGTGTGCAATGTTCATTCAGGTGTGTGTATTCACTTGTGGAGGCCAGTACACAACTGTGGGTGACATTTCTCAGGTGCTATCTACTTTGTTAGTTTTGGGGACAGAGTCCCTCACTGGCCAACAGACCTGAGGATTCCTTTGTTTCTGCTTCCTCACTGGGATTCTAAGCGTACACAACAGCATCCAACTTGCTGTCTTATCACCTGTTCTGAAGGGAGAGCACTTTGGTTCATGCTTGAAGGCGAGCAGCTAACCAACTGAGCTGTCTTTCCAGCTCCACGTTCACATTTTTGACATGCAAACAGTTGCTGTAAATGTAAGGTTTCACACTGGCCCGTGGAAATTCACTCCAACAGTCTGCCTGTCAGACAAGGCCTTTTCCTTCCTCCTTAGCATCATGGCAGGTCTTCATTGTACAGGGCTGGTCTACAAACAGTGAGTGCCCACAAAAGAGAAACTTGGTTAGGAAACTTGAAAGAACATCAAGTGTGTCCCAGTTCAGTGATTTCTGTTTGGAAAGAATGGCAGGAATAAAGGCGGCGGCGGGGGTGGGGATGGGGAGATGGGGTAAGCATTAGACACTAAAAATTACAGCAAACCTTGAATGTCCATTTTCTACCTTCTTCTTCCAAATATTGTCCTCCATGTTGGAAGTTTGTTCTTGCATGATGTTAACTTAATTCTAATCGTCAGGCATTTGTCCCCATCACTTTAAATATCTATCTATCTATCTATCTATCTATCTATCTATCTATCTATCTATCTATCTATCTATCTTCTATCTATCTATCATCTATCTATCTATCTATCTTCTATCTATCTATCTATCTATCTATCTATCTATCTATCTATCTATCTATCTATCTATCTATCATCTATCTATCTATCTATCTTCTATCTATCTATCATCTATCATTTATCTATCTATCTATCTATTTATCTATCATCTATCTATCTACTTATTATGTTGGGGGGGGAGCTGTTGGACCATGTGCCTTGCTATGTGTGTGTGAATCCAAGGACAAATCTGTGAAAATGTTTCCTCTTCCCATCATATATTCCCACTCAGGTTGGCAGCTGGGGCCTTGACTTTCTGAGCAGTCTCCCCAGACTTCTACCCCTCATCTTGTTGTAAAGAAGCCAGTGCTTACTTGCTCAAAGAAAATCAATGGAAAACCTGTGGTTCATTTTTATTTCAGTGGAGAGTTGACATGTGATTTTTTGTGTTTTGGTTTTTGCTTTGATTTATTTTTCATTGTACCATCTATTTTATACTTTGGTGTTACACTTGGAAAGTTTGTGTTCCACAGCTCTTACAAAGCAGAGTGTTCCATCTCTTAGGATTAACACAGCAAGCATGGGGAAGTGCATGTCAAGAATCTGTATCTTTACAGGAAGTAAGGAAATTAACCATGAGGACACGATACCTCTGAAGTTTCAATGGATTGCTAGATGAAAAAAAAAAGTAGTCTGGTGATCACATTCTATTCTTGTACATTAAACTTCAGTGAAAGATTATGTAAGCAGATACCTCTTATTTGCTTTATGGGAGCTTCCTTAATGGAGTTCCCATATCTTATGTAGTCCAGTATTATTTTCCACCATCAAAAACCCTGCCTATAGTATACTAGAAACTTAATATGCTTTAAGAAATATTTATCTTTGAAAAATGTCATATTTCTTTCATATACATTTCAATTATGTCCTTCCAACTCCTGAAACATCCCAATCCATTTACCTCCTACCACTTATTATTATCAATGTTATTATTATTTACCCTTGACTCCAATCAGTATTGCCCATTGTGTAGAGGTATGAGGCCATTCACCGGGGCAGGATCAACCTACAAACGGCCATATCATCAAACTAAATTAGCATCCCTCCTTCAGAATCCACTGACTGCCAGCAGCTCCTCAACTAGAATTGGGGCTTTTGGATCAGAAATTCAATATTTTTCTAATTAATTCTTTGAATTTAACATTTATTAACTTTTTATTTTATTTTAGTTAAGTTGTATTGTTTCTATGTGGATTTCACATCATGCAACCTGATTCCACTTATCTCCCTGTCTACTCTCATCTGCCCTCTGCCCATGCAACCTGGCCCTAAAACAAAACAAATTTTAATTTAAACCAAAAACAAAACCAACCAACCAAACCAAACCAAGAAAACAAACAAAGAAGGAAGAAGAATCTTGTAATGGAAGCTATAGTGTGGCCTGTTGAGTTATATAATGTACCCCTTAGATCATTTATCTTCACTTGTAAGTGTTGTATGATCCATTGGTCTGGTTCAAGACCTCTGGCTTCTGCTGCATTGTCATTAATGGATCCTCATGGATATTCTGCTGCTGTCCTGTGTTGTGGAGATTCTGAACTTTTGGATTTACAGGTTTGTCTTCTTCACATGCTCCAACAATTCACAGATGAAGTTGGAGTGGGTTAACTCATGACCCTGCTTCTGGGCCTGGGTGGTAGCTGGGCTGGTCAGCCTGCCAGCTTTCTTTCCCTCATTGTCACTACCGGATGAGCTCTTCAACACTGCATCAGCTAGCTCACCGAATGCTGCCTGCAGCAGCATGGAGCAGGGCCCATTCTGCTCTCAGGTTCACAGTTCTGGCTCAGGCAAACTCACACTCCCAGGGCCAGTTTACTGCTTTACCTAGCCGAGGTAAGGACCCTCTCTCCTGATTACTGTAGGGGACATATAAGGGGGGAGTGGGGAGGCAGGGCCAGCTCCCTTGCTCTCTGCTCTCAGGGCTGGCTCATCTGCACACACAACAACAGGGTAAGCTCTAGTGCGCTGCCCAGGTGAGGGGTGGAGCCATTTTTCCAGAGTGGGGGATGGAGGTAAAGGTGGGGGAGATCTGGATTGGGGATGGTTGGGAGAGGTAGCTCTCCTTTGAGGGTCAGGACCCACGCTTCTGCTATAGTGCCCAGTGAGGCTCAAGGCCAGCTATCCTAGCATCACTGAAGGGCAGGACTGATTCAGGACAATCTTTGAATTTCTGCTTGTGTGGTTCCTATGAGCCCCTGTGCTCATACTGGCCATGGACATCCTTACCCACAGCCACTACAGAACTGTGGACCCAGACATAGCCCTACACAGTGCTCCAGGCCCAGATGTCTCCATGACCGTAGGTGGCAGCACAGGCTACCCAGATCAGTATAGGTCAGCAATGGCATGGCCCTCACACACTGAGATGTTCTCAGGTGACGGAACAGATCCCTGTCATTCTCACAGCTTTTGGTGGTACCACGAATATCAACTCAAACCCTGGCTGCCGTAGGGCCATGGAGCCAGACATGTCCCTCGGCAGCTGCTCTGGCCCTGGTAATACCAAGACTCCAGGTGAGAGTGCAGGCCACTTCAATCAGTGTGGTCCTGACAGAGGCATGACCATTGGACATCCTCCTGACTATAGGTTAGGGCCCAGACCTGGATATCCAGTGTGGTCTCTGGTGGTAACATGGGCGACAGACATTCTGTGGCTAAATTCTGTATTGGATGTTTCTCCTTTACTTGTTGGAAAGTTTACAATAGAGTAAAAGCATAAATCATAGTAATCTTTTGAGTGTATATATATATATATATATATATATATATATATATTACATATAATATATATGTCACATAATTTATATTTTTCTCTGAGAATGAGGCCAGAGGGAAATAAGCCTTTTTGTGAAAGTTACTTTTAGCAAATTCTATTTACTAAGCTTTTATTCTGTTTCCCTTCTCTGTGTTTGCTTAGAGAAGTTCTGAGTTCCAAACTTTAACATTCACCTGCTGTTTTTGTCTTGTGCTTTGTATTTCTCTGTTGTTTTATCCTCCAGCTCTGGAGTTTGTTTTGATGTCCTGCATTCGTCTGATTTACTTCCTGTAAATTGAAGACAGTGAAACCTGGGACTACTACCATATCTGTGTCGTCCCCGATCAGCTAGATGAATGTTCTGTCATTGAAAAGTTTCCTTTTCCCAAGCTTACTGAGCCGGCTCTGATTGCAGACACACCCTTCCTCCCCAGGAGTCTGCACTTGCTGATGTGTGTGGAATGACAACTGCTGCTAACTGGTTACATGAAAAGCACAAAGGCCCTATTTGCTGTTATATGTGGCTGCTGCTATTGAGGTAAATTGATGTCATTGTCCTAGTTTAAGTGGATCTAGCTCATGTTACTAGTTATCCACACATATTCTCACTCGTTACTCGTAGGAGTAAACACAGCATGCTACTGATTCTACTGATGATGAAAATGATGCTTAAGAGGCTGGGAACACTCCCAGGTTGGATGGATAGGAAGTGGCAGAATTGTGGCACGCCTGACTTCACAACCAATGGTAGAAATTTGCAATGTAATGTTTGAGTGAATTTTATGCCCCAGGTCTGAACTAAGACATTTTATTTCAGTGAACCCCCACAGAAGCGTATTATACCTATAGCACAGATGCGGTGATTAAGATTTATAGACCTGCTTAAAGCTGCACAACTCATATGCTGCAGTGTTTCCAATCACTGCTTAGAAATGCCTTAGGGTGAATGTGATTTTTGTTAAAAATTTGCACAAAGTAGACTAAGCTAACTCTGATACCACTGAAGTTCAGAAATGTAGAAGCATTCAAACTCAGTCACTGTGTAACTATGAAACTTCAGTATATTACTTCTTAAAATAAACAAACACAGATAAAAAAGCGACCCACCCATTCCACATTCTACACGTTAAAGTAAGATATGAAGTCTGAGCTGAGGCAGGTCATTTCACACCCATAGAACTTTGTAATCTGAGTATTTTCGTCATCAAGGGACCCATTTCCTCCTGGGTACTGTTCTGGATAAGGTATAGGCATCAGTGGTCCACAGAATGATAGCTAACAGAGAGCAGAAGAAAGGGCAGTGGAGCCATTGCATACACTGCTATGATGGTGAATACATAACAACAATATGCACATATCAAACCATAGAATTTATCTGGGAGAAGCCTATTTTAAGGTGTGGTCTTTGGGAGATCGTACTTATAGGTTGGGACATACATGAAGGCTGTCAGTAGTGAGTGAGGCTATCCATACATATGGTGGAGAATATAAAATGATCCATCTATGCTTTCTGCCCAGTTTTGCTGTGAATCTGCAACTGGTCCCAAACATAGTTTAGCTTGGTTGGAGTAATGGCTTAGCAATTAAGAGTGCTCAGTTCCCAGAATTCACATCGGGCAGCACTTAACTTTAGTTCCTAAGAATCTGGTTGCCTTGCCTGACTTCCATGGGCACCTGCACTCGCATGCATACACCGTACAGACACACATTCATACACATAGTTAAAAATAATATCTAAACAAAACGAAATAAAATCCCAGAAGTATGATTAGGTATGCTTGCCCCTACTGTGTTTATTTTTCTATCACCTAATCACATATCTGGAACTTGTATCCATCCAATAAGCATTCATTATTGCATTCAATTTGACTGTTATCCTGAATGTTGGAAGAAAACATGACTTAGAACAAATGATGTCATATCTTCACATAGTTTATCTTCTAAGAACTGAAAGGAGAAATATAAAATATGCAAATAAGCAATGAGAAAGAAACATCCCAGGAATAATTACCACTACAAAGAAAACAATTTGAATGAAAACATATGGAATAATTTGGATAGGATACAACTGTTTTCTGGTGTGAATATTTGTGTCTTCCCAGAATTGATACATTGAATTGTAAATTCTAATGTAATATGATTTTAGAAAATCAGGCTTTAAGGAAGTGATGGGCCTTGAGAATAGAATCTCTAAGAACAGGACAAATGCCCTTTACAAATTACTATATTTCATCTATTTATTTTTTGTGCATATATGTGTCTGTGTGTGTGTGTGGTCATAAGTGTGGAGGTTGAGAGACAACCTGGAGTCGTTGGTTTTTCCCTTTACCTTCTGCGTCTGGGAGCTAGATTCAGACTGTAGGAACTTTTACCTACCTAACCATCTTACCAAAGGTCTTTGCTGTGGGAGCTCCTTCTGTTCCTTCAGCCAATCAGCCAATAGCCTTTACGATACCAGCCCACTTGGGCATGGTCTCTTTTGCTTTAAAAAGTAGTGGTAGCCCTGCTCTCTCTCTCTCTCTCTCTCTCTCTCTCTCTCTCTCTCTCTCTCTCTTGCTTCCAGCTCCTCTTTCAGCTACTAAACTCTGTTCCTGGTCACGCAGAGGGCTGTTGTCTAGGACAGTGACCTGTAAGTTTTCCCCTTAAATAAGTAACCCCTTGATTAATCTTAATTACAAACTGGTGTGTGATTTGTGACTTACATCTACAGGTCTTTAAAGAGATATGGGCTGAGAAAGATGCCCATGGCCTTCCTACATGTCAGGTTATAAGGAAATAGAACCACCCGTGAGCCAGACAACAGACCTTCAACAGACAGCAGATTTAATCGTGTGCTGATTTTGCATTATAGCTTCAAACTGAGTGATATATAAATTTAAATGGTGGTGCATGGCTTTAATCCTAGCACTTGAGAGGCAGAGGCTGGAGGATAGCTGAATTAGAGGTCAACCTGGTCTTTACAGTGAGTTCCAAGACAGCCAGAGCTGCACTGAGAAACTGTGTTTTGAGGGGGAAGAGGAGAGTAAAATAAGCAATAAACAAGAATTTTCCAGATAGAGGTGCCTTGTGGCTGGTAAGAAGGCTAATGAGTCTTTCAAGCACAGGAGCACTGATCTGGAGCAGGAGACTGCTCTTTCTTTCAAATGAGTTGAGAGTAGAGCCTGAAAATAGGAAGCAGGCACAGGGATGTGATGTGGAGGTGCTGCAGAGGGAGTATTTGTGAAAGCTAAAAGAAAAAGACTTCAGCAGGTGGTATTGGTACACGCCTTTAATCCCAGCACTCGGAAGGCATAGGCAGGTGATCTCTGTGAGTTTGAGGCCATCTTCCTGGTCTACAAGAACTAGTTTCAGGACAGGCTCCAAAGTTATCCAGAGAAATCCATCTCGATAAAACAAAACAAACCAACTAACCAATCAAACAAACAAACAAAAAGAAGTCAAGAATGACCACAGAATTGTGTATGCGAACACTGAACAGCACACAAGAGACAAGTTGCAGTGACAATTATCACATACAAGCACACGGCAAAGCCTTTTCCTTAACTCAGGACTGAATTCATCAGTCTCTTCATTCTTTTGACTCACTTCCCCCACTTTCTCCTTTCACTTTCCTTTCAGCTATCCGTTATTGTTTCAAATTATGAAGTCAAATATTTGATTTTCCTTCTTCTGAAATTCTTTAGGGAAACCTGGAAACGTTGTGGAATAAATATAGAGAATAGAGAGGAATTTGATACAGAGAGAAACGAAGTGAAAGGAAAGATTTCAGGGACAGGTAGGATGGCAAATTTCTGCCGCTAAGCCTAGGACTTGAATTCCATCCCAGCAATCCACAGAGTGGATGGAGGAAATTTACCTTTTCAAATTATCTTCTAATCTCTACATACATGTCACATGCCTGGTACACACACACACACACACACACGCACACACACACCAGGCTCATGAATAAATAAATGTAATAAAATAACTTCATTAGACCATGTTTTTCAAAAGAAATGTTCTACTTGTTAGAAAATATAATTATAGTTTAATATAGCCAAACAAGAAGAAAGGGACATTTAATTATGTAAAATACAATTTCCTATTCACTTGACTTTCCTTCCTATAGTCTAAGGATAAAACAGTCATAAAACAGTGAAAAGTAATTCATCATGACCCTCTGGGTTACTATAAATTTTCATATAGTCAAAGATTAGGCTAACTTCTTTTTAGTAGTTTTAATGGTGAATGAGGAAACCCATTGTGAGCAATCATGCATAAATATCCACAGAAATACTCAACCATAAAAACCACCACTTTAGAAAATGAAAACGAAGCACTTGTCTGGCCCTGATAATTGTATCACTTAACATGCCAGAGAGTTGAGCATTCGACTTAGATGAATATAAATTATTTATGCCTAACTCAGTTAGGATACCCAAACTACAAGCTTCATCTTTGCAACTGTACTTTTTTCATTGGAGAAAAACTGTGTATCACCACAAAGCACCCTGTAATGCTTTCTAATGGACTTTCATGCCTGAATGTTGAATAAATAGCTGTAATATTTTACATGAAAAGAATTCACTGGTTTTCCTGCATTTGCTGATACTAAGTTTTCTAGGCAAAATGCATAGCAATACTAGACTATCAGAGGAGTTTATTATTACATATCAAATCATAAACAATCACAGTTTCTAGGAGGGGTGGACCAACTTGTTATAGGTTAGTTCAAACTTGATTGCCAGAAATGAGTTCTTTGAAAATAGCCTGGCAATTTTGCAATTTTGCAAATTTTAGTCTACTGTCTTAAATTGAAAATGAATTACAGAATAAAAGAAGTATTGAGATGGGTGAAATATGTTTTATAGAATTAACAAATAGATCATAAAATTAAGCAGGAGAAGATAGTTATTAGGAAATAAACATCTTACTATTATGGTCCCAGCAGGCAATTAGAATCACTGTGTCAACCAGGGTGTTTCTTTACAGAATCAATTTCTCAACAAATAAATGAGTTTCCAAAATGTCCTCATCTCACTGTGTGTACACATAGCTGAAAATGCAGCATTGCCAGTGTTGGGCAAAGTAACTCATTTCTCGACACTTGGAGTGCTGTCTCTATAAGTGTTCAATGGAAGATGATTTCAGCAATGAATGTAATGTTCCCTGTTTGCCATGGAGCGATGTTTAGTTAATCATTTTTCTAAAACTTGTTTTAGCAAAGAAAATCTTTGTGATTTTCTGATTAGAAATAAACAAATTGCTATCCAATATTCCACATGTGTGCATGCACATGGATATGGAGTGTATTTATGTGTCTGTGCATGGATGTGTTTAAATAAGCATGTAGCCGAACATTTCTGAGTGTTGTGCACATGCAGGTGAGGACGAGTTTGTCCACCTTCAGCTGTCTTTCTTGACAGGTTCCCCTTATTCTTTTGAGACAGAGTCTCTCAGTGAATCTGTAGCTTCTCAATTTGCTTAGGTTGGTCACTGAGCTCCAAGGTCCTGTCACTATACTCTGGTACTGGGGTTACTGGCAAACACCCACTCTATTCAATTTTCATGTGAATACCAAAGTATCAACTCAGATCTTCATATTTCATGACAGGAACTTGATACTTGCTGCCTGGTTTTCTTACTTATGTTGATTTTTATCATTTTCTAGGCAGATCCTCACTCCCATTTGGTGCTCTCCTTTGCCTCTTTCTGTATGTAGCCATGGAAATTAACCATACACACATTAGTTTAGGACATGACCTAAATTAACTGAGTGTGTGGCTAGAACTGGTGTGTCATCAACCCTGTTAGCATTCCTAACTTGTCCGGCTGTGCTAGCTAGTCTTTGTGAGCATGATACAAACTAGAGTCACCAGAAGAGAACATCAACTCAGGAAATGCTTCCATGACCTAGATAAGTCTGTGTGGCATTTTCTTGACTAATGGTTGATGTGAGAATGAACGGCTCACTGAGGTCAGAGCCACCATGGCACATAATTCTGAGAGGCATAAGAATAAGTTATCTTCATTTGTGCTTGAGGTAAAGTCAGTAAGCAGTGTTACTCCATCTTCTCTGCTTCAGGTCCTGTGTTCAAGTTCCACCTGGCTTCTCTTGATGGTGCACTTCAAACTACAAGTCAAGTAAACCACTTCTCCAGATTGTTTTGATTCATGGTGTTTATTACATGAACATAGACCAAACTAGAATACAGAGTAATATTAACTAACAAGTTCATTTCTCACAGTTGTGGAGACTGGGCAGTCAGAGAGCAAGGAACCAGCAGACTGGCTGTTCGGTGAGAGACCAAGATGTGCTTTTGCGATGAAGCCTGCATCCTCAGGAGAAGAGAAACACTGTTCCTCACATGGATGAAATGCAAGTCACCCTAAAAAGCCTGATGTATTGTGATATCAGCCCATACTGAGGAAAATCATTCATGATGCCCCTATGATGTCCACATCTTAGCATTTTATGGCCATGAATTTGCCATGGCAAATGATCCCCCATTATATTATAATGCATGATCATGATCATTAGGGGTGTGGAAATGGCTCCACTGGTAAAGTGATTTTTGCATAAGCATGAAGATTTAAATTCAGAACACAGATCTCATGAAAAGCTATGTGTCACAAGTGTGCATCTGTAACCCTAATGCTGGAAGGCAGAGAGCAGTGGATGCCTGGAGCTTACTGAGTAGGGAGCTCTAGGTTCAGCGAAAGAATTTATGTTAAATAATTAGGTGGAAAGCAATCCACAAAATCACATCTGATATTGACCTCTGGTATCCATACTTACAAGCACACATATTCACAAGTCGTTATGTAAGCATGTGTGTGTTTGCATGCATGTGCATAGCACAAACACCCTGCTCACAATCAATAAGTTCTCACACTCCTTTCTTCTCCAATATCTTTATCCTCATATTGTGATGTTTTAAATTGAAATATAAAGAATCACATTATTCATTCCATGTCTTCCTTTGTGGATATAAAGAGGTAACCTAAGGAAACAACTTCTCACAATACGTTTTTTAAACATTTTCTGGATGCAAATAGCTAAGATCATTAGGGTCCTTTTTAGCTTCAAACTTATTCATATTTTCTCATAAAAGAAAATAATTATTTTAAAGAATCCAGAGTGCTTACTACCTAGCCAAGATTGGCTAAAAAGATAAGACACTAGAAAATAAGGCAGAAGACCTTGTCTCTTGTTGTTCAAACACCCCTACATCTTGTTTTAATCCAGCTTTAGCTACATTCTTTCTTTATAAAAGTTGAGTATTCATGATCTTTTAATTACCCCTACTTACTTAGTTCTAGAAACTACAGAGAAAATAATTTCCAATGACTGAATTTCTCCTTGTGACATGGCTCAGATTATCAGGGACTATGCGACTGGCATGTTGTACTTTTAGAAGTAGTCTCATAACTTAAAGGTCAGGGTCAGCCTCTGTAGATAGGTTGCCAATATTATTTGTCTCTTCTATTTTCACAAGGTTAGGTTCAGCAGATGTGCTCAGGGTTGGCATTAGGGACCTGTCCTGAGCAAATATGGCCTAATACTGGCTCACTTGGAATGATGGTATGGGAATATTTTAGAAAGATAATATGAGAACCAATAGTGAGTGCTATTTCTGAAGCATGACTAAATTTGTAAATACAAAAGTTTTGAGAATTTATAGCAGGTAATGAGTGATGGGGAAAGAAGAGTCATTTCTTCAGTGGTATAGCTACTAGTGAGATGTACAAATTTCTGTCAACAAATTCCCATCCACACTCTTATATACGAACCCTGGAAGACTCATTCAGCTACATACACAAAGAAACATAAAGAGGAAGGGGTTCAACACAACTGGAAGGGGAAGAGAAAGAGTAATAGATGCATACAGTTGAAATGCAATATGAACAAGTGTGAAAATGTCACATTACTGTGTATAGCTAATATATATCAATGAAAACAAAAAAAGTACACATGAGAGCAAGTATATTATTTCTCAGCATTTTATGCCATATTGGAAAATATAAAATTTAAGTTAATTTTCTAATTGTTTTCTCCATTAGTGGCTTAATTTTTATCTATACTGTTTTTTTTTTGTCACTGTTCTGCTGTTATTAAGAAAACCATGAAAACAACAAGCCACAAAATCAAGGATGCAAAGGTGCTTGCTTACCATTTCATAGAGTCAGGGAAGCATAGTGGTGGCAGCATGGTGCTGGAACAGTAGCTAAGAGTTACTATTGTAAGGAGGTTGATTGTTTGGTTCCCAGTCCCCAGCTAGCTTAGACCCGGAATAATCTCACACAGAAATTGTGAGATTATTAATTAAATCACTACTTGGCCCATTAACTTTAGCTTCTTATTGACTAACTCTTAACATACTAATTTAACCCATCTCCATTAATCTGTGTATTACCACAAGGTCGGGGTCTACTGGCAAAGTTTCAGCATGTCTGACTTTGGTGGTGATCTATGGTGTGTCCCTCTAACTCCTGCCTCCTCCTTCCATGCTATAGGCCAAGCCAGTTCTCTATTCACTAATCAATAAAAACAGCATGTAGACAGAAGGACCTCCCACATCATTTCCCCCTTTCTGTTTAAACAAAAAGGAAGGTTTTAACTTTAATATAGTAAAATTACATATAACAAAACAGGTATTGAGCAAGAATTACAGTTGCTATACTTATATCTATTTTATCTTTTATCGTAACTAAGAAAAACTGTAATTAAATTTTTAGCTTCATCAAAAATTCCAGAAGAGTATATATACTATAATTAAGTGAACAGGAAGTACATTGTAAACAACTTCTAAAACTCTAGAATTGACAGAGACATCTTGTTGCCTCGACAGTCACCCAAAGTTCTTCAGTACCATTGGGGCATCCAATCTTCAGCCCACAAGCCCATAATGCCCAGCAGACTTTTTAATAAAGAAGGAAATTTCAAAATATCCATGAAGCAAGAAATTTACTTTAATGGTGGCTTGCAAGTTACTTTCTTTTGTATCCTGCAGAATGTCTTGCAGACTCTTTCATGAAGCAGAAACTCTAGAGGATCCTTTCACCTTTAGGCAAGTTCAGCAGTCATTTCTCTGTGGATCCTGCATGGCCAGTTTATCTAAAAAATTCCATAAGGAGCCTCTTCCATGCCCATCTTCCTCTTGAAGTAGATTGGTGCTGCCAGGAGTAGATGTGTCTCACTCTCATAAAACGTTCTAATTTTTTTAAAAACATTTAAATGTCATATTCCGAAGGTCGCTGAAACATTTGAAGACTATCTAACTAACTGAAATATATCTCTATATATCTAGAAAACCTAACAAACATGACTAAAATCTTGACTATTATAGATGTCTATCTATTAATCTATATTTCTTTTTTTTTTTTTTTTTTTTTTTTTTTTTTTTTTTGGTTTTTCGAGACAGGGTTTCTCTGTGGCTTTGGAGCCTGTCCTGGAACTAGCTCTGTAGACCAGGCTGGTTTCGAACTCACAGAGATCCACCTGCCTCTGCCTCCCGAGTGCTGGGATTAAAGGCGTGCGCCACCATCGCCCGGCTTTAATCTATATTTCTTAATTATACATCACATTTGTAAATAAACTACACAAACACAAAGCCTTAATCAAGGGCAGAAATATATATATATACAGTATAACAAAATTTACCTAAAATTTGTATTAATAAACCAAGATCCATACCAAAGCAAGTTATTCATTGCTATAGCATATCCCCCTTTAAATGTAAAGAAGCATTTACATACAACATTTGGGAATATGGACGTAGTTTTGCCCATACTGCTTTCTGATGTTTGAGGGTTCTATTAATCAGGCCTTTCATGGTGTATCCTGTGTGCTAGGTTCATCTCAGTTACCAGCTTGGCAAAGTAATTATTTTTTTTTCTTCATTCTGTTTTTTTTTTAATATTTATTTATTTATTATGTATACAATATTCTGTCTGTGTGTATGCTTGCAGGCCAGAAGAGGGCACCAGATCTCATTACAGATGGTTGTGAGCCACCATGTGGGTGCTGGGAATTGAACTCAGGACCTTTGGAAGAGCAGGCAGTGCTCTTAACCACTGAGCCATCTCTCCAGCCCCGGCAAAGTAATTATTGAGGGTGTTCATAGTGACTTTTTAGGGGATCATGCTCTATCAACCCAAATTAGCCTGAAATGAATCTACAGGTTCTCATCCTCTGTGGAAACAAAAGAAGAACCTCTTTTCCAAAGCAAAATTTGACACAAATTTTGAAGTCAAAACAGCTTTATAATATAATGCTGGTGTAGCTTAGCAGCCCATACAATGAAATGTCTCTCTGTACTTAGCTCCTTCACAGTCAAAAAATTCAAAGAAAACACAATAATATACATAATCCAGACTCTCTGTGAATTTTTCATCTTTATGTGGCTTATTTATTTTTATTCTCTCTCTTTAAAGACTTATATTTTATGCCTTTTACTTCTTTTTCAACTCTCTATACTTTTTTTCTTCTCTCTTTCAAGCCTAATATATTTACCCAACACTGTGACCCATTTAGAGGTCTTTTATATCTGAATCTATTCTTCTGTGTATCTGTAATCCTTTACTGTCCAGAGCACTTCTTAAAATGCTAAGTGTTTCTTAAAAACTTAAGCTACACCATTAATATGGTATATGTACCATACTGCTCACTCTGCATAGTCCAGCATGGCGATGCTACTTGTGCCTTTGAGCCGGGCACACCACCCCAGTTCCAGGCTGAAAGCTGGTCCATGTTGCCATCTAGTAAGTTTCAGCATGCTGCTCACAAACCCCATCCAAATACTTGGTCTCCTAAAAGAGCCAGAGGTCACGCTGGCAACATGGCCCTAAGAGCCTGCATTTTAAAATGGTGCAGATTTTTTTTTCTGCTGCTGCTGAGTCTTGAAAACTTCTTTTAATGGAGCTGTGGCAAGCCACCAGGTGAAAAACAAATGTGACTAAACTTTGCTTTTTGTGTCTAGAATTTCTTTTTAAGCCCTCTCAGGTTTTACATGGATTTAGTCCACCATGTTGGCACCAATTTGTTAGGGAAGGGGCTGCTTGGTTGTTCCTGGCTGCTCAGCCCTAAAATAATTACACAGAAACTGTATTAATTAAATCACTGCTTGGCCCATTAGCTCTAATTCTACATATTAATTTAACCCATTTCTATTAATTTGTGTATCACCACAAGGTTGTGGCCTACTGGCAAAGCTTCAACATGTGTGACGGCAGTGGTGGAGCCATGGCATCTTCCTCTGACTCTGCCCTCCTCCTCCCATTTTATAGGCCAACCAGTTCTTTATTAATTAACCAGGTAAAGCAACACCTAGACAGAAGGACTTCCCATACCAAGTTATACCTGATCTGAGAACAGTAAGAGACTGGGCCTGGCATGGGCTTTTGAAGCCTTAAAATCTAACGCTAATGATATACTTTCTTCAGCAAGGTCATACCTCCTAAGTCTTCTAATCCTTTCAAAGAGTTCCAATTTCTAGTGACTGATGATTTACACGCATGAGCTCATGGTGTCATTCTTATTTAAACCACCACACACACTTACAGATTCACTTTGAAAAGAACAATAGACTGTTGATCTAACCAGGGAATGGGGATAGGTGGATAGGGAATATCATAAAAACTATCAGCATGGAACAAACATTACACCTTGAAAAAGCATTAGCTATGATCTCTTCATATGGATATTGTTTTGGAAGTTTAGTTACATATCTTATATGTTTTGAAACCAACAGATCATGTGAGGGAATCCCTGCAGTATGAGATTAAATATTCACTTGATCATGTTCATGAACACTGTTACAAGAATATTATATCTAACAAAGGAAGCAAGTTAATAAAGTTTTGCAGCCTGTACTCATATACCGCCCCATTCAATGCAGTGAATTCCTATGTTCTTAAAACTGTATCTAGTGTCTTATACTTTTCAGATGGTGGGAAACAAATCTATGTTTGACTCTTTTTATTTTGTCCTGTTTGATGAATGCTCCATAAGTCAGCTAGACATTCTGTTTATCAATTACTGTTTTGATTCAAAGAACTTGGCTTATACAATCACTATACAAACTAAGAAGTATATTAATGAAAATCAACACCCTTCTTTGAGGATACCACTGTAAGAAAACCAAGGTGAAATAGTCCACTTCTATCTAGCCAATTTTCATACTCTTATCTAGACAGCACCTATAATGGATGACCCTTTGTCTTAAAATTGTTAGAAGGACCAAATATTCATTATACCTATGACTTTCTATAAACTTATTTATTGCAGTATTTAATCTTATGTTATTCAAAAGAAGAAGGTTAAAAGCTGTAGCTCACTTTACAAGGATAATGAAGTTGTTCTCCCAAGACAATTGCATCTAAAAATAAGTATTTTAAAGTAATATAAAAACAGGTCTATGTTACCTAAAACAGAAGTATTTCTTTCTAGGTCAGTGGCTTTAGATGAGTTGTGAACAACAGTGCTTTGTCGGGTAGGGTTAATTTTATCTAAAAGAAAAATAGAATTCTCAAATACATAATACTTATATATCTCCATAAATGTGTACTTAACAAGTAGTTTTAAAAATTTAAGTTATGTGTATGGGGGATGGTAGATATATGCATGTGAGCGTGTGTTATTCCTGGAGGCCAGAAGAAAGCTCCCTTGGAACCAGAGATGCAGGCTTTTAAGAGCTGAGAATTGAGCTCAAGTTTCTGCAAGTGAAGTGCATGTTCTGAAACATAGATTCATCTTTTCAACCTCAATACATACTTTAACATAATGATTAATCAAGAATTTTCATCTAGAATTTCTCCTAGCTCATACTAAATACTAAAATCAGTGTACCAATGCCATTTCTTCCCTATATTTTGAGTTGATTCTCTCATCGTTTGTTATATTTAAACACATAACTCAGAAAGTGGTGATAGATATGTACTAACCATGTTCACGCTTCACTGATTTGTTTAAGTTCTACTTCTGCAAACAATAGAACATGTAGTGCCAGACATGAGAGCTTGAACACTGTTTGGACTTGGGATTGGTTATTATGTTTAGGAATGTCTGCTTCATCACAAATTGTTTCTAGAGCAATATAAATGGAACTCCAAGGTTTCACAGTGAAAGCATAGATTAAGAGATATTTCCTAAGCTTCAACTAAGTAAACATAAGCATTGATTTATGCTTGACAAGACTTACTCAGTTGTAAACCAATATAGTCTTTAAAAAAACTTAAAATAATTCAAGTATTAATGCAAATGAAGCAAGATGAAACACAAAACCCATGAATCAGTGTGCCTTTGGTAAGAAGAAAACTCACTCTGTGGCTTGTCATACAGTTGATCTTGGTGTTTCCTTTGTTCAATACAGGAAGTCACCATGATGAGACTATATTACTTACTCTTAAATCATGTCTTGTAAAATGTACCCTGGATGGCTTATTAGATACATTATGAGTAGACCTTGAACTGAGTCCAACTTTTCATTTTCATCTTCATTGAAATACTTGTCTGATCTGATACCCAGGTACTCAAAGTTTCTAGCAAAAGTATAAGAAAAATCTCTGGGATCATTTCCTTCTTCCCACCCGTCTCTTAGCTTTCTATCTGGGATTATTTCCTTCCTCCTACCCCTACCCCTCTCCTTTCTGAGTGGGAGCACTTCTTTCCCTCATCCCTCTCCTGACTTCCTGTCTGGGATCACTTCCTTGCACCTACTCCTACCCATCTCCTTTCTGTCTGGGAGCACTTCCCTTCTCTCACCCCTCTCCTGACTTCCTGTCTGGGAGCACTTCCTTTTACCTACCCCACCCCTCTCCTTTATGACTGGGAGCACTTCCTTCCTCCCACCCACCCCTTCATGATTTTGTGTCATAGACTGATGTATTTTTATTTTGGCCTGCTGCACATTTTGTATTTGAAATGTGTCACTAAAAATTACATACCTTTGTCAGAGTCTATGTCTCTTAAATACATAAATATTTAGTTTCTGTAAAATATTATTAAGGAATTGATGGACTGAGTAAAAATACTAGCTGAGTACTTTATTCAAGTTGGGGATTTCTGAAAGTATGGACTGATGGTTGTCCTTTTGACTTTAAATAGTGCCATTGTTGATTAGTTTTTCAAGTATGTGGGTGGTGATGTGAATAGTGCAGTAATATTTTTATTGGCATGAAAACTGACAGTGTTCTGAGATATGTTTGGCACACATTGCTTCTTATTTCTGTGACCTGCATGCCCTCCACCCCACTGTAAAAATACTGAAGAGAAACATGGAAAATTGTCCTCCATTCTCATTTTTAAGAACTGTGAATTTGTTCAAAGTTTTGTTCATAATCTGACATATACAGTTCACTAGAACAAGGGTGTAAAAAAAGCATAGAAACCACACTTGGCCTAAAATGTTCCAGTCTCATTCCTTTTACTTATAATGAAATTGGAATCTGATAATTTGTCCAGTATCTTCCATCATCTGGATTCTTCCTTTTCTCTGCAACATGAAGCATTTCCTCTGTTTTTCTTGCTCCCAACATTTTAGTCACACTAACTTTTGCTTTGCATGTTCATGCTAGGCTCAGAGACACATCCTTACACACTGTTCCCCAGGTATGGTCATTATCCCTGCACTCTTATTTAGCTAGCTTCCAATTTTTTTGTCCTTAGTATTGCTGTAATGGAGAGAATTTCTTTACTAACATTGTAAAGGACAGGGAAACTCTCTCTTCACTATGAACTCTTTCATTTACATAGTCACTATCTTCACTTATTTGCTTATCTTTCTTGCACTTTTTTCTCTTTAAGAGGTTGTCAACAAAAGTGTTGAATGTGAGGTAGCATTCCATCTCAGTTTTACTGGTTACCAGCTATTCTTTGGTAAGATACTTCAGTCTGTACTTCAGTTTCTATAGCTAGCAAACGAAGATAATGGTTCAACTCATAACACTATAGGGACCCGAGTGGACACAGGCCAAGATTTCAAATAGTCCTTTACTAAACATTCTGGCCTTACCGTCATCATACCACTGACAGTTTTAGGATACGATTTTTAGTACCTTGGATAATGAGTGTGAGATCTGCCTGAGCCATTTCGCTGAAACTAAAAGTGTTTAAAGAGGCAGCATATCACATTAGATTTCATGACTTTATATATTTATTCTTTACTTCACTTCCATCTGATTTTGAATCTCAAGATTCTATAAGTGAAGCATGAAAAATTTCATCTATAAAGCATGTCTCAGCTGATTCCCAGACACTATATTTCAAGATTTGAAACTTTGTTTAGTTTCTGCTATCACACCTTTGCCTCTTGTCTCCTAGTGTTACATTCTCTTTCACCAAGTTTGGAAAAAAAAATTTATGGTATCAAAAGCTTTATTGTCTAACATTTTATCCTATCTCCTTTTGTCCCATGCTCTTGTGCTTCAGCTAAGAGAGTATTGAAGAAATTGTCAGGGGAAAGACAGCCCTTCCTAATAATCAGTACTCACTGCCTCAGCTGGATTCTGAGAATTGTTGTGTGCAATTTTATGTTCTACTGCACATAAAAGCATAAACTCTGTCCTCTCTCTATGCATATGTCTACATGAGCACACATGCATATAGAGGCTGGAGCAAGCTCAAGAGCCTTCCTCCTTGTTTTTTGCAAAATAGCCTCTCATTAGCCTGAACTCACAATGTAGGCTAGTCTGATAGCTAGCAAGCCACAAGGATCCTTATGTCTCTTCCTACCCAGGACTAGTATCTCAAGCACACCCCACTGTGCTTTGCCTTATCCTACTTTTTCTGGGGATCAAATTCAGGTCCTCACTCTTTCAGTGGTGGCACTTTAGCAACTGAGCCATCACCCTAGCTCTGCAAAACACGCGGTGCACAAAGCTCCATTTTAAGCTCCTTCATTTCTGTCACCTGCTTTTCTTTTCTTAAAAAGCATTATGGTTCTTCTTAACCCTAAAACTCAGTCTACGGTGTCCCTTTTTCCTGAAGTGCTCAACCCTGCCCTTACTCTCCTGTTTCACTTTCAATTTCATATCCACTTTAAATGTTTGTTCTGTGTGAAATCCTTCCTGAACGCTTCAGATAGACTCAAACTCCATCCTGTGAGATTCCATTAAGATTTCCATCCTGGCATGATACTTACTGCCCAGCTGCTATAGAGAGTGAAAAAAAAAATGCAAGCAGAAGTTCTAGCGAGCAACAGACTTAAATTGGAACTGCCAGGAGAATTTAGGATGTGTAGCCCTTTGATTTATGACTAGTACTTGTGTGTTTCCATGAACGTTTTCTAGGACAATCCTAATGGGCAATTCAGTGTCTACCATCGTATTGTCAGTTTCTAGAATGATCCCAGACTGGTTAAAGAATGACTGGCGTATGTTGAGCTCTTAACAGGCAGCAAAGGGAGAGAAAAATTACAGAAGTCCTGGCATCCTGTTCGGTACTGCTGAGGCCCTGGCACCCTGTTTGCAGGGCTGGTGATACCAGGCACCCTGTTTGCAGGGATGGTGATGTCACGCACCTTATTTGCAGGACTAATGATGCCAGGCACCCCGTTAGCTTGGCTCGTGATGTCAGGCACCTTGCTAACAGGGCTGATGATGCCCAGGTATCTATTAGCAGAGCTGGTAAAGCTCAGTCACCTTGTTAGCAGGGCTAGTGATGCCCAGGTACCCTGTTAGCAGGGCTCGTGATGCCCAGGTACCCTGTTAGCAGGGCTGGTAATACCAAAGCACCCTGTTAGCAGGGCTGGTGATGCCAAAGCACCCTGTTAGCAGGGCTGGTGATGCCAAAGCACCCTGTTAGCAGGGCTGGTGATGCCAAAGCACCCTGTTAGCAGGGCTGGTGATCCCAGGCACCCTTTAGCAGGGCTGGTAATACCAAAGCACCCTGTTAGCAGGGCTGGTGATGCCAAAGCACCCTGTTAGCAGGGCTGGTGATGCCAAAGCACCCTGTTAGCAGGGCTGGTGATCCCAGGCACCCTTTAGCAGGACTGGCAATACCAAAGCACCCTGTTAGCAGGACTGGTAATACCAAAGCACCTTGTTAGCAGGGCTTTTGATGCCCAAGCACTCTGTTAGCAAGGCTGGTGATGCCCAGACAGACAACCTGATAACAAGGCTTGTGGTGCCCAGACACCCTGTTTGCAGGGCTAGTGATGCCCAGACAAGCTGATAACAAGGCTGGTAGTACCTAGGCACTGTACTAGAAAGGTTGGTAAGAGTTGTGTTCTTCCTAGCTGTCCATTTTCTTTCGCTTCCCTCTCTGTGGCAGCTTCCTCATCTGTTGTCCTCTCTATGTCTGCTGTCTACTCTTCCACCACATATCTAGAGTTGAAAAAGATATAACTGAGGAATATTTGAATGTCAAATAAAAGTGTTCCTCTCCTGAGGGTTTTTATAACATTGAGCATTAATTTTCCTTTTTATTTTTATTCTCCATTGCCAAATATTTTAGAAGATCACTGGTTTCTTTCTGCAGAAGCATTGTCACTGAGCGCCTTCATTTCTTTCCTATCTTTGTGAAACGCTGTCTAAACTTACGCTGTTGGGTCTTTGTTTCCTCCTACAATGACAACTGTTCCATGTTCAGTGAATGATTGTGAAATAACTGAAATTGGTGGACATTTCGTGTTTTATTCCCTCACCATTCACTCAGTTAGCGTAGACTGAGAACCCAGGAAACTGTGGACTCTGGTACAAGAGCTGTAGAGTCTTTGGTGAGTGAACTCTAGTCCTCTTCCAATAATCTGTATGTAAGTCATAGGAGTTTTTATGTTGTCTGACATGAATACTAAGAATTGAACTTAGGTCCTCTGGAAGACCAGTATGCACTTTTAACACTGGAGTTAAAACCTTTCCACATACCTGAAACAGCTTTTTAAACCACTGTCTCAGTACATTGCTTTAATTTCAAATAGTCTTATGCTTCCTATTTCTGTTCTTCCCATCACACATACTCCTCATAAAAAAATCATTGGTACCTCTTGCTCAAACTTCTGTGTAAACTGGCATAAAACCTTTGGTGAGTGGGCTGGAGAGATGACTCATAGATTAAAAGCACTGTCAGCTCTTTCAGAGGGCTTTAGTTCAATTCCCAGCAACCACATGGTGACTCATAACCATCTGCAATGAGATCTGGGGCCTTTCTCTAGCATACAGGCACGTATGTAGGCTATAATAAATAAATAAATAAATATGTATAATAAATAAATAAATCTTTAAAACATACCTTTGGTGATAATGTCTGAATTAGATTACGTGAAAAAGGGCTAGTGGGAGGGATTTCCAAGGCAGACAAGGAAACTTGGAGGGTACGCTGGGTTTATACATTACAGCTGTGATTATGGTCTCAGGTAAGTAATTAAGTCAAACATAAAGGACAATAGAGTTAAAATGAATACAGATTAGCTATACAAAAATCATATGCAATATATGCATATGTAAATCATATATGTAATGATATATCTGCTTTGTTGGTTGTTTTGTTCCTTTTATCCCCCAAGACAGGGTTTCTCTTTGTAACTTTGGAGCCTTCCCTCGAACTCATCTGTATTTCTGGCTGCTTTCAAGCATATAGAGATCCGCCTGCCTCTGCCTCCGAGTGTTGGGATTAAAGGTGTGTACCACCACTGACTGGCTATGACAACATATAAGTAAATTGTATATCAAGACAAGAAAATGCAATCACTTAAACAAGGTTAAGTGTTTATTTTTCTCCCATGTGTAGGCTTGTTTTGTATAGTGTGGCTTAGAAATGCCATTATCCAGAAAATTCAGAAGCTTACATTGTCTTTCTTTCTGATTCTTCCGGATTTATCTTCATAGTAAGTATTGATTTTCTTCCATTCCTCTAGCATATTCATTGATAAAGATAATAGAACATAGAAAGAACGATTCAAGATAGTGATCAGTCTGACTACGGGACAAGGCCAGTTCAGGCATGCTCTCCTCCACTGCCCAAGGACCTAGCTGGGGACATCCCCATGGACACCTGGGAACCCCTCTAGAGCCAAGCCTCTTGCCAACCCTAAAATGGCTCCCTTAATTAAGATATCTTCTTCCCTGCTCCCATATCTGCCCTTCCTCCATCTAAACCATCCCACTCCCCAAAGCTCTCCCTAATCCTCCCCTTCTCCCTTCTCTCTCCCCTCTCTCCCCTCCTTTCCCCCCACCCCACCCCACCCCAACCCCATGCTCCCAACTTTTGCCTGGCAATCTTATCTGCTTCCAATTTTCAGGAGGATCTGTATATGTTTTTCTTTGGGTTCACCTTATTATTTAGCTTCTCTAGGATTGCAAACTATAGTGCCAATGTCCTTTGTTTATGGCTAGAATCCACTAATGAGTGAGTACATACCATATTCATTTTTTTGGGGTCTGAGTTATCTCACTCAGGATAGTGTTTTCTATTTCCATCCATTTGCATGCAAAATTCAAGATGTCATTGTTTTTTACTGCTGAGTAGAACTCTAAAGTGTATATGTGCCACACCTTCTTCATCCATTCTTCTATTGAGGGACACTTAGGTTGTTTCTAGGTTCTGGCTATTACAAATAATACTGCTATGAACACAGTTGAACAAATGCTTTTGTAGTATGATTGGGCATCTCTTGGGTATATTCCCAAGAGTGTTATTGCTGGATCCTGAGGTAGGTTGACTCCCAATTTTCTGAGAAACCACCACACTGATTTCCAAAGAGGTTGCACAAGTTTGCATTCCCACGAGCAATGGATGAGTGTTCCCCTTACTCCACATCATCTCCAGCATAGGTTATCATTGGTGTTTTTAGCCATTCTGACCGATGTAAGATGGTATCTCAAAGTTGTTTTGATTTGCATTTCCCTAATCACTAAGAAAGCTGAACATGCCCTTAACTATCATTTGGGTATTTGAACTTCTTCTGTTGAGAATTCTCTGTTCAGTTCAGTACCTCATTTTTTAATTGGGTTATTTAGAATTTTAATGTCTAGTTTCTTGAGTTATTTATATATTTTGAAGATCAAACCTTCATCTGATGACAGATGGAGAGCAGAAGGAGGGAGAATATGAGCAAGGAAGTCAGGACAGCAAGGGGTTGGTCCACCCACTGATACAGTGTGACTGATCTAATGGGAGCTCACCAAAGCCATCTGGACTGGGACTGAATGAGCATGTGATCAAACTGGACTCTTTGAATGTGGCTGACAATTGGGGCTGACTGAGAGAAGTCAATGATAATGGCACTGGGTTTTAACTCTACTGCATATACTGATTTTTTGAGATCCTAGTCTATTTGGATGAATATCTTCCTAAACCTGGATGGGGGGGGGCTTGGACTTCCCTCAGGGCAGGGAACCCTGCCCTCTCTTAGGACTGTAGGGCCAGTGGAGAGGGTGAGTAGGTGAGCAGAAGGGAAATGGGAGGAGGGGAAGAAGTCAAAATTTTGAATGGTATTATTTATAAAGCAGTAAAAATAATGATTCATATTTTTGACTGTGATTTTAGCCTCTAACAGCTAAGCCATCCTCCATCCTACCAACAAGGATGCTTGCTCAACTATGTTCATATCAGCTTTATTTCTAATAGTAATAAACTGAAAACAACCTAAATATCCCTCAACTGAAGAATGAATAAAAAATGTGGTATACTTTTACGCAACGGAGAATTACTCAGCTGTTAAAAATATAACATCATGAAACTTGCAGGCAAATAGATGAAACTAGAAAATATCTTCCTGAGTGAGGTAGCCCAGGCCCAGAATGACGAATATGCTATGTATTCACTCATAAGTGCACATTAGCTGTAAAGTAATGGATAATCGTGCTAGATCCACAGACCCAGAGAGCCTAAATTGACAGGAAGGGATCAAGGGGTGTGCATGCATAGAATAGATTTCAAACATGGGCTGGGAGCAGATGGGGATGCGAATAAGAGCAATCAGATTAGGGAGTATTGGGAGACGTAACTGGAATTGGGGTGCATTTTAGAGGTAAGGTAGATCCTTGCACAATCCTACCAGGAATCCACAAGGGAGACCCTAGCAAAGACTCCTAGTCATGGGGGATATGGAACTAGGCAAGGCTTCCAGTGGAGGGACTGTGACACCAACGCAGTCACAAAACCTTCACTCTACAGTTCATCCTGTCTGTAAGATTTGCTGGCATAAAGGTGGTGCAGAACTTGTGGGAGTGGACAACCAACGATGGGTCCAATTTGAAACCCATACCATTAGAGAGAGTCCATGTCTGATACTGCCTAGATAGCCATGACCCAGAGGCTGGATAGATCAGATCAAACACAATTGGGGGAAAGTCAATGAAATAGCTCCTAATGCTATTTTTTATACTCAGAGCTTGGAGGATGCTGAAGAAGAGGACTTGGAAGGATTGTAGATACCAGAGGGTTCAAGGACCCCAAAGACCACAGAATCAAATAATCAGGGCTCATAGGCGCTAAGAGAGACTAAACCAATGATCAGGGAGCCTATGTGGGTCTGAGCTAGATTCTCAACATATATGTTATGGTTGTGTAGAGTTTGGTCTTCTTGTGGGACTCCTAAGAGTGAGGGTGGGTGTTGTCTCTGACTCTTTTGACAGCTTTTGGGATCCTTTTCCTCCTACTGGGTTGCATCATTCAGCTTAAATGAGAGGAGCCTAGACTTATTACTTGATATGCCATGTTTGGTTGATATCCCTGGGAGGTCTGCCATTTTCTTAAGGGAAATAGAGGAGTGGATCTCAGGGAGAGGGGAAGTGAGGAGAGGACCTAGAAGGTGAGGAGGGAGGGGAAACTGAGGTTGGATATGATATATAACAAAAGAATAAATAGAAATGTAAAACAAAACAACAAAATGAAAAGATAATATGCAGTTTGCACTTTTCTCTTTTAGTCATATGTTTTCCCCAGAAAGCAGGAAATATGGAACTTTAGCTGATGACAATCAGAGAGATGTGACTGGGAAGGCTGCTGGAAATTTGGTATGGTTGCTCCCCTTACCGCGTATATGCTGTGTTAGGCTCTGTTCACCACTGAACTTTTCCCTTAGCCCTGCTGTGGGCAAATTCTATCCTTGAACATTCACAAACCATATTAGCTGCACAGTTATATATTGCATGAGTCTGTGGTCAATCTTCATATTTACTGTGAAATAAATTTTATTCATGGTGTTGTGTAATAAATAGTCATCAGTACCGAACTCCATGGCCGTGTCTAGGGAAGTTTCGAACTCTTTCCAAGGTACTTACTTGCACAGGTAGTCAAGCTTCTCTTTGAGTCTGGGTGTGGTGCTTTAAGGACTTGTGTGCATTAATGTATTGTCAGGAGGTAGGGCTTAGTTCATTGTTAATTTTTGCAAAGGAAATTATGTTTTGATTGTTTTTTTTAAGTATTGTCTTATGTGTATGGGTATTTTGCCTGGGCAGCATGTGTGTGCAAGCTAGAGGAGGCCAGAGGAGTGTGTCTGATTACCTTGAGTAAGAGTTACAGGTGTAAGATCAAAAACACTGATGACAACTTATGCTGGAGAGGTTGTGGGGTAAAGGGAACACTCCTGAATTACTGGTGGGAGCACAAACTGGTATAGCCTCTTTGGATATCAGTATGGTGATTTCTCAGAAAATTAGGAAACAACCTTCCTCAAGACCCAGTAATACCCCTTTGGGGGTATAAACACAAAGAATGTTTAATCGTACCACAAGAACATGTGCTCAACTATGTTCATAGTTGCATTGATTGTTATAACCAGAACCTGGAAACAACCTAAATACCCCCGATCGAAGAATGGGTAAGGAAAATGTGATTTACACAATGGAGTACTACACAGCAGAAAAAAATAATGACTTCTTGAAATTTGCAGGCAAATGGATAGATCTAGAAAACATCATATTGTGTGAGGTAACTCAGACCCAGAAAGACAAATATCATATCTACTCAGTCATAAGTGATTTTTTGACATAAAGTAAATAAAACCAGCACACAAATCACAATACCAGAGAACCTAGACAACAATGAGGACCCTAAGAAAGATATACATGGATCTAGTCAACATGGAAAATAGAAAATGACAAAATCACCTGAGTAAATTGGGAGCATGGCAGGGGAGAGAAAGGGAGGGAAGCAGAGAAAAATGTAGAGCTCAATGAAATCAATTTTAAAAAGCGATTAAAATGGCAGGTTTTGAATTCAAGGTCACCCTTGGATTGAAACTTAATCCAATGCAAGTAGCCATGCAAAATTTCTTGAATTATAAAATAAAAATGAGGAAGGAACACATTTAGACAAAAATATACTCTTATTTCTTGTGAAAGGAAATTGGTAAGTACTGGAAGCAGAAGAATTCAAACAGATAGTGTAATGATGGGATGAAGAAATAAAGGGAAAAGGTATGCTTTAAGCAAACTGAAGTGAGCATGAAGAGTCTAACTGGAAAAATGTAATCTTGCTATTGAGTAAAACCTATTGGGAGATAACGGAACACATGCACTACGAAAGAAAGTAAGAATAATCCTGGGACTTGCAGTGCTAATGGAAGAAGAAGACAAGAGAGTTGGGTAAGGAGAATTATGGGTAAGTTAACAAAAACTGTGTATAAATAAAAAAGTTTTATGAAAAAAAAAGAGTTATAGGTGTTTGTGAGCTGCTATGGGGGTGCCAGGAATAGAGAACTGAGTCCTCTGGAATAGCAGTCAGTGTTCAGAACCGCAGAGCCATTTATCCAGCCCCACTTGTTTTTCTTTTAATTGGAACATTATAGAGGAAATCATACTCACAGCTAGATCAACAGTTGGCAGGCTTTTGCTTTTCAATTTTTCTGTAAAGGACTAGAGAGTAAATCGTTATGTTTGTAGCCCATCTGGTCTCAGTCACAAATATTTTACTCCTTCTTGTAGCATGAGAGCATTCATGCATAATATTCAAATGAATGAGGATGGCTGTGTTCCACGAAAGCTTTATTTCACTAACAGGAGGTAGGCTGAGATTGCCTTGCAAGCAACAAAGTACTGAGTCTAACTTAGAGAGATGTTTCAAGCCAACACAGGATGTGTTAGGGCAGGGTGATAGTTTGCCCACTCCCCATGTAAACTACAAATGACTTTTATCTACATTAGGTGTCATCTGGAGTTTTCACCAACTCTTAGCGATATGTGAGCTGTGAGCTGGCATGTTTGGTCCTGTCGAGTCCTTTTACTTTCTACCAAGAAAACTGTACTCTCAAGTTTTAAACTAAATTTCCAGATTTCATAGTTCTAGGAAATTATCATCTCTTTATAGGCATCAAAAATTATTGTGGAATACATTTGAATAATGTGTATTATTGTTCTTTCTTTAAATTTAAATTGCTTCAACTGCTATATTAAAATATGTCAGTCGATTTACAGTGTATCATTTGATAGTTTGATGGATGTAGGCATTAATGTTGAAATCTGGTTAAGCATAGCTTTCTCCTTAACTACTCAATTTTAAAGTACAATATCATTCAAATTTTCATTATCAAGTATTAATCATTCATATTAAAGGGGCTCAAAGTACAACTTCAGCATATGTGCTGATCAAATTAGGGCAACCTTTTCTATTATTTTTTTTCTTGGAGCCCTGAAGCTTCTCTCTGCTGCTTCTCCATAAAAACACACATTAGTTTATGGTAAATATCTGTGAAATGTCTTATTTTATAGCCCAAGAAAAGACAGATGCATGCTACTCTTTCTTCATCAGCTTCCTAGGTCCTGAAATAAAAAGCATAAGCACCAAGTCTGGTAATTATTGTAACCTCTCTGTTCTACTGCAAAACATAAAATTCTTTTCATTTGTGGAAATGGGTTTTTGTAAGAGTATTCTTCTTCCTTTTATATATCCCTATATTTTCTTATCACATTCCATTTCTCCTACATATCTGGTGTCCCGTGTTCTCAATTACCCATCATGCTTTCGAAAATCTGTTATGTACCTTGTTTCATACCTGACCATTGCCATTGCTACTTTCCTATATTATCGGACAATTTCTCTCTTCTCTGATTGGTCAGTTCCTGGCCATCTTTTCTGGTTAGAGGCGAGTGATCCTTACGTTTCAAAGCTTCTATTGCTGTCCTATAGCTTTTCTTCACAAGCAAAGGGTCATTTCTTTCTCTTTGTGTCTGAAGATTTCCTGCTGTCTTGTTGAGTCAACTGTATGCTGGTCCTTCTGATCAGGGGTGAATATCTCTGACAAGAACACTGCCTTTCATTTCTATCTCTTTCATATCTGGGATTCCAGCCTCCTGTAGGGAATGTAGAGAATGCATATGAAATGCTGATAAAACCATGGATGAGAAAACAAATGTTCTGGATATAACAATACCCTGTGGTGTCTGAGGAACATAGAAACACAGGTGTATGATAAACATTCATTAAATAACTTCATTAAATTTAACAAGTTGTACATACAATTTTTTTTCTTTAGTGAAAATGGGTTAACATCTCAAGGATTTATAAAGTATGGTGCAATTAAAATTTTCTTCTAAAGACAAAAAGAAAATATATGTGCTGGACAACCACTGCTGCACTGTGTACAATCAGTGACAACTATTGCCTTCTTAGGATGATGGCCCAGCATTGAATGCACTGGTCTTCAGCACTGGATACACATTTGTATCTCCTGGGGAACTATAGAGAATACCCTAGCTTAAGGTTCAACACAGGCCAGTTAAATCAGTATCTATGGGAGGGGTGTGCAAGTATCAGAATGTTGGAAATTCCACAGGTGACTCTAATATGTATGCCAATCAGAGAAGTACTCAAGATAATCTGAAGTTCTAGTTCTCGTGCCCAGTTTTCCTCCATGCTAGTACTTGGAATTTAAACCATAGTATCGTGGTTGACTGTGTATCTTAAACATTTTTGTCCACAATGTGTTGATAGAGATTGTAGGCATTTATGAAACATAAACCAGTGAGGAGGTAATCAATAAGTTATCATGTAACAGTCAGAAATGATGCTGGGAAAGTATTTCTCTTTAATTCTCAGTTACACATACAACTCAGTGAATGAAATGAACACATTTTAGAAATGTTAGCATATTACTATTTTATTGTGCATGTATGTCATGTTTACTGTGCCATCTGTTATTTGTAATTACTGAAGGACCTCATGCATGCTAAGTTCAGTGATTATGTCTGACTTGTGAGCATCTCACACGTGTAATTTGAGAGAACCGCTGGCTCATAAACTTTCATGGTGCATTTTAAAGTATGTACAATTTAATATGATTTCGAATAATTACATTCATTTAAAATTTTAGCAGTTAATATGCATTCAAATTAAAGTTTATTAAGAAAGTCAGTGCCTGCTGAACATGGGAGAAAAATAAAAGGTGGCTGAATGAAAGATCGGGCGCCTTGCTGTGTTGCTGTTGTATGACTTCCACACGTCTCTACCTCCAGCTGGTCCTCTCATTTCGGAGGACTGTCAGGAAAGGTCACAGATATGCTTCTGGCTCTACTCTCTCCACCACTGGTTCATTCTTGTAGGTGACACGTATGAATTACCCATTTAGTCACCAAGAAAAGACTCCTTTGTCTGCTAGCATGGCAGAAGTTCTACCACTGGGAAAAATAACAGACATTTCCTTGAAAAGTGACACAAGTCTGAATTCTTAGCAATTGGATGGAGGAGTAGGAGTGCAAGATCATCTTCAGCTTTGTATCAAGTTCCATGCCACCCAAAGATACACGAGAACCGACTTAAATTTTGTTAAAATTTGAAATTTTAAATTATTTATTTAATTAAATTATCTATTTGAAATGGAAAATAGAATTCTCAAAGACAGCAATAAACCACGAAAAAGAAAAACATTTATTGAGTCATTTAAGATTCAACGTATATTATTAAAATCACAAGGCTTAAAATTTAATATAGCTTGAGAAGGAAAATTTGTCACCCAATAATTTATGATTAGGGAGCTATTACATTTGTGAATCAGTAGTTCATAAAGTGTTATTTATGTGATGCATGAGTACATCAAGCGCTGTGGAAGGTGAAAGAGAGTTTCCGTACATAACTGGAATGCTGTTGGGACTTCATGGCGTGGAAGACCTTGGCGTCAGACCAGAAAGGATGACAAGGTTTGTGCTTCCAGAAATAAATAGGAGTATAGTATTTCTCAGGCAGGTCCATGGAATTACAAGGAGTTTGAAAACATATCATTAGAGTGAAATCCTAATAAAATATGTGCAAGTCAAATGTTTCTTTCTTCAAAGGATTTTAGTTGAGAAATCGTAGGAGTTAATACACATTACTATCTTCTGCAAAGGCTTAGTGTGTCAGAAAATTGATTCTCTGTGAAACAGCCATCCTCTGAAGACAGTGTGGTCAACTTAAGAAAAGTTCAGCCTTTTGGCTCAGGCTTACAACTGACAAGTTTGGTTTAAGTGCAGGTCAAGCTGTTGACCTTGATTTATTCTTTTCCACATAGCATTAAGCATCTGGGGACACTTGCTCTTTAATTTTAATTTGGGAACACTTATTCTTCCTATGCCTCAGGAGATCCTTTGGATATTGCTTCTGTACGTTAGGGAAAGTGTTTTTGGTGAACAGTTTACTGTTTATATTTTGTCCCATATTGTCAGTTCTACAGAAGTCATGAACTGGGTAACCATATAGGTGTCACTGTGGTACTCAGGAGAGAGTTGATGGCCAAAGATACCCTGTGCTTCTTGGTGACCACAATGACACATTCTTGCTGTCTTTTCTATGAGTGGAATTCTACCCCATGTTGGCATTTTGCAGCTCAGTCTGGTGAGGTAAATATCAATTTTTTTCTCATTTAATGAGGAACATTATGGCTTGGGTGGATCAAATTTTATTTGTTATGGTCACACAGTTATGACAGGATGAAATTGGTCCTCAGATCTAGTGGTCATATCTGCATCATTCGATTTCCTATAAAATGAAGATACTTTTTGAAGCCCCACTCACTGGCTGAGTCAGTCCATGCTTAGGTTGCAGAACTTACAGTGTGTGGGTGCTCCTATAGACCCAAGACTTTGGTTAACCACTATAGTCATTCAATCTGGATTCAGCATTTCTTGAGCACCAGATTTAGACAGTTTATTTATTTATTTATTTATTTATTTATTTATTTATTTATTTATTTATTTATTTTTAGGAAATGAGGCATTGGGAAATAAAGTCAAAACTATCTTTGAACAAAAAGGTCACCAGCCTACCAACTAGTGGCTTGGGAACAATGGAGAATAATATTCTGGCACTATTCCACAAGATAATTAAAGTAACAGAGTATGGTGGCACCTAAGACAAGACACACATTCCTGGAAACTCAACAGCTGGAAATAAAGCTTGCTGGTGGTAGGACCAATTCTACAGGGGAAACAAAGAAGCAAATGAAAAGAAAAACTCCCTTGCCCTAAATTATAGAGGCTGTTAGTGTTCAGGCAACTGCACTGCCATTGGGGTTCTGACAGGCTATGTCCTCAACTGCAGCCTCTAAGAGTACCTCCTATGCCATTCACTACGTTCCCTGCCCACCTTCTCTCTCTGTCTCTCTCTCTCTCTCCCCCTCCTCTCGTCTGTTACTCCTGTCTGCAGAGGTCAGTCCTCTCCCCTCCCCTGATTGCCCATTCAATTTCCCCCAATAAAAACCCCTCCACCTTAACTCTGTACCTTAGCATCTTTCTCTCATGTGCCACTTTTTAAAAAATTACAACAGAGACAATATTGCCCACACACAATAACAAAACCACAAACAAGTATCTCAAACTAGATAAAAGTCTACAAAAGGTTATTAGATTATGTTCCAGAACTCAGCACACACCTAACATAGCCTTGTCGATTGAGAAACTGAGCTCTCAGCATCTGGAGGTCTATGTGAGTGGATGCCTTGCCATTCTGGTAATATTGTAGATTGGGAAACTGAGGCAGAAGATCAGCATCTGGAGGTCTGTGTGAGAGGACGCCTTGCCGTTCTCGTAATCTTCTTTTCTGGTGTAGTACAGGAGTCACTCATAGAGCAGGTTTGCTTAGTATTTACAGCGGATCCTAGTAAGGAGATAACCACAGCTCAGGATGAAACAATCAAGATAGATGGAAATAATCACAGGGACATTGTACCATGATCAATCTATCTGTCTGAATCCTTCCTGAATCATAGCACCTTGGCTAGGAGTGCAAAATGCACTTTTGGTGAAGAGTCTGTTGTTTTATGTTCTGTGGTTAGCTTCCACTTGGATAGGTGTTGTGTAATGTCACTGTTCTTTGTATAAACCGACTTTAACAGTTGTGAGAGGGCTCTACCACTTTAATCACATCCTAGAGAAGCTTTAAATACTTGACAGTCCTTTAAGACAAAACAGTTGAGAAAAACACTTGTAAGTCAAAAGTATAAAACAAAACTAAATAGTAATTTTCACTGGAGAAATAATTTAGAGTTTGAAGTAAATCTGAAAAGTAAAAGAAAAACAAACCACATCTGTACTTCTCTATCAAGGAGGCACTCAGCAGATGGTTTCAATGCAGAATTCTACCAGAACTTCCAAGAAGAGCTAATACCTATACTCCTTAATGTATTTCACAATATAGAAGCAGAAGAGTCATTGCCAAATTCCTTTTACGAAGCCACAGTTACCCTGATACCAAAACCACACAAAGACCCAACCAAGAAAGAGAATTATAGGCCTATTTCACTCATGAATATCGACGCAAAAATTCTCAATAAAATACTGGCAAACCGAATCCAAGAACACATTAGGAAAATTATCCATTATGATCAAGTAGGCTTCATCCCAGAGATGCAGGGCTGGTTCAACATACGCAAATCTATCAATGTAATCCACCATATAAATAAACTGAAAGAAAAAACCCATATGATCATTTCATTAGATGCTGAAAAAGCATTCGACAAAATTCAACACCCCTTTATGATAAAGGTCTTGGAGAGATTAGAAATATAAGGGTCATACCTAAATATAATAAAAGCTATTTACAGCAAGCCGACAGCGAACATTAAATTGAACGGAGAAAAACTCAAAGCCATCCCACTAAAATCAGGAACAAGACAAGGATGTCCACTCTCTCCATACCTCTTCAATATAGTGCTTGAAGTTCTAGCAATTGCAATTAGACAACATAAGAGGATCAAGGGGATTCGTATTGGAAAGGAAGAAGTTAAGCTTTCGTTATTTGCAGATGATATGATAGTATACATAAGCGACCCCAAAAACTCTATCCAAGAACTCCTACATCTGATAAACGCCTTTAGTAAGGTGGCAGGATACAAGATCAACTCCAAAAAGTCAGTGGCCTTCCTATACACTAAGGATAAGGAAGCAGAGAGGGAAATCAGAGAAGCATCACCTTTCACGATAGCCACAAATAGCATAAAATATCTAGGGGTAATCCTAACCAAGGAAGTGAAAGATCTATTTGACAAGAACTTTAAGTCTTTGAAGAAAGAAATTGAAGATGACACCAGAAAATGGAAGGATCTCCCTTGCTCTTGGATTGGGAGGATCAACATAGTAAAAATGGCAATTCTACCAAAAGCAATCTACAGATTCAATGCAATCCCCATCAAAATACCATCAAAATTCTTCACAGATCTGGAGAAGACAATAATCAACTTTATATGGAAAAACAAAAAACCCAGGATAGCCAAAACAATCTTATACAATAAAGGATCGTCTGGAGGCATTACCATCCCTGACTTCAAACTCTATTACAGAGCTACAGTATTGAAAACAGCTTGGTATTGGCATAAAAACAGAGAAGTCGACCAATGGAATCGAATAGAAGACCCTGACTTTAACCCACAAACCTATGAACACCTGATTTTTGATAAAGGAGCTAAAAGTATACAATGGAAAAAAGAGAGCATCTTCAACAAATTGTGCTGGCAAAACTGGATGTCAATCTGTAGAAGAATGAAAATAGATCCATATCTATCACCATGCACAAAACTCAAGTCCAAGTGGATTAAAGACCTCAATATCAGTCCGAACACGCTGAACCTGATAGAGGAGAAAGTGGGAAGTACTCTACAACATGTGGGCACAGGAGACCACTTCCTACGTATAACCCCAGCAGCACAGACAGTAAGGGACTCATTGAATAAATGGGACCTACTGAGACTGAGAAGCTTCTGTAAAGCAAAGGACACTGTTGCTAAGACAGAAAGGCAACCCACTGACTGGGAGAAGATCTTCACCAACCCCGCAACTGACAAAGGTCTGATCTCCAAAATATATAAAGAACTCAAGAAACTAGACCGTAAAAGGCTAATCAACCCATTTATAAAATGGGGCACTGAGCTGAACAGAGATCTCTCAACAGAAGAAGTTCAAATGGCCAAAAGACACCTAAGGTCATGTTCAACTTCCCTAGTGATCAGGGAAATGCAAATCAAGACAAGTTTAAGATACCATCTTACACCTGTCAGAATGGCGAAAATAAAAAACACCAATGATAGCCTTTGCTGGAGAGGGTGTGGAGAAAGGGGTACACTCATCCATTGCTGGTGGGAATGCAAACTTGTGCAACCACTTTGGAAAGCAGTGTGGAGGTTTCTCAGGAAATTTGGGATCAACCTACCCCTGGATCCAGCAATACCACTCTTGGGAATATACCCAAGAGAGGCCTTATTATACAACAAAAGTATATGCTCTACTATGTTCATAGCAGCACTGTTTGTAATAGCCAGAACATGGAAACAACCTAGATGCCCTTCAATTGAAGAATGGATGAAGAAAGTATGGAATATATACATATTAGAGTACTACTCAGCAATAAAAAACAAGGACTTCTTGAATTTTGCAGGCAAATGGATGGAAATAGAGAACACGATCCTGAGTGAGGTAAGCCAGACCCAAAAAGAGGAACATGGGATGTACTCACTCATAATTGGTTTCTAGACGTAAACAAAGGACATTGAGCCTCTAATACGTGATCTTAGAGAAGCTAAATAAGAAGGAGAACCCAAAGAAAAACATAAAGGCATCCTCCTGAATATCAACCTTCATCAGGCGATGAAAGGAGACAGAGACCCACATTGGAGCACCGGACAGTAATCTCAAGGTCCAAATCAGGAGACGAAGGAGAGTGAGCACGAGCAAGGAACTCAGGAACGCGAGGGGTGCACCCACACACGGAGACAATGGGGATTTTCTACCAGGAACTCACCAAGGCCAGCTGACCTGGGTTTGAAAAAGCCTGGGATAAAACCGGTCTTGGGGAAAAAACATAGAGACAATGAGGACTACTGAGATCTCAAGAACAAAGGCAATGGATTTTTGATCCTACTGCACGTATTGGCTTTGTGGGAGCCTAGGCAGTTTGGATGCTCACCTTACTGGACCTGGATGGAGGTGGGTGGTCCATGGACTTCCCACAGGGCAGGGAACCCTGATAGCTCTTTGGGCTGAAGAGGGAGGGGGACTTCACTGGGGGAGGGGGAGGGAAATGGGAGGCTGCGGTGGGGAAAAGACAGAAATCTTAAATAAATAAATAAATTTAAAAAAAAAAGAAAGAAACTACAAATTCTAGTAAGTGAATGTATTTAGTTGTTCCAAGAACTATTTATGAATCCAGTGAGGTTATCTGATTTCATGTGAAATTCAAGCTGTAGAAAAATGAAGAGATGCTTTTAATTCCATTAAAATTATATTCTTTATCAATCAATTAAAATATTAGAGATAGAAAGCTGATATAGATGATCTATTGAGCTTAGGAGTTTAGGGCCAGTCTTGGTAACATATGATCACACTATCTCTAATATTTTAGTTGAGTATTTAATATAATACTTAATATTCAATTAAGTAGCTAGGATACAGGTGTGTGTATCTGGTTTAAAAACTGTTTTAATAAAGACTGGGGAGATGGCTCCCTGGGCAAAGTGCTTGCCATGCAGGGATGAAGGACTGAATTCAGACACACAGCATCCACGAGGATCTGGGCATAGCTGCCCACATATGCAAGAACAATGCTGGAGGAGTTGGTAAAGATAAGACAGATGCTGTAGCTCACTGCCCAGCCAGCCTAGCAAGTGGGTAGGTGTAGTGAGGAGATGTTCTAAAAAATTAACATGTAGAGCACTAGAATAAGGCACCAACTTTGGTCTCTGTAAGTATATTTACACACACACACATCTTCATACAACTGTACAAGTGTGTACAATACAAATTCATGTACACATAAATAATAAAATATTATATAATCATTTGTTTTTCAATACTTTTTTTTAAGATTTATTTATTGTGTATACAGTGTCTGTATACCTGCAGGCCGGAAGAGGGCACCAGATCTCATCTTGGATGGTTGTGAGCCACCATGTGGTTTCTGGGAATTGAACTCAGGAACTTTGGAAGAGCAGCCAGTGCTCTTAACCTCTGAGCCATCTCTCCAGTCCTTGTTTTTCAATACTTAATATGAGGAACATTTTTATTTCTTTGAAGATAAAAATAAGTTTTAAAAAAATGCTCTTGTTTTCTAAGAGAAATATAAGAGGCATTTGAGCTACCCTGCAAGTCTCCTGATGTTTATTCTCATGTGACCACAATTACTGCATTAATTTATTCAATACAAAAATGTTATTATTAAATAACATAGTTAAAGTTCTGTCATGACTTTACAAGTTAGTAGGTCTTAATAACAAAAACATTTCATTTTTTTTGAAGAACTTACAAAGAATTATGAAAGCTCATACTTCATCCTACAAGTATAAAAATGCACAATTTTAGTGATTTTAAGAGACACAAAAGTAAACAAGATACAAATATTGTTTTCAAAACTGACCATATGGTGAAGAAAATAGAAAAGTCAACATCAGTTCTGAACATCTAAAATGACTGGGCCATATAACTCTGGGGCAACATTAAAGATGTATTAGAGGAATATCATAGACTTCGTTAGTTAGAATTTTGATGGTTTGGATGAAAAGCAATTTTTTTCCATTTTAGATAAGTATATGCTGAGTGAGTGATGATCATTTGTTCATTGGTAAATGACTTTAGTTTTCTTTCAATTTGAAGTAAAGGGCACATACTGCCTTTGCGTGCTCTCGGGATGTGCAGAAGGTCTGTCCTGAGAGCACTAGACTGTGCTGGTGATAGGATCATGAAAAGATGTCAGATCGCTCCTTTCTGTGCTGACCCTTCTATGTGCTTCTAAGCTGTGTAGCTTCTACAAATGATATCAGTCATCAGTGTTACAGAAGGCACAGCATGAACAGTATCCTCTCACTGTTTTTAAACTGGGTCTGTGTTTCTCTCCATTCACTTCTTCTGTATGCATATAAAATAATAGAAGATGGGACTTATATACCATATTTAATGACTATTAGATGTAGCAATAAGTATGACTGTCAAAGAAAGGTAGTTTACTTTCTGATTGAGAATAATGCCTTGGTCTTTAAGAGATGCACTGAAACAAAAATTCATGGATGAAAATAGAAAGCACAAAGGCAGCACTGCCCTTTGCTTCAGCCAAGTTACTGAGGTCATGATGAGTGGTGAGAAACAGCTATACATGCAAAACTGTAGGTAAAAATGCACCATAGTCATTTTTAGTACAGCATAACTCATTAATAATGGGAAACTGGAATAAAACACTCAAAAGACTCTTTTTATTGTTTGTATTTGAATCAGGAGCCAAAACTGTTTCCTGTGATTAAACAAGAAATGATTTATTTCTAAATAGCATTGCTTAAAAAAAGGAGAGATCAAATGACAAATATGCAAATTGGTTCTATACAATCTTGAGCCTGTCAAACAATTTTTTTTCCTAGAAGAAATAAGTATACATAAATGGTCTGGTTGGAATTGAAATCTAGAGAGTTTATTAAGTATTAAAGAACTTAGAAAAATGCAATATTTTAAGAAAGAAATTAAAATAAATTCAATTAAATTCAAATTGTATATTAAATATATATTACATGCTTATCACTGATCATTTCTTCACATTTCTTTCTGTCAGTTATTTAGGTGGCTTACTGTAAAATATGTTCTACTCATATACATACAAACTTAGGAGAGACTATGATATTGGTTTTGTTGTTGAGGTTATGGAGAAACACAAAACAGTTATAGTAACTTGTCTTAAATAACAGAGGCTAAGGGAACACCAAGCATTGATAATACAAAATTATAATGTTTCCTAGTGATACCACTTTCTTGTTGCTGTGAGGCTATTGTGGGCTGTGTAAATCATTCAAATACTGCTCTATCATGGAAATCCACAAACTTGAATTTTAAAGCTCACATAAAAACATTCTGATACAAACTCTTTTCTTTGTTGGCTAACATTGTCTCCCTAACTGCAAACTCATTCTCTTCAGTTTAATATGTATCTCATGCATTAGTGAACACTGAACAATCTAGGTGAATCCATTTCCAGATAGTAGTAAACAGATGAAGGAAGTTAAAAGCCCAGTGAGGACAGAGTGGGATGCAAAATCAACAACAGGGCAGTGAAAATCATTTGGGACAATTGCTGAGGGACTCCAGTAAGTTTAATTTTATTGGCAATATTCCATTTAGTGCTCAAATGCGCTAGACCTTGTTAAAGGCGGTCACTGAACTGGCAATTGCTGCACTTACGACTGCTTTTCCCACTGAGAGTCTTTCGTGGAATTTAATAGAATCACTTGCTTTTCACAGTGGATGGAGGTGCATCACATCTTGAAGCCAGTTCCAAAATAACACACAGGTAAGACAGTGAGTTTCTACCCAAAACTTCCAGTACCACAGGCTTACCTTCTATAATAGGAATAAAATATAACACGTATTTATATGTATATTTACATGTGAATACATAACATTTATTTTTTTGTCATTCATTAATTAGTTTAACAAAAAACATTTGGGCAAGGAACTAAGCAAATTCCTCAAATTGGGTGCTTATAACTTACACTGTGATGGAATCAAAACAACAAGTTGAACTTGATTAAATTATTTCTTGTCTCAAGTTATTTGGTGGCTCTATATTTCCACTCCTTGACTCTTTAACACTAAAATTTCCTTCTAAAGCAATTCTATTATTTCTTTTTACTGCTCTATTTTAATATAGTTTTCTTGTCACATTGTTACCTCAAAAAAGCTACCCATGAGATGAAATTAGTTGGGTAATGGTAGAGTTTCCAAAACCTCAGTGGAAAATTAAAGTGAACTACTTCTGAGTTGATATATCTAGCTGACCCATAAGCTATGCTGGAAGGCAGAATTGCTTACTTACAAGTCAATAATAATATTCAAGAAAGATGGCTGCTAATGAAATGGCTGAATATAAAAGCCAACTGGAAACCTCTATGCTATAAATGTGAACAAAATAACATGTTTAGTGCTGAAGTCTATAAACTGAATGAATTGGTCAGGAGCAATTTCAGGTGAGCATTGATTAAAAAAAAAATCAAAATGTGGGCAGCTTTCAAAGTCAGTCACTAAGGCACAGTCTCCACCAGAGCCTAAATTACTAGAAAAACTTAGGCAGTTGAGGTAAAATCATCAAGAACAATTTTTCTTTGCTTCTTGTTGAGCAATATTATGACACCGAGGCATGAATAGGTCCTGATGATGCTAGAAGTATCCAGAAACCATCTAGGAGCCTTCAGCTTGTGAAAACAGGTAATCAGAAAAAGACTGATAAATAAACTCTATTCTGGAGCATTATGGAGCCCTCCACAACTATTAATTCTTGCTTCTTCCCTTGATTTTCAGTGATCTATTTTCTTGAGCCTGTCACAGAATTTTGTGTGTGAAGAATCTAGGGAATCATCGAGGCTATACAGCAAGGTTGCCCACATGCAGACACTGGAGAAAAATCTGGGTATGAATAGTAAATTTAAGATGAGATTCCTGAAGCTTCGGGAAGAGAATGGATAAGTTGGTATGTGCACGGCTATAGCAGCTATTGGCAATTGATGGCTACTTGGAGGTGCAGTTGTTTTTTTCTTAGGGGTAGGACTTCTCTATGGAGCAAATTTTTCAGGCTTGGAGAACATGGTTCTTTATTTACACCATTGGGAAGCTAAAGAAATCAAATTTCCAGCAGAGATGAATCAACAAAAACAAAATAGGAGTGCATGCTTGTATGTAGTTAGCAGATGCATCATTTGATTATATTTTGTAGGAGTGAAACATCTTGGCAGATGCATACAGAGTTACAGGCAGAAGCCTTTCCTGCTAAGAAGTAGAGTGTCGTGGGTGTGATTTTTAGATGTCACCCAGCTAGCTTAGGACATGCCTAACTAAAAGACATTTGAGATGAAACTCAGTTTTATTATCTTTAAGTGTATTGCCCAGCACTGCAAGTAGGTAGAAAGGCAAAAGAAAAGAGAGAAGCACAAAGACACAATTTAGCCTGAAGACCTACTCTTAGTTTATTAAGTTCGTCATTTCACGCATGTTTCACAATTTTGACTTAGTTCTCTGCAAAACAAAGACCACATTCTCTACTTTATAAAGTTATTAAAATGACAAAAAATTAATAGCATGTATATCACACATAGATATTCACCAGATTTTGTTAACAGAGATTTTAAATAATAGTTTTTTGAATAATAGTTTAACAAGAAATTTGAAAACAATGTGGTCATTAATCAATTTATTTAAACGTTTTATTGAATGTCTTAAAATGCATTGGTAAAAAAGCAAAATTGGGAAGGGAAGGGGTAGATGTTGGTCCTGAGAGAGTGGTCCTGGGTGCTTTGGAGGGTGAGACAGATCTCAGCTAAGCAGGTGCAACTGGGCTGCTTGCACTTATTCAAACCTCAGCTATGAGGGAAGCTCAGGGGAGCGCCAGGAATACCACACAGAATTATGACAATGATTGTTTAGCACAGGCAGTAAGATGGGTGAGCTCATAATTTCATCTTTAGAATAGTAGTAGGCTGAAGAAAACTGGCTAGAATTTAAATAGGGCACTGGACCCTGACCCTGGGATGCCAGCTATATGAAAGAGAGATGACTTGGCGTTTGTCTTAGAATGAACAATATAAGTTTTCCAGATTTGAGTTATGGAATTTTATGTCTCTCCAATGTAGTTCTGAATATCTGAAAGACTTTTTCACAAATGATCCAGGTGAGTTTTCACTGCGCAGCACTATTGAGCTGCTGACAAGTGCTAAGTCAGCATTTGTACAAAGACTTCCCTTGCACTGAAGACCACACCATGATCTGTCCCTGCTCTTTCTCATTCCCTTTCCTTCCTGTTCTCTCCCTGTGCTGGTACAGGCAAAATTCTTCACCCATTTTAGTTTTGCTGTGATCATGGTAGAGATAATAGATATTTTCTTGTAATTTTTCAATGTGTATGTGTGTGTGTTTGAGACAGTGCCTAATGTAGCCCAGGATAGCTTTTAATTGATGTTAGCTGAGAATGACCTTGAAATCCTGACCCTCCTGTCTCTACTTCCTATGTGCTAGGAATGATCATGCCCCGCTAACTATATTTTAATTTACTAATATCTATAGAATAATTGAAAGACATTTATACAGTGTAATGGCTCAACAATGCATGGTAACTCTAGATAGTTACATTCCCAAGCCATAAAAGTGATGAATTAAAAATTAAATGAGCAATGTATGTATTTTCTGCTTACAAAGTGCATCAAACCCAATCCAATTATAATGACTCTAATTCAAGTATATCGCCTGTGTTTATATGTGGAAGATCGAAAATTAATGCTTTACCTTTGCACCATATTAGAATCTTTGGGACATTCAAGGGTTAATTTTATCAGATACTTGGTAGTTTTGATATGGATTGCTAATTTTTTTATTGGTAGACACACGGAGATAAAAGACAACACTAAAGTTTATTATAAAAGAAAGCAGAGCTTGATTAATTAGAAAGTAATAAAGCTATTGAACGACATTAGCAAGATTATGGTGTCAAAGGTTGCAGGCAACCAATACCTTGGGAAGTGAAAGGTTACAATGTTTAGGGGAGCTCTATATCCCTGGAAAGAAATTTCTTGGGCTGTAGACAGCTAGGCTTTTCTGTTTTCAGCAGTGCATTGTTGAAGTGAATTTTCACTACCCACTAAGTTGATTCAAGGCTTTAGTCTAGATTTTTTTTCTATCTAGACCAGTGCTCAATCTTATTAGACTTAATGACTTCTTTTTATAATAATTCTTTAGATCTGAGCCCACTTTTATAAGACTTAATGCTGCCCTATTTTCATAATAATTAGGTTTTTATGTCTACTTTGCAAGTCTGAAATGAAATTAACAGTTAATGACCTATCTACCATGGAAACTTAAAAGATTCAAGCTAATGTTGTAACTCTCCTAGAAGGAGTTAGTTACTGTGTGTTTCATGAGAATCAGTGCTTGGCCTTATTGTATCAAGGCTTGTTTGTCATCTTGGAAAATAAGATGGAAATATTCTCAGTATTTGAGGAGAGAAAATAACAACAGCAACACAACTGATCTGATTCCCCTGAAGACACAGCATGTGGTTATTTCCATCTGTCTTCAAGTATAGCTACGCAAGAGTGGTCACACATTGAGATGTACATTATATTACATTTACTATTGTTTTTTGCTTCCCCTTTGTATTATGGTTAGAGCAATGTTATTTTACTGCATTTTACATTTTCCCCATATAGATAGGTTATTGTCTTTTAATTGGATTTTAGAGAACTAATGCAAGCTAAGAATTCAGTTACCTAAAAATTCAATTTTATATATATGACAGATATTGGGGTTCAATCTGAAGATCAGAAAAGCAAAGCAGCCAGTCACTGGCTCTTAACTCTACCTCAGACCAAAAATGGCTGAAGACTCCACACCCCACATCCCGCACTTCACACTCCACTGGGTTCCTGTCTCATCCCCCTTATATTCATCTCTCCACCCAGCCATATCACACCTGTCTTCACTTCCCTAGTGCTGGATTAAAGTGTGGGATCCCAAGTCCTGGGATCACCATTGTGTGAGCTCTGCTTCTCTTTTACATAAATTCAATCTTGTGTGGCCCAGGGTTTCCTTGAACTAACAGATATCCGTCTACCTCTGTCTCCCAGTTCTGGAATGAGAGGTGCATGACACCACTCCCTAACCTCTATGGCTGACTAGTATGGCTGCTTTGCTCTCTCGTCTTCCAACAAACTTTACTTATTAAAACACACACACACACACACACACACACATACACACACACACACACAGACACAGTGGGCAAGTAATAGAGAAAAAGATAGAAGGGGTTTTTAACTGAGCATCTATTATGTATACTCTAATACAAAAGAGTAATCAAAAAGAAGAATTTAATACAATGTAATGCAATTTACATATTCAGATACTCTGTACAGCTGTAGCCAAAGATAGTTTAAAGTAATAAAATTATAAAATCTAAATATGATTTCAAATACAGTTGTGTTGCTATTGTTATATTGTCTCCTCAAACAGTACAAGCAACATTTTCATATAATTTTTACACACACACACACACACACACAAAGAGAGAGAGAAAAGAGAGAGAAACAGACAGGAAGGGAGAGGGGAAGGATTGAGGGAGTGAGGAAAGGAGAGGGAAGGAGGGATGGAGGGGAGGACCATGAATGAGAGACATGAAGGATGAGCAAAGGCACATCTTTAGGATGGAATATGGAGACAGTCCAAATTTGGAAGTATCGTGCATTCACTTCTGCCCCACCTCCGCATTCCTGCTTCATATCTCTAGTTGTTTGGAGAAGAAAAGAGATCGGGTACATATTCTGTCATCTGCTGTGTTACCGTGGATACCACCAAACTCCAGCTTATTTGTTCTTTCTTCTGTTACATATCATATGTTTTGTCTCTTACTTTCTATTCCAGCTGTCTAGTGTCCAGCTTTTTGATGTTATTGTTTAATCTTCCTTCTCACACTCAAAATAGGTTCCATTTGTACCTTCCTGTTTCAGCTCTCTCATGTCTACCTTAAGAATTCTCTTTTCTCATTTTTTTTTTATATACAAAGCAGACTCTACCCAGCTTTAAGTGATGTCATTGTTAAGCGAAATCAAGGAATAACCTCTTATTTTAAAGTCAGATTCACATAGGATGTGCTGCTGTGCCTCTAGATCATTGCCTCCCCTCGTGGCCTTGGCTCTAAGTGAAGTCCGTCAACCTCCTGAGTTTTCACTTAACCAGACACTTGTCTAAAGAACACCTTCTTGAGGGCCGGCTTTCACATTTCTTATATTACCCATTTCTAAAGGTTCTGTCCTTAAATCCTTAAAATTTTCTGCATCTTCCGAGGAATATATTTAATAACTCCAAAGATAAAACCATAGGCATTTACAATGATCAGATCCATGCTGCAGTGAAATAAGTACTAATATGCTAGTAAAAGTCACAACTTCTCCCTCTGATGCTTCAGTGTCTGCAGTATATTAAGTTATCTGCCCTCACATATTATATTAGGCACTTTTCTGTTGCTGTGGTAAGACACCATGACCAGAAGGAGCTTGTAGAGAAAAGTCTATTTTAGTTTATTGTTCCACAGAGCTAAGAGTCCATCATGTTGGACAGGCATTTTTTTCTCAGTACCTATGAGTGTAATAAAAATGGTTTAATAGATTATATTGTCAATATTTTAATTTTAGTGAGGCAGGAACCTATAGCCTTGCTTTTTCATTCCATCTTATAACCAGTTTATTCAGCAAAGAAGACTGGATAGGACACATTGGGTGTCATAATTGTGCTAAAGCTTTCTGTTGGATGGTAAACAAATAAAGCTGGGAATTCTGTGAGTTTTCCTGTTGGAGAAACATTCCACAAGGAAGCACTTTAATAGCCTTATACTCAGAAGGTTGTTTTATGCATTAAGAATTTATACTCCATTGTACTTGTATTTTTTTTTAATATACTTAACCTTTTTCCTCCTGATATGTGATATCACTACTATATCTGATGTCCCTTGCTCCAAGTTCAAGAGGAAGATGCCTTCTGAAGTTTTTCTGGTACTCTTGGAAAATACCATGGTGCTGAGGCAAATAGGTAATAAGAATGTAGTGTCTAGCCTAAGGAGTAGTTGGGGAATGGCAGGGTGTGGATTAAGTTATGGTGAGCCCACAAGTATTATACAGTGAGTTTACAGCTGATAAATTCCTAGACAGATCCACAAGTATACAACCCATATCAGCATATCTCCAATTCAGACTTTGTGGGTGTGCTGAGGCTCGTACCCAGGGACCCAGGTAGTAATTGACATGTTATATATACCACACAGAAGTCAGAACACACATCACCCTTCATGCTTCTTTTCTTTCTTTCTTTCTTTCTTTCTTTCTTTCTTTCTTTCTTTCTTTCTTTCTTTCTTTCTTTCTTTTTTTTCTGAGACTTCCTAAGTTTCATTTCAAGAGCCAGAAGATGGAGGGGAGGGAAATAAGGAAAGTTAAGCCAACATGATTCTAGTCACATGTCTGAATATATGTGAAAACTAACTCAAGATCCCAGGTGGCCAAGCCTTTGGATTCCACCCATCTAAAAAACGACAAATCTTCCTCAATGATGACTCTCGCCTAGTACAATTTCTACAGAGACTGCCTTGCTTGCTAACACAGAATATTAGAAATGGGTTAGACCAGGTGCGAGAGTTAGCCCATAACAGGCTAGAGCTAATGGGCCAAGCAGTGTTTAAATGAATAGTTTGTGTGTTGTTATTTCGGGCATAAGCTAGCCAGGCGATTGGGGTGTTGGGGACGCAAACCCCGTGCCCCAATTTTAACACTCACTCCTCTTTGTATACCCTGCTCTATCTTTTTTCTTTGTTTTTATTTTCATTATTTATTTATTTATTAATTAAAGATTTCTGTCTCTTCCCCACCGCCGCCTCCCATTTCCCTCCCCCTCCCCCAATCAAGACCCCCTCCCTCGTCAGCCCAAAGAGCCATCAGGGTTCCCTGCCCTGTGGGAAGTCCAAGGACCACCCACCTCCATCCAGGTCTGGTAAGGTGAGCATCCAAACTGCCTAGGCTCCCACAAAGTCAATACATGCAGTAGGATCAAAAACTCATTGCCCTTGTTCTTGAGTTCTCAATAGTCCTCATTGTCTCTATGTTCAGCAAGACCGGTTTTATTCCAGGCTTTTTCAGACCCAGATCAGCTGGCCTTGGTGAATTCAGAAAGTCAGGCTAGTTAGATACAAGGGACCAACTTAGCTCTTAACCCTTTCTCTCATTTGTGTCCCTGAGTCTGTTACTTTGAATCCTCTTTGATCTTTGGTAGGGAAATCAGCAGGTGATCTCTGCCTTCCAAGTGTCCAGGTCAATGCACTTACTGCAATGAGGTGTGCACTCATACGCTGCCTTTGTCTTTGTCTTTCTGCTGTGTTATCTCAGAAACAGGACTCTGTCTTTGGTTGACTGATTACTAAGGATCTTTCAAATTGTGCCTAAATGTTAAACTTTCAAGGAGGAATTTTCCAAGTGTATCTCTAGTACAGAGTTGAACATCCCCCTAATTCACAATTCTAAAGACCCTGGCCTATGTCTAATACAGTATTTATTTTTATATTGTAAAAATTTATTTAAGGCAGTAATTAATTTTTAATGAAACACTGTTGAAAGATGGAGCTATATGTTTTAATTTCATATCCTAGCCCCAACCATATTAACTGTTTTTAGAAAATTGAATTAAAGTCAATAGGTAGTTTGAATTTTTATTTTTAGTAAAATAAAAATGTAAAAAAACTCTTGATTTTCAAAATATTTTATCAGATCCATAATTTTGAAGGATGTTGTTGATAAAGATATAAATGAATAATTATGGAGTAACATAGATTAAAATATGTTGGTTTTATTTAGCCATAAAGAAGAATGATATGGCACATTCAGGAAAATGAATAGACATAGGATTATTCACATTGATTGAAATAAGGCAAACTCATGAGAAAGGTGTTTTGTGAAGAAAAGGAATTGGTGGAGTTGGCACAGGAGCAGTTGTGGGAGGTGAGTGTGCTCCCAGTACTTTGACTAAACTGTCAAATTAGTATGAATGCATACTAATCAAAACTTAAAATAAATGTGAGGTATGTGAACAATAGACATCTCAACATCATAATAGAAAAAGGGGATTGAATTCTACATAGTTTTACTGTAAAGCAATGTAAAATAGTTGAGCTGAATAATACATTACTCATGTTAGTTTAATCACTCACTAAAGCATAGATATATTGTAAGTAACATAATACACATAATTATTGCTTGACAAGTTATAGTAAAATAAAGAACAATTTTTTTTAAAAAGTACAGTTGTCATTGTTCCTTAATAATTTCTCTTTGAAATATGACATAACAAAGTAGATGGCAGAATTCCCAAGGGGCCTCACCAGAGAACCACTGCCTGCTGAGAGTGAGAGAGTCTACCCTAGGGAAGAGCACACCAATTGGTGGTCCTATCAAATGGCCAACCCTTAAAGCAGTCTTACACGTTAGATTACATAGACTGAATAGATCATGCATAGGAAAATATATGTACATACAAATATATAGGCATGAAATAGAAATTAATGCAAACGAGCCTATTGATATAAAATGGAGCAAGGGAGCTTATATGGCAGGGCTTGGAGAGGAGATGGGAAAGGGAGAAATGATGTCATTATATTATCACGTCAAAAATTAAAGAAAAAGATTTAAAAAATACCTTTCAGGAGTCATAGACAGATATTGTAAAGGTTGACTATAAAAAACTTTGTGTAATTTTTTTTTGAAATAGTATGTTATTGCATTTGTGAATAATGTAAATTAAGATATTGTAAGCTGAACATGTAATAAGAATGCATTTGCTGTTTAACACAAAGCCTTAAACTGTTGGGCTTTTCCTGTTTTTAAAATTTATTCCCAAATTGGTGTTTTTGCAACACCGACTACCAAATCAAAATTGTCCAGAAAAGTGGCAATAATTGCCAGCGAAATGTCGGCTAATTAGCACAGTCCCTACTTGCAGCACGATGCTGAGGGCTCTGACAAAGCAAATTAGGGAACCTTTTGTCACCACAGCAACAATTTTCCACTTTGATTTGCTTTTCTGAAAATATAACCAGTCAAGCACAGTTAATTTAACTTGAGCAGAGTGAAAAATTGATTCCCCCCCCAATGAGGCAATTAGACTTTAAACAAAATCAAGTTAAATAATGTTATGCAGAGTATAATTTGTTTACAAACCTTAAGGAACTTTAGCCTGTTACAGAAAATAAAGAATTGAGTATAAAATAAAGAAGCGATTTGGCTGCTGACAAGCTTCAGTGCTTTTGTTTACGTCATTGTTTGAGAGTAAAGATGGTTGGCATAAAGAGCTTGAGAGGGGGCTCAGCAGGTAAAATGCTTGCTGTGGTTTCAGGGACTCAAGTGTGGTTCCCATTACTCAGGTCACATCAGTCGGGAACTCTAGCTTCAGGGATCTCCTTTAGCCTAACTGGGTGGGTGCCCACACAGACATGATATCACCCGACACACACATGAATATAAAACTCAAAAATAAATCTTGAGAAAAAAAATAGTTAGTATAAGTTTGTCATTATTTTTTTGTATCTTAATCTCTATATATGCCTATTCATCCTGCCCATCTATTAACATAACCTAGTTAAAATAGTTGCTCATTTAACCTTAAACAAACATGCCTTTTGTTGAGCAAATACATATATTTGAAACATAAATTAGGGGCACATGATAGAATTGTGTGTTTAAAGTCAAGTATATGTTATCCATTAGTAACATAATTAGTAATCACAAAATATATCAAAGATTGAACATGGTGGTATTTGGGCTCAACCTTTTTGGCTTAAGATCTGGGTATGTATTCTAGCCAATAAAGTAAATATTGACCTATTATTGTGAAAAGTTTCTGTTTATCAATGTCCTCACAGATTTCCTTGAGTTTTGAGATTGTGATTGGGGTTGGATGCTGGAGACTGAACACAGATTATCACACAAGCTAGGCAAACACACTCCCATTGAGCTTTTTAAACATTGCTTTTGAGGTAAGTTCTTATCAAATTGCTGACATTACCTTTCATGGCCCTTTGTAGCCCAAGCAGGCCCTAAACATTCTATTTCCTTTCCTCGTCCTCGCAAAGACCTAGGATAAAATCTATGATACCAGTTATTTTTTGTATTTCTAGATTTCGTAACATTTTCCTACACAATTCCACATAACTTCTGACCTTAGCATTACTTTCTTCACCTGGCATTTTATTCCCCATTTTTCATAAGACTGTATCATTCTACCTGTTTAATTTTGCATGTGAACATCTGCCTTATTAATATTTCCTACCTTGGTACCTCTAATTGCTTATTAGCTTATAAATCTTTCAGTAGATTTGTCATAATCTTCCCATAGTTTGCCTAGTACAGATGTTAGAAATCTATAAATAAATTTACAAATCAATGAGCTTATGGATATGGAACTGTTGTTTGGAAAGAAGTACCTTTCAAACACGGCTATGTGTTGAAAGCTTGTTCCTGAGAAGGGATGTGATCACGAGGCTACTACCTTTATCAATGGGTTTATTCACTCATCTTAATTAACACAGCTTAATTAACACTTAGGAGTTTGACACAGTTGGAGGAAGTCCGCCATAAGATCCTTGCCTTAAATGGACATATTGTGACACCTACCTCCTCCTGTCTTCACTCTGCTTCAGGGCCACCACAAGATAAGCAGTTCTGCTCCACTTGTCTCCTTCCAGCGTATCATTCTGCCCACCTATGAGCTCATAGAAATGTAGCATAAGCCCATGTGTTAACACCTTTGATGCCATGAGTCAAAAGAAATTCTTACATCCTTTAAGCAGTCTTCTGTTATTTTGTTGCAATGATGATAAATGAAGAACATAGTGATTAATACTGAAGTCTGTGAGTTTGTTTATCTTCCTAACACCAGATAAAATTTAATTAAACTTTAGTAATATTTAATGGATGTACTCTATTGGAGAAAGTTATGGATGATGTGGAATAAAAGAATGACAAATGTTCATATTAAATTTTTTTTATTGGAAAAAAAAGAAATTTCTGCCTCCTCCCCGCCTCCCATTTCCCTCCCACTCCTCCCTCTCCTCCTCCCCTCCCCCACTCCTCCCCCTCCCTCTCCAGCCTGCAGAGCAGTCAGGTTTCCCTGCCCTGTGGAAAGTCCAAAGTCCTCCCCCCTCAATCCTGGTCTAGGAAGGTGAACATCCAAACTGGGTAGGCTCCCACAAAGCCAGAACATGAAGTAGGATCAAAACCCGGTGCCATGGTCCTTGGCTTCTCAGCAGCCCTCATTGTCTGCCAAATTCAGAGAGTCCGGTTTTATCCCATGCTTTTTCAGTCACAGTCCAGCTGGCCTTGGTGAGCTCCCAAAGAATCAGCCCCACTGTCTCCATGGGTGGGCACACCCCTTGTGGTCCTGACTTCTTTGTTCATATTCTCCCTCCTTCTGCTCCTCATTGGGACATTGGGAGCTCAGTCCAGTGCATCCATCGCCAGATGAAGTTTCTATGGTGATATGCAAGATATTCATCAGTATGGCTATAGGATAGGGTCATTTCAGGTTCCCTATCCTCAGCTGCCCCAGGAACTAACTGGGGACATCGCTCTGGGCACCTGGGAGCCCCTCTAGGTCCAAGTCTCTTGCCAACCCTAAGATGGCTCCCTTAATTAAGATATGTGCTTCTCTGCTCCCCTAACCAACCTTCCTTTATCCCAAATATCCCGTTTCCCCAAGATCCCCCCCACCCTCCCCTTCTCACATTTCTCTCCCCTTCTCCCCTTACCCCCCTCCCACCACACCCCAAGATCCCAATTATTTGCCCGGCAATCTAGTCTACTTCCCATAACCAGGAGGAGAGCTATATGTTTTTCTTTGGGTTCACCTTCTTATTTAGTTTCTTTAGGATATCATATTATAGACTCACTGACCTTTATTTATCTCTAGAAACCAATTATGAGTGAGTACATCCCATGTTCATCCTTTTGGGTCTTGGTTACCTCACTCAGGATAGTGTTTTCTATTTCCATCCATTTGCATGCAAAATTCGCGAAGTCATTGTTTTTTACCGCTGAGTAGTATTCTAATATGTATATATTCCACACTTTCTTCATCCATTCTTCCATTGAAGGGCATCTAGGTTGTTTCCAGGATCTGGCTATTACAAACAATGCTGCTATGAACATAGTTGAACAGATGTCCTTGTCATATGATCGGGCATCTCATGGGTATATTCCCAAGAGTGGCATTGCTGGGTCCATGGGTAGGTTGATCCCAAATTTCCTGAGAAACCGCCACACTGCTTTCCAACGTGGTTGCACAAGTTTGCATTCCCACCAGCAATGGATGAGGGTACCCCTTTCTCCACAGCCTCTCCAGCAAAGGCTATCATTGGTGTTTTTGATTTTAGCCATATTAATTTTTAAAAAATTTATTATTTTGATTAAAAAAGACTATCTTTTCTTATTTTATATACCAATTCCAGTTCCAACTCCCTTCCCTCCTCCTGGTTCCTCCACCATTCCTCCCACCCCACCCCATCCACTCCTCAGAGAAGGTAAGGCCACCAAAGCCTAATACAGTGCTTTGAGGAAGGACTAAGGTCATCCCTACTGTATTTAGGCTGAGCAAGGTATCCCTCCAAAGAGAATGGGTTCCAAAAAGACAGTTTAAGCAGGAGGGATGAATCCTGGTTTCACTGCCAGTGGCCCCACAGTCTGCCCCATCCACACAACTGTCACCCACTTTCACAGGACTGAATTTGGTCCTATGCTGGTTCCCCTACTATCAGGCCAGAGTCAGTGATCTCTTATCCGCTCAGTTAAGCTGTTTCAGTAGCAATCCCCATCATGGTCTTGACCCCTTTGCTCATATTATCACTCCTTCCTCTCTCTGACTGGACTTTGGGAGCGCAGCTCCGTGCTCCACTGTGGGTGGTGGCAACTAGCTTAGAGAACACATATGTTCAAAGACAGATAAGAAGCAAAGCTGGAGAGCACAGTGAAGTCACAGCCTCCTTGGACACTCGAATCAATGATGCTGAGGGAGGACTGAAGTTTATAATGAGATTTGGATCAGCTGTGGCATTTGAAAATGGATTTTATAGCTGTGGAAGTGGAAACCATATTGCAACAGATTAAGTTTTTGTTGGGTGATATGGAATTAAAAGCTGTATATGAGACTGGTCTCCCAAGATTTGTGTGTTTGAAATGTAGAAGCCAAGACAGCTTGTTTGATCTTTGTCAGCAAGGGATGGCGCTCTGGAGATGGCAATGACTTTGAGATACTCAGGAACTGAGAGGAACAGGATAGTAAATATTTTGCTGTTAGAAAAGGACTTATGCAAGAGCTTCAGTGAGAGATGGAGTATGGCTTCAAAACAGAATATGAATGGAGGGAAAAGTGAGTCTGTCTCCCAGAACCTTTACACCAGAATAAGACAGAACTGTGTATTTAGCTTGGAAAGTTTACTTGTTATTGGTTGTTGGCTGAGAGAAAATAATCTATCATTCAATTATGGTTTCTAAAGTTCCAGCAGGAGTCATACACACAAACAGCGCACGTATGCGTACGCGCGTGCCAGAGAGAGAGAGAAAGGAGAGAGAGAGAGAGAGAGAGAGAAACAAAGAAAGAGACAGAAACTGAAAGATTGTATCATAGTGTGCAATCTTTGCAGTGTATCCATAAAGTAACCTATCAATTACATACCTATCAGCTATATCTATCTATCTATCTATCTATCTATCTATCTATCTATCTATCTATCTATCATCTATCTATCTATCTATGTTGCAGGAGGTCTTTCCGCCCCTCCAACCAATAGCTGCTGAGATACCAGCCCATTGGGGTGTGGTTTCTCTCCATTCATAAAGCCTCTATTTCCTTCCGATAGCTCTCTCTTGACTTCCTGCTGATCTGGCGACTAGACTTTTTTTCTAGTGGTGCAGAGAGCTGTTGTCTGAGATCGTGATCTGTAAGTTTTCCCTCTTTAAATAAATACTACCCTAGTAATAGTAATCCCAAACTGGTGTGGCATTGTTCGTGGTTTACGCCATTACCTGGCGCCCGACGAACGTTTGGCTTTTAGGACCCCCCCCCTCGGCTGCCGGCCGCAAGTTCGGCATGGCGGGAATGAGGCCTCACTTCCTCTGCCCAGTGCCGAGTCCGAGATACACTTGGCCTTAAGGCCCATAATATCCAGAGAGGCAGGACGATCTCTGAGGCCGGACAGGTGGTGGTGGCATACACTCGGGAGGCAGAGAAAGGCGGATCTCTGTGAGTTTGAGGCCGGCCAGGCGGTGGTGGTGCACGCCTTTAATCCCAGCCCTCGGGAAGCAGAGACAGGCGGATTTCGGATTTCGGTGAGTTCGAGGCCAGCTGGATAATAGGTAATATGGCAGTTTTTGTTTCCAACATGACTTTCACTGTTTGGGCTACCAATACAATGGGTCTAATCATGCAAAATTTATATGACCATGAGGATAACTTAATTTACTGGTTACTAGGTTTTAGTATTTTTTTGAATATTCTATCATTTAGGAAGATTATGGTATTCTCAAGAACTCATGCAGGTCAGGAGATTCAGGAGATTCAGGATTCAAAAGAGGCAATAATGAACAAAATAATAAAAAGACTTGAAATGCTTGAAAAAATGATTGGAACTGGTGAACAGAGTAATAAGGCACAAGGACAGGATACAAAGCCAACACCAGCTATTAGAACTGGCTTACCCAGGGTTTTAGCGGCATACCCTATACTTAATTCTGACAAAGCGTCAACTTCTAAAGGCTCAAAGGGAGTCAGAGAAGCTAGATGGATGCCAATAGCAATGAATGATCTGAAAGAAATTAAACAAGCTATTGTTACTTTTGGCTTGCAAAATGCATATGTACAGGAAATGATAAGGACTTGGGCTTCTAATGCTAGAGCTACCCCCTATGATTTCCATCAGTTAGTGTCTGCAGTTTTAGATAAGGGACCTTCCTTGATGTTTGGAATTTATTTCAGAGAAGAATCCAAACATATGGAACAGCAAGGAAGAGCAAAAAGTGGCAAGGTTTCCCAAGATCAAATTCTTGGTGCAGGAGAATATGCTGATCCACAGGTCCAAGCTCTTTATGACGATGAAGTACTGCATCTATGTCACCAAGCAGCTTTAAATGCTTGGAATAGGATACAAGATCCAGCAAAAAGGGTTGAATCATATACCAGAATTAGGCAGGGACAGAGAGAACCCTTTATTGACTTTTTGCAAAGATTAATTAAGGCTCTGGACGTAGGGGTAACAGACCCGGAATCTAGACAAATACTTCTTGAATCTCTAGCGTTTGAGAATGCAAACATAGAATGCAACAAGATAATTGGGCCTTTAAAGTCTAGATCAGCACCTATGGATGAATGGATTCAGCATACGATGAATGTTGAGACATTTAGCTATAATGATGAATCTTGGGTAGGAGAAGCGATTTCCACAGCAATGAGGAGACATCAAACTGCCAGGTGTTTTAATTGTGGTAAATTAGGACATCTGAAAAGGGATTGCAGGCACAGAATTTCTAGGAATAATATCTCCTCTGGGAATGACAAAAATAGGGGACCTAGGCCTTCAGGTATATGTAGGAGATGCGGTAAAGGCCGTCATTGGTCCAACGAATGCAGGTCAACAACAGACAAACAAGGCAACCCGATCTCGTCGGGAAACTCCTTGAGGGGCCTCTCGCAGGCCCCCAAGCCAACAGTGGCCCAGTCATTCCCAGTCACAGTGGAGAACGTGCCTCACCAAGAAAATTAAAAGCTCCAATTTCTGCTGTAAAAAGTAATACTAGTCTAAATGGTGAATTACGTGTAGAGGATGAGTCAAAAAACCCAGTAGGACAGAATAAACGTATATGAGTTTAGAAAACATCTTTGCTTTTCTTCATACCTATCATACCTTCCATTGAATATATCTATCATGCCTTTCACTGAATATATATATATATATATGTCTATATGATTAATGTTTAAGTTTTTTTACAATAAACAATGAGTCTTTTCTGAAGTGACATTTGAAGTTTTCAGGAAGAAGATGGGGCCCCACAACAACAACTCTTCCTGGTTGATATGACGTCATGATACTGATAACGCTACTACAAGACCTGTTTTGGGTACCAGCTGCACAAGAAGATCCCAACTTGGTTAGCTGAAATGGTGCACATCTTGTACAACATTCTGGCCAGACCTCCACAAAATACTCAGAGACTATTTGCAATTTTAAAAGACATTGAACTTGAAATTTAACCATCATTTTACTTTCACAGGATCCCCCAGAAAGAACGTCGCCCCCATGACAGCTGGAAGTAATTCTAGAGGACGACGTCCCCTCTCCCAGTAAAGTTTGCCCCTGGGTTTAGGGGCTTAGGGACATCATTTAGGGGTTGGGAGGTTGGGGGAGGAATTTTATAAGCTCAGGGATCATTTTGAAAAAAAAAAAAAAGAGGGTGATGGGATAATAGATTTGTAATTGTGAGTTACAATTTTTAGACAAACATATTGGTATTGATACTTGTATATTGATACAAAGTTAAATTATATTGACTATTGTATGCATGCATGTTTCTACCTCTGTTTAAAATATTTTTTATGTATTGACATATATTGTATCGATATTTACCATATTGCAATGTATATTTGTACATTGTTTATATTTGGAGGTCATTATCCTCATTTGTTACACAGATGTTTATTGATGTTTATTCTTTTAGTCTTTAAGTTAGATAGATATTGAGAATTATATAGATTAATAGTCATCTAAGTTTGCCATTTATAATTAGACTAATTAGGTTTTTTAGATATATAGAGATTATACTCAGTATAGATAGATGATCTTCAACCTCTTCAAAGAGCTGTAGAAAATGGCCTTTAATCTAACTCAGAGTTTTGTGGTAGTGAGACACAATTGCTCCTGACAACACCGCTCTATTCCCGAGAGAATGTTGAGCACCAAAGACACTCCACCTGGAGCCTTTCTTTTTGACAGAACTGGCCTTGGGGCAAAGAAATGCCCATACCTCAACCACTGACAGAGATACAGAGTGTGCATCAATGGATAAAACAGGACTGTCATATCCTGCCAAGACAGGGTAAGATAGTTTTGAAAAGTTGCTTGCCTTTGAAAATGGTATGTCAGTGATGTTAGGCCTTAGCCAAAGTTGGTTGCTTCAACGCTGCAAATGTGACTTTGGGTGATTGCCCAGGTAGCTAGTTGTCCCTGTGATTTGTTGCAGGTTTTGGAAGTTGTTTTACTGAACTTCCTAATAATAATAATAACCCAGGTAACATTATTTCCCTTCTCAGGTCTTTGATGGGGTTGAAGACTATATAACTATAGTTACTTTTCTCTCATGACTTGGCCAAGTTATTTATTATACATGTCCTAAGCTAGTTAGAATAGGATATTTGTACTTATTGTATATAATTTCATAGTAGGTTTAGAACTCTCTTACTTAAACAAAAGGGGGAGGTGTTGCAGGAGTTCTTTCTGCCCCTCCAACTAATAGCTGCTGAGATACCAGCCCATTGGGGTGTGGTTTCTCTCCATTCATAAAGCCTCTATTTCCTTCCGCTAGCTCTCTCTTGACTTATTGCTGATCTGGCGACTAGACTCTTTTTCTAGTGGTGCAGAGAGCTGTTGTCTGAGATCGTGATCTGTAAGTTTTCCCTCTTTAAATAAATACTACCCTAGTAATAGTAATCCCAAACTGGTGTGGCATTGTTCGTGGTTTACGCCATTCTATCTATCTATCTATCTATCTATCTATCTATCTATCTATCTATCTATCTATCTATCTACCTACCTATATCACCTATTGTTAGACCTGAGAAAAAAACTAATTCCATGACTGTGTGATTAAAGCAAGCTGTATTTAGAAGTGCACCAGCGACTGGCCATACAAGTGCCTCTCCCTAACCTGGGACATCAGATAGAAGTCCTTCAACTGTTTTTTGAGGTCCTTTTTATGAAGGAAGAATTAGAGTTGATGGAACACAGCTGTCAAGATAATTGACTGTTAGAACCTGGACAGAGAGTGTGGGGGACTCAGGGCTCAAGGCTGCCTGTTTGGCAGATAAGTTCAATAATATATCATGTGGAAGGGGAATCATCCAGGTTTCTGGCAAGACACATTTCATAAGGCAAGAGAGCAATCATATAGTATAGGTCTAGGAGGTTCAGGAGTTTAGTAAGGCAAAGGGGTGGGTATACAAATTCAGCATAGGTTGAGGTTTACAGAATACATTGTGTTTAGAAAACAGAAACTTATTCTTGTATGTTATGGAGACAATAACAATGTGACTCCTTAACAACGTGTCTCCTGTTTTGGTTCATACTAATATCTATCATTAATTTATCTATCTTGAATTTTTGAAATGTAAAGTTCTTCAACTTTTATTTCTCATTACCAAATTAAAAATTTTACACACACACACACACACACACACACACACACGAGGTTTTGGGAGGGGGAAAGAATATCGGGGAATATAATCAAGTAAGTCCAGAAGAAACACCTGCACCTGCAGGAACAGAGGATCCCTCCTTGGGTAGCTGAAACCTACCTGAGTGGTGACATCTTGTAACCTCCTGCCTCGATCTGAAGGACTGCATAGCAGTGAATATTCTTTAATTAAGTTAAAGTGTTACTTGGCAGAAATTCTTTTTTAAAAATTCTCTGTGTACAAACCTACTGCCAACTATATATTGAAACTGCGACCTCTGTATACAGAGATGAGTCAACGTTTTTTTAATTTAATTAATTAATTATTTATTTATTTATTTAAGATTTCTGTCTTTTCCCCACCGCAGCCTCCCATTTCCCTCCCCCTCCCCCAGTGAAGTCCCCCTCCCTCTTCAGCCCAAAGAGCTATCAGGGTTCCCTGCCCTGTGGGAAGTCCATGGACCACCCACCTCCATCCAGGTCTAGTAAGCTGAGCATCCAAACTGCCTAGGCTCCCACAAAGCCAATACATGCAGTAGGATCAATAACCCATTGCCATTGTTCTTGAGATATCAGTAGTCCTCATGGTCTCTATGTTTTTCCCCAAGACGGTTTTATCCCAGGCTTTTTCAAACCCAGGTCAACTGGCCTTGGTGAGTTCCCGGTAGAAAATCCCCATTGTCTCGGTGTGTGGGTGCACCCATTGCTTTCCTGAGTTCCTTGCTCGTGCTCTCTCTCCTTCTTCTCCTGATTTGGACCTTGAGATTACTGTCTGGTGCTCCAATGTGGGTCTCTGTCTCTGTCTCCTTTCATGGCCTGATGAAGGTTAATACTCAGGAGGATGCCTATATGTTTTTTTTTTGGGTTCTCCTTCTTATTTAGCTTCTCTAAGATCACGTATTAGAGGCTCAATGTGCTTTGTTTATGTCTAGAAACCCAATATGAGTGAGTACATCCCATGTTCCTCTTTTTGGGTCTGGCTTACCTCACTCAGGATAGTGTTCTCTATTTCCATCCATTTGCCTGCAAAATTCAAGAAGTCCTTGTTTTTTACTGCTGAATAGTACACTAATATGTATATATTCCATACTTTCTTCATCCATTCTTCAATTGAAGGGCATCTAGGTTGTTTCCAGGTTCTGGCTATTACAAACAGTGCTGCTATGAACATAGTAGAGCATATACTTTTGTTGTATGATAAGGCCTCTCTTGGGTAAATTCCCAAGAGTGGTATTGCTGGATCCAGGGGTAGGTTGATCCCGAATTTCCTGAGAAACCTCCACACTGCTTTCCAAAGTGGTTGCACAAGTTTGCATTCCCACCAGCAATGGATGAGTGTACCCCTTTCTCCACATCCTCTCCAGCAAAGGCTATCATTGGTGTTTTTTATTTTCGCCATTCTGACAGGTGTAAGATGGTATCTTAAAGTTGTCTTGATTTGCATTTCCCTGATCGCTAAGGAAGTTGAGCATGCCCTTAGGTGTCTTTTGGCCATTTGAACTTCTGTTGAGATATCTCTGTTCAGCTCAGTGCCCCATTTTATAAATGGGTTGATTAGTCTTTTACGGTCTAATTTCTTGAGTTCTTTATATATTCTGGAGATCAGACCTTTGTCAGTTGCGGGGTTGGTGAAGATCTTCTCCCAGTCAGTGGGATGCCTTTCTGTCTTAGCGGCAGTATCCTTTGCTTTACAGAAGCTTCTCAGTCTCAGTAGGTCACATTTATTCAAAGAGGCCCTTACTGTCTGTGCTGCTGGGGTTATACGTAGGAAGTGGTCTCCTGTGCCCACTTGTTGTAGAGTACTTCCCACTTTCTCCTCTATCAGGTTCAGTGTGTTCAGACTGATATTGAGGTCTTTAATCCACTTGGACTTGAGTTTTGTGCATGGTGATAGATATGGATCTATTTTCATTCTTTTACAGATTGACATCCAGTTTTTCCAGCACAATTTGTTGAAGATGCTCTCTTTTTTCCATTGTATACTTTTAGCCCCTTTATCAAAAATCAGGTGTTCATAGGTTTGTGGGTTAAAGTCAGGGTCTTCTATTCGATTCCATTGGTTGACTTCTCTGTTTTTATGCCAATACCAAGCTGTTTTCAATAATGTAGCTCTGTAATAGAGTTTGAAGTCAGGGATGGTAATGCCTCCAGATGTTCCTTTATTGTATAAGATTGTTTTGGCTATCCTGGGTTTTTTGTTTTTTCATATAAAGTTGATTATTGTCTTCTCCAGATCTGTGAAGAATTTTGATGGTATTTTGATGGGGATTGCATTGAATCTATTAATTGCTTTTGGTAGAATTGCCATTTTTACTATGTTGATCCTGCCAATTCAAGAGCAAGAGAGATCCTTCCATTTTCTGGTGTCATCTTCAATTTCTTTCTTCAAAGACTTAAAGTTCTTATTATATAGATTTTTCACTTCCTTGGTTAGAGTTACCCCTAGATATTTTATGCTATTTGTGGCTATCTTTAAAGGTGATGCTTCTCTGATTTCCCTCTCTGCTTCCTTATCCTTAGTGTATAGGAAGGCCACTGACTTTTTGGAGTTGATCTTGTATCCTGCCACATTACTAAAGGCGTTTATCAGCTGTAGGAGTTCTTTGGTAGAGTTTTTGGGGTTGCTTATGTATACTATCATATCATCTGCAAATAACGAAAGGTTAACTTCTTCCTTTCCAATGCGAATCCCCTTGATCCCCTTAAGTTGTCTAATTGCTATTGCTAGAACTTCGAGCACTATATTGAAGAGGTATGGAGAGAGTGGACATCCTTGTCTTGTTCCTGATTTTAGTGGGATGGCTTTGAGTTTTTCTCCGTTCAATTTAATGTTAGCTGTCGGCTTGCTGTAAATAGCTTTTATTATATTTAGGTATGACCCTTGTATCCCTTATCTCTCCAATACCTTTATCATAAAGGGGTGTTGAATTTTGTCGAATGCTTTTTCAGCATCTAATGAAATGATCATATGGTTTTTTTCTTTCAGTTTATTTATATGGTGGATTACATTGATAGATTTGGGTATGTTGAACCAGCCCTGCATCTCTGGGATGAAGCCTACTTGATCATAATGGATAATTTTTCTAATGTGTTCTTGGATTTGGTTTGCCAGTATTTTATTGAGAATTTTTGCATCGATATTCATGAGTGAGATAGGCCTATAATTCTCTTTCTTGGTTGGGTCTTTGTGTGGTTTTGGTATCAGGGTAACTGTGGCTTCATAAAAGGAATTTGGCAATGACTCTTCTGTTTCTATATTGTGAACTACATTAAGGAGTAAAGGTATTAGCTCTTCTTGGATGTTCTGGTAGAATTCTGCATTGAAACCATCTGGTCCTGGGCTTTTTTTGGTAGGGAGATTTTTGATAACAGTTTCTATTTCTTCGCGACTAACAGGTCTATTTAGATCGTTCACCTGGTCTTGGTTTAGCTTTGGTATGTGGTACTTATCTAAAAAACTGTCCATTTCTTTTGTGTTTTCCAGTTTTGTGGCATACAGGCTTTTGTAGTAAGATCTAATGTTTCTCTGAATTTCTTCTGTGTCTGTGGTTATGTCCCCCTTTTCATTGCTGATCTTATTTATTTGCGTGTTCTCTCTCTATTGTTTAATTAGTTTGGATAGGGGTTTGTCAATCTTGTTGATTTTCTCAAAGAACCAACTTTTTGTTTCATTGATTCTTTGGACTGTTTTCTGTGTTTCTATTTTGTTGATTTCTGCCCTCAGTTTGATTATTTCCAGTCTTCTACTCCTCCTGGGCGCATCTGCTTCTTTCTTTTCTAGAGCTTTCAGGTGTGCTGTTAAGTCCTCAATGTATGCTTTCTCTGTTTTCTTTAAGTGGGCACTTAGTGCTATGAACTTTCCTCTTAGCACTGCTTTCATCGTGTCCCATAGGTTTGAGTATATTGTCTCTTTATTTTCATTAAATTCAAGGAAGACTTTAATTTCTTTCTTAATTTCTTCCTTGACCCATGTGTGGTTCAGTAGTTGACTGTTCAGTTTCCATGAGTTTGTCGGCTTTCTGAGGGTAGCATTGTTATTGCCTTCTAGTTTTAGTCCGTGGTGATCTGATAAGACACAGGTGGACACTGATATTTTTTTGTATCTGTGGAGGTTTCCTTTGTTTCCGAGTATGTGGTCAATTTTTGAGAAGGTTCCATGAGCTGCAGAGAAGAAGGTATATTCTTTCCTTTTTGGGTGGAATGTTCTATAGATGTCTGTTAAGTCCATTTGCTTCATTACCTCTAATAATTCTCTTAATTCTCTATTACGTTTCTGTCTGATTGACCTGTCCATTGGAGAAAGAGGTGTATTGAAGTCTCCTATTACTAGTGTGTGTGGTTTGATGTCTGCCTTGAGGGCTAGTAATATTTCTTTTACATAGGTGGGTGCTTTTATGTTAGGGGCGTAGATATTCAGGATTGAGACTTCATCCTGATGAATTGTTCCTGTTATGAGTATAAAGTGTCCATCTCGATCTCTTCTGATTGACTTTAGTTTGAAGTCAGTTTTGTTAGAAATTAGTATGTCCACACCTGCTTTTTTCTTAGGACCATTTGTTTGAAACACCTTTTCCCAACCCTTTATTCTGAGTAGATGCCTGTCTCTGTGGTTGAGATGTGTTTCTTGCAAACAGCAGAATGTTGGGTCCTGTTTTTGTATCCAATCCCTTAGCCTGTGCCTTTTTATGGTTGAATTGAGGCCATTAATATTAGGCCATTAATATTAAGTGATACTAATGACCAGTGGTTGTTTACTCCGGTTATTATTATTCGTTTTGGTAGTAGCGTTTGTGGGTTCGCTAGATGCCTGAGTTATTGTAGGCAGTGTTGGCAATGCTGGATTCCTTAGGTTGTGATTTTCCTTCTATTATTTTCTGTAGGGCTGGGTTTGTGGCTACATATTGTTTAAATTTTTCTTATCTTGGAAAGTCTTGTTTTCTCCATTGATAGTGAACAATAGCTTGGCTGGGTATAGTAGTTTGAGTTTGCATCCATGATCCCTTAGTTTTTGCAGAACCTCTATCCAGGACCTTCTGGCTTTCATAGTTTCCATAGAGAAGTCAGGTGTAAGTCTGATTGGTTTACCTTTATAAGTTACTTTCCCCTTTTCCTTTGTGGCTCTTAATATTCTTTCTTTAACCTGTATATTTTGTGTTTTGATTATTATATGGTGAGGGGATGTTTTTCTTTGATCCAGTCTGTTTGGTGTTCTGTATGCTTCTTGAATATTCAAAGGAATATCTTTCTTTATGTTGGGGAAGTTTTCTTCCATAATTTTGTTAAAAATATTTTCTGGGCCTTTGAGCTGTGACTCTTCTCCTTCTTTTATCCCTATTATTCTTATGTTTGGTCTTTTTATTGTGTCCCATATTTCCTGAATGTTTTGTGATGAGTATTTGTTGGCTTTGCTGTTTTCTTTGATCAGTGCGTTTATTTTCTCTATGGTGTCCTCAGAATCTGCGATTCTTTCTTCTATCTCTTGTATTCTATTGATTATGCTTGTTTCTGTAGACTGTGCTCGTTGACCTAGATTTTCCATATCCAGCTGGTCCTCAGTCTGTGTTTTCTTCCTTGCTTCCATTTCAGTTTTCAATTCTTGAACTGTTTCCCCCAGGGTCTCATGTATGTATTTACTCATTTCTTCAAACTTTTTACTCATTTCTTCAAACTTTTTGTTGTACGTCTCCTCTATTTCTATAAGGGTGTTTTTTACATGTTGTTTAAGGGACTCTATTGCTTTCATAAAGTCATTTTTTTTCCACTTCTTCTGTGTTAGGGTGTTCAAGTCCTTCTGTTGTGAGATCATTGGGTTCTGGTGTTTTCATGTTGCTTTTCAGATTGTTGGGTGAATTCTTGCCTTGGCTCCTGCCCATCTCGTCCTATTGATGCTGTCTAGTGTGTCTTTTAATGCAGGAAAGGGTTTTCCTGCTGGCCAGGGGCCCTGCTTACAAAATGCCTTCTCCCCGTTTCTTGGATTTCGCTGCTGGCCAAGATCTCTTTCACTACTCAGAAGGGTCTTCAGGACCAGGACCAGGCTCCTGGTTTGCCAGGGACCTCGCCAAGAAAAGGCCTACCCCTCTGCAGGCCAGCCACCAAAACAGAGGAACTCGCGGTGCCCTCTGCTCTGAGCTCCCTAACCAGCACCCAAACAGGTTAAATTTGGTGGTCCCACGTCCAGCGGAAGGTGGGGGGAGTGAAGGAGGACCCTGGGCTCAATCTGGGATATGGCAGGGAGAGAGAGGTCTCAGCGAGGAGGAGCAGCCCCAGCAGAAGGTATCAGCCCTTGCAGGCTAACAGGGGGGTCAAGGTGTTCGGGGAGTGCCCCCGCTCCGTTTCCTGTGTCCAGCCGTGGGGCAAGAACACTCTCCCGAGTTTGCCAGGGACCTCGCCAACAAAAGGCCTACCCCTCTGCAGGCCAGCCACCAAAAAAGAGGAACTCCTGCTGCCCTCTGCCCTGAGCTCCCTATCCAGCGCCCAAAGAGGTTAAACTTGATGGTCCAGCGCCCAGTGGAAGGGAGGGGGAGTGAAGGAGGATCCTGGGCACAATCTGGGATATGTCAGGGAGAGAGAGTTCTCAGCAGAGGAGGAGCAGCCCCAGCAGAGGGTAGCAGCCCTCGCAGGCTAACCGGGGGGTCAAGGTGGTCAGGGAGTGCCCCCGCTCCGTTTCCTGTGTCCAGTTGCAGGGCAAGAACACTCTCCCTATACAGGGTGGTCTTTAGGGATACGACTAGGCTCACCATTCGCTGCCCCGTGAAATGTTTTCTTAATCTCAAAAGCTGTATAAAGCTTAGAAAAGACGTGAGAAATCCCTTCCTAAACATCTGCTGACATTGACGGGGATTTCATTTGGAATGCATATTGTGTCTCTGGAACTGTCTGAACAGATATCTTTACAGTAAGAAGAGAAGTATCCATGATTATCATAGAAGACCTGAAGTTACGACTAATTTCTGAGGAGGATTTTATGTCAATAACATGATACTAATTATTGGAAGTTGACGGTAAACTACTGTACCATGAGAGATCTTCAGGTTCCCTGGAAATTACCCTTTTATGTAGTAAAGCTTATTGTTTAAGTAGACCTATAGGTTAACTATAAGTAGCTATATTTTCCCAAAGGTTTACCCTAAACTAGAGGAGGTGTGTGTGTGTGTGTGTGTGTGTGTGTGTGTGTGTGTGTATCATTTATTCTTTACAAAGGTAGTATGAGCATAGGTTCCTTTTGATTCCTGCTTCCTGTTCTCTTCCGGGTCTCCTTTTTAGTTTCAGTGAATGCTTGGCTGATGCACCCAGAGGAAGCTGATGAATATGGTGAGCCATATTCATTGGAATCCCAATGTAAATTTCATGGTTGCTTTTATAGGAAACCACTTATTTCCCTGGCACACAATCAGGCATCAATGCCGAGTCTCATCTACCTTTTCCCTAGCAAACATTTGTAAGTTCTTTTCAATTAAAAAAAAAATTAGAAGAAAATCAGCAGTTGTGGCTCCTGGAAAAAGCTCCAAGTGCTTGAAAATAGGAGCGACTGTAGGGACTCCATGTAGACAGCAGAGCTGTCTTTGGGGCCTGAGCTGTGCTTTGGGGTTTGAGAGAGAGTGGTTTTGTCTCAGCATGTCTTACGTGATTTGAGTTTGTTTATATATATATGCTTATGTATATAGTATGTGTGAATACATACACATACATAGACACACACACACATACACACATATACATATATCTACACACACACACATACATGCACACACATGAGCTGTAGTCTTCTGAAGACTTGATTAGGCCTGAAGGATTGGATACTGAGCTATCACATCAGTTGCTGAGAAGTCCCAGTTCAGTCTTGGCTTATGAGTCTCCTTTCCTCGACATGTAGGCCTCTTCCCAGACTGCTTAGCTATCCCCATGAAAGAGCAGCAGCTATCTTTCCTGTAAGGTAGAAACTCAAGATAATAGGAAAAAGACTTAAAAACTGGGGAACTGTATACAGATGTGAAAGAAGTTTGCTGCCACTTTCAACGAAGTTCCTGGGAAGCTCCTCAGTGTTGAAGCTGATTTCCCCATGTGTTCAGGTATTGTTAAGAGGAAGGGATGAAATACATGGCGAATGAAACCATCTTCCTATGCAAGTGAAGTCCCGCATGTAGGTAACATTAGATAGACAATTATGGCTTGTGGAAAAGTCTTTTTGGCCGGGATCCCCCCTTACCAGAGAAGGGGTTGATAACAAATGCATTCTTACTACTTGGACTTTCCTTGGTCTGATAAATGAAGTAAGGAAAATTGTCTGTGTTTTCTGCTTTTTAAGTTTTTTCTAGATGGAAGTAATCAGCATATTAGAGAGCTTTCCTTAAAGTATTGGTTTCTAAACTCATTCTGTATTTAACCTCTATCATCAGCCTCCTCTATGGATCCCTTTGTCACCCACTCAGCCTCTGCCTGCTGACATTTCTAGAGTCAGTGACCCATGCTTTTGACTTTCATTGTACAAGACCCTGCTTTCAAGAATCATAATACGGTGTTTCACTCAAAGACTTTTTGGACCAGTGTAGAAAACAAAATTGTAGAAAGTACAAAATCTTTATTGATTATGACTTTTGACAGTCTGGTAGCAGAACTTTTCTTTCCTTCTGGACATATTCAATTCCTATAATAAATCCCTATTCTGTAACATCTACAGTAGTTCTTTTCCTTTCATCTAAGATAGTGTATGTTGAACTAGATAAAACAGTATTATAGAAACACAATTTTAATTATTTTTCTCTACAAAACATCCTGGCAGATCAAATGCCCACAAGGATCAAGGCATACACAGCTGCTTTGATCATCTCGGAGAAGAAGAGTAAAGGATGCTATGTATTATAATTTCTGTTGACTTTTCTTTTCTTTTTTATTTTTTTTTTTTTGGATTTTTGAGACAGGGTTTCTCTGTAGCTTTTGGTTCCTGTCCTGAAACTAGCTCTTGTAGACCAGGCTGGCCTCAAACTCACAGAGATCAGCCTGCCTCTGCCTCCCGAGTGCTGGGATTAAAGGTGTGCTCCACCACCGCCCGGCGTTCTGTTGACTTTTCTAAGTAGAAAGACTAAATGCCTGCTTCTTCAGAGAATGATTCTAATCCCTTTCAATTTTCCTTAGCTTTTTAGCAAAAATAAAATTTGCTATTAGGCTCTTATAGGACTAGAGATCCCTCTCTTCAGAAAAGTACTTAGAAAGCTGGATACTCTGGAAACAAGACATTGCAGAGCCCATGTAGCTGCAAAGAAATAGTTAAAGGACATGAAGAAAGAAACACTGAAGAAATTTGTTTATAGCCGATGAGAGAGTACAGGTAGGAAAGAAGAGTATAAAACAGAGTAAATGAGCGGTGTCAAAAGATGTATGAGAACGGTACACCTAGTTTGTGCTGTCACTTTTCCCACAAGATTTTTCTCGTGTCTTTTCCAAAAAGCTCTCTGTTGCGCACATTTGGTGAGGGGTGAACTGTATGTTTCTGTTATTTTAAGACCATATGCTATTTTCTGTTTCTTGCTGAAATATATGTAAAATAATGCCATGCTTAAGTAGCATTGTGCTGGTTTGTGTTTTGTCAACTTGGCACAGCTAGAGTTATCTGAGAATGAAGAACTTCAACTGAGAGAATACATTTGTCAGATTGGCCTATATGCAAGCCTCTGAAAGCATTTTCTTGATTAATGATGGATATGAGAAAGCCCATTCCACTGTGGCAGAATCACTCGTGGTCCTGGGATGTATAAGAAAACAGGCTGATTAGAGTTACTCCAAGACGCTTTATATTATTTGTGGCTATTATAAAGGGTAATGTTTCTCTGATTTCTTTCTTGGCTCATTTATCATTTGTATATAAGAATACTACTGATTTTTTCAATTAACCTTGTATCCTGCCATATTACTGAAGGTGATTATCAGCTGTAGGAGTTCCCTGGTAAAATTTTTTGGGTTTTACACACACACACACACACACACACACACACATTATCATATCATCTGCCAATTGCTAAAGTTTGACTTCTTTTTTTCCAATTTGTATCCATTGGTTTCCTTTTGTTGTCTTATTACTCTAGCTAGAACTTTGAGTACTATATTGAATAGATATGTAGAGAATGGACAGCCTTGTATTGTTTCTGATGTTAGTGGAATTGCTTTGAGTTTCTTTCCATTTAATTTAATGGTGTTGACTGTTGACTTATTGTAAATTGCTTTTATTATATTATGTATTGTCCTCGTAAACCTGATCTCTTCAGGACCTTTATCATAAGAACCATAAGACAAAAACTTTAAGTCTTTGAATAAAGAAATTGAAGAAGATATCAGGAAATGGAAAGATCTCCCATGTTCTTGGATAACTAGGATCAACATAGTAAAAATAGTAATCTTGGAGGGAGGAGGCCCAAGACAAAAACTTTTGCAGGACTGGATGAGAGTCAGGGACCACTGTAGGAGCAGTCCCCAGCCACAGACCTCTGCAGAACCAGACCCAAGCCAGAGACTCCTTAGCCATCAGAGAAAGGCAAATCAAAACAACTCTGAGATTCCATCTTCCAAGATCATAAATACTAATGACAACTTATTCTGGAGAGGATGTAGGGTAAAATGAACACTTCTCCATTGTTGGTGGGAGTGTAAACTGGTACAGCCCCTTTGGATTTCAGTATGGCGATTTCTCAGAAAATTAGGAAACAACCTATCTCAAGATGCAACAATACAACTTTTGGGTATATACCCAAAGGATACCCAATCATACCACATGAACATGTGCTCAACTATGTTCATAGCAGCATTGTTTGTCATAGCCAGAACCTAGAAACAACCTAAATGCTCCTCAACTGAAGAATGGATAAGGAAAACATGGTATATTTACACAATGGAGTAGTACACAGAAAAAAAAAAAACTAATGACATTTTGAAATTTGTGGGCAAATGGGTGGAGCTAGAAAACATCATATTGAGGAAGGTAATCCAGACCCCAAAGGACAAATATTAAGTCTACTCACTCATAAGTGAATTTTAGACATAATGCAAAGAAAATCCAGCCTACAATTCACAATCCCAGAGAAACTAGACAACAAAGAGAACCCTAAGAGCAACATACATGGATGGAATGTACATGGGATGTAGACAAAGACAACATCTCCTGAGTAAATTAGGAGCATGGGGACCTTGGGAGAAGGTTAGAGGGGAGGGGAGAGAAAGGAAGGGGAGCCAAAAAATATATATAAATTAATAAAAACAATTTAAATAAATAAATGTGAAAAATGGCAATCATACCAAAAACAATCTACGGATTCATTTCAATCCCCATCAAAATCTGAACACAATCTCCTCACAGACCTTCAAAAAACAATATCCAACTTGAAATAGGAAAACAGAAAATCGGGATAGCTAAAACAAACCTGTACAAGAAAGTAACTTCTCGAGACATCACCATCCCTGACTTCAAGCTTTACTGTGGAGCTATAGTAATGAAAACAGAATGTTATTGGCATAAAAATGGACACATGGACCAATGGAATCAACTTGAAGATCCTGACATTAATCCATGTACCTATGAACATCTGTTTTTTGACAAAGAAACCTAAATTGTACAGTGGAAAAAAAGAAAGCATCCTCAACAAATGGTTTTGGCAAAACTGGATGTCATCGTGCAAAAGATTGCAAATAGGTCCATATCTATCACCATGCACAAAACTCAAGTCCAAGTGGATTAAAGACCTCAACATAAATCCAGTTACACTGAACCTGACTGAAGAAAAAATGGGAAGTAACCTTGAACACATTGGCAGAGGAGATACCATCATAAATATAATCCCAGAAGCACAGACACTGAGAGAAACAATTAAGAAGTGGGACCTTCTGAAACTGAGAGGCTTCTGTAAGACAAAGGAAATGGTAAATAATACAACATAACAGCCTACAGAATGGGAAAAGATCTTTACCAACCTCACATTTGACAGAGGACTTATTTTTAAAATATATAAAGAACTCAAGAAACTAGATATCAAAATACCAAATAATCCAATCAAAAATGGGGTACAGAGTTAAACAGAATTCTCAACAAAAGAATCTCAAATGGAAACAATTAAGGAATTTTTCAGCATCTTTGGTCATCAAAGAAATGCAAATGCAAGTGATTCCGAGATACCATCTTACCTCTGTTAGAATAACTAAGATCAAAAATACTGAGAACAACTTATGTAGGAGAGGATATAGAGAAAGGGGAACACTCCTGCTGGTTGGAGTGAAAACTTGTACAGCCACTTTGAAGATCAATATGGCAGCTTCTCATATTAACTTATGGGAAGAAAGACTTATTTGACGACGTGTCTTAGTCAAAGTTGAGTGCTGAGGGAAGCCAGAAAATAGAGAATCAATCTAACTCTTGACCCAGTGATACCACTCATAGGCATACACCAAAGGATGCTCAATCATACCTCAAAGACACTTGTTCAACTATGTTCATAACAGCATTATTCAAACCTGGAAACAACTTAGATTACCTTGAACCAAAGAATGAAGAAAGAAAATGTGACACATTTACACAATGGAGCATTATTCAGTTGTGAAAAACAATGACATGAAATTTGAAGGCATATGGATGGAACTAGAAAAAAATTAATTCTAAGTGAGGTAACCCAGTCTCAGAAAGACAAACACAGTATGTACTCACTCATAAAGGGATACTAGATGTAAAGCAAAGAATAATGGGATTACAATTCACAGCTCTAGAGAAGCTAGGTAACAAGTAGTACTCTAAGAGGAACACACATGGATTGCCCAGGGAAGGGGAAATTGATGGGATCTCCCGAGTAAACTGGGGATGGGGGAGGGCAGCATAAGGGACGGGATGGGAATGAGAACATGAAAGAATGGAATGGTTGAGTTGGGGGAGGGATGGAGTGGGAGAGCAAGAAATCAGTATCTTTATAGAGAGAGCAATTATGGAGTTAGGGAGAAACCTGGGGCTAGGGAAATTCCAAGGAATTCACAAGGATGATCCCAGGTTAGACTCTTAACAATAGTGGAGAGGATGCCTGAACTGACCTCCTGTAATCAGACTGGTAAATACCTCAACTGTCATCATAGAGCCTTCACCCAGTAATTGATGAAAACAAATGCAGAGATCGACAACTAAACACCAGGCTGAGTTCCCGGAGTCTAATCGAAGAGAGGGAGGAGGGATTCTGTGAGTAAGGGGGTCAAAATCATGATGGGCAAATCTACAGAGACAGCTGAACCAAGCTCCTGGGAACTCACAAACTCTAGCCTGACAGCTGTGGAGCATGCATGGGACTGAACTAAGCCCTCTGTATGTGGGCAACAGTTGTGTAGCTTGGTCTATTTGTGGGACCTCTGGAAGTGGGATCACGATCTATTCCGCGTGCATGAGCTGACTTTTTTGAGCCCATTTCCTATGATGGAATGCTTTTGCTTTGCTTAGCCTTGATGGAGGGGTGGTGGATTGGGGAGTGGCTTGATCCTATCTTAACTTTATGTGCCCAGCTTTGTTGACTTCCTATGGGGAGGGCTTGTCCTTTCAGGGTGGGTTGGAGGAAAGTGGGGAAGGGAGCAGAAGGAGGGATGATAGGGGAACTATGGCTGCTATATAAGATGAACAGAAAATTAAAAAAAAAGAGAAGACAGGTTGAGCAATGGTTGTCAGAAAGACAGGAAGTAGTGTTGCTCTGTTTTTTACTTTGGTTCCTGCTTCCATGTACCTTCCCTGCTTATGTTCCTGTCTTGGCTTCCCTCATAAGACATGTACGTCAAATAAGTCTTTCTTCCCATAAGTTAATTTGATCATGGTCTTTTCCACAGCAAAAGAAAGCAATCCAGGAAATCAGTATATTGTATGATGAAGTGTGCTTAGGAATGTTATAGTTTATTTGGGAAGTCTGAAACTTCGAGATTATGGTATATGTATATCTTGTAGTAGTTATCAGCAGATGACCGTGAGTATGGAAGAATGAAGGTTTTCTGTTGTTACTGTTTTATAATGTAGGTTAAAAAATTATTTCTGGGTTTTCATTTTGCTACAAGTGTGTATACTTGAGTTACAGCTTTATTCTTTCTTTTGTGTGAGTGGCTCTTTGTTGTCTCATATTGGTTCTTATATCAACTCACCTTTCTTTGTTTAGAAGGTAAGGGAGTAGGCTTAATTATATTTTTCAGTTTTTATTCTCTCATGTCAACAGTTAATGCATTCAAAATAAAATGAATTGTTCTCAAAGACAGCTCCACATTCATTTTTATTATGTGGAGCTCCTATGTCAAAATCCAATGAACTGAATTTTGTTCACAATAAAACTAAAAACAAATTATATAAGAAAATTTTGAGCAGCATTTTGTCCGTTTTTGTAGATTTCAGTGCCTCAGTACTCAGAACCATTATGTACAATTTTAGTAGCTTACCCAAATTAAGTAAGAATTAACAAATGCTTTTTAAAGTCATCATAGAAAGGCTGACATGATGACTCAGTGGTTAAAGGTACCTGCCAACAAGTCTAGTGAACTAATTATGATACCTGAGATCCACATGGTGCAAGGAGAGAATCAGATTTCATACCTTGTCCTCTGACTTCCACATGCACTATGTGATTCTCTCTATCTCTCTCTCTCTCTCTCTCTCTCTCTCTCTCTCTCTCTCTCTCTCTCTCTCTCACACACACACACACACACACACACACCTAATCACTAAAGTGTACTAGCAATAAAGCAAAGTCAGCATAGGCTATAGTACTGAGAGTTTACATACTTGAGCAAGTTGCAAAGTACACCAATATGTCCATTTTTCTCCATAAAAATGGCTAGTTTTCCTCATTTGACAAGAAATCAGGGGGAAGAAATGTGGAGTAAGGGCTCCCAGGGAAATCAATGCCATCAAACATTAACTCACACTTGTTAATCTGAGTGAATTGGCTGGAGAAAGTACCAGGCACTCACTGATTCGTTGCTGGAAGTAACTCAACTGATGGTTTTATTTAAGCAGTTTAAGGTTAAATTGATCAATTGGTAATTATTCTTCATAATGTCATATAAATTTAACAGTCAAGTGATTTTTCACAAGATATTGAACTATGAGAGTTGAGTTGTTGCTTATAGTATTTATGGAGTTATTTTATTGAAAGAAAACGAAATTGAGTAACAGTAAAGTTTCATCTTGATGTTAACTCATTTGATTACATCACGGTCAGAATTCTAATCTATAAGATTATGAAAAAATCATTTATATTTATTTTCAGAGCAATTTGCTCTAATAGAGTACAATCTGGACACACACACACACACACACACACACACACACACATGATTTAGTATGTATATATACTAAAACCAGTAAGAGACATAGATAAGGATGACTCAAATATGTATTAATTTAATTTATTTTACATGATTTATCTCTTACTTTTGTCAAAGTTATATGCTAAATGGAGGGCTAAATAAGACAAGCAGTGGTCATGCCAATGTGTCAGAAAACAAACTAGGATGTATCTCAGCATGTGTCCCAAACAATGGAAATTTTTCCACATTTTTCTACAGATATTATGAATACCAGTGTAATAAAAATTTACAGAAGCAAATATATTAATATATTCTTAATCTCAGCTATATTGAAGAGGCTAGATATACTAGAAATTTATATTAAACAATCTCCTTCCAAGTTGTCCAGCACTAGATCATCTTAAAACTGCTAGATATCTTTCAAACAATGAGCAATATCAAAGTAAAGAGAAAATTTGCAGTGATTTCTAAGTGGATTCTTAGTTTATCTTACACACACATAAGCATACACATTTCACATATTCACACATGTACATACATAGAAATATAAATGCAACTCACATTCATACATACATACATATAAACATCCAAAGACACACACATGGATATAAATGCACACATATACAAATAAGGTATACATATATGCACATACACACATGCACCTATATTTATACAAAATAATAAACAAAAACATTAAATTTACTTTAAATTATATACATAATGCCTCTTGATAAATGCTAGCCAAAAGATAATAGATGCAATATATATTTTTAGTCACATCAAAGTATAAAAATATTTCTGAGATTACAAAGAAATGAAAGATCTAACATTTTCTTTTGGTCTCATTCATTACCAAATATATATTTCTTGTTATATGTTTGTTAAATAATGTACATGTGGTAGCAACATTGAAAAATGCCAGTTAAAGCAGTAGATTCTCTGTTGGTCATTGCAACTTCATAACAACTTTATTTATTTATATTTGTTTATTTATTGTCTTCGATTATAGATGAGATAAGGTCTGGCTATGTAGTCATGCCCAGTCTTAAAATTACAATTCTAACCAGCCTGGTAATGTCATAATTTTAAATGAATAAAAGAAATGTTAATATTCTTGGTGTTGGTATTCATGGAATATTACCAGATGATAACCACTGTTTTGCTCTTAATATCTTTTTCTTATTAAGGTTTTTAAGTCCTCACTGTTACTCAGTGGCTGCTATTTCATCTAAAACATTTAATGATTAATCTTTTCAGTTGAAGTTTGTTCAGTTACTTGTGCTAGACATATAATTGAGGGAAATAAAGCAACACATATTTATTTATAACTATTTTATTATATATTTTGCTCATTCAAGAAGTCTACATGACAATGGGTGCTCCAACTGTGCTAGGGTACTGATCGGGAAATAGGCGTGGAAAACCCTACGACTTTTTCCTTAGACCTGATATTTACCTTCCATAAGTTGAAATTCAGATGCAGCATCTGAGTACTCACTCCAAGGAGACACCAGCTTTGCCTTTTAGTTTTCACAGAACACTTCTTTCTTTGTTTTCAAGACACATTTGTGTCCTGATTTTTCAGCTGCAAGCCCACCAAAAACTACTCCCTTGTTATTAGGAACTCATGAGTGTTTCATGCTCAAAGTAGCTGCAAGCATAGGAAAACAAGTTGTTTCCTCTGGTAGGCAAGGGGTCATAGAAATTTTAGGGTCTGAGGGTCTACAGTCCCCAATGTACATATAGTTGACAATTTTACTATTTAATTGACAGTATGATTATCTATCTTTAGTAGATTTCAAGAGTGAGGGAATGCAATACTAAAACATCCCAGGATAGCCATGAGCTTGATTTTGACAGGTTGAGCTCAGGACAAGAAGCAGTGCAGAACATCTGTATATTCCTGCGTGTTTGAATCTCACAGGAACCATCTAGATTATATTGATTTAGGAACAGATTTTAGACATTCTGAGTCATAAAAATCAACTGGAAAGGTATTTAAAATAATTTCACTCACTATATTCATATCAAAGAGGAAAGAAACTGCATTCTTCTAATCAAACAAGACTGAAGACTATAGAAGAAACGGGAGGTGTCTCACAGGTGCTGGTGGATCATGAGACCATTTTCTTCTTCACTGGGGAGAGCTTTCTTATTCATATATTCATATGCTTGCAGTCATGAAAGAAAGGAATTCAAGAGACTAGGAATAATGGTTTGTTTTCTGATTGTATTTCTTTGTTCATTTAAGTACTAGAAACATTTCTTTCTTACTAATGAAAATTCTCATTATTAGTATAGAACTGTGTCATAGAATCAATCAAGATAATAATGAATATTCCAAGGTAAGTCATTGTTTATATGTTTCTTTACACACAATAACTTTGATCAACATTCTGTGAGTTTATTAGTATCTGTACCTTCTGTGTTTATGAAATGAAAAATTGAATCTCTGAACAATTATGTTATTGCTAATGTTGGTCACCAATAGAAAATTATTTCCAGGAATCTATGCAGGTTTTTCACTATCCAATACATTCTCACCCCATTCCCAGAACCCCAAACTCTTCTGTTTTTAATCATCTGAATTCAATGATGCCATACTATTTTGTTTGAATGCTCTTTCCCTCACCACAGTCTGAAAGCTGATTCCAGACAAAAGGCAGTGGCTATTTCAGATACTGTAGGTCTGACTTTCTTCTTCTTTATTTCTAGGATTACCATTCTATATTTCAGGCTATAAAACAGCTTGAAACATTTACTTTGTATGTTTGGTCATTTATAGTAATTTAGGATTGAGTACAGTTCTTCATGGCTAATAGTAGAGTGCAAAAGGCATTTTAAAGTAAAGCATTCAATTTATCACTTGGCATGCTTTATCTAGTTTACATTGATTTCCAGTTTTCAGTTCCTGTTTGCCCCTCTTTTAAGCTTTTTCTCAAACCTAGAAAAATTTTAAGGAGTTGATTTCCACTTGCTGTTTTTTTAGCAGGACAGTCATTCAAGCTTCTGAATAAGTGTAATATTTGCTTTGACAATGTTGACAGATACAGGTGACATTCTCCCCAGGAATGGGGACATGAGTGTGACTGCAGTAGTCAGAATTGTCTAGTTAGTTATGGACTTTGAAAGATATTGGCTTTTGAGTTTATTTCAAAACAAACTTTAATATGCTAAAATATGGTAATTAGTTAAATTTGGTAGTAATTTGTATAACCAACTCATTAAAAACACTTATCCATGTTCCTTATTGTTCTATTCATAATAGCTAGGAAATAGAGACAATTGGGATTTTTACTAATTAATAAATAGATAAGAAAAATGTGACAAATAAATACAATGGAATATAATTCATCTCTAAGGAAAAATAAAAATTTGAAATTCACAGGTAAATGGAGCTGAAAAAAAAATCATTGTGAATGAGGCAACCCAGACACTGAAACCACAAACTCTACATTTTTTATGGGAATGGAATCTTTAGATTTTTGTGTTTAAATTGGAGAAGCTTTAAAAAGCAGCAAACCATAAAGAGGCCATGAGGGTGATGGATCTCAAGACTAGGGATATAGAAAGCATAAAATATGAAAGTGAGCTGGAAATTATGTGGAAAGACAATACATACGAAAGATCTTTGAAACTGCAATGTGGAAACTACTACTATAAAAATTAAAACATGTACATATAAACTTATGTACAGAGTTTAAATGAATTTGCCTTGTAACAGAAAATAATGCCTCCCCAGATATCATAGATTGTCAATTAGAAAGCTCAGTGCTGGGTATGAACTTACCGCTTTTAGAGAGAGAGAGCTCCCATACACATTAAAGACCATTGCCACTGCTATATATATATATATTTGAAACAGAGTTTCTCTGCGCATCTTTGGCTCTTTGACTGTCCTAGAACTTGTTTTGTAGACCCAACTGACCTTGAACTCACAGAGATTTACCTGCTTCTGCCTCCTAAGTGCTGGGATTAAAGGTGTGCACCACCTCGCCTGGCTGCCACTGTAGTTGACTACCCACCAGACTTAATAGTGAGCCCTTATTGCTAAAAACACAGCAACATACCTAAGTCATAGGACATGGAACTGTGGGAACTGCAGCCCCGAGTTGATATCCCTGCCCCCATCTGAGGTGCTTATCTGCAAGGAAAACATAATAAATTCCCTCTGCTCCTGCAGCGGGGAAGAAGGAATTTTAAGTGCATGGTGACCGGTCCTTGATCCCTTCCAGGGTCAGGTTACAGTCCCTTCGCAGCCCCCTCCTCATTTGGTGCCATGTTATAAAACCAGCCCAGCAGACAATAAAGAAAGGCTGTTCCACCTCAAGCGTGTGCTCTGTGTATTCGTTCAACCTGGACACCCTCCGCTGAGACTCTTGGTTCCAGCCTGCGCTGGCGGGGCATGGAACAATCAAGCTTTTATCATCCTGGAGGCTTCAGCTCTATTAGCCAGCTTTCCCAATACCGTAAGGTTCTATGCATGCTACTGGAGGAGTCCTCTGCAGTACCATCCAGCTGTGACTCCTATAAGTTATAAGGACTGGTCAGGTAAAGGTATGTCCCATGATATAACAGTGGCATAATGGAGTAAACAATCATTTTCTGCTTGTATTAAAGCCTCCTCCACAAGATGAAATCTATGATTGGTTCTGTAAATGGGTCCCCAAACCTGTGACTGACTAGGTCTTCTTAGGCTCTAGGGTAGGACCTAGCACTATTATTCTTCTAATTGGACATCTAATAAACTGTCATTTGAGGTCTTATCTTTATACCCATAGATGAGTATATCTCTAAACTTTCATCAGAGAAACTTTCTTATACAGTATATGGCAAGACAAAGTTGTAAAATTAATAAACATGTAAAGAATTCTTGACCCTCAATGGTACACTCAAATCCCCTCACTTCATGTCTCAGGAATCATCAGAGAAGAGAGGACAGGAGGACTGTTAGCACCAGAGGAAGTAGATATTGGCAGCGAGACAGTTCTTCAGGACAAGACCTACATTAAATGAAGTCAATCAAAATTCCCATACAAATAAGGAAGGGGATTAAAAAAAAGTGATGCCACTGGCTGAAGAGCTAATGGCAATGATGAATGCTGGGAGCAGAAGGGTTGTGGAACATTATTTTAACTGTCTAAAGATGTGTTGCTTTTGTTTATGTTCTGGAATGCTACCTTAACTGTGTAAAGATGTGTTACATTTGTTTGTGGTGAATTTGCTTAATCATGTAAAGATGTACTGTATTTGTTTCACCTTGCCTGCCTAAGGCACCTGATTGGTCTAATAAAAAGGTAACAGCCAATAGCTAAACAGGAGATGGATATACAGGGAGGGAAGGCAGGGAGAATAAGTAGGAGAAGAAATCTAATCTGGAAAGAGAAGAAGGAGAAGAGAATGAGGGAGAAGGGAAGGACAGTACCAGGGCCAGAAACCAGGAAGCAACAGCCAGTGAGATATTGGAGGAGGCAGGAAAGTAAGACACACAAAAAGAAAGGTAAAAAGCCCCAGGGAAAAAGGTCAATAAAGAGAAAGCAGTTAATTAAAGTTAAAAGAGCTAGCCAGAAATAAGCCTAAACTAGGCCAAGCATCCATAACTAATAATAAATCTCTGTGTTATGATCTGGGAACTAGTTGGTGGCCCAAAAGAAAAAGCCTGGTATGATGTGGGAGCGTCATATCAATCTGTTGATTTCATTGGTTAAAATAAAGAAACTGCTTGGCTGGTCCTATAGGTTAGAACATAGGTGGGTGGAGTAAACAGAACTGGGCGGAAGAGGAAGTGAGGTCAGAAATCATGTAGCTCCTGCCAGAGCGAGATGCCTCAGAGAGAGAGACACCAGTGAGGAGTTGCCATGATGTTCCTACCAGAGGCAGAGGCAGGCTAGAATCTTCCTGGTAAGCACACCTTGGGGTGCTACACAGAATATAAGAAATGGGCTAGTCTAGGTGCGAGAGTTAGCCCGTAAGAGGCTAGAGCTAGTGGGCCAAGCAGTGTTTAAATGAATACAGTTTGTGTGTTGTTATTTCGGGCATAAGCTAGCCAGACGATTGGGGTGTTGGGGACGCAACCCCGTGCCCCCAATTTCAACACTGGTACACAGGAAAGGTGTTTTCTTCAGGTATGCAGGTCCTGAGAGATTACCTAGTAGATGGTCCCATATACATGCAGGCAGCATTAAATGGGTTCAGTGAGTATTAAATTTTAAAAATAGTGTCATGAAGTTTGGAGCGAAAAGTGGAAGGAGTATAAGGGAAGAATTGGAGAAGAAGGGATGGGGACATTTGTGATTTGGTTACTTTTCAGTTGCTGTGAAGAGACACTGTGACCAAGGCAACTTAAGAAAGAAAAAGTTTGTTTGGAGTTTATAGTATCAGAAGATGAATCCATGACCATTATGGTGAGAGATAGCAGCAGGCAGTCAGGCATGGCACTGGAGTAGTAAATGGGAACTTCCATCCTAACTGCAAGCACAAAAGAGACAGAGAAAGCTAAACAAGAATGATAAGGGCCGTTGAAACCTCAAAGACCATACCCAGTGACATACTTCCTCCAACAAGGCCAAACTTCCTGATCATCCCCACATAGTTCCACCAAGTGTGGACAACTATTTAAATATATAAGCCTATGAGGGACATTCTCATTCAAACCACCACAATTTGATTAAAACACATTATATGCACATATGGGTATTAAATACAATAAAAATTAAAAACCGCTAGTTCATAAGGACACTTGCAGTGTTTGTGTGAAAGGGAAATGAGTTAAAAGGTGGGAAAACCGGAGTTGGGTGCCAGGTAGTTAGCATGACTTGGCAGGAATTTGTAAACTCAGAGTTCTGAGGCAATTAGGAATCTAAAATTTATGAGTCTGTACACAAATATATATGTGTATATATACATATATATGTGATATTATTTTACAGATATTAACACATTCTTATTTTTTATTGTCTACTATGATGTGGTTGGCTAAGATATCTATATTGGCAGTTGGGTTGCTTTATTCTCCTCAGTCCAGATGCAAATACAACCCTTCTCATTTGATCCACATACAGAAATTACCAATTTCATTCTAGGTATTGCCTAATGGATCTTAATTCCAAAGTGCAGAGAGAAATGGAGTATAACAAACTTCAAAATATTCATAAAATGTCTTAATGATTAATAATATTAATTTTCTGGATGCAGTCTAGAATCATAGGCCCGGCACCAGATGCTTATTGAATGGATGAATGAATGCAATTTTCAAAAGGTTATGAGACAAGAGACAGAAATTGATAATGTGCATAATCTTCTATTCTCCTAGACATAATTAAGTGAAATACCTATGCCTGAAATCTGCCAGAAAAGAAACAATATAAAATTAAGACAGTTGAGATATTATCACATGTGAAAGAATAGAAGGGCCTCAAACTCAATTGCTACTTTATCATTAGTCTGATGCAGTCACAGATAGGGGAGCTATGGAGGGTTATGGGGGGCTATGTAGGAATAGGGACAGAGTGACCATAACTGGAGAGAGCTCTAAGACACTTCTGTCATATATTCAGACAGGGGACCATACATGCCTGACCTGCCCTCTTCCATGGCCTAAGAGCTCCCTGGGTAGAAAAAGTGCTAACTCTCTTTGACCCTGAAAGCTTAGCTGAGAAAGACTACAGGGTGAAAATTTAAATAAAATATGCAAAGTCAATTACTTTTAGCCAACTGGGGCTTTTCTGCTATGAAGATGAGTGAGTATAATTCAGGAAGATTAATGAGGAACACAGAAACCTCCTTCATTAAGATGGAAGCAGACATTTAAGACCATATTGAAAGTAAAGTAATGAAAAGGGCAAGACTGTTGTCAACCTGAGATTATCGTCAATGGAAATGCACCTGATTTGGATTTTGCCCAAGCAATTTTTTTCTCCCCTATAAAGATAAATTATTTTTGGTTCTTCGGATTTTTTCCTTTCCTTCTGCAGAGGACTTGCAAAGTTCCAAGTCAAAGTCTCTTGGCTTGTAAACCACAGATTTTGTTCTTCCACCAGGTAACCTCCAGCTTTGCCTGTCAACCCTCAGTCTAGCCAGGGCCCTTCCTGGATCTGTGCTCTCTCAGGGATAACCCTGTACTGAGTAAGTAAGTCACTGATTTGGTGCTTTTATTTCTTTCATGATAGAACCGTTAGTTTTTGAAAGTACAGATGTTCAGCACCTCCTTACAGGACCAGGGCTTTATAGATGAGAGGAAGAAGGTCCCTGCATGCCTTGCCCTGGGGCCTGGCCTCAGCTTATGCTGATTCTGCTTTGTTTTAAAATGAGCAGTCTCTTTATGGTGGGAAATAATGGCCTCCATAAAACCTGAGCAGCTGTGCCTGGGGTTACAGAGCAACTGACCATTCCTGTGAATGGAAGAAATAGACTAGCTTCATAGCCTCTCTGAAGTCATCAGTGTAGGGAAGCTTTGTGTGTCGTCCAGAACCAGATCAAGAAGGCACAAATAAAGAAAATTAGACTCATCTCTTCAATCTCACATATGCAGTGATAGTCTCATCTCTTCAATCTCACATGCAGTGATAGTCTCATCTCTTCAGTCTCACATATGCAGTGATAGACTCATCTCTTCAATCTCACATATGCAGTGATAGTCTCATCTCTTCAATCTCACATATGCAGTGATAGTCTCATCTCTTCAATCTCACATATGCAGTGATAGTCTCATCTCTTCAATCTCACATATGCAGTGATAGTCTCATCTCTTCAATCTCACATATGCAGTGATAGACTCATCTCTTCAATCTCACATATGCAGTGATAGTCTCATCTATTCAATCTCACATATGAGTGATAGACTCATCTCTTCAATCTCACATGCAGTGATAGTCTCATCTCTTCAATCTTACATATGCAGTGATAGACACATCTATTCAATCTCACATATGAGTGATAGACTCATCTCTTCAATCTCACATATGCAGTGATAGACTCATCTCTTCAATCTCACATATGCAGTGATAGACTCATCTCTTCAATCTCACATATGCAGTGATAGACTCATCTATTCAATCTCACATATGAGTGATAGACTCATCTCTTCAATCTCACATATGCAGTGATAGACTCATCTCTTCAATCTCACATGCAGTGATAGACTCATCTCTTCAATCTCACATATGCAGTGATAGTCTCATCTCTTCAATCTCACATATGCAGTGATAGACTCATCTATTCAATCTCACATATGAGTGATAGACTCATCTCTTCAATCTCACATATGCAGTGATAGACTCATCTATTCAATCTCACATATGAGTGATAGACTCATCTCTTCAATCTCACATGCAGTGATAGTCTCATCTCTTCAATCTCACATATGCAGTGATAGACTCATCTATTCAATCTCACATATGAGTGATAGACTCATCTCTTCAATCTCACATATGCAGTGATAGTCTTATCTCTTCAATCTCACATGCAGTGATAGACTCATCTCTTCAATCTCACGTGCAGTGATAGACTCATCTCTTCAATCTCACATATGCAGTGATAGTCTCATCTCTTCAATCTCACATGCAGTGATAGACTCATCTCTTCAATCTCACATGCAGTGATAGTCTTATCTCTTCAATCTCACATATGCAGTGATAGTCTCATCTCTTCAATCTCACATATGCAGTGATAGTCTCATCTCTTCAATCTCACATGCAGTGATAGTCTCATCTCTTCAATCTCACGTGCAGTGATAGTCTCATCTCTTCAATCTCACATATACAGTGATAGTCTCATCTCTTCAATCTCACATATGCAGTGATAGACTCATCTCTTCAATCTCACATATGCAGTGATAGTCTCATCTCTTCAATCTCACATATGCAGTGATAGTCTCATCTATTCAAACTCACATGCAGTGATAGTCTCATCTCTTCAATCTCACATGCAGTGATAGACTCATCTCTTCAATCTCACATGCAGTGATAGTCTCATCTCTTCAATCTCACATATGCAGTCATAGTCTCATCTCTTCAATCTCACATATGCAGTGATAGTCTCATCTCTTCAATCTCACATATGCAGTGATAGTCTCATCTCTTCAATCTCACATAGGCAGTGATAGTCTCATCTCTTCAATCTCACATGCAGTGATAGACTCATCTCTTCAATCTCACATATGCAGTGATAGTCTCATCTCTTCAATCTCACATATGCAGTGATAGACTCATCTCTTCAATCATGCAGTGATAGACTCATCTCTTCAATCTCACATGCAGTGATAGTCTCATCTCTTCAATCTCACATATGCAGTGATAGTCTCATCTCTTCAATCTCACATGCAGTGATAGTCTCATCTCTTCAATCTCACATGCAGTGATAGTCTCATCTCTTCAATCTCACATATGCAGTGATAGTCTCATCTCTTCAATCTCACATATGCAGTGATAGTCTCATCTCTTCAATCTCACATATGCAGTGATAGTCTCATCTCTTCAATCTCACATGCAGTGATAGTCTCATCTCTTCAATCTCACATGCAGTGATAGTCTCATCTCTTCAATCTCACATATGCAGTGATAGTCTCATCTCTTTAACCTCACATATGCAGTGATAGTCTCATCTCTTCAATCTCACATGCAGTGATAGTCTCATCTCTTCAACCTCACATATGCAGTGATAGTCTCATCTCTTCAACCTCACATATGCAGTGATAGTCTCATCTCTTCAATCTCACATGCAGTGATAGACTCATCTCTTCAATCTCATATGCAGTGATAGTCTCATCTCTTCAATCTCACATATGAGTGATAGACTCATATCTTCAATCTCACATATGAGTGATAGACTCATCTCTTCAATCTCACATAGGCAGTGATAGTCTCATCTCTTCAATCTCACATATGCAGTGATAGTCTCATCTCTTCAATCTCATATGCAGTCATAGTCTCATCTCTTCAATCTCACATATGCAGTGATAGTCTTTTTGCCTAAGAGTGCAGTTTGGGAACAAAATAGCCAATTATCTGTGTTAGGAATTTTCCTAATGTGAGTTCTCTGCCAATGCAAACATCCCAATCAAGCCAAATAACAAGTCAAATTTAAAAAAATATACAGGTTTAATGGGATTCCTGCAATCTAGGGTGGCCCTGAGGGGGGAACCTGGAGGCTGCTAAGGAGACCACCAGGGCGGAGGAAAAGAGACCCTGGGGAAACTTTCCAGGGAAGCAGTTTAAATAGATTGAGGACATGGTCAAGATTTTGGCAGGCTCATTTTGACCCTCCTCTGGGGAGGGGTCAAGACTTGGCAGGCACATGGATGGGGCCTCCAAAGATAAAGGCTAAAGACTGGGGCTTACAATCTGGTATAATTCAAAGCAGAGACAGTTATCAAAATAAAAATATAAAGCAATAAAAGCTGTCAATGGTCATGAATGCCTGCCCAGACCTGTAGTATCATATACTTTGAAGTTTATGTCTGGAGATAACTTGAGCCCAGGACTTGACACCATTCTTAGACAACATAGGAGGTCCTCTCTACAATTCATGCACATACAGAGCAAACATCCAACTTTTGTCTACAAACCTACTTTGTTTTCTTAAAATTAATTCATTGCTTCTGTCCATTCCTCCTCATTCTATCCTTTCTTCTCCTTTTCTTGTTTTGTTTTGTGTTTGTTTTGTTTGTTCGTTCATTTGGTTCTTCAAACAGGGTTTCTTTGTGTAGTCATAATTGTCCCTGAACTTGCTCTGTAGGCCATATCTCCAACTCAGAGATCTGTCTGTTTCTGCCTCCTAAATGGTAGGATTAAAGCTGTATGCCATCAGTGCCCCACTGTTCTTCTTAATCTAGGGTCTTACTAAGTAGGCCTAGTTGGCCTTTAACTTACAGAGATCTGCCTGCCTTAGCTTCCTGAGTGATGAAATTAAAGGCACATTTTTTTTCTTTGTATTTCTCCTCTTTTCTTAAGATTGTAGTAAGACGGAGCGGCCGGGCTGTGTTCCCGGCACCCGGCCGCCCACATGGTTAGCTTATGCCCCGAAATAATTACATGGAAACTGTATTCTTTTAAACACTGCCTGGCCCATTAGTTCCAGCCTCTTATTGGCTAGCTCTTGCACCTGGACTAGCCCATTTCTGATAATCTGTGTAGCACCCCAAGGTGTGCTTACCAGGGAGATTCTAGCCTGCCTCTGCCTCTGGTAGGAAAATCATGGCGACTCCTCACTCAGCTTCTCTTTCCCAGCATCCTGTTCTGTCTACTCCGCCTACCTAATTTTCTGTCCTATGAGAGCCAAGGCAGTTTCTTTATTAGTTAACCAATGAAAGCAACAGATAAGATACAAGACCTACCTCCATCATAAGATGTGTAGTTTCTTGTGATAAATACGTGCACAGAAAGCATAGACAATTTTATCTTGTATTATGATGATGAGACATCCTTAAGAAACACTTGGCACCTGTTTGACAATAGACTGTTAACTATGTATCTGTGCTCCATCTAAGTTTCTTAACAAATATGGAGTCCTTTTCCTGGTATAAATTCTTTCTTGGACAGCTTTAATAGAATATCATTTCTGAGACAAATATATTTATAGAAAAAATGGCCAGTTTATTCTGCCGCTAAGAAACTTCAGAATACTATACTGAATCATATAGGGCTAACTTTACTTATTTAAACAGATCCTGAAATATCTGTTCTTCAAAACATTATTTTTTATTATTGTTCTAACCTATATTTTTAAAAAAAGCAAAATTGCAATCACTAACGTATCTTCCATCAAATGACTCAAAATTATATAAAGGATTATAACCCCCTATCTTGTTTTAAAGTCTATTTTCATGTATGAAAATTACAGATAATCCCATCCAGTAATCACTAACATTTATATGACATAGATTTTACATCACATACACACTATTTTAAAAATATTTCCTGTCATATTGCTTCTAAATTATATTTATTGCATATTGGTTGCATAACTTATTATTAATGAACGCTTAATGTGAAATTAGAAACATGATATTACAATTTATATGGTAGAGTTAGTGTATTTAATTTCTTTATATTTGTCAGTGCAATTAACAAATATTGGAAACCTATACTCTCATGTTTCTCATAGGTTGATTATTTTCCTATTATCCATTGGATTACAGTGTGTAGCCAGATACATATGAGTCTTTGATATGTTGAACACACTAATGAAGACATGCTTATTTTTTGCTTTTGAAATAATTCTTTCTGTTGTGTTTGTGAAAATGCCAAACTTATGTCATCTTCTAAAATCTTTTTTCAGTCACCAGACTATTTATGTGGCTTCCTAATTGGATCTTCCAAAGTCAATTAACTCATATGTTTGATAACTTTGTATGAAGTCTACAGAGCAGTGGTTCTCAACCTTCCTAATGCCGCAACCATTCAGTACAGTTCCTCATGTGGTGACACCCAGCCATGAAATTATTTTTGCTGCTACTTGATAACTGTAATTTTGCTACTGTTAGAAATCATACTCTAAATATCAGTGTTTTCCAGAGGTATTAGATGACTCTTATTTAAGGGTCTTTCTACTTCCAAAGGGACTATGGCTCACAGGTTGTGTACTGCTCCTTTAGAGCCTTGCAAAAGTCACAGGGGTTTTACAAATATTTCTTCAGTCACACATTATCAACATCAGTTTCTCTCTTTCTTGAACTTCTAAGAACTTACTGATCTAATGATCTGGTAACAAATCTGCCATCTGATCAGTAATGTTCTCTTCATTGTTCAATTTTCTCAATCCTAACAATCACCTTAATGTCTGTATTATCTTTAATGATAAAAATTTCAAGTGCTTACATGTACTGCCTCATTGAATCTTTGTAACTTTTGATGAGAGGCAAAAATAACTTTTAAAGTATTAACAACTTGCACATTAAGGTACTGACTAAGCCAATGGACAGTGACTTGAAGTCAACTATTAAAACCATAATCATGATCACAGGTGGGATTATCAATCAGATTGTCAGTGACTGTTTGTTTCTAATATTGGAGATCTATTATGTGAAATATCCAAATGTTCACTGTGTTTATTTGAGAATAGATCAAATAAAGAAAGCACTGGTGTGATTTATGGAGCAGGTGACTTGAGGTCACAGTGGGTGGGAGACAGACAGATACACCATGCAGAGAGAGCTTGGGTATAGAGTTTATTTAGTGGGTATTGGGAAAGGCATAAGGGTAAAGGAGTTATGGAGGAAAGAGAGAGAGAGAGAAAAGAAGGGGAGAGAGGAGAGGAGAGGTTGCCTCTTCAGAGATGGACGGAAAGAGAGAGAAAGGTAGAGAGGAGGAACAGGGGAGATGGGGGTGGACAGTGCTTGTCTCTTAAAGAGACAGGGTGGTACCCAGGTGACAGGGCAGGACAGCAGAATTATAAGTACAACATTTCTGCCTTTATCTTGTAATAAAAGGTGAGGAGTTAGGCTTGGTAGGTTAAGGGGATGAGGGAAGAGTTCTCCAGATTGCTTTCTGCTGATTTGTGAATGTTGGAGTCTTGGGGGTGTTGGAGAAAGCTGGAATGCTGGTCATGCTTCACTCCTAACCAGGATTTGTGGTGTGGAACTGTCTGGTGTCTCTTAGACCTGGTGAGGTGCTGGCAGAGTAGAGGACATGATTAAGTTTAGGAAGAAAAACATTTTTTCTTAAGTCATGGTAATTGAGGAGGAGGGTGTCAGTACCAGGAGATTGAGAGAGGGTTGTATCTGACCTGTTTAAGGTGAATCCTTCAATTTAGCTGTGTTAAGTTCATAAGAATTCTTTCCATTTGTGAAAACATAAATTTTGGACACATACATTGTATAAACAACAGGATATTTATGCCAGAATGACTGACAGATGTTTTTGTACAATGAAAAGTATCTTTAGAAAGCACCTAAAGAGAATTAAAATCTTGATCTTACAGTAGTGGTGGCACACTGCCAGAGTTAGATTAATAGCTCATCAGCACTTTAGTAATAATGTTAAGACTGTGAATGGCAACATAATGAGAGAGAGAAATTGGGTAACTTACATTTGTCCTCAGACTTTTATAAGTTGTAGGTATAGACCTTAATAACTCGCATTTGTATACATTAAAACAACTTTTACTAGACATGGTAAGAGGTTATGCTAAAATCTGTAAGGTTGTCCTTTTTAAACTGACAAATCTCTCAGCTGTCAAACTGCATCAGAGATCATTGAGAATGATAAAATTTTACTTGAGTTATTGATTTAAAAATGACAGAGAACTTACTTGGTTGACTACCTCGAGCCACTTCTCTACGTTCTCCATGATCATTGAGGACGGGAGCTATTAGGACTGTATTTGTCTTCTGTTTTTAGTGCAGGGCCTGCCAGGCTTCAGAAGATCCTGTGGGTGAGGAATCTTTAAGAAGACATGCCTACCTTGCTCTGAGCAGCTAGGCCATCATTCCAATCAATTCTGTTTACTGTCTGGACATCTTCAGGAGTTTATATGAAAGGCAGTTTTGCCAGTGGTAGTGCTTTCACATGATGAAGTGAATTGTGAATGGATGTTGTTCTGTGCCCATCTGTCTTTTTGGGAGGAAATGGGGTGCTAATTGTAGGAGCCAAACTACTCTGTTATAAAAAACGTGTTAATAATTAAACATTTAAATGCCATATTCCACAGACCTCTGAGCACTTGAAGTCAATTTATTGGGTATATATTTAAAGTTATTAATACAATATAGGATTTGCCTGGAGAGCTGGGTCCGAGCTTGACTGTATTGGTTTTTAACTTAACAGATAAGATTTATATTTGTGAAGTATAAAGAAGAAAAAACCGTTTACAATAGAAGCTTCACAGTAGAACTGATGATAGTAGAGAACAACTTAATATATTTTAAAGCAGAGTGGGATTACATATACAGTGTGTTGTAACAGATTTAAAAGTACATACCAAGTTAAAATATTTGAGACTTATTGCTTTCTTAGTCTGGAATGACATATAATGAACATAGCTCATTAGGACTGATTAAAACACCTTTTAACAGTAAGTACATGTATTAAAAATACACAGCTGAATTTAAGTTTTATGCACATATACACACACAGAATTAGAGCTAACATGCTCACACATAAAGTTAAATCAGAAGTCACATGTATACATACACACATATATATTAAACAGGGGTTGGGTGGAGTGGATGCCCTGGTGGACCCTAACAAAAGCTTGCCACTGTGCAAAACACACAAATAATAGAGTCAATGAAAGGAATTTACAGACAAAAACATAAGTAAAAAGGCAAGACAAAGAAGAGTGTTTTAGTAAAAATGGTAATTAGGTCACCGGACTTGCCCTTAGTCAAAATGGTGGTGGTCACATAGTTGCCCATAGCAAAGATGGCAGTGAGGTCACCTGCTTTGCTCCTCTCACCCTTAGTCAAGATGGCAGTGGTCACATGGTGCTTAGAGAAATGACATGCTTTTTTTAGAGCCACAGTGGGAATTTTGAACAGATACAATAACAGGAGGGACATAGAGGACTTGTAGAACATGATTTTAAAACAGAATCACATCCACGTGGCTGCACCATTCACCCATTCTTTCATACATGAAGTAGACAGGAAACCTTCTCAGTGCCACCCGCCCAGCCCGGTGGCCTGTACAGGCAGCGAGGGCTGGGGACTTGAACCGCCACCTCGAGTAATCAACAAGGTTTTCCAGCTCTGTGGGACCCACAGCAGGAATGGTGGCAGAGACAGGATAGCAGAGAGAAAAGAAGCATTTACAGATGGCATGGAGTGGGGGAGGGGGTTACTCTGTTCCAGGCAGGCTTAGCCATGGTGGGAGGCAGCACAGCAGAGGAAAGCAGACTGCACGAGGTGCCGGTGGGACGGAGCGTGGCTGGATAGATACTTTTACATCTGCCTGTCAGATGGTAGAAGTTAGAAAAGAAAGCCTTACTGTGGGTCTGCTGGTAGGCAGCCGCTTTAGGTTGTTATTTAAGGGGTTCATAGGCTATTTCTTAGTGTAAAGGCCAATAAGCTTAGGAATATGTAAGTAAGGCATTAAACTTAGAGGTTTTAGGGTCTCTAAAAGACATCCCAGTGGGAAGGTTGGACTGATATTTTTGGAAGGTTTATTTCCCATGGCTGAGGATGGGAGAAAGATGAGACCTAAAGGTTAAGCTGTCTGCAAACATCTTTGAGACAGAACAAGGTTCGAGTGATTGGTTCAAACCATCCTAAGGTTTGACAGTGAGAAAGATGGGAACAGGACCACTGAGTGGCCCAAAGGACAACAGTTCAAGACAAAGGCAACAACCAAGATGAAAAACAAGATCACAGTCCCCAGTCATGGGAATTACTAAGATGAATGTTAGTGAAAGCTGACTTGGAGAAGGGGACCTTACCATGTGGTTGGTGTTGTGTGCTGTGATGGAGTGGGCACAGGAAGTTAGAAAGTGGTCTGAATCCAGGATCCTCGTGTGCCACAGCCTGACTGCCCACAGATGGGAGGGAACATGGACAGAGAATGGCTGAATCACACCCCATGCCTATGATTTATATCAGCGTGACCCTGGCAGGTCCCATGGTGGGGAGGAGACAGATACACCATGCAGAGAGAGCTTAGGTATAGAGTTAATTTAGTGGGTATTGTGAAGGGCATAAGGGTAATGGGATGATAGAAAAAAGAGAAGTGGGGAAGAAAAAGGGGAGAAGGGAGAGGCAGAGGTTTCCTCTTCAGAAGAAGGACACACAGAGAGAGGTCAAGAGGAGATGTGAGGATAGCTTGCCTCAGAGGGAAGGGGATTGTGTCCTAAAGGTTGGGGGTGGGCAGAGCTTGTCTCTTAAAGGGGCAGGGTACCCAGGTGACAGGGCAGGCCAGCAGAATTATAGTAACAACAAGCATGGTTTTATTCTTAGAGATTACTTAAAAGAACAAAAATAATTGCTAGTACCTTCATTTTAATCATATTCATATAGGTAGGTACAATGTCATCTGAATAATAGGTAACAAAAATATTTGTGTTTGCTGGTAGTAATGACAATGATGGTATTATTGTTAGGTCCTGAAGCAGCCAGTTTCCTTTTGGGCATGTGTTTTAAGAGTTTGTGTCTTATGTCTTCTGAACAATTATAAAAATTAGTAGGACAGAATAGCAGAGCCAGAGAAGCTGTATGGGAGCCATTTGCTTGTTTAAGTGGCTAATCTCCTGAGAATTAGCAAAGCCCAAGCTGCATTAGTAAGAACAACATGGAATCTTGTTTTTCAGGATCTGCTTACCACACCGCATTAGGATGCTGTGAGGCAGCAGATTAAAAATCTGTTTCAAATTAAAACTAAAATATTTTTTTAATTTATTAGATTTAAAAAAAAACACCAATCCAAATTCCTACTCTCTCCCCTCCTCCCATTCCCTCCACACACCCTCCCACCCTACCCCCTCTAATCCTAAGAGGCATTTTGCTTTGTGGAAGGTCCAAGACCCTCCCTACTTCATCTAGGCTGAGCAAGGTATACAAAGAGAATAGGATCCCAAAAAGCCAGTACATGCAGTAGAGATAAATCCCAGTGCCACTGCCAATGGCCCCTCAGTCTGCCCCAGATAAACACAACTGTCAACTGCATTTAGGGGGACTAGTTTGGTTCTATGCTTGTTCCTTCCCAGTCCAGTTGGACTTGGTAAGCTCCCATTATCTCAGGTATACTGTTTCAGTAATTGTACCCTTCATGGTCTTGACATTTTTGCTCATATTCTCATTCCTTCAACTGGACCTTGGGAGATCAGTTCAGTGCTCCGATGTTGGTCTCTGCCTCTGTTTCCATCTGTTGTTGGATGAAGGTTCTATGGTGATATTTATGATGATCATCAGTCTGACTACAGGGTAAGGACAGTTTGAACACCCTCTCATCTATTGCTTAGGGTCTTAGCTGGAGTCATCCTTGTGGATTCCTGGGAATTTTTCTACAGCCAGGTTTCTTGTGAATCCCATAATGGCTCCCTCAATCAAGATATTTCTTTCCTTGCTCTTTTATCTGTCCTTCCTCCCTCTCAACAATTCCATTGCCTCAAGTTCTCCTCCACCCTCCCTTTATTTCCTCTTCTTCCCCTTCTCCCCTTCCTTTTTCCCTACCTCCCATGCTCCCAATTTTGTCAGGCAATCTTGTCTGTTTCCAATACTGTGTTGAGGGTTGGGTAGTGAACTGCTTCCCAGGGCAGGACATCAACACGCCTGCCTACTTCCTGGCTTGTCTTTATGCATGTCTCTAAATCCACTGGGCATCTTTTATCCTGAGGACACTGTTGTACTGAGCTTAGTGATAGAGATTTATACTCAAAGGTTTCATAATGTGTTTGTTTCCCTTCTTCTCTCCTACAACACACCTGCTTTGGACAACAGGTCTGATATTGTAGCCTCAAATTATGAATGCTTTTATCAACACAGGATACATCACATTGTTGAAATGCTTTCAACTCGTCTTTGTACTTGGAGAGGAAAAACCCACTTTATCTTAAACCTGACTGTGAGAGATCATGGGATTTGGAGTTAGAGATTCCTACTTCAAGTCCCTACTTTGCCATTTGTTAGGTCTCAGATAGGATTCGTGACTAACTTTACTTTTTTTGGCTGCTAAGCAGGGGAAAATACTTGCTGACATTTAAGGTGTTATGAGTGAATGACTGTATGACTGTAATATAGTCACTTGAAGTGTCAAGGTTGATAAGTGTACAACTTTTCTTAAATAGCATCATGATTTATGTTCTTAGATACATTCTTATCCAGTTGCCTATTATCTTATTTAATTTCTATATCTTCCTCAAGTAAGCACCATTAGTCTTGATCCAGAATATGGAGCTCACAGAGATGATCACTGTAGTAGCAGAGCTAGGATTTGACACCAGATTTTTAATACTCACATCAGCACCACTGTAGTGCAAATCTGTGCTCATCAGGGACTGATGGCCAAGGTAAGGTGCAGAAGGTGACGGGTGAAGGTGCAAGGGTTGTGCCTGGGAACATGACTGGATCTTAGCTGTGTGCCTTAATTTAAGGAAGCTATGAAATCATAAAGTTTGCAAAGTTCCAAGTAGAATCTGTGCTACTTAGTTTATGTCAACACGACACAAACTCAGGAAAAATGAACCTGAAGAGAATCGCTTCCATTGGACTGAAGATTTCTTGTTAATGATTGATGTAGGTGTCTATTCCACTATGCTCTTAAAGCTCCTCTCTGGGGAAGGTGGTCCTGCATTGTTTAAGAAAGAAAGCTGAGCAAACACCTTTATTCTATGGTATATGATTCTGTTCCAGGTTGAGTTTGTCGCTTCTCCTGCATCAGGAGGAACATGGGTGAACTGACACAGCAACAAAGTCATTTCACCTGTCCTCACCGCTCGGCAACAAATCACATACAATGTAAAATGTAGAAATCGCGTTTTCAGCTGGTCATAATTTAAATGAACAAGAAAATGGCCTCTTCCATTTCCAGACCCATTGCTTTATTGTATTCCTTCAGTCACACCTGACAGGCCTGCAGCACCTACTGAGCTAAACGCTTTTCTCATGTACTATATGTGCCCTGTGGCTTGCCACTAGGTATTTGAGGCTGTTGGGAATTCTTCATTCTCTCTTTTCTCACTGAAAGTGTGCAAGAGCATCTCTTTTCTAGGAAACATGAAGTTGGATAGAATATAATTGCCTTCTTATTCTGCTAGATTCTCTCCAAGACTTTAGAAAGATCTATACTCTTAACCTGAGGTGCTGAAGGAAGTAATTGCTTTGATAGTTCAGACTAGGGGAGCGTGCTGGGAAACAGCTCTGGTGAACTCAAAGTAAATAACACAGAGATTAAATGTCATAAACCTATTGTAGTTTGTGTTTATCAGAACTATTATAGTTCAGTGTATCTAAGGCTCAAAAGATTGAATTACAGTTTTGAGGTTAAAAAAAAGTCTTTTCTTTTTTTCTTCCTTCCTTCTGCTTTTTTCTCTTTCTTTCTTTCTTTCTTTCTTTCTTTCTTTCATCCCTTTATTTCTTTGACAGTTTCTCTGTGTAATACCCTGATTGTTTCGGAATTTGCTTTTTAGAACAGACTGACCTTGAACTCTCAGAGATCCTTCTGCCTTTGCCTGCCAAATGCTCTGAATAAAAGTATGTGTTATCATTGCCTGAAAAGTAAAAAACATTTCTCTTTGTCTTTTGTCCCATACACATTTCCAAGGAAATATTTTCTTATCTTGTTGCTCTTCTTACTAAATCAATGTCTACTTCTTTTATTGAAGTTCAGAAACTACAGAGACAAGCTGATAAAACAAGGTATAAACATGTAATATTAGAAAATACTATTGATGATTTTCTTCCCTTCCATCTCATTCACATATTTCTGTATTATTGTTGCTAGTCATAATGAAGACCAACATGGACTTGAATTGAGAGTTAGAATATTGAGAAGGTGAAGCACACAGACACAGTAAACAAACCTCACTTGTAGTTAAAATGATGAAATGATAACCTAGTGAAGATGGATGTTTTGCTTTTGTTCAGTTTTATCCTTTTTCTTTTTCGGTGGTAGCTTTTTATTTTGCATTATGTTTGTTCTAAACAGACTTGAGAAAGGAAAATACATTGGGGAATATTATTTTCAAGTGTGTGACTTTTGTTTATGCTGCATTTGTTTAGCTCTGTGAATCTGTGTTACTGTGCCTGTCTAAAACATCTAACATTCCTAATAAAGAGATGAATGGCTAATAGCAAGGCAGAAGCAAGGATCGGTAGGGCTAACAGGCAGAGCACACAAATAGAAGAAGAATTCTGGGAGGAGGGAGAATGAAGGAAAAGAGAAGAAGGAAAGGAGGGTGTCAGGGACAGCCATCCAGCCACCCAGTCAACCATAGAATAGGAAGAAAAGTAAGATATACATAAGTAAGAGAGACAAAATCCCCGAGGGAAAAAGGTAGATGGTATGAGTTATGTAAAGCTTGATTTGAAACAAGACAAACTAAGGCTAGGCATTTATAATTAAGAAAATCCTTTATGCAGTTTATTTGGGTGGCAGGTCACCAAGAGAGTAAAAGAAAATCAATCAACCAAAATTATTATCAAAGATTAAAGAAATACCAAAATTACTATCAGACTTATAGATCAAGGAAGTAAAATAATTTTGATATTTTAGAGAGGACAGGAGCCTAGTTCCTGACACTGAGTGTACTGGTGGGAGAATGAGCTCATCTTTTAACAGTAAATGCTATCCTTCCATGTACAAAACTGGCTGCAAAATGATGCTTGCCATCGTTTTGCCTGTCACCAATTCAAATTGCTACATTAGCTTTTATTGGCAACCACTGAGCTTAAACTAAAAAGCAAATTATTAGTTAACGAGTTAAAACTAAATTCTCAGCTGTACCCAATGATTCCTTGAAATTATTGAGTAGAATCTAACACTTCTCAGAAATTTGTAATTTTATGCTCTTTGTTCTTGCTAATCTCAATATTGATTGAAATGTGATTGCATATTTGGTTTCTGCTATGAAAGAAGGTGGATTTTTAGCATTAAATAAACTAAAATTTTCAGGAGGATGCCTATATGTTTTTCTTTGGGTTCACCTTCTTATATAGCTTCTCTAGGATCACGAATTATAGGCTCAATGTTCTTTATTTATGGTTAGAAACCAAATATGAGTGAGTACATCCCATGTTCCTCTTTTTGGGTCTGGCTTACATCACTCGGGATAGTGTTTTCTATTTCCGTCCATTTGTATGCAAAATTCAAGAAGTCATTGTTTTTCACTGCTGAGTAGTACTCTAATATGTATATATTCCATACTTTCTTCATCAGCATCAGACGGTGAAAGGAGACAGAGACAGAGACCCACATTGGAGCACCGGACTGAAATCTCAAGGTCCAAATCAGAAGCAGATGGAGAGAGAACACGAGCAAGGAACTCAGGACCGTGAGGGGTGCACCCACACACTGAGACAATGGGGATGTTCTATCGGGAACTCACCAAGGCCAGCTGGCCTAGGTCTGAAAAAGCATGGGATAAAACCGGACTCACTGAACATAGCAGACAATGAGGACTACTGAGAACTCAAGAACAATGGCAATAGGTTTTTGATCCTACTGCATGTACTGGCTTTCTGGGAGCCTAGGCAGTTTGGATGCTCACCTTGCTAGACCTGGATGGAGGTGGGTGGTCTTTGGACTTCCCACAGGGCAGGGAACCCTGATTGCTCTTTGGGCTGACGAGGGAGGGGGACTTGAAGGGGGAGGGGAGGGAAATGGGAGGCGGTGGCGGGGAGGAAGCAGAAATCTTTAATAAATAAATAAAATAAATAAACTAAAATTTTATATGTGTATCTTTAAAAGTTGACTACTGAGCAGGAAAGAAAAATTAGTTTTCTCTGAAAGTCTTCCTTGGATACACAAACCACAACTAAGGACGAACTCCCTGCTCAGCAATGGTACTTTCACATAGCCAACTGCAACTCCAGTTCCAGGGACCTGATGCTTTCTTGTGACTTCCTTGTGTCCCAGGCATGCAGGTGGTACACATACATACATGCAGGCAAAATACTCATACATACAAAATAAAATTAATAAATCTAACCTGTTTTGAAAAAGAGAAAGGTATTATGAAAAGGTTATTCACAGTGATAATTCTTGCAGTAACTTGTTTAAAGATCAGCAAGCTTTATTGTTCGTTTCTGTTTGAATCTGTAATAAACACAAGTTTAGAAAAATAAGAATAAGTGAAACACACTCCAAAGATTATTAAAAATCTCCTATGTAATATAGGAGGTAACCCAACTAACACCTCCCTTTCTTTCTTTTGACACCAGCCTGGTGAGTCAGGGTGATAATAAACTTGCAAATTATTCTTTCTTTTACAAACTCTTCTTAATTAAAGTATGAAACTACAGAATGTGTAAACCAAAGTATTTATATGAAATTTTTCTCAGAAATTGTCTGTGTCTCTGAGATTAACCTCCTGTCTGATAAATTTGGAATCACCTTCATACAAGTACAAAGATAAATGAGACTAGAATAAGATTTAACCAAGTTATAAGATGTTTCTAAATGATTTTCATGTGCCAGGTCATAAATTATTCTGAAAAATGAACATGAAAAACAGCTTAGGCAGCCAAGTAGACTGTCTAAGGAGACTGCTGTTCAGTTCAGTATAGGATCTTGTGAGAAAAGCCACAGAATATTCAATTTTTTATTATAATTTCTTTTCTTTCCTTTTTTGTTTTGGTTTTTCATTTGCTTCTTAAAACATTCTGCTTGCAATAAAATTACATATGTTTTCATAACAAAGTCAAAAAAGGTAGTTTAATTGAAGAATGTTTTTATGTTCTAGTTGTTTTTATGAGCTAGGATTATGATTGGTGCCACCCTGCGAGCTCCAGAGCTTTATGTGCCCATTGCTTTTATATTTTCAAAAATAGTTCTTTTCACTCATAAGGAAGAGAAATCAGAGCACACAGGTGTATATTTGAAATAACAAACACAAGAAAGGGTAACTGTCTCAGGCCTCTAAGATAAGATTTTTACAGAGAAATTTAGGTTCACAAATCAAGAGATTAAAAATATTTTAATTAAAAAAGTGTGTATAATATTAGCCTGGATGTATGCATGTGTGCCATGTGAGTGTTGGTGCCCAGAGAAGTCAGAAGAATGTGTCCAATCTGTTAGAACTGGAATTTTAGAGAGCTGTGAGCAGCCATGTGGGTTCTGGAAACTGAATCCAGGTCCTGTGCAAGAGCAGCAAGTGCTCTTAACTACTGAACCCTCTCTCTAGCCACTAAGACATTTATAATTGAATTTCAGCTCGAATAGGTAGAAATGTACATAAAATGGTCCTTCTGATTCACTTGCTGGAGTCTCCAGCCTCAGAGCTACAGAGTGTGACTCTGGAAATGCTGCCATCTGGAAGCTGGGAATTCTTGAAAACGGACAAACTGTGAGGTCATTAAGTCAGGCTCCAGAGATGCATTGCACAGCATGAATGGAAGTGTGTGCGACAGAGTGAGGAATACCCCTGCAGTCCGCTGAGAGAAACCTCTGAAGGCACCGGAGCTACCAGTGCCTTGAAGTCTTATCCCCAAAGCAGTGAGAGCATAAATGTCTGCTTCTGCAGCCACTCTGTCTTCTGAGCTGTGAGAAAATGAATGTTTGTTTTAAAACTTCCCTGACTGAACAGTTTAATTTTTGCTTGTTTTATGATAGCTCTAGAAAGTAAATATACTTTTCCTTGGAGTATAGAAGCAGATACAAAAGGCTAGTATTTCTTTCTTTGTTAATTCCACCCTGGGAATTGAACTCAGGGCCTTGACCTTGACCCACAATTCTCAGTTCAATGACAAGAAGAGTCATAAAGTCATAGGGCTTGTCATCTGTATTTGGGATGACTCATGTTTTGAATGTTTACATGCATGCATGCTAAGTATGTCAGATATATTGGCTGAATCTTCTTTGTAAACTCTAATGTGATCCAGACAACCCCAGCGAAGTGAATTCAGAGCTGAACGTGTACGTGGTGTGCATGTGTTATGGGTCTTATGTGTACCTGTAATAGATGAGCTTATGTTTACCTGTTAGCATAAGTGTGTGCAAATAAGCACACATGCACTCAGTTATGTCTCTCTGTATACTTTGTTATAAAGTCTATTCCAATAATTTAAAACAAAGAATGCGAAAATTTAGGAAATAAGTATATAATAGCTAATTGGATATGTGAGTTTATTTGTATGCAAGATTAAAATTAAAGTGTTGTAATTTATGTTCAGGTTTGTCCCAAATTTTTCATCATCTGAAGAACAATGGAAAATATGAAATTTTAGTTCGATTTGTTAAGAAATGAAATCTATGTGATTTTATTTTAATGGAGGAGTCAGTATTATTTAGGAAAGACTAGACAACAGTACTTAGAACTCATTCCTCCTTAGCTTAGGCTGCTGTGATTCAGAGACTGGCTTGCAGAGGCACCTGACACCTTGCAGTTTAGGAGCTATAAGTTTCTAGGCAAGTTACTTAACATCTCTGTTTTGTTTCTGCCTGTGGGGCTATTTATTCATAGCACCTGCCTCAGGGCTGTTGTTAGACTTGCATGTACTGATACATGTGTGCCAAATGGACAGAGCAGTCAGTGTGGATAAAGGACACAATGTCTTTATGAAGATAATTGCACCAACCTCCTACAGCTTCTTTAATGAATTGTTACAAGCTTGGATGCTTAAACAATCCAACTCTACCTCCTCCAGTTCTGTAGGTGAGAAACTTCACGTGGGTTTCAGTTGCCTGAAAGAGCGGTGTCCATGGAATTCAGTGCTCCCTTTCTGTGAGTTCTGGGAGGAAGGGTTTCTCCGCTCAGCTGAGCTGCTAGCAAAAGCCAGATCTTGTGGTTTAAGATTTGTGTCTCTGTGTTTCTTGCTGTCAGCAGAGAACTTTTTTCCTGTATCCCAGAGTTGCCACTTTTTTTGACTCATTGCCTTTCCCCATCCTATTTAAGAACAGCCAAGTCATCTTCAGATGGCATATCTATGCCCCTTGTTTCATGGTCATGCTTTTCAGGAAAGCAAGGGTTTTTTTTATATTATTAGATCAAACACAACCCTGTTTAAGCATAACTTGAAAGGTGTTAGTGACTGCCCAGTTGGAATCTTTGTGTTAGAGAGCTCATTAATATGTTTCCTTCAGCTGCATTGGGGAGGTGGTCTGGGGTAGAATGTTTCAGTTTTTGTGTATGTTTTAAAGTGAAAAGAAGAGAAGCAAGCCACATTAAGAGCTGTCTTGATTGTTATATTGAAAGGTATGTCCTCCAAATTTTATTATCATGAGATGATAAACATGATTTTTCAAAATAGGGTACAGTGGGGACTTATGTTTGTTGTTAAGGTATCAGTAAAGAAGATTAAATTTGATTACTTCAAGAGACATAATTTTTGCTCTTAATATGCAATGCCACTTTCAGGAACATTAAATGAATGTGTTTTCAAGTTATATTTAATTACAGACATTTAAATTTTATGTATTTATCAAGAATTTTTTTAATAGTTACTTATTTATGTTTTTCTTTTTTTTCACTTTCTTTTTTTTTTATTGAGAAAAGGGAAAAAAAATTCCTGCCTCCTCCCAGCCTCCCATTTCCCTCCCCCTCTGTTGCAGGAGGTCTTTCCGCCCCTCCAACCAATAACTGCTGAGATACCAGCCCACTGGGGCGTGGTTTCTCTCCATTCAAAAAGCTTCTACTTCCTCCGGTCACTCTCTTGGCTTCCTGCTCGTCTGGCGACTAGACTCCCTTTCTAGTTGTGCAGAGAGCTGTTGTCTGGGATCGTAATCTGTAAGTTTTTCCTCTTTAAATAAATACTACCCTAATAATAATAACTCCAAACTGGTGTGGCATTGTTCGTGGTTTACGCCTTTACCCCTCCTCTCACCCCTCTCACCCTCCCCCTGACTCCTCTCCCCCTCACTCTCCCGTCCAAAGAGCAATCAGGGTTCCCTGCCCTATGGAAAGTCCAAGGTCCTCCCCCCTCCGTCCATGTCTAGTAAGGTGAACATCCAATCTGGCTAGGCTCCCACAAAGCCAGAACATGAAGTAGGATCAAAACCCCGTGCCATTGTCCTTGGCTTCTCATCAGCCCACATTGTTCGTCATTTTCAGAGAGTCCGGTTTTATCCCATGCTTTTTCAGTCACAATCCTTCTGGCCTTGATGAGCTCCAAATAAATCTGCCCCACTGTCTCTGTGGGTGGGTGCACCCCTCATGGTCCCAACTTCTTTGCTCATGTTCTCCCTCCTTCCTCTCCTCATTGGGACCTTGGGAGCTCAGTCCTGTGCTCCAGTGTGAGTCTCCGTCTCTATCTCCATCCATCACCATATGAAGGATCTATGGTGATATGCAAGATAATCGTCAGTATTGGTATAGGATAGGGTCATCTCAGGTTCCCTATCCTCAGCTGCCTGAGGAACTATCTGGGGACATCGCCTTGGGCTCCTGGGAGCCACTCTAGTTTCAAGTCTCTTGCCAACCCTTAGGTGGCTCCCTTAACTAAGAATTGTGCTTCCATGCTCCCCTATCCAACCATCCTTCACCCCAGTCATCCTATTTCCGCAAGATCCCCCAGTCCTCCCCTTCTCATTTTTCTCTCCCCATCCCCCCCTTATCCCCATCCCCACCCACCCACAAGATCCCAATTTTCTCCCCGGCAATTTTGTCTACTTCCCCTAGCCAAGAGGATAATTATCTGTTTTTCCTTGGGTTCACTTTCTTATTTAGTTTCCTTGGCTTCACCAGTTATAGACTCTGTGACCATTATTTATGGCTAGAAATCAATTATGAGTGAGTACATCCCATGTTCCTCTTTTTGGGTCTGGGTTACCTCACTCAGGATAGTGTTTTCTATTTCCATCCATTTGCATGCAAAATTTTAGAAGTCATTGTTTTTTACCGCAGCATAGTATTCTAATGTGTATATATTCCACACTTTCTTCATCCATTCTTCCATTGAAGGGCATCTAGGTTGTTTCCAGGTTCTGGGTATTACAAATAATACTGCTATGAACATAGTTGAACAAATGCCCTTGTCATATGATAGGGAATCTCTTGGGTATATTCCCAAGAGTGGTATTGCTGGGTCCAGGGGTAACTTGATCGCGAATTTCCTGAGAAAACGAAACACTGATTTCCAAAGTGGTTGCACAAGAGAGCATTCCCACCAGCAATGGATGAGGGTACCCTTTCCTCCACAGCCTCTCCAGCAAAGGCTATCATTGGTGTTATTGATTTTAGCCATTCTGACAGGTATAAGATGATATCTCAAAGTTGTTTTGATTTGTATTTCCCTGATCGCTAAGGAGGTCGAGCATGACCTTAAGTGTCTTTTGGCCATTTTAACTTCTTCTGATGAGAATTTTCTGTTCAGTTCAGTGCCTCATTTTTTAATTGGGTTAATTAGCATTTTAAAGTCTAGTTTCTTGAGTTCTTTATATATTTTAAAGATCAGACCTTTGTCTGTTGCGGGGTTGGTGAAGATCTTCTCCCAGTCAGTAGGTTGCCTTTTTGTCTTAGTGACAGTGTCCTTTGCTTTACAGAAGCTACTCATTTTTAGTAGGTCCCATTTATTCAATGATGCCCTTAATGTCTGTGCTGCTGTGGTTATACATAGGAAGCGATCTCCTGTGCCCATCTGTTGTAGGGTACTTCCCACTTTCTCTTCTATCAGGTTCAGTGTGCTCGGACTGATATTGAGGTCTTTGATCCATTTTGACTTGAGTTTTGTGCAAGGTGATAGATATGGGTCTATTTTCATTCTTCTACAGGTTGACATCCAGTTGTGCCAGCACCATTTGTTGAAGAGGCTTTCTTTCTTCCATTGTATACTTTTATCTCCTTTATCAAAAATGAGGTATCATATGTTTGTGGGTTAATGTCAGGGTCTTCTATGCAATTCCATTGGTCGACTTCTCTGTTTTTATGCCAATACCACACTGTTTTCACTACTGTAGCTCTGTAATAGAGTTTGAAGTCAGGGATGGTAATGCCTCCAGAAGATCCGTTATTGTATAGGATTGTTTTGGCTATCCTGGGTTTTTTGTTTTTTCATATAAAATTGATTATTGACATCTCAAGATCTATGAAGAATTTTGATGGGACCTTGATGGGAATTGCATTGAATCTATAAATTGCTTCTGGTAGGATTGCCATTGTTACTATGTTGATCCTCCCAATCCAAGAGCAAGGGAGATCCTTCCATTTTCTGGTATCCTCTTCAATTTCTTTCTTCAATGCCTTAAAGTTCTTGTCAAATAGATCTTTCACTTCCTTGGTTAGAGTTACCCCAAGATATTTTATGCTGTTTGTGGCTATCGTGAAAGGTGATGCTTCTCTGATTACCCTCTCTACTTCCATATCCTTTGTGTATAGGTGGGCGAATGATTTTTTGGAGTTGATCTTGTATCCGGCCACATTACTGAAGGTGTTTATCAGCTGTAAAAGTTCTTTGGTGGACTTTTGGGGGTCACTTATGTACACTATCATATCATCTGCAAATAACGAAAGTTTAACTTCTTCCTTTCCAATTCGAATCCCCTTGATCCCTTTATGTTATCTTATTGCTATTGCTAGAACTTCAAGCACTATATTGAAGAGGTATGGAGAGAGTGGACAGCCTTGTCATGTTCCTGAGTTTAGTGGGATGGCTTTGAGTTTCTCTCCGTTTAATTTGATGTTAGCTGTCGGTTTGCTGTATATAGCTTTTATTATATTTAGGTATGATCCTTGTATCCCTAATCTCTCCAAGACTTTTATCATAAAGGGATGTTGAATTTTGTCAAATGCTTTTTCAGCATCTAATGAAATGATCATATGGTTTTTTCTTTCAGTTTATTTATATGATGGATGACATTGATAGATTTGCATATGTTGAACCAGCCCTGCATCTCTAGGATGAAGCCTACTTGATCATAATGGATAATTTTTCTAATGTGTTCTTGGATTCGGTTTGCCAGTATTTTGTTGAGGATTTTTGCGTCGATGTTCATGAGTGAGATTGGCCTGTAATCCTCTTTCCTGGTAGAGTCTTTGTGTGGTTTTGGTATCAGAGTAACTGTAGCTTTATAAAAGGAATTTGGTAATGACTCTTCTGTTTCTATATTGTGAAATACCTTAAGGAGTATAGGTATTAGGTCTTCTTGGAAGTTCTGGTATAATTCCGCGTTGAAACCATCTGGTCCTGGGCTCTTTTTGGTAGGGAGGTTTTTGATAACAGCTTCTAATTCTTCGCGACTAACAGGTCTATTTAGATTGTTCACCTGGTCCTGGTTTAACTTCGGTATATGGTACTTATCTAAAAAAGTGTCCATTTCTTTTACATTTATCAGTTTTGTGGCATACAGGCTTTTGTAGTAAGATCTAATGATTCTCTGAATTTCCTCTGTGTCTGTGGTTATGTCCCCCTTTTCATTTCTGATCTTATTAATTTGCATATTCTCTCTCTGCCGTTTGATTAGTTTGGATAGGGGTTTATCAATCTTGTTGATTTTCTCTAGGAACCAGCTTTTTGTTTCATTGATTCTTTGGATTGTTTTCTGTGTTTCTATTTTGTTGATTTCAGCCCTCAGTTTGATTATTTCCAGTCTTCTACTCCTCTTAGGTGAGTCTGCTTCTTTTTTTTATAGATCATTCAGGTGGACTGTTAGGTCTCCAATGTGTGCTTTCCCTGTTTTCTTTAAGTGGGTACTTACTGCTATGAACTTTCCCCTTAGGACTGCTTTCATAGTGTCCCATAATTTTGAGTAGGTTTTTTCTTTATTTTCATTGAATTCAAGGAAGACTTTAATTTCTTTCTTTATTTCTTCCTTGATCCAGGTGTGGTTCAGTAGTTGACTGTTCACTTTCTATGAGTTTGTAGGCTTTCTGGGGCTACCATTGTTGTTGAATTCTAACTTTAATCCATGGTGATCTGATAGGACACAGGAGGTTACGAATATTTTTTTGTACCTGTGGAAGTTTGCTTTGTTACCGAGTATGTGATCAATTTTCGAGAAGGTTCCATGAGCTGCAGAGAAGAAGGTATATTCTGTCCTATTTGGGTGGAATGTTCTATAGATGTCTGTTAAGTCCATTTGATCCATTACCTCCATTAATTCTCTTAATTCTCTGTTAGGGTTCTGTCTGATTGACCTGTCCATTGGTGAGAGAGGAGTGTTGAAGTCTCCTACTATTAGTGTGTGCGGTTTGATGGCAGCCTTGAGTTTTAGCCTTATTTCTTTTATGCACGTGGGTACTTTTATATTAGGGGCATAGATATTCAGAATTGAGACTTTGTCCTGCTGAATTGTTCCAGTTATGAGTATAAAATGACCCTCTCCATCTCTTCTGATTGATTTAAGTTTGAAGTCAACTTTGTTAGAGATTAATATGGCCACACCTGCTTGTTTCTTAGGTCCATTTGCTTGATAAACCTTTTCCCATCCCTTTACTCTAAGTAGGTGCCTGTATTTGTGGTTGAGGTGTGTTTCTTGTAAACAGCAGAATGCTGGATCCTGTTTTCGTATTGAATCTCTTAGCCTGTGCCTTTTTATAGGTGAGTTGAGTCCATTGACATTAAGGGATATTTATAACCAGGGGTTGTGAACTCTGGTCACTTTTTTAGTAGTAGAGTTTGTGTGTTTCCCTTCTTTGAGTTGTGCTGGTGAAGGGTCTCTAGATGTTTGAGTTATTGTGGTCATTGTTGGGCTCCTTGGTTTGTGATTTTCCTTCTATTACTTTCTGTAAGGCTGGATTTGTGGCAACGTATTGTTTAAATTTGTTTGTATCCTGGAAAATTTTGTTTTCTCCATTTATAGTGAACGAAAGCTTGGCTGAGTATAGTAGTCTGGGCTTGCAACCATACTCTTAGTTTCTGCAGTACATCTATCCAGGACCTTCTGGCTTTCATGGTTTCCATAGAGAAGTCAGGTGTAAGTCTGATAGGTTTACCTTTATAAGTAACTTGACCTTTTTCCTTTGCAGCTCTTAATATTCTTTCTTTATTCTGTATGTTTTGTGTTTTGATTATTATATGGTGAGGAGACTTTTTTTTTGGTCCAGTCTATTCGGTGTTCTGTATGCTTCTTGAACCTTCAAAGGAATATCTTCTTTTAAGTTGGGAAAGTTTTCTTCTATAATTTTATTAAATATATTTTCTGGTCCGTTGAGTTGTACTTCTTCTCCTTCTTCTATCCCAATTATTCTTAGGTTTGGTCTTTTTATTGTGTCCCAGATTTCCTGAATGTTTTGTGATGAGAATTTGTTGGTTTTGCTGTTTTCTTTGATCAGTGTGTTTATTTTCTCTATGGTGTCTTCAGTGTCTGAGATTCTTTCTTCCATCTCTTGTAATCTGTTGATAGTACTTGTCTCTGTAGTTCCTGTTCGTTTACCCAGATTTTCCATCTCCATCCTTCCCTCGTTTTTGTTTTCTTCATTACTTCCATTTCATTCTTCACGTCTTGAACCACTTCCATTATCTGTTTCATTGCTTTTTCTTGTTTCTCTTGGTTTTCTTGGGTATCTTTGAGCGATTTATTCATTTCCTCTACCTTTTTGTTTGTAATCTCTAATTGTTTATGGCAGTTTTTCACCTCCTGTTTAAGGTCTTCTATTATTTTCATATAATTCACTTTTGGGTCGATTTCTTCTATTTCTTCTAAAGTAGGGTGTACAATTCTTCTTATTTTGGGATCCCTGGATATTGTTGGTGACATGTTGCCTTTCAGATTGTTGGAGGAATTTTTGCATTGGCACCTTCCCATCTCTTCCTTCAAATGAAGCCAGGAGAGGACAGTTGTCTTGGTCAAGTCTTTGCTGTGACTGACTCTCTGGGTGTATCTCTTTAGTGTAGAAGTAGGAACTGTCCTGTCCTGATGGAACTCCTCAGCATACAGCAGGGCAGGGTTGGGGGGGTGCAAGGGGGCTGGGTCTTGCATAAGAAGGACAGCCCTGCAGAAGGAGGTGAGGAAGGGGGTTTTGATCTCTCTTCTTGGACAATCAGTCCCTGGATAGCATACACTCACCTGTCCTGATGGAACTCCTCAGCACCTAACCTGGCCCTGCAGGATGTAGTTCCTTGTCCCAGGCTGCCGCCAAACTCACTCAGCCCAAGATGGTTCTCCTGGTGCCTAGATCCACTCTCCTTGCTTGCTGGTTGGGTGTCTCGTAAACCAAGCGCCTACCCTGCTTGCTGCAGGCAGTTATCAAGAATTTTTAATTAACTCTGAAAAGTAATACATGGTTCAGGTATTTGGTAGACTAGCAATGAATTTGACCAGTCAAGGGTAGATTTACAATGAGACACTTGACATATTTATTGTACATACACATATATATATATATATATATATATATATATATATATATATATTTAATTGAATTTTTTTTTTTTGGTTTTTTGAGACAGGGTTTCTCTGTGGCTTTGGAGCCTGTCCTGGAACTAGCTCTGTAGACCAGGCTGGTCTCGAACTCACAGAGATCCGCCTGCCTCTGCCTCCCGAGTGCTGGGATTAAAGGCGTGTGCCACCACCGCCCGGCTTTAATTGAATAGTTTTATTTTCAAATGTCATACAATGTATTATGTGATAAACATCCCACTTGATCCCTTTATCTCTTCCAAGAGCCACCCACCATCCTACTTACCTAACCTCATGTCCTCCCTTCATAATTTAGTGGCTTAGACTCTAATTTGTACTTTTGGAATATTTCTAGATGTGTAGCGATTCACTAGATCTTTTTTGATGCACCTGGAAGCTCACACATAAAGAAAATTGACTTTCCTTCTCACAGAAACCATCAACTGTTATAGCTCCTCGGGTAGTGGTGTTAGTCATGGACCCCTTTCCCATTCTCTACTCGATTGTTCATTGGCTTGATTTGTATAGTCACCCATAGCTGCTATGACTTCATGAGTGCAGTGATCTTATTATGTCCAGGAGATACTGTTTTTCTCTAGTCTGTTCATACTCTAGTTCTTACAATATTTCAAACCCCTGTTCCATGATGGTCTTCAAGCTTTAGGAAGGGATGGGATATAAATATTCCATTTGTACCTGAGTATTCCACTCAATGTGTTTTTACCATTTATGAGTTTCTGTGTTAACCAGCATCTACTGTAAAAATAAATTCCTCTATAGGTGGAATGGATTTAGAGGTTAGTTGATACAATGTTGATTCAGCATAATAGGAGTAGGTTTTAATCCTATGGGACCTGTGAGAACCAACCATAGTTTTTGACCAGGCTTTTAGTACCAGACATGCATTTCGTCCCGTGGAATGACTTTAAATCATCAGAAAATTGTTACTTATAATATATTATGAATTATAGCATTACTTTAAAAAATTTATTTCTACAACATTTGTATTGCTATTGAACCTATGGGCATTTCTTTTGGCATCAATTGTAGTTTCAGTTCACACACACAGGGTACACAGCATCAATTGTAGCTTCAGTTCACACACACAGGGTACACAGCATCAATTGTAGTTTCAGTTCACACACACAGGTACACAGCATCAATTGTAGTTTCAGTTCACACACACAGGGTACACAGCATCAATTGTAGTTTCAGTTCACACACACAGGTACACAGCATCAATTGTAGTTTCAGTTCACACACACACAGGTACACAGCATCAATTGTAGTTTCAGTTCACACACACACAGGTACGCAGCATCAAGGTAGCGTGGCTATATTTAAACATCCATTTGTCTGTAGTTACTTACTTAAAAATTAGTTTTTGGTTCAAAACTTAGGAAATATTTCATACTACTCTATGTATTGAAAATCATTTGATGCATATACAGATAAAATGTCTTGTCATTGTTTAAATAATTATTAGTTGTCTCTAATACACAGTACATATTTAATGTGTTGGGCACTGTATGAAGTGCTCCATGATAATGACAGTGCTCATGAGCCAAATACTGTAATTTTGAGGAAGCTGAGATTTAACAAAGTTAGTATATCAAATCTTAAGTTTGGAATACAAATTTAGGAGGGTCGTCTTATTTACTATGTTGTACTGTCACTGTAACTGTGACTACTAATGTAAGACGTGACATTGCATTGGCTTGAAAGTGAACACAGAGAGGAAATGTTTGTTATAAGAGCAGAGTAGATATGTCTAGATATTTCCTAGATATATTAGGCATAACAAAACAACAAGAAAATTCCCCCCTCTGTCTCTCCAATTAGCAGATGGCTTGTTTGTACAATTTTTATAGTAGTTCTACATTGATTCATCATAAATAATTAGACAAAGCACATTACTCCACAACCTAGTCAAAGTCAGCTTGACTGTATTTATTTGTTGAATATGAATTTTGACATTTGGGGACCAAGTCACATTGCTGTGGAATAAGGCTTTTGTACACTGTAAAGATTTGTCACTCATACTGGTTTAATAAAATGCTGATTGACCAGTAGCCACGCAGGAAGGGTGGTGCAACCAGAGTAAGAAAATTCTGGGAAGAGAAAAGGCAGAGAGATGCAGTCACCAGTCAGACATTAAGGAAGCAAGCCGAGAGTGCCTCACTGGGAAAAGATATCAAGCTACATGGATAATCATATACAAGAACTATGGGTTAATTTAAGTTGTGAGAGGGAGTTAGTGATAAGCCTGAACAACAGACCAAACAGTTTATAATTAATATAAGCCTCTGTGTTTCTTTGGGATGAAATGACTGTGGAACCAGGTAGGACAGAAACTTCTGTCTACATCACATCAGTCACCAGATAGGAAGTCAAGTGAAAGGTTCCTTAATGCAAAGGGAATTTCCCCTTCAGAAACAACAATGTTGATAGTTTCTTCTCTGAACCTGAGGAAATGGCAAAAAAGATACAATGAAGTCTTGATGTCAGTAAGGTAATAGAGATTTCTGAAAAGTCAGAGGGCAAGAATTCACAGTCTTAGTGACAGGATAAGGGGGCTTGTTAAATGGAAAAATTTGGCACTTAAGTAAGATTAACCTGGCATTTGAGAAGGGTGATTTGTGAAACTGTTATAGCTTGATTAAAATATTTTGTGATGTATTTAAATTCCCTTCACTTTGATTTTACATTTTCTAAGCAACCTTCTAATCTTAATTTGCTTTTCCATGGAAGTTTCTCTAATAAGTGGCGAAGGTTCATTCTAGCTGACAAGAGCATTCTTCAGAGTGAATTAATAAACTGTCACTCTGATGTGTATGTAAATCAGTCTCTGCTGTTAGGTCACAGTGAACCATGAGGCCTGTTTGCTTCCATGTAAACTCATAAATAGAGATTCAGAATATCTTGAGGCCAATGGCCAGAGTCAATTTACACCCTAGAGGGTGAATTTGACATTCTGACAGGAATACAGGTATTAGGTCATTAATTAGTCCCTAGCAAATGCTTTCTGGTTCTTCCTACAAGCCAGATGCTGCTCCACACACCATAACCTTTGAATCCAGGAGAGTAGAAGGACATATACTTCAAGAAGGGATACACAATAATTTGAAATGCTACAATATAGCAGTACACATAAACATAAATAGATGTGAAGAATATAGGATAGAGACAGATATTAGGAAAACATTAAAATTAAATGATACAGGAAACCTGGAAACTTTCTGATAGTAAAATATTTTTTGCTCATTTAACTTATGAAACAGCAGTTCACTTGTAACTGCTATTATGCTCAAATTTCTGTTTCAACTTTGGTATACTTGGAGCCTAGTTTTAAATGGCCATTTGAGGAAGAGAAGGATGCTAGTGTAGACAAGGAAAAGACTACTTTTATAGGGGATGAGGGAGTTAGTGAATGGCTAAGTTATATGGGCTATGCACAAACACACACACACATACTGGGAGGGGGTGGGCATAGGGAGATATTGAAATAATCTTGGTAAAATGACATGGGTGTTATAAGCTAGAATGGTAGCATCAGTGATAAATTGGACTTTGAAGACACGATAATTTATGAATGATTTGATGATTGATATATTAAGGACAAGAATCCCTTGCAATACCTAGAATATGTGTAATGTACTTCATCAGTGAGAAGAAGAGCTGATGTCAGTGTTTGAGACTTTCAAATATAGAGTCTTAATTGCTACTCAGCAGGGAAAACATCCTTTTGAGTATATGAGCATGGAGATTAGGGAATCCAGTCTCATGTGCTAAATTTAGGAATAAAAATAGCATGATGATATTGGAAGTCTACTTCTTATATGATGCATAAGTCTAGGTGATAACACATTATTAGATTGTTAGACTGCCATCCACACTAAATACTGTAAAATTGAATACTAAAATTATAAATGGCAATAAACTAGCATGAACATGTACCATCTGATCCTACCACAGTTGTAGATATGAAGAAGAGGTCTACAGGCTGTGCATTGAGAAATTTTCTTTCTTTCTTTTTTTTTTGTTTTTTTTTTTTGAGACAGGGTTTCTCTGTGGCTTTGGAGCCTGTCCTGGAACTAGCTCTGTAGACCAGGCTGGTCTCGAACTCACAGAGATCCGCCTGCCTCTGCCTCCCAAGTGCTGGGATTAAAGGCGTGCGCCACCACCGCCCGGCCATTGAGAAATTTTCTATTTCTGTATTGAGATATTTATGAAGGATTAGCAATGAAAATTATGGACAGAATCCCAAGGAAGAAGAGTGTTCCATAAATTCTGAAAGCCAAGTATTCATGACAAAAATAACAGCACAATTTGTATATATATTCTGCTGAGATATTAAATCTAATGCAGTTGCTTAATTCATCACTAAGATAAGGCACAAATATTTATGACTTCCTAAAATTAAATTGACAGATAGAGTAAGTAGTAACTTAATGAAGGCCTAATGGGGTCATTCCAACAGAGGGTGAGATGATCAAATGTGGAAAAGTCCATATATAATACTCTTTACAAGAGTTTGCTACAACAGAGAATAAAAAGTGATAGGAATAAAGAAACCAGAGTGAAAAGTATACTTTTTGGGAGTTGTTTCTGTTTTTAATTTTCATGTGTTTCTGTATATATGCATGTATATAGGCGTGTGTGTGTGTGTGTGTGTGTGTGTGTGTGTTTGCACGTGCCCCTGCATGTGGGCGCACAGGCTCTTGTAAATGCATGTGGATGCGTAGGCACGTAGAAGCCTGAGATTAACATCAGGAATCATCCTTGCTGTGGGACAATGGTTTGCACCCTATCAATTGTATTTTAATAAAATGCTGATTGGCCAGTAGCCAGGCAAGAAGTGTAGACAGGATAACCAGACAGGAAGTAGAGGCAGGTCAATGAGAACAAGAGAATTCTGAGAAGAAGGAAGTCCTATTCTGCAGTAGTGACCCAGCCACAGAAGAAGCAAGATGTGACTGCCTTGCCAAATAAGGTACCAAGCCACATAGTTAACATAGACAAGAATAATATAAGTTATAAGAGTTAATAAGAAGTCTGAGGTACTAGGCCAATCAGTTTATAACTAATGTAAACTTCTGTGTGATTCTTTGGGATTTAACAACTGCAAGAATGGGGCAGGACAGAAACCTTGGTTAACGCATCCTCCATCCCTCTTTTGCTTTGTTCACTGAGCAGTATCTCACAGTCATACTCGGAGCTCAACTATATAGATTGTCTTGCTTGCTATGAGGTGTCTGATCCCAAGAAATCCCTTTTCCCAAAGTCTGGCATTTAGAGAAAACCCAACATCCCCCTCAGGGACATGAGAAACTTAGTCTCTACATGCTAAAAGAAAACATTCTCTTTATCTTTGTCAAAAGGAACTTATGAGGTATTGTTGAATAGAGATGAAAAAGAAAAATAAAGAAAAAATATGACATTCATGCTCCAAATCATATTCAATAAATGTAAAAGAGAGTGTATAAATATTTGGGAATTAACAGAGAGCATTTTGGAAAAAGAAGACAGCATTGCTAAGTGATATTCTTGAATCACAGTGAGAATCAGGAGTAGTTTTGAGAACAGCAATCAGAACCAGGCCATGCTGCAGAAACCAAGCATACAGTAAATTTCTCATTCTGAGGAACAGAAAGTATATTTGAAGGAGGATCCTATAGGATCAATGCATATCCCTACTACAGGGACAAAGGAGCATGGGTAGGGAAAACAATACTAGGAAAGAATCTTGATTATTTACAAACTGTTAATTAACCCCACCGTATATTATATTTATCTCATGGTAGGAGAAATCTTTTTCCATAGCAATTACTATCATGATGGAGGATAAGATGATGCCTGTCTCCCAGCCACTTTTTGCTTGTCTTCGTGGTTATTTGTGCAAATGTTATTTGTCAGCTGATGATGAAACAAAATCACACAAGCTGGATATGCTATGACACTCAAAGCCTTGAAGGCCTTATGATCAGAACTGGACATTCGTGGATTGTGTAAACTCTGATCAACCATGACAACCGATGGGTTCTTCCCACTGTTTTACGGATGCTATTGGGAAACTGTATACATTATGGCATATGTTTAATTTTGATGAGAAAGTATCATTCAAAGATACTTAAACTACACTCTGTGAGATAACATATAACTTTACTTTTAACATGACTATTTGATAATACTTGTGGAAAGTTTTACACTAAGAAGTAAAGTTAATATAACTTGTCTTGTGGTGTCTCACATTCCTTGATTCATAATCTCAAGGCTTCCTTAGCTTTATTTTGCTTATGGAGCTAATAGTGTATAGAGGAAAATGAATATTGAGGTTTTCACTCAAGCTCTATGAAATATAGTTTTTCTCACTGTCTGTGATGACTATTCATGGTTTTCAATTTGACCATATCTGGAATTAACTAAAACTCAAGTAGTTAAGTATTGTATGTGGGGACTTTTTCTTTATTAAATTATCTGAAATGGGAAGATCCACCAAAAATCTGGATACTTTGAGGTCAAAATATCTATCAAAACTCAGGGCCACACCTTTTGTTGGCAGACTATATAAAGGACACGGAAGAAGGAATGTATTTCTTTTTTCCTGTTTGTCCTCCCCTGTAGGTGAATTTTTTTTATCCTGTCTGCCTGCTCCCAAATAACCAACACAGAGGCTTAATATTGCTTATACATGCCCAGCTGATAGCCCAGGCTTGTTACTAGCTAACTCTTACATTTAAATTAACCCATATTTCGTATCTATGCTTTGTCATGTATCTCATAGGTTGTTACTTCATTTTCTACATTCCCTACTTCTCTACTGCTGGCTGCCTTCTCCCCTAACTCTTCCCTTATTCTTCTCAGTATCCTCAGTGTGATTGTTCTGCCTAACTTTATCTTGCCTTGCTATAGGTCAATCAGCATCTTTATTTACCAATGACAGTAATATATATTCACAGTGTACAGAAGAATTATGTCATAGCACTAATTCTCCTTGGTGTTAGAGCTTACTTCTTCAGGATCTAAGCATAAGCAAAAGACCAGCTGAGACATCCAACCTTGCAGACTGAACAACTACTGGATTCTTGAACTTTCTATTGGTGGAAAGCCATTGTTGGCCAGCTGGACCACAGCTTGTAAAATTCTAATAAATCCCATATGCATATGTGTATTTATATGCCTTCACACATGTATAAATATTTATCCTTTCAGTTCTGGTCCTTTAGAGAAACCTGACTAACACACTAACTTCATTCTATCAATGTCTAGAACTCTCCAATGTAACTGACATGGGATAGCTTTATTTTTGCTTAAGTAACCTGAGATAATTTTTATTTTAGTTTTGAAATACTATTCAGAGTTGACTTCTTGAACATTCACAATGTTTTTAACTTTCTGGAGTATTTTGAGGTAACCATTCCATAAATTATATTAAAAGATAGACCAGTTTTACAATGAAACAGTAGGCATAAAATAAAAAAAAATTCTTCAACTGTGAATATGACGCAGATCTCTAGGGCAATAGAACATCTGTATGGGCACCAAATTCCAGAGGATTGAACTGAAAGGGTTTGTCTTGTTCTGATCCTGAAAATGTAAAAGATATAAAACTCTGCAAAGAAAGTGCAGCCTTGCCCTTTAACTTGTTCTTATACCAAATCTGAGAGATGTAACATAAAATCAAAAATAGCTATGATTGAGGATGTTCATAACTTATTCATCTGGAAAGCCTCAGAGCCCTGATGTTGAGAGATTGGAAAAAAGACAGTAAAAATGTTAGAGACTAAATTCTTTGGTGTCCCCTCCAAGCTTCTTCAGTCAGATGGAATATATTTAATTGCATTTTATTTGTTTCTTTTGCTTCTAGATTCTGGAAAATTCCAGAAACTTTCCTTAGACTAATATAGAAACTTGTTTTATTTTATTTTTATTTTTTTAAATAAAATCAGACAGAAAAATAAATATCCATCATAAAATATGAGTGTGAGACAAAAAAATTATGAAACTGCATCATTGATGTTATGTATGTAAGGAATTTGATTTCAAGTGTAAGGAGTAATTCACGTATACATTTTGTAGGATGTTTTGGAAGGAATTAGCTTTAGGCAAACATTTATAAATGGATGTATGTTCCTCTGCATGCTATGAAAATGTTTTATTGTCATTGGTTAGTAAAAAAGCTACTTTGGCTATGGCAGAGCAGAATACAGCTAGGCAGAAAAGCTAAACTGAATACACAGAGAAAGAAGGTTGGTTGAGGGATACAAAGGCAGCCACTGGAGAAGCAAGATGTGTAGTAATAAGCCATGAGTCTTGTGGTAAAATATAAACTAATAGAAATGGATTGATTTAAGTTGTAAGAGCTAGTTAATAATAAGCCGAAGCTGATAGGCTAAACAATGTGTAATTATTATTAAGCCTCTGAGTGGTTATTTTAAAAGCAACTACGGGACCAGTTGGGATAAAAAAAGCTCCAGTTACAATAAATAATATAAGTTAAAAGCAGTTCTCTTTAAAATTAGGTAGAGGCAGAGACAGTCTGGAGGTACTGCTTTCAGCATAAGAAGATGGCAAGGGCTAATCTCGAAGTCAACTTAGTCAAAAGTAGCATCGAGTGAGGATGCATAAACAATAGAAATTGAACTTCACAGAAGATCTAACATTGCTGTTGTGACTGTAGCAGATATTTTATCACTCATTAATAACGCAATTGAGATTATTTAAATTATTTAAACAAAATAGAGGAAGATATTATAAGTTTTTTTTGTTTGCTGTAATTGTTCACAGCACACAACCTGGAATCCCATAGCAAAGTGTCTCATTAAGGAACTCTTCACATTGAGTTGGCTTGTGGTTTTGTGTGTGTGGAATTTTAATTGTAACCAAGTCAATTAATTTGGTATGATTCAGACCACTGCACCGTTAGCTAGGCAGAGGGTTCTGAACTGAGTAACCACAGGGAAATATACCTGAGCATAAGCAAGCAAGTTAGCCAACTTTTTCCTTTGCACTGGACTACAGATGTGAGGTGAGCAGCTGCTTGAAGTTTCTGCCTTGGCTGCTCTTCAATGGTGGACTGTAACCTGGAATTCTAAGCTGAAATTATTTGTCATGGTAACAGAAATGAAATGAGAATAAACCTTATGGGAAGGGAGACTAAACCTTATTCAACTTATCCTTAGCACAATGTCTAATGAGTTGTGGGTACTCCATGAGCATTAAGACAAACTAAGCAATCATACAGGATAAAGTAGGGCTTGATTCATGCTGCCAAATTACTTTCCCCAGTTCTTTAGTAAAAAATGAAAGTATATGCTCTTTGAAAATGAATTTATACTTTTCTTCCTTGTGGCATGTGACTTATGTGCAATATCTTTCATGGGTAAGTTCGCTGTCTTGGAAAATGAATGCTATAGTTTTCTTTATAAAAGGAATTTGTAATATGATCCTTTCATATTCATTGAATTCCTTATGTCAGAATGTATTGACATATATTTTATGACTAGATCGTGGATAATTTTAATCTACAGATGGTAGCGGAACAGACTGCTTGCTAACCACATTTTTGAAGCAGGTTTACATTGGCATCATCAGGCACTTTCTGCAATGAGAAAATGAACATCTTCTGAAGATCTTCTCTTGCTTCAGGACAACAGTGTAGAGCTAGGGTCTAACTAATTCTTTATTGTCTTTGTTCTTCCCTTTCAACATAGGGGGCTCAGAAATGCCTGGTGATAGATGGACTGTGGCCTACTGCTCTTCCTTGGCCAAACTCCCCTTCCAGGGAGAAGCTTCTCTGATGATGCCTGAGCAATCTGGAGTATAGAAGTGCAGCAGAATCTTGTTAGGATTCATTTTTATTGCTACTTGCTTTAGCAAAACAGTAGTATTTGATTTTACCCCAGATCCATGGCAATCTAGTCTCAGGTTCTTGGTCATCCAAAGCAATGTCTGGTACGGGTTCTGTTTCATGGAGTGGTCTTAATTCCAATTAGATAGTGATTGGCTAACCCCATGATTCTTTGGGCTCACTGTTACACCAGTATATCTTGCAGGTATGTCACCATTGTATATTGCAATATTTGTGTCTGGGGTGGCATTTATCTTTCTCCTCTGGTGGGTGTGCAGAGAACCTTCCTGGACCAAGAGCACTAGTCAGCAGTGGTAAAGGCTCTAGGTAGGCACCAGTTCTTCTTCTCCATGTTCAGTGAGTTACATAGGTGTTGTCTTTAGCAACGGGGCTTGACCATCAGTCTTCACAGTGCAATCAATGGTCTTGGCAATCCCTTGTCTGTTCTAGAGTTCCTATGGCGCCCCTTTGGCCAACAACTCATTTAAATGTAACCTATTCCACGCACTGAAGGTTTCATTTGGTAGTTAGAGATGTCTAGTCCGGGCTTTGTCTCCTCTGTTATTTGGTAATTCAAATCTATATTTCTTTCATATATGTATATATTTAATGAGCTTCAACTATATTGAGCTTCTCTATATCCATCAAAATTGCCCTTCATTTTAGCTGTCTCTCATATTGCCTCTCTTACCTTGCAATTCTCCCTCCCCATTTGATCCTCCCATTCCTTCTCCCATCCCCAGTTCTTGTCAATTCATAATTATCTATTATATTTCCCTGTTCTTAAAAGAGTTTCTCCTCTCTTCTTAGTCTCTTACTCTTCTCTGGTTATACAGATTATAGGATGCTTATCACGGACTTAAGAGACATAGTCATATAAACAAATACATCCCACATTTGTCTTTTGGCGTCTGAATTACCTCATTCAGTATGTTTTTTTTTTCCTTGCTCCATCCATTTATCTTTGAATTTCATGATTTTTTAACAACTAAGTATTATTACACTGTGTAAATGTACCACATTTTTTTATCCATTCATCCATAGATGCCTAGGTTGTTTCCAACTTCTGGTTATTACAAATGCAACAGCATTTAACATGATTTAGCAAGTATCTCTGCAGTTGGGTGAACTGTCCTTTAGTTATATGCCCCAAGAGTGGTATTGCTGGATCTTGAGGTAGATATATTCCCAATTTCCTGAGGAACCTCTAAGTTGATTTCCATCGTGACTATCCAAGTTTGTATCCCAAATACCAATGAATGAGCATTCCTTGTATTCCATGTCCTTGCCAGCATGAGCTGTCATTTGCCTTGTTGACCTTGTAAAGATTGAGATCTCAAAGTAGAATGACTAAAGATATTGAATATTTAATTGATTCTCAGATATTTGTTTTTCTCCTCTCTTGAGAGCTCTTTGTTTAGATCTGTGTCCAGTTTTTGATTGACTTGTTTTCTTGGTGTCCAGGTTTTTTTTTTTTTTGAGTTCCTTATTTTATTTACTAATCCTCTATTGGATAAATGTTTTCCCACCCTGTAGGCTGCCATTTGTCTGAATGATAATGTCCTATGCCATGAAGAAGCTTCTCAGTTTCATGATTCCCTTTGTACCTGTGCTAATAGTGGCTTTTTGCTAAATAATATTATTCTCTTAACCAACAAATCAAGCTTAACAATCTAGACATTTTGACATCCCTAGTCCCTTATATTCACTCCAGTCTTAGTTTTCATTAGGAATTCATACCAACTAAATGTGTTGATGTTTGAGGATATTTAATTTCTTAATGAAACACATACATGTTTATAAATTAGTTGAATCCTATGACTAATCCAAATGATTTTTAAAAAATAAATAAAAGCATTTCAACTCCTATAGTATAAAATTCATGCTCTGACATCAGTAAGGCTTTACCACCTCAGGTGGAAAGGGACAAGCAATGAAGTGAGGAAGCCCGGATGAGACAGAAATAATAGAATCAATAAGAAGTGATATTAAAGCAATTCCATATTTATTTCAGGTGTTCAAGAAGCTGGGTTAAGAGCAGTTATTCCAGTCATCAAATAGGTCAAGTTTACATGGGGTGGATGTGAGCAACACAGAGCAGAAACTGGTGGAGTGTGATTTTTACAGGATATGAACAGCGCAGGGAGAATCTGGCAGGTACGGTGTTTATAGCAGTGTGGATAATGCAGAGCAGAAGCTGACAGAGTACGATGTTTACAGGGGTGAGAATAGTGCAGAGCAGAGGCTGACAGAGTGGTGTTTAAAGGGATGTGAACAGTGCAGAGCAGAAGAGGGTAGAGTGCGATGTTTACAGGGGTGTGAGCAGTGCAGAGCAGAGGCTGACAGAGTGTGATGTTTACAGGAGTGTGAATAGTGCAGAGCAGAGGCTGACAGAGTGTGATGTTTACAGGGGTGTGAGCAGTGCAGAGCAGAGGCTGACAGAGTGCGATGTTTACAGGGGTGTGAGCAGTGCAGAGCAGAGGCTGACAGAGTGTGATGTTTACAGGAGTGTGAATAGTGCAGAGCAGAGGCTGACAGAGTGTGATGTTTACAGGGGTGTGAGCAGTGCAGAGCAGAGGCTGACAGAGTGTGATGTTTACAGGGGTGTGAGCAGTGCAGAGCAGAGGCTGACAGAGTGCGATGTTTACAGGGGTGTGAGCAGTGCAGAGCAGAGGCTGACAGAGTGATGTTTACAGGAGTGTGAATAGTGCAGAGCAGAGGCTGAGAGTGTGATGTTTACAGGGGTGTGAACAGTGCAGAGCAGAAGCTGGTAGAGTGAGATGTTTACAGGGGTGTGAACAGTGCAGAGCAGAGGCTGACAGAGTGCGATGTTTACAGGGGTGTGAATAGTGCAGAGCAGAGGCTGAGAGTGTGATGTTTACAGGGGTGTGAACAGTGCAGAGCAGAGGCTGACAGAGTGCAATGTTTACAGGGGTGTGAGCAGTGCAGAGCAGAGGCTGACAGAGTGGTGTTTACAGGAGTGTGAATAGTGCAGTGCAGAGGCTGAGAGTGTGATGTTTATAGGAGTGTGAATAGTGCAGAGCAGAGGCTGAGAGTGTGATGTTTACAGGGGTGTGAACAGTGCAGAGCAGAAGCTGGTAGAGTGAGATGTTTACAGGGGTGTGAGCAGTGCAGAGCAGAGGCTGACAGAATGCGATATTTACAGGGGTGAGAATAATGCAGAGCAGAAGCTGGTAGAGTGATGTTTACAGGGGTGAGAATAATGCAGAGCAGAAGCTGACAGAGTGATGTTTACAGGGGTGAGAATAATGCAGAGCAGAAGCTGGTAGAGTGTGATGCAAAGAGGGAGGGAAACTCTAGCCTTTCAACTCAGACCCTTACCCTGTGAACACAACTGTAGAACACAAAAGTTTACTGAAAAGAATTTAGCACCAAAAGGGAAACATTCTAGAGAACTCATAGCATTAGTCCCATTAGAAGTATTTTCATGGTGATCTGAATCTAAGCAAAGAAATGCAAACCACCGGAGACAGGAAACATATGAGACTGAAGTGGTTTCCTGCTGCAGGGAAAGCTTCCAATTCAATTTCACGAGGAAGTCCAGCTTTCCATGCTAGACTCAGACATAGACATGTACCAGGTACTCAGTTCCTTTGGACAGCAGAGGGAGAACAGTTTGGTTTAAAATATAGTATGTGTAAAGCTAACTTATGGGTTTCCTTATAGTCAGAAAAATAAAATATAAAGGGAAATGGACGGTCTAATGATCCCTGATGTACAATTCTCCTCTCTATACTGTGAATATGTTTTATTATCATTGATTAATAAAGAAACTGATTTGGCCTATGGCAGGGCAGAATATAGGTAGGCAAAAAAGCTAAACTGAATGTAGGGAGAAAGAAGGCAGAATCATACAGATACCATGTAGCTGCTTGGGAGAAGTATGCCAGAATCTTACCAGTAAGACACAGCCTTGTGGTAATACACAGATTAACAGAAATGGATTAGTGTAAGATGTGAGAGCTAACTAGTAACATGTCTCAGCCCTTGACCAAACAGTGTTGTAATTAATATAGTTTCTGTGTCATTATTCAGGTCTGAGTAACCGAGAAACTAAAGCACAGTTTCTGCTTACATGTCCCTGATAAATCACCAGCATGAGAATTATCTGGTCTTTTGTTTCATTTTGTTTTTCTTTGAGATAGTGTTTCTCTGTGTAGACTTGGCAGTCCTGGCACTAATACTGTAGACCAGGCAGGCTGGGCTTGAACTCAGAGATCTGTCTGCCTCCTGAGTGCTGGAATTAAAGGAGTGTGCTACCACCTCTGGGCAATTATCTGTTTTTGACCATGTGTTGACATGACAGAATTGGTTATTACTAACACAATTGAGGTCAAATATGTCTTTTTGGAAGAGTGTGGTGAGGCACAACATATTTGTTGCTGTTTTCTGTGAAGGTACAAGTTTCATTTTATACTAGCATATTGAATTTATCTTGAATATTTGACAGATTTTTCCCTATAAGCTTTATGAAGACCTGTGAAGTTAGCATCACACATTTATATTTGATAAGGCAATATTTCTCATAACAAAGCTCATGAATAAATTAGTACATGGGGTATAAAAGTGATTTCATTATGTGTTTCAATAAAGCATACCAGCAACCTAAACTATCTTCTAGTTACTATCACAAAGGCTTTAAATTTAGATTATTTTTCTAAATTAACAATAATTTGTAACAAATAGCAGCTTTTGCTAGAGAAAAGGCTGAAATTATTCCAATATCTCTGATGTGTGAGAGAACATCAGGAATGTTTATCATCAGACTGCAGGCCAGGAAATTTACAGCAGCTGAACATCAGGCCATCATCAATATTTCAATCATAATTTCTTTTATTTATTCTTGTGTTTGGGTATGAGTATGGGTGTGGGTGTGCATTTGCACACACAAAATTGCATCTGTGCATATTTTCAATAAGCGTGCATACTAATGCATGGTATTTGTGTGGGTGGATTTGGTTGTAGGTTCATGTGTGCAAAGCACCTATTTGAAGGTCCGAAGAAAATCTTGGGTGTAGGGTCTCTCATTAACCTAGAGTCTGACCACAACAGCCCAGCTCGCTAGTTTACAAGCTTCCATAGATCTGTTGATCTCTGCTCTCATCTTGCGAGTGCTGGGGTGGCGAGTGTTGAGGCATGTGCTGCTGTGCTCAGATGTTACATGCCCTCTGGAATCACCAGTCAGACCCTCATGTTAATGTGTAATATTACAAAACCCCACAAAACCTTTAGTTTTACACCTAATGTAGCTCAGTATATATGAAACCTATATGTCCAATATGTCCAACACATTCTTTTATATACAACCCGTGATACTGTCTTGATGAAAATTTTATTGCCTCTTTGTTTAGGTCATATTATTGACAATAACAATATATGTAGTAGGAGGAGTGGCAGGCTGCGTTCCCAGCACTCAGCAGCCCGCACGGCTAGCTTTACCCGAAACAACAACACACAAATTGTATTTTTTTAAACACTGCTTGGCCCATTAGCTCTAGCCTCTTACTGGCTAATTCTCACATCTTGATTTACCCATTTCTAATAATCTGTGTAGCACCACGAAGTGGTAGCTTACCAGGAAAGATCTTAACCTGCATCTGTGTCAAAGAGGAGAATCACGGTGACTGCCTCACTGCCTTCTTTCTCCCAACATTCAGTTCTGTCTACTCCTCCTATCTAAGCTGCTGTCCTATTAAAGGCCAAGCGGTTTCTTTATTAATTATCCAATGAAAGCAACAGATAGACAGATGACCCACCTCCATCAAATATAATCTCTATTCAAAAGGAATCTAGAAAGGGTAGAATGATATGTTATAAATAAGAGGGGATGAATGAACATCTTAGAGATCCCTCACTATGATGAATAATAATTATTAGTGATGAGCCAATAATAGGTGACATAGTGTAATGTGTAACAATGTCTACATTTTGTTTGTCTGCCAGTCACAGATCTGGCTATCTTGGAGTAACACAGACAACATCTGGAATTTCAGCACTCCTGGGACAGGTGAGATTTCTCCATTTCCTCCTGCTTACTTTCTGACTTTTCTGCCTTCACAAACTTGTGTCTTTGAAAGTATTTTTCCCTCACATCACTCATGTACAAACCTGACCCATTAGAAATTGTGACACAATGTTTTTTTTCAGCCCCCAAATTAATGAATCACCTTGGAAAGGGTGAGAAAGAACAGCAGAAAGGCTACATTCATCTTTTAGCTGAGTGTTGAAAATGGAACTTGGTTGACAGGTTTTAAATGGAAACATAGCTTAATGAGGAATCGAGGAGTCCTCCTCTTGTTCCCTAGTCCTGCTCACAGACCTGTTGTTTTACCAGGCATGACCTAAGGAAACCACTTCTGGAAATAATTTCTGAGATACACTCCATTGAGGCCATTGGGAAGTTACCACTAAAAGCTCAAAAGTATTTTCTTCTGATCCTTCAAACTTGTTTTTACAGGTGTTGCAATGTTTTATATCTAGATATAAGAGGAAAGCCAGTAATTATCACAGAGCCCTAAATATACCTCAAGGGCCTACAATAGCCAAGTTTTCTTGTCATCCTGTACTGCCAATAGCAGCATGTCTTTGAGACATATAGTAGAACATTCCAGTATCTCCTTGAATATTGTCTTTGCTTCCTGTCTGCCATAAGAGGAGGAAGAAGTGAATCAGCTCCATCTCACAGGCCCTATCATTAGCTTAAAAACTGCATCCATGTGAGTAGGGTCTACAACCATTAAAACCACTACCCCAACTCATTATGTCCTTCTTGTAAGTTGGTGACCTCAGATGTTTTGTTATGGCAATGGTGAACTGACTCTCAGCCAGAATTTACTTTCAGTATGAATGAGCAAAGAGCAACCACACCTTTTATGCTTTAGAGCCTAACAACTATCTGAGATTTAGGGAGATATTTGACTGGAAAAACTTCTGTTGGGATAAACTTAACATACATATTTTTCAAGGTAACCTTTGATGGTATTTTTGTACATTACAGAGCATCAAGAGGCACCCTGAAGAAGTCAATGTAATATGAACTTTTTCTTTATGAAATAGTGTGTGATGACAACTGTGACTAAGGTGTGACATATGAAGGAAATTTTAGGAATTATCTATGGTTCACCTTTCTTTTCAGTCTTGGGACAATCTTGGGTTTAGGTCATTTACCTCCAAGAATATGTGCTGTATCTGAGATAAATGGATAAACAAACTGATTTCACTTTCCCTCTTCAATACCTCCTGGTGAACCACTTATATGACCTCTAAGGGGAAAATATTATATTTAGAATGAGCATGCTGAAAAGCCTACAAAGGTCATTCTTTGTGATGGATGACTTGTGGACTCATTTCTGAAGAAAAGACATCTACAGAATTATGATTATGTATGCTTTGAAAACACAACATTGAGGAAACATCATTGAATATGTTGTTCCACTGGAAAACTTTTGTTTATACACAAACATCAAATGTCATCTAATAAGACATATTTCATTTCCCTGAAGCTATTGGTTTGCATAGTTGACATATAGTTGACAAAAAGGTCAATGGATGTTTGCTTATCAGTTATAGAAGTGAAATTTCACATTCCCAAAACAACCTTTTATTATTTATCATTAGCTAATTAAATTTTAGAAATAAAGCAAGCTTTGCCCAGGTACAAAAAGAGTCAACAGTTCTCAGGCAAAATTCCATAGACTTTCTGCTATTTTCATTTTCAAATTAATTTGTTTTCTCTAACATAAAATCAACATCAGTTAATATTTACTATGTATACTTCCCTGTAGTTTCTCCTATCCCAACATATAGTAATTAAACAGTAGGGAAAATTGGTACTGGTACTCCAGCCAGGGAAGATGGTAGACTATCTGCAGGTCTTCACCACTTCTTCCTCTCCTCACATTCCATGCTCCCAGCCTCATGACTAGCCCTGTAGCAGAGCAGATCTTTATTCTGGCCAAGGGAGCAGGTAGGCTGTCTGCAGATCTTCACCACTCTCTTCTTTCCTGCAAACCAATACTCTAGTGTCAGTCCCAGTTCTGTAGCTGACACCTGGTATGGCCTCCTCCATAGGCCCATCTCCAGAAGATCACACAGATCTTTCTGCATCCATTATCCCAACACACTTTGTTATCTCATCACCCAGCACCATCAAGTGGTACCTCAAAGCAGGAAAGTAAGCTTCATAACTTCACTCTCTTTCCTTTATTCCATATGCAATCCCCCAGTCTCATTCACAGCTCTGTATAGAACACCTCTGGTTTGTGTATACTACCTCTCCTCAGTCTTTGCCACTATTCCCAGGAGACTAAACAGATTCTTTTGGAAAACCCTGTTTTCTTCTCTCCTGTGGGCTCCTCAGCCACCACACTCCTGCCCATCCCCATTCTTTGGTGTCAGCCCCCCAAATCTAGAAATACTTTTTCCTGGAACCCACAAGTGGCCACATGGAGTAGGATCACAGAAACATTTTGCACCAAATAGAGCACGGTCACCACACCCTCCTAAGAACCAGAGAAGGGTAACAAATCAAGGATCAAGCATTTACCCAACAAAGCTAAGGCCAGCTACAAGTACCTAGCAACTCTGATGCCTAGATGCCATCATAAAAGCATAATTGATAACAGCCAGAACAATACATGTCCACTAGTGTCAAGGGAACCTACCACAGTAGGATCAGATAATTGACATATAGCTGAAGCACACAATAAAGACTTGAAAATAGCCTTTATTAATATGATAGAGATACTATAGAAGAAATTAATAAATCTCATAAGGGAATCTACAAAAACAGTGGAAGGAAATGAATAAAACTGATGAAACTGGAAAGTGGAACTGCAAACAATGAAGAAAAACCAAATTAAGGGGAATCTGTAAATGAAAAATTTAGAAACCTGAACAGTAACCACAGAGGCAAGTCACACCAAGTGAATACAAAAGAGAGAATCTCAGGTCTTGAAGACAATATAGAAGAAATGGACATATCACTCAAACAAAGTGATAAATCTAGAAAACAAAAACAAAACAAAACACAAAATCTAAGCACAGAACATCAATGAACGTTGGGACACCATGAAGATAGCAAATCTACGAGTAATAGGAATAAAGAAAGGACAAGAAATCTGGATCAAGGACATAGAAAATATTTTCAAAAAGATCACAGAAGAAAATTTTCCTAACATAAATAAAATAAAGAGACATACAGAAGAGCAAATAGACAATTCCAGAAAAGAAAGTGCCCTTGGCACATAATAATCAAAGCAATAAACTTTTAGCACAAAGAAAGAACATTAAAAATTTCAAGTGAAAAAAAAAAACCTTGAGAAACACATAAAGGCAGAACTAGAATCACATCTGCATTTTCAAAATACAGAGGGGCCCAGAGTGATGTTATACAGACTTTAAGTGACAACAAATACAGGAGAATTTCAAGGGCTGGTTGATTCTTCAGTTTGGTAAACATCTATTTGCTCCTTTACCAGCTCTTCTAAAGCCTGTGGTTTCTCTCCTGCTAAAGGTACGTTTTTTTAAATTTATTTATTTATTAGATATTTCTGTCTCTTCCCCACCAATGCCTCCCATTTCCCTCCCCCCCAGTCAAGTCCCCCTCCCTCGTCAGCCCAAAGAGCAATCAGGGTTCCCTGCCCTGCAGGAAGTCCAAGGAACACCCACCTCCATCCAGGTCTCATAAGGTGAGCATCCAAATTGCCTAGGCTTCCACAAAGCCAGTACGTGCAGTAGGATCAAAACCCAGTGCCATTGTTCTTGACTTCTCAGTAGTCCTCATTGTCTGCTATGTTCAGTGAGTCCAGTTTTATCCCAGGTTTTTTCAGATCCAGGCCAGCTGGCCTTGGTGAGTTCCCGATAGAACATTCCCATTGTCTCAGAGTGTGGGTGCACCCCTCGCGGTCCTGAGTTCTTTGCTAGTGCTCTCTCTTCTTCTGATCCTGATTTGGACCTTGAGATTTCTGTCCAGTGCTTCAATGTGGGTCTCTGTCTCTGTCTCCTTTCATCGCCTGATGAAGGTTAATATTCATATTATATCCTAATATCATATAGGAGGATGCCTATATGTTTTTCTTTGGGTTCTCCTTCTTATTTAGCTTCTCTAAGAACCCGAATTATAGTCTCAATGTCCTTTATTTATGGCTAGAAAACAAATATGAGTGACTACATCCCATGTTCCTCTTTTTGGGTCTGACTTACCTCACTCAGGATAGTGTTTTCTATTTCCATCCATTTGCCTGCAGACTTCAAGAAGTCCTTGTTTTTTACTGCTGAGTAGTACTCTAATATGTATATATTCCATACTTTCTTCATCCATTCTTCCACTGGAGGGCATCTAGGTTGTTTCCAGGTTCTGGCTATTACAAACAATGCTGCTATAAACATAGTTGAGCATATACTTTTGTTGTATGATAAGGCCTCTCTTGGGTATATTCCCAAGAGTGGTATTGCTGGGTTCAAGGGTAACTTGATCCCGAATTTCCTGAGAAACCACCACACTGCTATCCAAAGTGGTTGCATAAGTTGCATTCCCAACAGCAATGGATGAGGGTACCCCTTTCTCCACAACCTCTCCAGCAAAGGCTATCATTGGTGTTTTTGATTTTAGGCATTCTGACAAGTATAAGATGGTATCTTAAAGTTGTCTTGATTTGCATTTCCCTGATCACTAGGGAAGTTGAACATGACCTTAAGTGTCTTTAGGCCATTTGAACTTCTTCTGTTGAGAATTCTCTGTTCAGCTCAGTGCCCCATTTTATAATTGGGTTGATTAGCCTTTTACGGTCTACTTTCTTGAGTTCTTTATATATTTTGGAGATCTGACCTTTGTCAGTTGCAGGGTTGATGAAGATCTTCTCCCAGTCAGTGGGTTGCCTTTGTGTCTTAGTGACAGTGTCCTTTGCTTTACAGAAGCTACTCATTTTTAGTAGGTCCCATTTATTCTATGAGGCCCTTAATGTCTGTGTTGCTGGGGTTATACGTAGGAGGTTGTCTCCTGTGCCCACGTGTTGTAGAGTACTTCCCACTTTCTCTTCAATCAGGTTCAGTGTGTTCAGACTGATATTGAGGCCTTTAATACATTTGGACTTGAGTTTTGTGCATGGTGATAGATATGGTTCTATTTTCATTCTTCTACAGGTTGACATCCAGTTTTGCCAGCACAATTTGTTGAAGATGCTCTCTTTTTTCCATTGTATACTTTTAGCTCCTTTATTGAAAATCAGGTGTTCATAGGTTTGTGGGTTAATGTCAGGGTCTTCTGTTCGATTCCATTGATCGACTTCTCTGTTTTTATGCCAATACCAAGCTGTTTTCAATACTGTAGCTCTGTAGTAGAGTTTGAAGTCAAGGATGGTAATGGCTTCAGACGTTCCTTTATTGTAAAAGATTGTTTTGGCTATCATGGGTTTTTTGTTTTTCCATATAAAGTTGATTATTGTCTTCTCCAGATCTGTGAAGAATTTTGATGGGGATTGCATTGAATCTATAGATTGCTTTTGATAGAATTGCCATTTTTACTATGTTGGTCCTCCCAATCCAAGAGCAGGGGAGAGCCTTGCATTTCCTGGTGTCCTCTTCAATTACTTTCTTCAAAGACTTAAAGTTCTTGTTATATAGATCTTTCACTTCCTTGGTCAGAGTTACCCCAAGATATTTTATGCTATTTGTGGCTATCGTGAAAGGTGATGCTTCTCTGATTTCCCTCTCTGCTTCCTTATCCTTAGTGTATAAGAGGGCCACTGATTTTTTGGAGTTGATCTTGTATCCTGCCACATTACTAAAGGCGTTTATCAGCTGTAGGAGTTCTTTGGTGGAGTTTTGGGGGTCGCTTATGTATACTATCATATCATCTGCAAATAACAAGAGCTTAACTTCTTCTTTTCCAGTACGAATCCCCTTGATCCCCTTATGTTTTCTTATTGCTGTTGCTAGAACTTCAAGCACTATATTGAAGAGATATGGAGAGAGTGGATATTCTTGTCGTGTTCCTGATTTTAGTGGGATGGCTTTGAGTTTTTCTCCGTTTAATTTAATGTTAGCTGTCTGCTTGCTAACATCAATAAAATAGCTTTTATTATATTTAGGCATGACCCTTGTATCCCTAATCTCTCCAAGACCTTTATCAAAAAGGGGTGTTAAATTTTGTCGAATGCTTTTTCAGCATCTAATGAAATGATCGTATGGTTTTTTTTCTTTCAGTTTATTTAGATGGTGGATTACATTGATAGATTTGCATATGTTTAACCAGCCCTGCATCTCTGGGATGAAGCCTCTTTGATCATAATGGATAATTTTTCTAATGTGTTCTTGGATTCGGTTTGCCTGTATTTTATTGAGAATTTTTGCGTCAATATTCATGAGTGATATAGGCCTGTAATTCTCTTTCTTGCTTGGGTCTTTGTGTGGTTTTAGTATCAGGGTGACTGTAGCTTCATAAAAGGAATTTGGTAATGACTCTTCTGTTTCTATATTGTGAAATACATTAAGGAGTATAGGTATTAGCTCTTCTTGGAAGATCTGGTAGAATTCTGCACTGAAACCGTCTGGTCGTGGGCTTTTTTTGGAAGGGAGATTTTTGATAACAGTTGCTAGTTGTTTGTGACTAACAGGTTTATTTAGATCGTTTGCCTCATCTTGGTTTAGCTTTGGTATACGGTACTTATCTGAAAAAATGGGTTTTTGATCCTACTGCACGTACTGGCTATGTGGAAGCCTAGGCAGTTGGGATGCTCACCTTACTAGACCTGGATGTAGGTGGGTGATCCGTGGACTTTCCACAGGGCAGGGAACGCTGATTGCTCTTTGGGCTGAAGAGGGAGGGGGACTTTATTGGGGGAGGGGTAGGAAAATGGGAGGCAGCGTTGGGGAAGAGACAGAAATCTCTAATAAATAAATAAATAAATGTCCATTTCTTTTGCATTTTACAGTTTTGTGGCATACAGGCTTTTGTAGTAAGATCTACTGATTCTCTGAATTTCCTCTGTGTTTGTGGTTATGTCCCCCTTTTCATTTCTGATCTTATTTATTTGCATGTTCTCTCTCTGTCATTTAATTAGTTTGGATAGGGGTTTGTCGATCTTGTTGATTTTCTCCAAGAATCAACTTTTTGTTTCATTGATTCTTTGGTCTGTTTTCTGTGTTTCTATTTTGTTAATTTCTGCCCTCAGTTTGATTATTTCCAGTCTTCTACTCCTCCTGGGCGTGTCTGCTTCTTTTATTTCTAAAGCTTTCAGGTGTGCTGTTAAGTCCCTGATATATGCTTTCTCCGTTTTCTTTAAGTGGCCACTTAGTGCTATGAACTTTCCTCTTAGCATTGCTTTCATAGTGTCCCATAGGTTTGAGTATGTTGTCTCTTTATTTTCATTAAATTCAAGGAAGACTTTAATTTCTTTTTGATTTCTTCCTTGACCCAGTTGTGGTTCAGTAGTTGACTGTTCAGTTTCCATGAGTTTGTCGGCTTTCTGGGGGTAGCATTGTTGTTGCCTTCTAACTTTAATCCGTGGTGATCTGATAAGACACAGGTGGACACTGATATTTTTTTGTATCTATGGAGGTTTCCTTTGTTTCCGAGTATATGGTCAATTTTCGAGAAGGTTCCATGAGCTGCAGAAAAGAAGGTATATTCTTTCCTATTTGGGTGGAGTGTTCTATAGATGTCTGTTAAGTCCATTTGCTTCATTATCTCCAATAGTTCTCTTAATTCTCTATTAGGTTTCTGTCTGATTGACCTGTCCATTGGAGAGAGATGTGTACTGAAGTCTCCTACTATTAGTGTGTGTGGTTTGATGTCTGCCTTCAGTTCTAGTAATATTTCTTTTACATAAGTGTGTGCTTTTATATTAGGGGCGTAGATATTCAGGATTGAGACGTCCTCCTGATGAATTGTTCCTATTATGAGTATAAAGTGTCCATCTCGATGTCTTCTGATTGATTTTAGTTTGAAGTCAGTTTTGTTAGAAATTAATATGGCCACACCTGCTTTTTTCTTAGGACCATTTGCTTGAAAGACCTTTTCACAACCCTTTACTCTGAATAGATGCCTGTCTTTGTGGTTGAGATGTGTTTCTTGCAAACAGCAGAATGTTGGATCCTGTTTTCGTATCCAATCTCTTAGCCTGTGCCTTTTTATAGGTGAATTGAGACCATTAATATTAAGTAATATTAATGACCAGTGGTTGTTTACTCCGGTTATTCTTATTGTTTTTGGTAGTAGAGTTTGTGTGTCTCCCTTCTTTGAGGTGTGCTCTTGAAGGGTCGCTAGATGCCTGAGTTATTGTAGGCAGTGTTGGCAATGTTGGATTCCTTGGGTTGCAATTTTCCTTCTATTACCTTCTGTAGGGCTGGATTTGTGGCTACGTATTGTTTAAATTTGTTCTTATCCTGGAATGTCTTGTTTTCTCCATTGATAGTGAACAATAGCTTGGCTGGGTATAGTAGTTTGGGTTTGCATCCATGGTCTCTTAGCTTCTGCATTACTTCTATCCGTGACCTTCTGGCTTTCATGGTTTCTGTAGAGAAGTCAGGTGTAAGTCTGATTGGTTTATCCTTATAAGTTACTTGGCCTTTTTCCTTTGCAGCTCTTAATATTCCTTCTTAAACCTGTATATTTTGTGTTTTGATTATTATATGGTGAGGGGATGTTTTTCTTTGATCCAGTCTGTTTGGTGTTCTGTATGCTTTTTGAATATTCAAAGGAATATCTTTCTTTATGTTGGGGAAGTTTTCTTCCATAATTTTGTTAAAAATATTTTCTGGGCCTTTGAGCTGTGACTCTTCTCCTTCTTCTATTCCTATAGTTCTTAGGTTTGGTCTTTTTATTGTGTCCCATATTTCCTGAATGTTTTGATGAGAAATTGTTGGCTTTGCTGTTTTCTTTGATCAGTGCGTTTATTTTCTCTATGGTGTCTTTAGAATCTGAGATAGTTTCTTCTATTTCTTGTATTCTATTGACTATGCTTGTTTCTGTAAGCTCTGCTCGATGGCCTAGATTTTCCATATCCACCTGGTTCTCAGTTTGTTTTCTTCCTTGCTTCCCTTTCATTTGAACTTTTTCAATTGAGAATTCTCTGTTCATTTCAGTGCCCCATTTTTTAAGTGGGTTAATTAGGATTTTAAAGTCTAGTTTCTTGAGTTCATTATATATTTTGGAGATCAGACCTTTGTCTGTTGCTGGGTTGGTAAAGATCTTCTCCCAATCAATAGGTTGCTTTTTTGTCTTAATGACAGTGTCCTTCACATCACAAAAGCTTCTCAGTTTTAGGAGGCCCCATTAATTAAATGCTGCCCTTATTGTCTGTGCTATTGGGTGATGGAGGTGTGGGTCTTGTATCTTATCTGTTGCTTTCATTGGTTAACTAATAAAGAAACTACCTTGGCTCTCATAGGACAGAAAATTAGGTAGGCGGTGTAGACAGAACAGGATGCTGGGAGAAAGAAGCTGAGTCAGGAGTCGCCATGATGTTCCCACTCCAGACAGACGCAGGCTAGAATCTCCCTGGTAAGCACACCTTGGGGTGCTACACACCTTATAAGAAATGGGCTAGTCCGGGTGCAAGAGCTAGCCAATAAGAGGCTGGAACTAATGGGCCAGGCAGTGTTTAAAAGAATACAGTTTCCGTGTAATTATTTGGGGGCATAAGCTAAGCCATGTGGGCGGCCGGGTGCCGGGAACACAGGTGGCACCCAACGTGCTAATGAACTCCACGTAAAACCTGAGAGGGCTTAAAAAGGACTTAGAGAAAATTTAAGACAGCTTTTTGCTGTTTTTAGGTTGCGTACCGCAAACAAATTGTCCTGACTCAGCATCAAGAAAAAACTGGCTGTTTTAAAATGCCAGCTTTCTGGGCTGTGCCGCCATCTTGATCTCTGTCTGGTTCCTGTGGGAGACAAAGCTTTTGAATGGAATATTTGGAGTAAAGTGCTATGGCTTGCTTGATGGCAATGTGGACTGCTGTGTGCCTGGAACTCTGCGCGACTCAGGGGCACCAAATGGCTCTGAGCCAGGAGCCGCTTAGCTCCGCCATGCTGAACTGAGCTGGTCTCAAGCAGGAACTAGCGTAATTACTATGATACAGGCATTACCGTATTACCTGTACAAGGTGCATCTTAAGTTTTTAAAAAGTGCTTAACATTTTAAAAAATGCTCCTGGATAGTAAAAAAATTATAGATTCACAATAAAACAGATTCAGACAGACCACTAAATGGATCACAGTGTTGGATGAATGTACGTAGGCTTGAGAGAAAAAAAAATATATATATATATAGAGAGAGAGAGAACAAAGTTAATGCCTTTAAAAATAAAAAGGTAAAGTCTTTAAAGAGACAGAGTACAGATAGTTAAGAGATTAAAAGAAATAAAGAAAAATAAGCCACGTAAAAATGGAAAATTCACAGAGGGTCTGGATTATGTACATTGTGCTTTTTTTAAAATTTTTGACTGTAAAGGAGCTAAATACAGAGAGTCATTTCATTATATGGGCTGCCAAGTGGAACCAGAATGGATATCATGAGGGTATGACTTCAGAATTTGGTCTAAGGATGTGATGCTTTGGAAAGAGTCTTCTTTTGTTTTCACAGAGGACCAGACCCTATGGATTGCATCTATTCCAATATGGTATGATAGACCACGCCCTCCTGAAAGGTTGCTGTGAACACCCTCAAAAAATTACTTCACTCAACTGCCAACTGAGATGACCCTGGCACACAGGTTATACCATGAAAGATCTAATTAACGATGCCCCCATTCAGCAGGAAGCAGTTTGGAGAGAAAAACTGCGCCCATGTTCCCAAAATATTGTTTATAAATGTTACTTTACATTTAAAGGGGGATATGATATAGATATGAATAATTTGTATTGGTGTAGATTTTAAAGTCAATTTTGTTACATGTATATGTATTTCTGATCTTGATTAGGGTATTGTGATTATATAGTTCATTTTTAAAATGTAATGTATAATTAGGAAATATAGGTTGTTGTTAAATAATCGTAAATAATAGTCAAGCTTGTAGTCATGTTAGATTTTCTAGATATATAAAGATATATTTCAATTAGATAGACATTCTTCATATCTCTCAAAGATTGCAGAATATGGCATTTAAATATTTTAATAACTTAGGGTTTTTCATGACAATGAGACACGTCTGCTCCTGGCAGCACCAATCTACTTCAAGAGGAAGATGGGCATTAAAGAGGCTCCTAATGGAGTTGGATAGCCATTTGGGCTAGAAACTGTTCTTGCCTGGACTGTTGCATAAACTGGACACAAAGAACCCGCAGAGAGAGGACTGCTAAACTTGCCTAAAGGTGAGATGGTCTTTCGGGGTTCCTGACCTATGAGAGAGTCTACGAGACATTGTGCAGGACACAGCAGAAAGTGACTGAACTGTCTTTGAAATTTCCTGCTTCATGGAAATGTCTGCTGGATACTATGGACCTGAAGGCCAAAGATGGATGCCCCAACGGTACAGAGGAACTTTGGGTGACTGTCCAGGCAGCTAGTTGTCTCTGTCATTTCTAGAATTTTGGACTTCTTGTTTAGTGTAGTTTTCTATCCTTCTGGAGTCTTTAATGGAGTTGAAGAATGGATAGTTATAGTTTTCCTTAGTTATGACAAAAGATAAAGTAGATATAAATATTGTAACTATAATTCTTACTTGATAACTGTTTTGTTATATGTAATTTTACTATGTTAAAGTTAAAGCCTTTCTTTTTTGTTTAAACAGAAAAAGTGGAAATGATGGAGGTGGGTCTTGTATCTTATCTGTTGCTTTCATTGGTTAACTAATAAAGAAACTACCTTGGCTCTCATAGGACAGAAAATTAGGTAGGCGGAGTAGACAGAACAGGATGCTGGGAGAAAGAAGCTGAGTGAGGAGTCGCTATGATGTTCCCACTCCAGACAGACGCAGGCTAGAATCTCCCTGGTAAGCACACCTTGGGGTGCTACACACCTTATAAGAAATGGGCTAGTCTGGGTGCAAGAGCTAGCCAATAAGAGGCTGGAACTAATGGGCCAGGCAGTGTTTAAAAGAATACAGTTTCCGTGTAATTATTTCAGGGCATAAGCTAAGCCATGTGGGCGGCCGGATGCTGGGAACACAGCCCGGCCACTCCTCTTTCAACAACTGGGGTTATATGTAGGAAGTGGTCTCCTGTGCCCATATGTTGTAGAGTACTTCCCACTTTCTCTTCTATCAGGTTCAATGTGTTCAGATTGATATTGAGGTCTTTAATCCATTTGGACTTGAGTTTTGTGCATGGTGATGGATATGGATCTATTTTCATTCTTCTACAGGTTGACATCCTGTTTTGCCAGCACAATTTGTTGAAGATGCTCTCTTTTTCCATTGTATACTTTTAGCTCCTTTGTTGAAAATCAGGTGTTCATAGGTTTGTGGGTTAATATCCGGGTCTTCTATTCGATTCCATTTGTCAACTTCTCTGTTTTTATGCCAGTAGCAAACTGTTTTCATTACTGTAGCTCTGTAATAGAGTTTTAAGTCAGGGATGGTAATGCCTCCAGAAGTTCCTTTAGTGTACATTAGTGACCCCCAAACCTCTACCAAAGAACTCCTACAACTGAGATATAACTTCAGTGAACTGGCAGGTTACAAGATCAACTCAAAAAAAATCAGTAGCCCTCCTATACACAAAGGATAGAGAAGCAGAGATGGAATTCAGAGAAATTTCACCTTTTACAATAGTCACAAATAGCATAAAGTATCTTGGGGTAACTATAATCAAGGAAGTAAAAGATCTTTTTGACAAGAACTTTAAGGCATTGAAGAAAGAAATTGAAGAGGACACTAGAAAATGGAAATACCTTCCATGCTCTTGGATGGGGAGGATCAACATAGTAAAGATGGCAATTCTACTAAAGGCAATCTATAAATTCAATGCAATCACCATTAAAACACCAACAAAATTCTTCACAGACCTTGAGAGAACAATAATCAATTTTATATGGAAAAACAAAAAAAACCAGGATAGCCAAAACAATCTTATACAATAAAGGAACTTCTGGAGGCATTGCAAAATTCTGTATGGACTTACTCCAATGCCCAGGGTCCAGTGAAGGAGAAGTGGTTTTTAGAAATTTGGGAGCATCTGGGTAAAGTAGGAACTGGCCAATTTTCATGACTCCCTTACAGATAGTGCAGTTAGAAATTTGTAAATCCCATTACAATTTTCTGAAACTTTATTGCCAGCAGTCTTATGTTATGGGCTGACTGCACAAGAGTATTGATTGCAGCCGGGCTACACAGAGAAATCCTATCTATGAAAAAAAAATAAAAAGCAAGACAAATCAAATAAAGAGTTTTAATTGTGCAGGCTCAATACCCATTTTTTTCCAACTAGCAATAAGAAAGACTGACAAATGTTTTGAGTTTCCGACAAAGCCAGTAGTGCAGTAGGATCAAAACCCAGTGCCATTGTTCTTGACTTCTCAGCAGTCCTCATTGTCCACTATGTTCAGCGAGTCCAGCTTTATCCCATGATTTTTCAGACCCACTCCAGCTGGCCTTGGTGAGTTCCCGATAGAACGTCCCCATTGTCTCAGTGTGTGGGTGCACCCCTCGCGGTCCTGAGTTCCTTGCTAGTGCTCTCTCTCCTTCTGCTCCTTATTTGGATCTTGGTGTTTCAGTCCGGTGCTCCAATGTGAGTCTCTGTCTCTGTCTCTGTCTCTTTTCAATCGCCTGATGAAGGTTAATATCAAGGAGGATGACTATATGTTTTCCTTTGTGTTCACCTTCATATTTAGCATCTCTAGGACCACGAATTACAGGCTCAATGTCCTTTATTTATGGCTAGAAAACAATTATGAGTGAAATCATCCCATGTTCCTCCTTTTGGGTCTGACTTACCTCACTCAGGATAGTGTTTTCTATTTCCGTCCATTTGCATGCACAAGAGATGCCCTATGATACAACAAAAGTATATGCTCAACTATGTTCATAGCAGCATTAAGAACCAGGAAACAACCTAGATGCCTTTCAATGGAAGAATGGATGAAGAAAGTATGGAATATATACATATTAGAGTATATATAAATATGTATATACATATACATATTTACTCAGCAGTAAAAATATTGCATTACTTTTTAAAATGTATTCTTCTCTCATATAATATATCCTGGCCACAGTTTCTCTTCCCTCCACTCCTCCCAATTTTTCCCTATACCATCCCTTTTCCCCAAATCTATACTTCCCTTGTTTCAGTTCAGGAAAGAATAGACCTCCCAGGAACATCAACTGAATATGGCATAGCAAAATCCAATAATACTAGGCATAAGTCCTCATATCAAGGCTGATTTTGAATAATTCATTATCCGTTCTAAAAATATTTTATAGCTATAACACATAATTTTTAAAAGTTTTATCATTCTCAGTCAATGGTAGGTAAGTGACTAAGAAATGGCCACAGATTATAGCATTTTGTATTTATTTATATCACTAGGACTTTTGAATTTCTTTTTTTATTCTTTTTTTATTGAAAAAAAATTTGTGCCTCCTCCCCGCCTCCCATTTCCCTCCCTCTCCTCCCATTCCTTCCCCCTCCCCCCACTCCTTTCCCTTCCTCTCCAGTCTAAAGAGCAGTCAGGGTTTCCTGCCCTGTGGAAAGTCAAAAGTCCTCCCCCTCCATCCTGGTCTAGGAAGGTGAACATCCAAACTGGCTAGGCTCCCACAAAGCCAGAACATGAAGTAGGATCAAAACCCAGTGCCATTGTCCTTGGCTTCTCAGCAGCCCTCATTGTCTGCCAAATTCAGAGAGTCCGGTTTTATCCCATGCTTTTTCAGTCACAGTCCTTCTGGCCTTGGTGAGCTTTCAATAGATCAGCCCCACTGTCACAGTGGGTGGGTGCACCCCTTGTGGTCCTGACTTCTTTGCTCATATTCTCCCTCCTTCTGCTCCTCATTGGAACATTGGGAGCTCAGTCCAGTGCTCCAGTGTGGGTCTCTGTCTCTATCTCCATCCATCGCCAGATGAAGGTTCTATGGTGATATGCAAGATATTCATCAGTTTGGCTATAGGATAGGGTCATTTCAGGGAAGCACATATCTTAATTAAGGGAGCCATCTTAGGGTTGGCAAGAGACTTGGACCTAGAGGAGCTTCCAGGTGCCCAAAGTGATGTCCCCAGTTAGTTCCTGGGGCAGCTGAGGATAGGAGTTTTGATTTTCATGTGACATGATGGATCATTTAGATTGGTGTCAAATTAGAAGTGACATCTAATTCTGAATTCATTCACCTTTTGTCTAAACATTTTTTTTTTTGCACTAAGTACAGAGAGATTGATCAGTAGCCACTAACTGTGTGGTGACCTGAGTTTGAGCCCTGGAATCCATGTGTTGGAAAGAAAGGGCCAACACCCTCAAAGTGTCATCTAACTTCTTTACATACACTGTGGCAGGCATGCAATCAGACCCCCACCATGAATAAATGTAATAAAAATGAATCTTTCTGCTCTAGGCTTTTCTATACTTGATAATGGAGTTTCCAGTGGATGACTTAAGTACATCTATGCTACTTTGGATTAGCTAGAATAAAATAAAGACCCTAACAGTTGCCTGAACTTGAATTATTTCCAAGGGCAAATTCTTCTGAGTTATTGTATTGATCTAATTTGCATTCAGATTGCTCAGAATTTTTGGTGATGTATTTTCACTTGAATGATTTGCTATCAAGTGGGGAATGAATAGATGACATGTACAAATGTGAGCACTGAGCTGAATTTTAAAATATTTACTAGTTCAGGGGAGCCATACTAATAACAAAATGAATGCAAAAATGATGACAGCAAACAGGTTTAAGATTGTTACTGAAACCCCAAAAACTTTCTGAATTGTGAAGTCCCTTCTAAAGTTAACTTTACATAGCCTAGATATTCATATTATATTTATGCAAATTTTATTCTGCATCTTAAGTTGTTAATTTTTAAATTATAAATTATAATGTAAATCATGAATAGTCACTTTTGATGCACACTGACCCGAGAAAGTAATAATTATTATTAAGACCCCCTTTATAATATATGACATAGAGTTAACTTTGGTATATGGTATATTTATTCTGCAAACCATCTAGCATAAAATCAATGAGGAAAACCTTTAATTATATGATTTGGTATTCCAGTTAATAGTTGAACCTACGTTGGGACTAACAGAGTTTTTCAACTATCAGTAACATTTACAATGTCTTCTGTCGCTACCTCCTGCCCTCTTGTGCATGTGACAATTGCTTCTAGCTGTACTCTGAGCTAGGAGAACATTCCCTTACAGTGCACTCAGCGTTGGTGAACCAATTCACTTAAATGTCAGCTTTATCTGTAGTACTATGTTTGTTGAACAGTGCCGTGGACAGTAGTGGGCTTATTCTCCCATCAACTTGTTAGTCTGTTTTGCTAGTGTTGGGGCAGAAGTAAAGAGAAAAATCTCTCATTTTATGATGTGTTAGATGGCAGCAAATGTTGTGCTCACTGCTTACCAGGCACTTAGATTCTTTTTTACATGAACCACAGCTGGAAATCTGAGCAAATGAAGAAGGCAGGGGCACATGAGGAGTTTACTGCCCTGACTCTCTTGTGACTGGAAGGATATTGACCTCTAGTTTCTTCTTCTAGGACACCAGGATTAGAGCTAAGAAATATTAAGCTAAGAAAAATTAGTGAATATTAAGTGGTTAACATAGTACAATTATGAAGATGTCTTTAAAATGAGCATAGTTGATTTGGAAGTAGAATTGTGCCTGGATTATATAGTTAATGAGTGAATTCTGTGTAATCCACCATGAGTGTCAATTTGCTGAGTTGTGGCCAGCATTTATGTTTTTCTTGGGTACATTTTATCTTCATTTTATATGGAAACAGATCTGTGTCTGTCAAGTACTCGCACCATAAGAATAACACATTCTTTTTTCTTGTACCACTTGGATGAATTATCATAATTTACCTTGCTAGTTATAATTAATATGCCCTGAACAGAGTGTCTTTTCAGTTGATTCATCCTTTGAGCCTGTGGCTATTGAAGAACTGAAGGGTAATATTAATCAAGTTTGTGAGGTAGGAATAAGAGAATAGACTACATTGTGACATAAGTGAGCCATGGGACATGATGGACACTTCAAGAAATATTGGTACTAGGGCACTGTGAATTAGAGTGTTGACAATATCATAAGTATAACATAATTTATCAGGATATTTTGTGTTAGATATTAACACTTAAATTATTTCTTTCTAGAATAAAAAAATCTTAAGAAAATATTTTATTATTTTTAATTTAAAAGATTCTCAGCATTCCAATGCAGATTATGAGTCTGAAAAGGTTTACAAACCATTCAGAAACTATGATGATTCAAGCAAAAAATCAATTTCTAGCCTGCAGAAAGTGGGTGAATTCTTATGGGAATGTGTAATCACTTTATGTATGGGCAGAATAAGTATTTCTTAAAGCCTGGAGAGTTCACAAGCTGAGCAACAAGCACAAAGTGTGGCAAAGCCATAGAGGAGTCTCACAGATTTAAATACACAACAGTGGATTGTGGGAAAGAATAATTAGGCTCAAAGTACTTGTCATCTCAGTGAAACTAATTATCTTCCCTCTAACCTGTATGCTTTGTTTACTCTCTGGCACTTTGCTTTCATTTAATTTTTGTAACCATTCTATACATTTATGAAAACTTGACCTTTGACAATGAAGAAGTTGAGTCTCATTGCGACTGAAATTACCTACCTAGTGAACAGGAAAGCATGGGGGAAAACCTTACATTTCCTTTAAATCCAAAGGCTTTCAGTGTAAAGACACTAAGCTGTTTTTAAATACAGGTCAAGAAAATATGACAGCATTAAGTAATTATTCTGAAAATTAAGTTTTAAAGTAATACCTTTCAGTTGCTAATTTTTAAAAATCACTATTTCCTCTGTAATTATATATCTATTTAAAGGAAAAGTATGTGTCTGCAAGAATGAAAGGAAATAATTTGTCTATCATAGCACCAGAGAAATATGATTATTTTGAAAGAAAAATATATTTAACTTATATAAAAAGGATGATAATTTGCTGAGGAGTTCCATCAGGACAGGTGAGTGTGTGCTATCCAGGGACTGATTGTCCCAGAAGAGAGCACAAACATTCCTCCGCCAGCTCCTTCTGCAGGGCTGTCTTTCTTGAGCACGACCCAGCCCCCCAGCACCCCGGCCCACAACCCTACCCTGCTGTGTGCTAGGACCAGTGCTCAAGAACAGTTTTAAGCTCCTACACTAAGGAGACCCACCCAGAGCGGTGAGTGCCTGCCTACCGGGAAGGCCTCAAGGACCCCCAAAAGGGAGCCTGGGCACCTTCAGCTTGTGCGGCGGGGTCTCCTGTGTTCTACTCGTCCCTGCCCTGCCCCCCAAGTTTCCCCTTTTGTCCGAGGGTCATTGGAATACCAGGCATCCATGTTTTGGTACTGAGGAGCTCCATCTGGACAGGACGGTTCCTGCTTCTACACTGAAGAGATACACCCAGAGAGTCAGTCACAGCAAAGACTGGACCAAGACACCAGGCCTCTCCTGGCTCCATTTGAAGGAAGAGATGGGAAGGTGCCAATGCAAGAAATCCTCCAACAAAATGAAAGGCAACATGACATCACCAGAATCCAGGGATCCCGAAAGAAGAAGAATTGTACACCCTACTCCAGAAGAAATAGAAGAAATTGACTCAAAAATGAATTATATGAAAATAATAGAAGACCTTAAACAGGAGGTGAAAAAACTGCCATAAACAATTAGAGATTACAAACAAAAAGGTAGAGGAAATGAATAAATCACTCAAAGATACCCAAGAAAACCAAGAGAAGCAAGAAAAAGCAATCAAACAGATAAGGGAAGCAGTTCAAGACTTGAAGAATGACATGGAAGTAATGAAGAAAACAAAACCGAGGGAAGGATGGAGATGGAAAATCTGGGTAAATGAACAGGAACTACAAAGACAAGTACTACCAACAGATTACAAGAGATAGAAGAAAGAATGTCAGACACTGAAGATACCATAGAGAAAATAAATACACTGATCAAAGAAAACAGCAAAACCAACAAATTCTAATCACAAAACATTCAGGAAATCTGGGACACAATAAAAAGACCAAACCTAAGAATAATTGGGATAGAAGAACAAGAAGAAGTACAGCTCAAGAGTCCAGAAAATATATCTAAGGAAATTATAGAAGAAAACTTTCCCAACCTAAAGGAAGATATTCCATTGAAGGTTCAAGAAGCATACAGAACACTAAATAGACTGGATGAAAAAAAAATCTCCTCATCATATAATAATCAAAACAAAAAACATACAGAATAAAGAAAGAATATTAAGAGCTGCAAAGGAAAAAGGTCAAGTTACTTATAAAGGTAAACCTATCAGACTTACACCTGACTTCTCTATGGAAACCATGAAAGCCAGAAGGTCCTGGATAGATGTACTGCAGAAGCTAAGAGAACATGGTTGCAAGCCCAGACTATTATACCCAGCCAAGCTTTCGTTCACTATAAATGGAGAAAACAAAATTTTCCAGGATAAAAACAAATTTAAACAATACGTAGCCACAAATCCAGCCTTACAGAAAGTAATAGAAGGAAAATCACAAACCAAGGAGCCCAACAAAGACCACAATAACTCAAACATCTAAAGACCCTTCACCAGCACAACTCAAAGAAGGGAAACACACAAACTCTACTACTAAAAAAGTGACCGGAGTTAACAACCCCTGGTTATTAATATCACTTAATATCAATGGACTCAACTCACCTATAAAAAGGTACAGGCTAAGAGATTGGATACAAAAACAGGATCCAGCATTCTTCTGTTTACAAGAAACACACCTCAACCACAAAGACAGCCACCTACTTAGAGTAAAGGGATGAGAAAAGGTTTATCAAGCAAATGGACCTAAGAAACAAGCAGGTGTGGCCATACTAATCTCTAACAAAGTTGACTTCAAACTTAAATCAATCAGAAGAGATGGAGAGGGTCATTTTATACTCATAACTGGAACAATTCAGCAGGACAAAGTCTCCATCCTGAATATCTATGCCCCTAATATAAAAGCACCCACATACGTAAAAGAAACATTACTAAAACTCAAGGCTGCTATCAAACCACACACACTAATAGTAGAAGAATTCAACACTCCTCTCTCATCAATGGACAAGTCAATCAGACAGAACCCTAACAGAGAAATAAGAGAATTAATGGTGGTAATGAATCAAATGGACTTAACAGACATCTATAGAACATTCCACCCAAATAGGACAGAATATAACTTCTTCTCTGCAGCTCATGGAACCTTCTCGAAAATTGACCACATACTCGGTAACAAAGCAAACTTCCACAGTTACAAAAAAATATTCGTAACCTCCTGTGTCTTATCAGATCACCATGGATTAAAGTTAGAATTTAGCAACTATGCTACCCCCAGAAAGCCTACAAACTCATGGAAACTGAACAGTCAACTACTGAACCACACCTGGATCAAGGAAGAAATAAAGAAAGAAATTAAAGTCTTCCTTGAATTCAATGAAAATAAAGAAACAACCTACTCAAACTTATGGGACACTATGAAAGCTGTCCTAAGAGAAAAGTTCATAGCACTAAGTGCCCACTTAAAGAAAACAGAGAAAGCACACATTGGAAACTTAACAGCCCACCTGAAAGCTCTAGAAAAAAAAAAGAAGCAGACTCACCTAGGAGGTGTAGAAGACTGGAAATAATCAAACTGAGGGCTGAAATCAACAAAATAGAAACACAGAAAACAATCCAAAGAATCAATGAAACAAAAAGCTGGTTCCTGGAAAAAATCAATAAGATTGATAAACCCCTATCCAAACTAATCAAACGGCAGAGAGAGAATATGCAAATTAATAAGATCAGAAATGAAAAGGGGGACATAACCACAGACACAGAGGAAATTCAGAGAATCATTAGATCTTACTACAAAAGCCTGTATGCCACAAAACTGGAAAATGTAAAAGAAATGGAGACATTTTTTAGATAAATACCATATATTGTTGACCAGGTGAACAATCTAAATAGACCTGTCCGTCATGAAGAATTAGAAGCTGTTAACAAAACCTCTCTACCAAAAAAAGCCCAGTACCAGATGGTTTCAATGTGGAATTCTACCAGAACTTCCAAGAAGACCTAATACCTATACTCCTTAATGTATTTCAAAATATAGAAACAGAAGAGTCATTGCCAAATTCCTTTTATGAAGCTACAGTCACTCTGATACCAAAACCACAAAAAGACTCAACCAACAAAGAGGATTACAGGCCAATCTCACTCATGAACATCGACGCAAAAATCCTCAACAAAATATTCGCAAACTGTATCCAAGAACACATTAGAAAAATTATCCATTATGATCAAGTAGGCTTCATCCCAGAGATGCAGGGCTGGTTCAACATACAAAAATCTATCAATATAATCAATCATATAAATAAAGTGAAAGAAAAAAACCATATGATCATTTCATTAGATGCTGAAAAAGCATTTGACAAAATTCAACATCCCTTTATGATAAAAGTCTTAGAGAGATAGGGATACAAGGATCATACCTAAATATAATAAAAGCTATTTACAGCAAACCGACAGCTAACATCAAACTAAATGGAGAGAAACTCAAAGCCATCCCACTTAAATCAGGAACACGACAAGGCTGTCCACTCTCTCCATACCTCTTCAATATAGTGCTTGAAGTTCTAGCAATAGCAATAAGACAACATAAGGGGATCAAGGGGATTCAAATTTGAAAGGAAGAGGTTAAACTTTCGTTATTTGCAGATGATATGATAGTATACATAAGCGACCCCAAGAACTCCACCAAAGAACTCCTACAGCTGATAAACACCTTTAGTAATGTGGCCGGATACAAGATCAACTCCAAAAAATCATTCGCCCACCTATACACAAAGGATATGGAAGCAGAGAGGGAAATCAGAGAAGCATCACATTTCGAGATAGCCACAAACAGCATAAAATATCTTGGGGTAACTCTAACCAAGGAAGTGAAATATCTATTTGACAAGAACTTTAAGTCTTTGAAGAAAGAAATTGAAGAGGACACCAGAAAATGGAAGGATCTCCCTTGCTCTTGGATTGGGAGGATCAACATAGTAACAATGGCAATCTTGCAAGAGGCAATTTATAGATTCAATGCAATCCCCATCAAGGTCCCATCAAAATTCTTCACAGATCTTGAGAGGACAATAATCAACTTTATATGGAAAAACAAAATACCCAGGTTAGCCAAAACAATGTTATACAATAAAGGAACTTCTGGAGGCATTACCATTCCTGACTTCAAACTCTATTACAGAGCTACAGTAGTGAAAACAGTGTGGCATTGGCATAAAAATAGAGAAGTCGACCAATGGAATCGCATAGAAGACCCTGACATTAACCCACAAACATATGATCACCTCATTTTTGATAAAGGAGCTAAAAGTATACAATGGAAGAAAGAAAGCCTCTTCAACAAATGGTGCTGGCACAACTGGATGTCAACCTGTAGAAGAATGAAAATAGACCCATATTTATCACCTTGCACAAAACTCAAGTCAAAATGGATCAAAGACCTCAATATCAGTCCGAACACACTGAACCTGATAGAAGGGAAAGTGGGAAGTACCCTACAACAGATGGGCACAGGAGATTGCTTCCTATGTATAACCCTAGCAGCACAGACATTAAGGGCACCATTGAATAAATGGGACCTACTAAAAATGAGTAGCTTCTGTAAAGCAAAGGACACTCTCACTAAGACAAAAAAGCAACCTACTGACTGGGAGAAGATCTTCACCAACCCCGCAACAGACAAAGGTCTGATCTCCAACATATATAAAGAACTCAAGAAACTAGACTTTAAAATGCTAATTAACCCAATTAAAAAATGGGGCACTGAACTGAACAGAGAATTCTCAACAGAAGAAGTTAAAATGGCCAAAAGACACTTAAGGTCTTGCTCAACCTCCTTAGCGATCAGGGAAATGCAAATCAAAACAACTTTGAGATATCATCTTACACCTGTCAGAATGGCTAAAATAAAAAATGCCAACGATAGCTTTTGCTGGAGAGGTTGTGGAGGAAGGTGTACCCTCATCCATTGCTGGTGGGAATGCTCTCTTCTGCAACCACTTTGGAAATCAGTCTGGCGATTTCTCAGGAAATTCGGGATCAAGTTACCCCTGGACCCAGCAATGCCACTTTTGGGAATATACCCAAGAGATGCCCGATCATATGACAAGGGCATTTGTTCAACTATGTTCATAGCAGCATTATTTGTAATAGCCAGAACCTGGAAACAACCTAGATGTCCTTCAATGGAAGAATGGATGAAGAAAGTGTGGAATATATACACATTAGAGTACTATTCAGCAGTAAAAAACAATGACTTCTCGAATTTTGAATGCAAATGCATGGAAATAGAAAACACTAACCTGAGCGAGGTAACCCAGACCCAAAAAAATGAACATGGGATGTACTCACTCATAATTATTTTCTATCCATAAATAAAGGTCATTGAGTCTATAATTTGATATCCTAAAGAAGCTAAATAAGAAGGTAAACCCAAAGAAAAACATATAGCTATCCTCCTGGTTATGGGAAGTAGACGAGAATGCCGGGCAAAAAATTGGGATCATGGGGGTGGGGTGGGAGGGGGGTAAGGGGAGATGGGGAGGGAAAAGTGAGAAGGGGAGGATGGGGGAACTTGGGGAAACAGGATGATTGGGATAAAGGAAGGTTGGATAGGGGAGCAGGGAAGCACATATCTTAATTAAGGGAGCCATCTTAGGGATGGTAAGAGACTTGAACCTAGAGTTTCTCCCAGGTGCGCAGGGTGATGTCCCCAGGTAGTTCCTGGTGCAGCTGAGGATAGGGAACATGAAATGACCCTATCCTATAGCCATACTGATGAATATCTTGCATATCACCTAGAACCTTCTTCTGGTGATGGATGGAGATAGAGACACAGACCCACACTGGAGCACCGGGCTGAGCTCCCAATGTCCCAATGAGGAGCAGAACAAGGGAGAACATGAGCAAAGAAGTCAGGATCACAAGGGGTATACCCACCCACGGAGACAGTGGTGCTGATATATTGGGAGCTCACCAAGGCCAGCTGGACTGTGACTGAAAAAGCATGGGATAAAACCAGACTCTCTGAATATGGCGGACAATGAGAGCTGCTGAGAAGCCAAGGACAATGGCACTGGGTTTTGATCCTACTTCATTTTCTGACTTTGTGGGAGCCTAGCCAGTTTGGATGTTCACCTTCCTAGACCAGGATGGAGGGGGAGGACTTTTGACTTTCCACAGGGAGGGGAACCCTGACTGCTCTTCAGACTGGAGAGGGAGGGGGAGAGGAGTGGGTGGAGGGGGAGAGGAGTGGGTGGAGGGGGAGGTAAATGAGAGGCTGGGAGGAGGCAGAAATTTTTTTCATTAAAAATAATGTATACCTATATAAAGAAAAAGGAAAGCAAAAAAAAAGGATGGTAATTACAAACATTAGTTGAAAATAATTAAGCTGAAAGACACCTTACAAAGAGAAGACAACTTCTAGAGAAGATTTATAATGGTGCCATTCTAACAGAAGGACAGGGGTATGGGGGTAGGTGGAAAGCTGGTCAGATGGCACTTACGGTATTTTTAGTAAAGAATCCACATGGGCTATGCATCTTCTATGAAAAAATGATCATTGTTTAAAAGCAAAGTTACTGACAATTTTTATATAACCAGTTTGACTTCTCAGAACTTTAATGCATGATATAGTAGATATAGCTAGAGACATTATTTGCCTTGAGTTTACATTCAAGAAGACAGTTGCTTTGGAATTGGAGGAACAGAAGTCATAGGAGTGGGAATGGCAAGTAGTGCCTCAGAATGAAGGTAAAAGCCTGACTAAAACTCTCTCAGTCAGAAAAGTGAAATGTGTAATTTACAAATTATCTTCTATAATTTTTTAGTACAGCTTGCTACCTAGAATAAATCTCTCTGAACTCAACTGGCTTTCTGGAGCTAACTCCTGACCTTAAACATCTCTCTGCATAAGACACTTCAGGGTTCTGAATTGTATATTGAACAGGTTGAGAAGGATTATGTGATTTGAACTTCAAAGTACTTAACAGAATCCCATTTAATCTTCAGCTAAACTGAATGAAGGGAACAAGACAGTCTCCACTTAGGTAATACCTTAACTTTCAAGAAAATTCACAACATGAATAGGTCTTTCCTTCCTATGAGTAGATAGCATTCATAAAAGCAGTTATTTCATGCATTTTTTATGTGCTAGCCTCATCCCCATCGATGTTTAGTGGATTCTCCACTATGTGCATTGAAAGAACAAATTGCAAAATATCTGGATAATATTCTTCCCATTAGTTGACACAACTTCACAGTCTCAACTATTAATGATCTATTGTGTAAAAAATAAACATAAAAGTTTGGAAGAAGTGGGTGGGGAAAAATCTTGAAAGACTCATACATCCAAACAGGTGTGGAAAGTACAAACAAAAACCCACAAAAATTATGAAACAACAATCTATATAACACCTCCCCTGATACAATGCTTCATCAGAAACTGATATTAATTGGCTAAATGAAATGCCAGAGAAAGATTTCAGATTCTTTTTTTTTTTTTTTTTTTTTTTTTTTTTTGGTTTTTCGAGACAGGGTTTCTCTGTGGCTTTGGAGCCTGTCCTGGAACTAGCTCTGTAGACCAGGCTGGTCTCGAACTCACAGAGATCCGCCTGCCTCTGCCTCCCGAGTGCTGGGATTAAAGGCGTGCGCCACCACTGCCCGGCTCAGATTCTTATTATTAAAAAGGACCAGTAAGTATATAAGGCACAGAAACAGTAGATAAATTAAAGAAAGATAGTTCAAGATCTACACAAAAACAATCCAAAAAGTAGAGCAAGGAAATGGAGACACTGAAAAGGAATCATACATAAATACTGAAACAGAATCAACCATTCAAATGAAACATAGTGGAAAGCACAGACAAGACTAAGCAGGATAAAACTTTCAAAAATGAGTAACAGAATTAGGAGAAATGCATGCAGATATATATTAAGAACAAAACCCAAAACCACATAATGAAAACTTCCATGAACTTCAGGGTGTAACTGAGAAGCCAAACCTCAACAAATATACATGTCAAAAGAATGAGTTGAGGTAAAGTCTAAAGGAATAGACAATTGATTCAATTAAGTCACAGCAAAAAAACTCCTTAAACCTAGAGAAAGAAAAAAAATTCAAACAGAAGGGGCAATGATGAAAACAATCAAAATGGGAGTTTGCTGAGAGTATAGTGTTGCTTTCATAAAAATTATCTTATTTAACATAGTGTAATGAATTTAAAAATAAGTTGTAAACCAAATAGACAATATTAAAACCTGTAAGGTAAAACTGCCAAATCATATACAAAAACAGAAGCATCATATAATATCCAGTCTGTAATTGGAAACCCTAAAGTGTAGTAATACAAGAATGGCTTATTTCAAACTTTGTAAGTAAATAGGTGAGTTTGAAAAACTCAGCAAAGTCATCCATTGAAATAGATAGAGTCATAAGAATATTCTAGTGCCCCAAAATTTAGGCAAGTCATAACTACGAAGGCAATACTGCAGAAAATATTTAGGAGAATAATATACACAGAGAAAAAAAAAACACATCATCCACAAAAGTATAGGGATTCATACATATCATTAGTAGAAGTGAGGGCAGGCAGAAACAAATGAATAACATTCAATACAGTTAATCAGAAAACTCTTAATACTAATAGGGAAGTAACATAATTGTAGAAAATAGTAAACTGATCTCAATAACAAATTAAATGCAAATTCACTATACTACCAATTAAAACTCATAGACTAACTGACTAGGTTTAAGGAACCTAATACAGAGCTCAGTGATTAAGGATTGCTGCTCCTAAAGAAGACCCAAGTTTGGTTGGTAGCTCCCTTTTTGAACAGTGTATAATCAGTGATATCTCTACTTTTAGAGGATCAAATGCTTCCTTCTGGCCTCCACAAGTGTTTGTATACACTTGGCATACACATGTTCTCAAATATACGTAATAAAAATAGTCTAAAAAGATCCTCAATCCTATTATATGCTTTTATAAATACGCATCATTTTAAAAAGACACCCAAAACCTTAGATTCAAAGGATGGAGAGTAACTACCAAGAAAATAGAAACTCTAACCAAGTGTGTATAGCTATTTTCATATCTGATAAAGTATCCATCCAAACTTCCAGAAGACATCAGGAAATCTGTTTTTTGTTAAATAAACAACTGAATAGTAGTAATTAAATATTTATCACCACAATTTGTGGTTTCTGCTTCATAACGAATTCTCTCCACAATGACTCATTGCTCCTGTTTTATATTCTGTTAAATCTATCCACAGCAGGAAGATTATTTCTTGTTTAATTTTGGTATTAGGTTATGAACATGTCAGCATTTAAGGGTTTTTGTTTCTTTCTTTTTTTTTTTTTTCCTTTGTGATGTGGGATTCCCCTCTTTATGCTGTGAATACCGTTGGTTAATAAAGAAACTGGCTTGGCTTGATAGGGTAGAACAGAGCTAGGAAGAGAAAACTAAACTGAATGCTGGGGAAAGAAGGCAGAGTCAGGGAGAAGCCATGTAGCTCTCGGCAGAGACAGGTGTTAAAACTTGCTGATAAGCCACAGCTATGTGGGTATACACAGTTTAATAGAAATAGATAAATTAAGATGTAAGAGTTAGGCAACAAGAAGCTGCCATTAATGGGCCAAGCAGTGATTTGATTAATATAGTTTCTGTGTGTTTTCGGGCATCTGGGAGGCTGGGAAGAAACAAGTGGCTCCCTACAACACCTTCCTTTTTTACCTTATTCTGTGATGGTTATGGCCTTCTCCCTTTGACAGGAAGCTCTCAATCCAGTTTGGTCCCTTTTAGAGAGATGTGCTTGATTTCTGTCATGGCAGTCTGTGAGACTGTTTGCTTTGACTTCTTTACTTCCCCACGGACAATTTACTCTGTCTGCAAAGTCCACTGTGAACAGTTTCCTGCTGATCGCATGAGTCTTGAGGAAGCACCACTTCAGTCACAGCTGCTTCAGAAACTGTATTGTCTCCAGAAGACTTCATGTCCATCATGACAAATTCTAGTCACCTCCTGATGATTCTGCCCTGCTGGCTACAGAGAGTTCTGCTCATCTTGCAGCTATTCTTACTGCGAGTGAGGAACTCTTTCCATTGAGAACTCAGAGGAAAGCTTTGACTGGTGGATTACAGAATGTGTACATGCAAAGCTATGACTAACAGAGCTGGAAGCTGTAATCGTGGCACTGGTACCTTTAAGTCTATGTAGACAGTATATGTTTTATTACACTGTCTGTGCATCAGTAAAGGCCAGTTTCTCCTGTGGACCAACCTCCTTATGCTGCAGCCTTAAGCACCAATTAGGACTTCTCTCAAGTGGTCTTTTATTGCCTACTGTGATCTTCACCACAGGTGGAGAGCTGGTTGCATAGAATAATGGTTAATGAGATGCTTTCCACTCTAAGCCATCAGCAGCAGCATTTACAAAGCAATATAAAAAGACTGCCTGAGGCTATAAACCCCTGAGTTCAGGGGCTCTAATTTGTTGGCTTGCTCCAAATCAGGAAGACATTTTGAGAAGTAGGAGACAGACACTGAAGTGCTATGGGAATACTGGGAAGGAAAGAGGAGGGAAGAGCTGCATTAGGCAAGAGACTGAAAAATTTAGTATAGCTACAGACCACAATCCCTTGGAAAGTTCCAGAAAGCCATCAGTATTGAAGTAGAAAGTCCTGACACCTGAACTTGCAAACTTTAACAATAGCTGCTCAGTACTCAACCACTGGCACTAAAATCCCAGAGCAGTAAACCTTTGCCCTGAGCACCCAGAGCTATAAATCCTTGGCTTTTAAAACTTAGACCTGTAGACTACTTCCCAGGTCCTAGAGTTGCGTACCTCTGGCTTTGAAAACCCAAAGCTGTAAGCCTTTGACCAGAGTGTCTAAAGCTACAGAGATCTGAGTCCAGTTTCATAAACCCCAAACGATAGGTTTCTAGTTCTGAGGGCCTTGAGGAATAAAGCCTCTGGGTTTGAGAGCTCAGGACTGCGGACACTAAAGAAGCTGATCATTGCTTCTTCGCAATCTCCACCCTAACAGAACAACATTGAGCCACTTGTAGTAAAACCACATAGTGTCTCTAAGATTCAACTTCTTAATTAATGAAATAGTCTGATTTGATCTCCTTTCTTCATCTTCATAGAGAAATTAGAGAAGAAATATGTTCTTTTCAGTGCACAGTAGTACTTGTAACATATTTGTCTATCCTCATTTCTCCTTGGTGAAAATTGATTGATATTTCATGCATATTTTTTCACTGATGAATAGAATTTGTTTGCATGAATTCACAAAAATTTCTACTGTATCTTTGTATTTACCAAATAACTCTATATGCTTTTCTTTTTTGAGAGAGGGTATCCCTGTCTGTTCTGGAACTTTCTCAGTAGAACAAGCTGGACTTCAACTCAGAGATCTGCCTACCCCTGACCGCTAAAGCCCTGACACCAAAAGGTGTGCACAACCACACACTATTCTCTATATGCTTTTTAATTGACAGGGTACAACATATTAACACTGTATGAGAAGGACACCTGTGAAAATCAAGCCTGCCTTCTGTTGAAATTTGTGGTTTTTATCATTGACTAAATAAAATGAAATTTTACAAACCATAAGAAAATAGTAATCCACTAATTACAGTTATCTGAGTAGCCCTAATTACTGTTTAAGTAATAACTGATTGCATTAAGACATATTTAGTGGTATTTGGCATTCAGAAAGATTAATGCTGAAATTTTACTTCATGTCTTACATGGTGTAACTTGAGATCACATTTGATATCTCTGCACAATGGCAGTTCTAACAGGTCAAATGTAGATGGCAATTTCCTTTACAAAAACTTGAAATTGTCACTTTCATTAAGACATGTGCTGGCAATTTGTGTTTTGTCATATAATCAACATATTGTCTCCTGTTTGACACTTCCTATATAGTCAATGTTTCAGTTATGGTTAGCATTAGTACTTTCATTCTTTTAATCTACTAGACTTTACGTTTTCAGATTCACAGATGCAGAGGAATAGACTCCAGACTTTGAAAAGAGATTTTTTTTTTTAACATAAGTAACCTATCACTATCTGAGAGATCAATGCAGGTCATTGTCTCTAAGGCTCAAGGTCTTCAGTGTTAAAGTAGAGACAACAATTTTCTATAATGCTGAGGATTGAAGAGAGAAACCATGAGCTCTTGGCATATTATTTATCAGTATTGCAATGGCACCATAGGCTATAGAGATGTAGCTTAGTTTCTAGAATGCTTGCCTTGCATACAGAAAGCACTGAGTATGACTCCCAGCACTACATAAATCAGGTGTAGTGGCATACGACTACTATCCCAGCACTTGAAAAGTGGAGGCAAGAAGACCAAATGTTTAAGGTCCTTGGCTGCAAAGTGAGGTGAAGATCAGCCTTGGTTACAAAAGATGCTGTCATCAATCAATCAACCAACCAACCGACCGACCAACCAACCAACCAACCAGTCTATCAATCAGTCGCATCACTGGTGTCAACTGCTGATTTCAATATTGCTATTTTATTCTGTAGATTCTAAAACTCATAAGAGCATCATCAAAACTCAGAATTCTTTAGCATAATGTCCCTCCATTAATATTATGTTTTTGATGATTTCTTTCCCTAGATCAATGCCGTCAATTCTTGTTTGTAAACTCTTTGAGTGATCAGATCTCTTCTCTTTATCTTGCTTATTAAATCTCCATCATTCCAACAAATATTTAGTTATGCTGCAGATTCAGCTGTCTAATTTCTCCTAATCCAATTGGGAATATTCCAACATGTATTCTCTTTTTGAATAGATTTTAATTCAAATTGAAAGACAGATCTTCTCTGCTTCAATTATGTTGCCCTAACACAACCCCTGATCTTAATTTTTGTGTTAACACTGCACTGGCATTTGGCCATTTCATTCTTTGCTTGGCTCCTTCTGCTATGGGTGATTTCAAGATAACAATTCTCTTTGGACTTTTGGCTGAAGGCACTTGTCACTTTCAATTCAATATTTTCTTAATATTTGCTCATTGCAGAGCATCTGTCCCCATGCAAGCAGTTTTGGAAAGAATGTACATCTCTGTAAAAGCAAGATAAATATTATGCATGACTGTACACTTAAGGAAATAAAAATGCAGAAATATTATTTTAAGAATTTCAGGATCTTTCTCTGCTGTTGTCTTTTACATGCTGCTGTTTTTTTATTTCCAATAGGCATACTACATATGACCTATTTTTATGGAGGAGCTTCTGTCAAGAAGATAATCTGCTATGAATATGATTTATTTAACGTTGCCTGAATCATTTTGTACCACTGAACGGGCAAGTTGCGTATCTTTAAATCCACACATTTGAGAAGTTCTTGTTGGGGAAAATAAACAAGAGTAAATAGAGGCATATGTCACTACTTTTGTTTAGGCTCATGCCATGTCTTGGTAAATTTTATTTTCATCTCTCATTATTTAAGCAACAACAATGAGAAGAACATTCAGCAACTCTCTCCCAGGAAGTTATCCATTAAATTCTCACAATCCTGAAGCTGTAAGATTTAATGATCAATTAAAGGTACAATTGTAAGACATCAGAAAATTAATTGCATGCTCTGATAGAGTCCAGATTGCAGCATGCTATAGTATGAGGAACAGTGACACAGAATCAGAAGTCTCTGAACATTTTTTGTTACTGAGACTTTACATAAGGGTATGGAGTTCTAAGAACCTATGAAATACCTTTCTTTGGAAGGAGAGGCCCTTGGGAGGCCCAAATGACATAGACATGGAATAGTTAGCATACAGGAAACAGGTTTTATAATGACAAAACATGGGAGGGATTATGTTATTTTCTTGTTGTGTATACAGTTTTCATTCTTTGGCATTTTTCTTAAGAAGAGAAAACTCAATAATTCATTCCAGACATATATTTAGGTACCTTGCAGTAATAGGTACTATGGACACAGTACATTCAAAAGTGCAACATCAAGTTGGAACTTAGAATAGAGTCTTTAATAGGGGGTGGCTCTGGTTGTCACATTGTGGCACTGTGATACATTCTAATTGATGTCAATGAAGATACGAGGTTAAAAGTAGAACACCACCAACAAACAATAGTCTTTCCATCTTCTGATATCTTCTTCAGTTTCTTTCTTCAGTGTTGTGAAGTTTTTAATCACACAAAAGTCTTTCATGGACTTGGTTAGAGTTATTGAAAGATATTTTACATTATATGGAGCTATTATGAAAGATGTTGATTCTCTGGTTCTTTGTCACTTGTATGTTTGCTGTATATTTGAGGTCTAAAGATTTTTATGAGTTAATTTTTGTGTCCAGCTACTTTGCTAAAAGAGTTTATCAGCTGTAGGAATTTCCTGGCTGGAACTTTAGAGTAACTTATGTACTGTATACTATCCTATTATCTAAGAATAAAAACACTCTGACTTTTTCTTTTCCAATTTTCAGACTGTATCTTTTCTTCAGGCATCTTACTGCTCCAACTAGAACTTCAAGAACTATATTGAATAGGTATGAAGAGAGTGGACAGTCTTTCCATGTTCCTAGCTGGAGTGGATTTGCTTTGAGTTTTCCTCCATTTAAGCTGATGATGACTATAATGTTGAGGTTTGTCCCTTGTATCCTTATCTCTACAGATCTTTTACCATGAAGGGGTGTTGAATTTTTCCAAAAACTTTTCAGCATCTAATGAGATGATCCCCCTTTTTTTTTGCCTTTCAGTTTGTTTCTATGGTGGATTATATTTATTGATTTTTTTGTGTATTGAGTCATCCCTGCATCATGCTGGATGATCTTTTTGATCTGTTCTTGCATTTTGTTTGCAGGTATTTTATTGAGAATTTTTGCATCTATATTCATAAAGAAAATTGGTCTGTAATTCTCTTTCTTCTTTGAGTCATTATGTAGCTTAGATATCAGGGTAACTGGCATTTTAAAGCTAATGGAGCAGTGTTCTTTTGTTTTTATTTTGTGGAATAATTTGATGAATATTGATACTCTTTGAAAGTCTCATAGAATTCTGCTCTAAAACTGTCTAGCCTTAGGATTTTCTTTTGGGTGAAAGACTTTTAATCACTACTTCTATGCCACTAGGAAGTTATAGCTATATCTAAATTGCTTATTTGATTTTGATTTAACTTTGGTATATATATATATATATATATATTTATTTATTTATTTTAGATTTTACAGTTTTGTGGATTACAGGTTTTTAAAGTATATCCTTAAGGTTTCCTGGATTTTCTCAGTGTTGTTAGGTTACCCTTTTTGTTTCCAATTTTGTCTATTTTTGTATTTTCTCTTTGTACCTTTTAATCACTTTGGCTAAGGGTTTTTCAATATTGCTGAATTTCTCATAGAACCAACTCTTTGTTTCCTTGAATTTTGTACTTTTTTGTTTGCTTGTTTCTATTTCATGGGTTTTGGGCATGAGTTCAAATATTTCTTTTGGATGTGATTTCTTTTTTTCTTTGTTCTAGAGCTTTCAAATTTGTGGTTAAGTTAGTAATATTAACTATCTCCATTTTTTTGTAGGTAGGCATTTTGTGCTATGAACTTGCCTCTTATAACCATCTTCATTGTGTTGAATAAGTTAGTAGGTTGTGTTTTCATTGTCTTTCAATTCTAGAAAGTTTTTAATTTCTGTCTTGAAGTTTTTTTTATCTAGTAGTGAGTTGCTCATTTTTCATGAGTTTGTAAGCTGTTTGTTGTTTCTGCAATTGTTGATAGCTAGATTTAATCCATAATGGTCAGATAGAATGCAGAGTGTTATTTCAATTTTCTTGAATCTGTTGAGACATATTTTGTGTTCACATATGTGGTCAATTTTGGAGGAAATTCTATGAGGTACTGAGAAGAAGATACATTGTTTTATTTTGGGAGGAAATGTTTTATAATCATCTGTTAGGTACATTTGATTTACAAGCTCAGTTAGCTTCAGTATTTATTTGCTAACATTTTGTCTGGATGACCACTAGACTACAGATAAGGGTGTGTACTTAAGTCACCCATGATTAGTCCATGAGGATCAATATGTGGTTTCTGCTGTAGTATTTTTTTTTAAATGAACTTATGTGTCCTTGTAAACATAAGGTGCATAGACATTAGAGACCGAATGTCCTCTCAGTGCATTTTCCAGTTGGTACATACGCAGTGTTTGTCCTTATTTCTTCTGATTAGTTTTATTTTGAAATCTACTTTTTTTTTCAGATAATAAAATGGTTACATTGGCTTGATTTTTATGTCCTTTTGTTTGGAATATCTTTTTATCCATTTTTTTTTTTTTTTACCATGTGGTGATCTCTAACATTGGTACTGAGGCCTATTACATGGATACAATGAACACAGTAAAAGGATGGATCCTGATTTCTTTAGTCTGTGTCTTGATTGGGGGACTGATGTCATTGATGCTGAGAGTTATTAGTGACTAGTGGTTTTTTTTTTATTCTAATTATTTTGTTGTGGTTTGGAGTCCTAAGCTCTCCCACCCCTTGATCTGCTGTTATAAAATTATTTATTCCTTGTATTTTCTTTGCTGTGGTTAACCTTTTCAGGTTGATACTTCTTTTAGTACCTTCTATAGGGCAGGAGTTAGATAACAGATATTATTTAAATTTGTTTTTTATCATGAAATTTCTTTCTCTGTGTATTGTGATTATACATTTTGCTTGTTTAGTACTCTAGGCTGGTATCTGTGGTCTCTTAGAGTTTGTAGAAAATCTGCCCTGACCCTTCAGGCTTAGAATCTGTGCTGAAAAGTCAAATGTTGTTCTAATATGTCTGCTTTATGGTCTTTTGACATTGCAGCTTTTACTATTATTTCTTGTTCTGTACTTTTAGTGTTTTAGTTATTATATACCATGAGGAGTTTTCTCTTCTGGTCAATTCTGTTTCATGCTCTGTGTGCTTCTTGTACATTGATAAGCACCTCCTGCTTTAGGTCATAGGAACTGTCTTCTGTGCTTTTGTTGAAAATATTTTTGGTGACTTTGGCCTGGATTTCTTCTTCCCCTTACTCTATTTCTATTATTCGTAGATTTGTTCTTTTTATAGTATCACAGATTCCTTTGATGTGCCAAATTTTTTTGATATATTTCTTTGACTGAGGTATCTATTTCTTCTACCTTGTCTTCACTGCTTGAGATTCTCTCTTGCATCTTTTGTATTTTATTGATGAGACTTAACTCTGTTTGAATTTCTAAAGTTTTCATATCCAGATTTTCTCAAGTTTGGGTTTTCTTTATTGATTCTATTTCTACTTTCATGTATTGAACTGTTTTATTCATTTTTACATTGTTTGTGTTTATACATTTCTTTAATGTTTTTACTGATATCTTCTTTAAGTCCCTCTATGATATTAGTAAAATTTGTTTTGAATTTCTTGTCTTGTGATTCAGCTATATTGCATTTCTCTGGGGCAGCTGTAACGGAGTTGCTGGGCTCTGGTTAGGACATAATGTTCTGGTTGTTATTGATTGTTTTGTGCTATATTCTGGGCATGTGGGCTTAAGATGATTGCAATACTAGGTGTTGATATTTGTTCTTTTCTTTATTTGGTGGGTGTTTTGTTCCTTGGTTTCTATTTCTTTCCCTGGTTCTCAGTAGAGTGTGGTGGCTCTAGGTTGCCTGGTAGGGAATGCTTCTGAGATCCTGCCTGGTCTGGTCACTTGAGGTTCTGGGTAGGATGTGTTTCTAGGAATGGGAGCTGACACTTAGGAATTGGGCTGGGTGAGGAGGGTGGGGGTTGACAGGGTCCATGAGAGGTAAGAAAGCCGTCTGTTCCACCAAGATCTATCTAGTCTCTGGTAATGGGAACAGAGAGTGAGGATCAGATAGTATTCTGCTATAGAGCTGGGGATGAGAGTCAGGGGTTGGATTTAGACTTTTCTAAGTCTAGATTTAGAGATTTAGGAGGAAGAATGAAGATCTGAGGATTGCCCATCTGCTTCCCTGGTTAGCTTGGCCAGTGGGTTCCCATGAAATGCCTGCAGGAATGGTGAGTGAGACCGAGGATGGAGATGTGAGCAAGGTTGTAGGAGAAGTCCTGTGGGATGCTCTTGAGATGAGGACAGAGAGGAAGGAGAGGCAGCAAATGGTTTACTAAAGCTCTGGGGATGAGACTGGAGGACTAAAATTTGGAGAGAAGACAAGAGAATAAATATCCAAAAATTGCCTACTTGCTTCCCAGGAATCATGCACTTCTTTTCTTTTCTTTTCTTTTATCTTATTTTTCTCTTTTTTAAATTTTACTTCCTAACTGCAGTTTCACACTCCTTCCTCTCTTCCCAGCCCATATTCCCAACTTCCTTTGTCCCTACCACCCAATCCACTCCTCATACATTTCTGTTGAGGAAAGGGAATGGATACCAACAAAACATGACACATCTAGTTGCAGTAAGACTAAAGCACCTCCCCATGCATTAAAAGCTGGACAAGGTGATCAGGTATGAGGAACAGGGACCATAAGCATGTAAAAGAGTAAGAGACTGTCCCTGCTTCCACTGTTAGGAGGACCACAAGGGAACCTGATTACACAACTGTAAATATATGTGGAGTACCTAGTTCAGTCCCGTGCAGGCTCTCTGAGTGCCGGTTCCATCTCTGTGAGCTCCAATGAAACTTAGTTAGTTGATTCTCTGGGTTTTCCTATGGTGTGCTTGATCTCTCTGGCTTCTACAATTCTTTCTTCTCCTCTTCTGCAGTATTTCCTGAGCTCCACCTAAGGTTTGGCTGGGGTCTCTGGATTTGATTCGATAAGTTGTTGAATGAAGCCTGTCTAATAACTGGGCTAGGCACCAATCTATGAGTGTCATAGAATCTCCTTAGTCATTGATTTTTTTTCTCTAGTTATTTTTGATTCTATCCTGGGTCTCTGAGTCATCCATCTTGTGGGTTCTAATGCTCCAGGCAATGTCAGGGGTATGCTTACTCTCCTGACATGATTAACAGATAAGACCTGTCATTGGTTGACCACCCCTTCTTTCTTTAGGCCACCCTTATCCCAGCATATCCCATAGACAGGATAAACTTTACATCAAAGGTTATGTGGCATCCTAATCCCTCCACTTGAAGTCTTGCCTGGTCACAGGAGGTTTCTGGTACAGGCTACATATCTGCACTGCTAGGAGTCTAATTGGTTCATCCTTGTACATTCCTGGCAGAGTCCCTTGTGCCAGATTTTTACCTGACCCCAAAGTACCCCTCTTTCTGTTAGTCTCTTTCAGAACTCTACACCTCTGTCCCTCCCCCACTCCCACAGTCTACTCCTGAAATCTCTCCTGTTTCACCTTCCCAGGGAGTTCTGGGAGTCCCTTCTTGAACCCTCCTTGTTACCTAGTCTCCCTCGGTCTGGATTGTAGCATAGTTATCCTTTAGTTTACAGCTAATTTCCACTTATGTGTATCTACATACTTGATTTGTCTTTCTGGGCTTGATAAACATTTTTTCCTGAAAGAACTTTATTTTGTCTTTGGTGCCCAGAGTGGAAATATGCATGTTTCTATCTTCAGATGATGTAATTTAAATATGATTGTACACTCCACAGCCACAATTGTCCAGGTTTTTCTGTGGTTGTGAGTCATAATTTTTAACAAGTTAGCTAATTGATTTCAATTAATTTGTCTCTTACCTTATTTTAAAACTTACAGTACCCAAGTAAAGAAAACCGTCAAACACAAGCCTTTGATAAATTTTAGTCAGCAAGACTCATTTTCCTCCCACAAAAATAAAAGATTTACAAGATTTCCTCTTACAATTTTTTTATATGGTGCTTTGGTTTATTTTAATATGCTTAACGAGAATCAGCAAAAAGGATTTGCTGTGAATAAAATATAATATGAAGAAGTGGACTATATAAATGCAAAGTTATAATAATCTAAATGCAAAACAATAATTATCCATAGTCTGGGTACTTCACTGCCAGTGGTGCTGCTGCCAGGAAGGCGATCACGGAAACACTCCGGCTGATTAAGGCAGTAATGAGAGTGGCTTAGAAGAGGCAGAGTTAAGCAAGCACGGCATGAATAGTGAATAGGTAAATGCTGGCAGGCTATATGAAAGTCAAATCTATGATGAAAGAATAAATTTATGGTCTCCAACTGTGGGGCCAATAACAATATGATGAATGGAATTTTTTTTAGAAAAAATATGCTAAGTACGATTAAATGATCACAAACTTATAAACCTCTAACTGTGAGAGTCAAAGTTGCATGCTAAGTTTTAATTACTGTGCCTAAGAGATCAATGAAAAAAAAAAATCCTTCTGATCTGCACGCCCTTTGCCCAAGGACAAACAGTTCCCTAAATGCTGGAGGCTATTTTTTTATGGGAGATAACAAGCTGACTGTTTTTACTAACCAAACAAGTTTGTTTGACCCAACTACACTAGATGTCCTAGAACTCCTGTGGATGGAAGGATCAGAGGCAGGAAATATCAGGAGGTATGCTCACCACTAATTGCAGGTAGGCTGTGGATGTATAGGTACAAAATACGTCAGGATGTATGCTTGCCCCTGATTCGACTTGATGGGAAATATTTTAAACCCCCACAAACTGACTTGAAGTTATTTCCTGGGATGATATAGACTTGACAAGAGTCTATCTACCTGGCTAGTGTTTTACTACAGCTTACTTTAAATTTGACTTTAAGCTTTGGTAATGGTCTTATTCTTGACCAGTAGGACTAACATTTTCTGTAGGACTCCAGCGAGATTGAGACTACCCACCCAAACTCTAAAGCTGGAACTTCACTCCAAAACTCCATGGCTGAGGGGCTGCTTGAAGGTCATATTCCTTGAGACATTTCAAGACTGTCTTTTTTTCACAGACTACCAGAGTGAACTGCCTTGCTGAGAAATGCTGCAAACATCTACGGCGGCTTCCTGGCGGGTCCTAGTCTGATTCTGTTTCGTGGGATCCCTATCTTTGATGTGAAGGGAGTTAGATGGGAACAATATCCTTCTGTCTATGGCAAATAGCGAGATGCTGCCTGCCCACATGGCTCTGGTTGGTTGGAAAGCATTGTCTGTCTGATTCTCGAGAAAGTTGTATCTGCCTGTTTTGTTGGAAATTTTTAATGTTTTTATCAGTCTGTGTTTTCTTGTGTACCCTTAAGTTTTCCTGCAAACATGGAGCTGAGACAGAAAGGGGTCAGGTATTTTTTGCTGCCTCTGCTGCCACCAGCAGCCTGTCACCAACACTGCCAGGGCTCTTTTTATGGCCAGGTATCAGAATATACATCTGAGCTAGATGGCCATTGAGTTTGAGTTAGCAGGAGTTCACATGTCTTTTGAGTATGGATAACATCACAGTTGTTTTATGCTGCTCTACTTTATTGGAAAGCCGACTCTGTAGTTGGTTTACGGCTCTTCCTTCTCTAGACCCAAGCATAATTGTGGCAGTTGAGTCACCTGATACTGTGATATTGAAAATAAAGCAAAGTAGAATGGCCAAAAAATTAGACTTCATGTATGTGAACATTCTGTACCTAAGATTATAAGTTGGTTTTATTGGATATTGTTAACATTTGTAAATTGTGTGAAAAAAAGGTAACTTAAAACTGGAGACACTGGGAGTTGTCAGATAACAATCTATGCATAAGTAATCTTAGAGGAACCATGTGGCGTGATTCTATCTTTAGGCAGCCACGTGACTGACAATCAATCATCTTTGCTAAGGTTGGAGAAAATAGATGCCCTAAGACTTCACTGCCATCTTGATTAAAGATGACCACATGGAGTGGGCATACCTACCAAGGAGCCAACAACAGATATTCAAGATAATTTTGATTAGAATAGATTTTTTGTATGATAATGCCTGTTCTTTCCTGAATACAAGTTTTATGAAAGGCAGAATTTAAAAACAATACTTGTATAATCAAGTATTAAAGCTGCATTTCCAAGCTTCTGTATGTAAGAATATACCTTGTGCTGACAGCTAAACTTGGGAACATAAGAGGTACCCTAGTGATAATGGTTTTAAAGACATGATGAGATCATGGGGAACAGCTGAGGCTTCCCAATGTGTGGCAGAGATGGATTTCCCAAAGAGAGCTCGGTTGCAGTTGGGAACCTCAGTACTTCTGGAAATGTCAGTACCATGTGATAGTCACCAGAAGCACCAGACACAGACTGAAATCTATAGGACAGGCTATGTATATGTTGTGATGTTGACAGGTGTGGCCAAAGAGATCATCCAAGGCCCTAGAAAACTCAAAGGATTGTGAATGAATCCCAGATATTGATCTTTGAGTTGTTCTCACAAGTGAAGCTTGGTTCTGGCCTTGTGGCAATGTGGTTGTGTACCTTATCTTTTCTCTTGAAGTAAAAAACAGACACTTTATTTTTTGATATTGTAAGAACACACAGTGAAGAGATGTTAAATTTTCTAAGAGAGAATTTTGGAGTTTTACTAAAAACTTAAAGTAAAAACTGGATATTTTAAAAAACAGTTTTTTAAATATTTAAATTTATAAGACTATCGAAAATTTTAAGTTTCTAAATTATTTTATAATATTAATATTCAAATTTAAAAATGAAGAAGTAAAAGCTTAAAAATTAAAGCCACAAGTATGAATATGAAAAACTAAACACCAGAACACCAGAAACTAGATGTTTCTGTCTTACAATGTAGTAAGAAAATGACCTAAGCAGTCTGGCAAAGGAAACAGCTTCTAAAAGCATTAAGTCTCAACCATTTGTGGGTTGAAAGATCTTTCTAAAGGGGTAGCCTAGGACCACAGACATGTTGGATATTTACATTGCAATTCATGACAGTGGCAAAATTACAGTTGTGGAACATCAACAGGAATGGATTTATGGCTGGGGGTCAGGACAATATGGGGATTGTGTTGAAGAGTCGCAGCATTACGAAGACTGAGAACCACTAATTAGGGAATGTCTCTCCTTACCTGAGCTCTATTCATGCTTGAAAATGTATGCCCAGCCTCCTCATCTTTGCTAACTTTATTAAGTTTAGGCTTTTTTTATAAACTGAATCATAGAAGAAACTGCTATATTCTGTAATGGTGTATGATGAAATGATCAGGGAATTTCCTAGTCTCCTATGGCCTATGTCTTCGAGTTGAAGGCTTTATTTTGATTCTAAATGGAGCTTGAATACAGACACTGTTATTCTTAAGGTTCACGCTTAACAGACATGAAGATATAAAGTCCTATTCATGTAAAAGCTTATAATTATAAACTATCAAATACGTTTTAACATTCAAGTTAATGGTTATCTTATAAATGATAGAATCCTTTAATGTATTCAGAACTATACTTGTAGTCATGTTAAACACTACTGTCATTAATTATAGAACAAAGCTTTATTTATCCTCCTATATTTGTTTTCAAAGTTAAGCCTAGGTTTATTTATCTCAGATATTTTTAATAGATAATGGTCTTCAAACTTTTCAGAGATCTGATGGATATGTCATTTAAAATGTGTGACGTTATAAAAAAAACTATGACAGAGGGACCAGCTCCTAGCAGTGACTCTCTGGTACCGAAAAAAGATCACAGAGTACCACAGTGACTCCACCTGCATTGTGGCAATATTAACCACTTGGCAAGATTGCCCCAATGCTGTACCTGCAACCAGCATATAGAAGAAACTGTGGACAAGCAGGACACTGGGGAGTTTAATATACCACTTTGCCTAGAGAAGCTTTTTGGATTTAGGAGGTCCTATTTATTCATTGTTTCTCTCAAAGTCTGTGCTACTGGGGTTATATTTAGAAAGTGGTCTCTTGTGCCCATGCGTTCAAGGCTACTTCTGATTCTCTCTTCTATGAAGTTCAGTGTGGCTGGCTTTACATTGAGGTGATTGACCCATTTGGACTTGAGTTTTGTGCATAGTGATAAATATGGATATATTTTTATTTATGGTTCCATGAGGAGCTGGGAAGAAGGTATATTCTTTTGGTTTTGGGTGGAATGTTCTAGATGTCCTTTAACCCCATTTGAGTCATAACATCTCTTTTTTCTTTTATTTCTCTGTTATATTTATGTGGTGAGGGTAGGTGTTTAAGTTTCCCACTGTTAGTGTGTTGGTTTGATGTGTGATTTAAGCTTTAACCATTTTTCATTTACCTATGTGTGTTGTCTTGTATTTGGGGGCATAGATGTTCAGAATTGAGACATCAGACTTCTGCATCTTTTTTGTTAAATTTTAGTTTGAAGTCTATTTTGTTGCATATTAAGGTAGTACACCAACTTAGTTCTTAGGTGCATTTGTTTGGACAATGTTTTCCCAAATCATTACTCTAAGGGAATGTCTGTCCTTGAAATTGAGATTGTTTCTTGCATACAGCAGAAGCAAGGGTCCTATTTCTGTATCCATTTGGTTTGCTTATGGTTTTCTTAGGTGAACTGAGGTATTAAGGGATATTAATGACCAGTGATTGTTATTTCCTGTTATTTTTGGTTTTGATGGTGGTGGTAGTGATAGTGATAGTGTGTGTGTGTGTGTTTCCATTCCTTGGGCTTTGCTGGTGTGGCATTATCTATTGCTTGTGTTTTTCTGAGTGTAGCTAACTTCTTTGTGTTAGAATTTTCTTTCTAGTAATTTCGTGAGGCTAGATTTGTAGATAGCTATTGTTTAGATCTGGCTTTGTCATGGAATATCTTGTTTTCTCTGAGTATAATGATTGATAGCTTTGCTGGATATAGTAGTCTGGACTGGCATCACAGTCTCTTAGTGTCCACAGATTCCAGGACCTTCTGGCTTTTACAGTTTCCAGTGAGAAGTCAGGTTTAATTCTGATAAATTATTGTTAGATATGGGTTTGCCATAAAGTATCTTGTTTTCTGTGTCTATGGTGATTGATAGCATTGCTGGATATAGTAATCAGGACTGGCATTGCAGTCTCTTAGTGTCTGCAGTCTCTTAGTGTCTGCAGAATTCAGGACTTTCTGGGTTCCACAGTTACCAATGAGAAGTAAGATTTAATTCTGATAAATCTGCCTTTATATGTTACTTGACCTTTTTTCCTTTGCATATAATAGCTATAAGAAATCATTGCAATTTTGAGGAAAAGCTCTTGGAATTCTATTAACAGATTGTAATAGATTGTAATGATTTGCTGAGCAAAATGGGTATAATACATCCTATCCCACATAAACTCTTATATCCTGCTGGGAGAGTAGGATAAGTATTATTTCCACAGAAAACATTCTCTCCAAAGGGCAATTGTTTTTCAACGTGACGGGTATGATAAGAAATGGAATTATAAAAAGAAGGGGCATTTGTACATTAACAACATAGACAGTGGAGGAGAAAGACATTATCAGTAAGAATATCAGCCACAGCCTTTGAAACATTAGTAAGGGTTGCTTCCATTTTGTTTCCCATTATCCTTATAGTTTTCATTAAAAACTCTTATTCTATACACATTTCTTTTTAAGAGCCTGGAAATCGAGAGATTTCCTCTGATACAGGAGGAATTTTCTCATTGGCTTTTTAGTGCTAGATAGAACCAGAGATTATGTTCCATAATATTAGTTATAAACAATGACACCCTACATACATTGTTAAATTCAATTGAAGTAATTAATCAATCTTCCCTTCCTTTTCTCATTTTAGAACACCTCTAATTTCCATTACCAGAAACCTTTAAAGAATATTTCATTATGCTGAAGTCTGTGCTAGTATGTTGGAATTGGCCAGTTAAATTAGTCCATCCCAAGTAGCCTCCCTCCATCTGAGTAAAGACTATTTGTTCCCTTTCTTTTGCCTGAACTATGAGCCTGGTGGATAAGGGCAGTCTTTTGTATGGTAAGACAATATCAGGATGTTTCCAATGATGGGGTGCCTTTTATTTCCTCCATCAAGATGCATTTAGGTTCTGTTTGCATAGGTTGAAAATAAAACATCAAAACTTTAAGTCCTAGGGTAATCATGTTGTAAATTTCAATAGTAAGAACACAAAGTTATTTTAGAATCTCAAATCTTAGAAATTTTAATTTTTAATGATCCCTTTCCAGTTACCTTCCACCTATGGGGGTTGGGTTCTTCTTCAGTATATTCCTCAAGTACCTTTTTGAGGTATGTGTGATGAAGCCAGGAAGAAATACCAACAACTTTAACAGCTGTAAGAGTCCAGTGAACCATGACATAAGGCCCTTTCCATCTAGGTTCAAGCAGTCAATTTTGAGACAGTAGACAAACACAACATCTCTGAACTGGAGCACGTGAATAGGTAGGTAGTACCCAACAGGTAAATCAGCCTAGATCTGAGAGAGAATCTTATACAAAGTTGACTGCAATCATTTTAAGGACTCAGAGATTAGAGTTGGGCAATCTGATAACTCTCTAACATGTACCCAATTGATCATGGGAGGTGCTCACCCATAAACTATTTCATATGGAGTGAAATTTTCTTAATAGGCGTACATCAGATTTTGAGATGAGTATACAACGAGAGATAAACCCAGTTACCACTAGTTTCAAGAGTATATTTCATTAAAATCTCCTTTAAAGTTATCTTCATCCTCTCTACTTTTCTTGAGATTGATGCATACAAAGAAGTTTCCAATTTATGTTATGAGCCTTAGAGAGCAATTGAAAAAACCTAGCCATAAAGCCAGGACCATTGTTAGACCCCAGAGAAATGGGGAGGTCAAAATATGAGAGTAATTTCCATTATTAATTTCTCAGCAACCACTTGGGCCATTTCCATTTGGGATGGAAAGGCTTCTACTCAGTCTGTGATGGTATCGACAAAGATCAACAGATATTTGTAGCTATAGAGTCCTGGCATGACTTCAGTGAAATCCATTTCCTAAAATTCCCTGGGTACTGTACCTTGACTTTGTTGCTATGGGGGAACTATGTCCTTTGTGTATTTACGTGGGCATAGGTCAGGCAGTGGTCTGAAGTACTCTGAAGTTTTTCTTGGTGTCCAGGTCACCAGACGTGAGGGGAGATGAGTTCTGAAATTTTAGATGACAAATGCATGGCATGACATAAGGCAGTTAACCAGGTTTAGCCCAGTACCTTTATCATGAAGATTCTTCCATCAGCCAAGACCCAACATCCACTGTGGCTCTTCTGAGCCGCCAAGTTAGAATATGATTGGATCTCTCTAAATCATACTCAGGAACATCATCAAAAGCAGAGTATGGGCTCAGGGAGAATAGGTAGTTCCAAAACAGTCTGGGGTTTGGGTTCCCCAAGAACAGCGTCTTTGGCAACTTGATTTTCATTGTTCTTACCTTTAGTTTAAGAACTTTTTATTTTTGGTGTCCTGGCCACTGAGTAGTGGCCACTTCATTTGGTAGCCACATGGCCTCTAGCAACTAAATAATTTCACATTTATTTTTAATAGTCTTTGGCTCTGAGGTGAGTAAATAAACATCCCCTTTGTTTATCTGTTCACGACGATGAACCATGACAAAAGCACACAGGGTATGTGTGTAAATGTTCTCTTTCTTCCCCCTTTAATTCATCTTAAAGCATATGTGAGAGTAATTATTTCTACTTTCCAGGAAAAGGTACCCCTGGGTACAGCTTGGGCCCAAATGACCTCCTTCTAGTCTGTAATCACAGCTACTCCTGCATACCCGCTTTCTTCTTGGATGAAGCTGCCACCATCTGCAATGAGACCTACTGAGAGAAATGTCTGCCATGTCATGTTGCATACCTTGGATTATGTCAAGCATCTTGAGGCAGTCATGGATGGGTTCCTCAGGGTCATCATTCAACAACAGGGTATGGGGCTTAATGGTCAAGGATTTATCAAAAGTCAGTCTGTCCTCATCTAAAAGGAGGACTTGGTACTAGGTCAGATGGACTTTAGACATCTTCTAGTTTGGTGGATGTCTTCCACAATGTGTGGAGATGTTACAGTTAGAATACATACCTATATGAGCTTGTCAGATTCATTTGCAAGAACTGCAGAGGCTGCAATGGTTCTTAAACAAGAGGGCCATCCAGAGGCTACAGGATGTAGTTTCTTTGACTTGTAAGCTATTAACCATTTCCGGGAACCCAGATTCTGAGTTCAGACTCTTTTGCAAGTGCCCTTTCTTCCATAGATGTAAAGATAAAAGGGCTGGGAGATATCAGGGAAAGTTTATCTGGGACCTCTTTTAAATTCTTAAAGAACTATTCATATTCTTCCATCCATTCCAAAGAGGTGTTGCACCTAACCATAGCAGCATGCAAGGTATTGGCAATTTTGGCATATTCAAAGACTGCAATATCCAACATCTCCCAGAATTCCCTAACTTGTTTCTTGGTGGTGGGATTTGGGACTTGCAGTATGGCTGTCATGCAGGCCTGAGACAACAGTTGTTTTCCCTCTCTCAGCTCATATCCTAAGTAAGGAACCTGGAATGAGCAAATTTGGGATTTCTTTTTAGAAACTCTAGCCAAAGTTGGCTAGAGTTTCCAAAAGGCCTCTGGTGGCTCTCAAACAGTCTTCATCTTTAGCAGCCAATAACAAATCATCTACATATTAATGCAATATTACTTCGGGATACTTACTGCTGAAGAGACTTAATTCCTGGTTGAGTGCTCCACTGAAGATGGTGAGAGAGTTTTGAACCCTTGAGGCAGTCTGGTCCAGGTTTGCTTTCTGATATCTCCAATTCAGGGTCAGTCAACTCAAATGTCAATATGGGTTGACTTAATTTTGACAAAGGGATGGAGAAGAGTGTATCTTTTGAATCCGATTCTGTGTAAACTTTATGCTCTAGTGGTAATAAACCAAGCAAAGTATAAGGATTTGGAACAGTTGGGTAAATGAATTCTATCTTCTTGTTCACTTCCCTCGAGTCCTGTACTGGTCTATAGTCTCGAGTTCCAGGCTTTTCAACAAGAAACAAGGGGGAGGGGGTACTCAAGACTGTCTGGAAAGGAATAAGTATGCCTGCTTCAAGGAATCACCTGATGTGAATCTTAGTCCCTTCCCAGGCTTCTGCACTGATGGGGGTACTGCTTGACTTAATGGGTATTGCCCCAGATTTTAGTTGCACTATGATGGGTGTCGTACATTTCTCCAAGCCAGGAGGATTGTCCTCTGCCACACTGTGGGTATTTCTTGGATCAGCAACTTTTCTCATCCCCTTCCAGAGAATGGGTTGGATTTTGGAAAAGCAGATATTCCCTTCTTATTGGGCAGGTTATACTTAAAGCTTTAGCAGGCCTTCCATTTGCAACCTAGGAGTCTCATGAGAATAATATTGTTGCCTGGAGCTTACTCAAGAATTCCCCTCCCAGTAAAGGGTAGGGACATTTACCAATAAAATAAAAGAATGAATCACAGTTCCTTGTCTTAGGTTAAGAGTTCAGTTAGTGGTCCATTTGTATTTATTGACATCTCCTGTACTTCTATTGTTTGGTTGGTATGGGGGTCACAGGGGCTCCTGTAATACCTAATGAGTAGCCCCTGGGTCCTCCAGAAATTTTGCATGTTGGCCCCTAGTGGTGAAAGATACCATAAGCTCCTGGGGGCCTTGTTTTAAGGAGCCTTAGCTTCACTGATCTTCCATAGCTAGGACTGGCTTGTGTTTGGGGTGTACTAACTGTTTCCAATGTGGACATTCATCTTGCCAATGATCCATGACTTTGCAATGGGCATATTGGTCTTTTTATAAAGGTCTCCCTTTTTTTTTAAATCATGGTTTGCATGGGCAGAGTTAAAAGTGGCTGGGGCTTGTAGTGCAACTATGATGGTATGCCTCATTTTCTGTATCAGATCTTCTTTGCTGTCTCTGCTGTCAATCACTTTCTGGGCTATCTCTCACAGTTCTGACCTGTTCTTTTCTGAAAACCTATCCATCTTTTGTATCTTTCTACATATGTCAAGGGTCAACTGAGTAGCAAAGACCATGTTAGTTACCTTGAGAATTGTGCCAGATACTCTGGGTCAATAGGAGTGGATAACTCCATAAGGAGCCTCTTCTATGCTTACCTTCCTTTTGAAGTAATTGCTGCTGATAGGAGCAGATGTGTCTCATGTAATGAAATGTCCTAAGTTCTTAAAACATTTTAAATGCCATAGTCTAAAGTTATCTGAAAGATTTGACTAATACCTATCAAACTGAAATATATCTTTATATATCTAGAAAACCTAACTATCATGACTATAATCTTGGTTATTATAGATGATTATCTATTAACCTATATTTCTTAACTATACATTACATTTAAATGAGCTGCACAAACACAGTACCTTAATTAAAAGCATATATATATATGTATTATATCTATCAAAATTGATCTTAAATTTGTATCAATAAACCAAGTTCCATACCAATGAAATTGGTTAATAAGTAAATAAACTGCCTTGGCCTATGATTGGGTAAAGTAGACCTAGGTGGGAATAACAGAATGTTGGGAGAAAGAAGGTAGAATCATGGAGAAGCAATGGAGCTGACCCCAGGGATAGATGAGCCAGAACCTCGCCAGTAAGCCACAGCCACTTGGCAATACACAGATTAATAGAAATGGGTTAAATTAAGAGGTAAGAGCTAGCCAATAAGAAGCTAGTGCTTACAGGCCAAGCAGTGATTTAAATAATACAGTGTCTGGGCAGCCAGGAACAAACAAGTAGGCTCCTACAACACTCCCATTCTAATTTCCAAAGCAACTGTACAAGTTTGCACCACACCACCAAAGGAGGAGTATTCCCCATTCTCTCCAGGATAAGCTGTCTTAAAAGTTCTTGATCTTAGCTGTTCTAACAGGTGTAAGATGGTATCTCAGAGTAGTTTTGATTTGAATTTCCCTGTTGTCCAGGGATGTTAAGCAATTCCCTAAGTGTCTTTCAGCTATTTGAGCTTCCTCTGTTCAGAATTTGCTGTTTAGATCTGTATCCCATTTTTAAATTTGATTATTTGATAATTTGATGTCTAGTTCTTTGTTTTTTTTTTTTTTGTATATTTTGGAGATCAGCCTTCTGTTAGATGTGGGGTTGGTGAAGATTTTTATCATTCTATAGGGCTGTCTTTTTGTCTTATTGACTGTGTCCTTTGCCTTACAGAAGCTTCTCAGTTTCAGAAGACTCCATTCATTAATTGTTACTCTCAGTAGCTGTGAGATATTTAGGAAGTAGTCTCCTATGTCCATGCATTAAAGATTATTTTCCACTTTCTCTTCTAGGAGGTTCACTGTGGCTTGATTTATGTTGAGTTCTTTAATCCATTTGCACTTGAATTTTGTGCATGGGGATAGATATGGATCTATTCACATTCTTATAAATGTCAACATCTACACCAGCAATATTTTTTGAAGATGCTTTCATTTTTCCATTGTATAATTTTAACTTTGTTGTCAAAAATTAAGTTTTCATAGGTATGTGGGTTAATATCAGGATCTTTGAATTGATTTCATTGGTCCACCTGTCTGTTTTTGTGCCAATAACAAGGTTTTTTATTGCTAAAGCTCTATAGTAGAGCTTGAAGTCAGCAATGGTGATGCTTCCAGAAGTTCTTTTATTATACAGGATTGTTTTGGCTATCCTGAGTATTTTATTTTTTCCAAATGAAGTTGAGTATTATTCTTTTGAGGTCTGTTAAGAATTGTGTTGGCATTTTGATGGGGATTTCATTGAATCTGTAGATTACTGTTGATAAGAATACCATTTTTACTGTGTTGATCCTACCTATCTAAGTGCATAGGAAATCTTTCCATCTTCTGGTATTTCTTCAAAGAGTTAATGTTCTCATCATAGAGATGTTTCACTTTTTGGTTAGCGTTATCCCACAACATTTTATGTTGTTTGTGGTTATTGTGATGTTACTGTGTTTTCTTTTTTTAACCCATTTATTACGTATACATAGGAAGGCTACTGATTTTTTTGAGTTAATGTTTTATCCTGCCACATTACTGTAGGTATTCATCAGCTCTAGGAGTTCCCTGGTACATTTTTTAATGCCCTTTATGTATTCTATCAAATCATCTGCAAAGAGTGAAAGTTTGACTTCTTCATTTCCAATTTGTATGTCCTTGATTACTTTTTTTGTCTTATTGCTCTTGCTAGAACTTTGAGTACTATATTGAATAGATATAGAAGGTGGACAGTTTTGTCTTGTTCCTAGAATTTTAGTGGAATTGCTTTGAGTTTCTCTCCATGTAGTTTAATGTTGGCTGTTAGCTTGATATATATTGACTTTGTTTTGTTTAAGTATGTTTTTTTATATCCCAGATCTCTCTAAGACCTTTATCATAAATGTGTGTTGGATTTAGTTCTAAATTTTTTCAATGTCTAATGAGATGGTTATGTTTTCTTTCTTTCAGTTTGTTGTTTTTAGCCCTCAATTTGATTATTTCCTCCTGTGTAATTTTGCTTTTTCGTTTTGTTTTGCTGTTCTAGAGATCTCAGGTGTGCTGCTAAGCTGATATTGTGAGATTTCTCAAGGTTCTATATGCTTTCATTGTGTCCCTTATTATTTTCACTGAATTCTAGGAAATCATTAATTTCTTCCTTGTCCCAGTGCTGTTTCAGTTGAGCATTGTTAAAGTCCATGAGTTTGTGGTCTTTCTGTAATTAATATTGTTGTTGAATTCTAACTTTAGTCCATGGTGACCCATTAAGATACAGGAAATTAGTTCAATTTTTTTTTTTGTATCAGATGAGGTTTGCTTTGTTACTGAGTATGTGGTTGGTTTTAGAGAAGGTTCCATGTTGTGCTGAGAAGAAGGTGTATTTTTTTTTTGTTTTGGTGAAATGTTTTTTCCATTTGAGTCATAAATTTGTTATTTCCTTCATTTCTCTGTTACATTTCTGTCTGGCAGGCCTGTCCAGTTGTCAGAATGGGGTGTTGAAGTTTCCCACTACTGGTGTGTAGGGTTTGATGTGTATTTAAGCTTTAGTAATGCTTTTTTAAAACAATATTTGGCTCACAGATGTTCATAATTGAGATTTCATATTGATGAATTTGTTCTTTGATGGATTTAAAATTTCCTTCTTCATATCTTTTCTTTAATTTTTGCTTTAAGTCTCATTTCTTAGATATTAAGAAAGCAACACCAAATTGTTTTTTATGTTCATTTGTTTAGAATATACATTCACAAACTTTTACTCCTAGGTAATGTCAGTCTGTTTTTGCAGTTAATGTGTGTTTCTTGTATGTAGCAGAAGGATGGTCCTGTTTTTTATCCATACTTTTAAATTGTGTTTTTTTTTTATTTGCAAATCGAGACCACTGATATTAAGAGATATTAATGAACAATGATTGTTAACTCCTGTTATTTTTTGTGGTATTTTATGTGTGTGATTATCTTCTTTGGGATTTGCTAGTGTGGGATTATGTATTTCTTGTGTTTTTGTGGGTATAGCTAACTTTTTTGGGTTTGAATTTTCCTTCTAGTACTTTCTGTAGGGTTGGGTTCTTTTTTTTTTTTTTTTGGATAGGTATTGTTTAAATCTGCTTTTGTTGTGGAATATCTTGTTTCTTTTTTCTTCTATAGTGATTGAAAGATTGACAGTTCGTAGATCTGTCACCATTCTACATTTACCAGATTTCTTTTTTTACAAAAAATACTGGAGAATTCCAAGGGCTAGTTGATTCTTCAATATGGTGAGCATCTAGTTACTCTTATACCAGCTGTTCTAAAGCCTGCAACTTATCTTCAGCTAGAGGCTACTGCTTAACCCATATAGGCTTCTTAGTTAAGCATTTTAAATGTGTGGCTGTTGGTACCTCTAAAGGTTTGCTAGCTGCTTTATATTCTTGCACAGCCTGAATGCCTTGTAACCTTTGTGTATAGTAACTTATATCTTTCCCAGAATTATGAGTTCCTAGAACTATAGGAGTGTTATTCTGGGAATTCCTTTGCTGCAGCAGGTCATGACCCCATAAATTTATTGCAATATTAGCCGCATATGGCCCCAGCTTCCCTCTTTGACCTTCTGGTCCAATACAGTCAACACATCTCGTGCTTTGTTTAACTTGAGATATGGTACAATTTTTAGTAATTTAACATCTTCCTCTTGAAGAGGCTAATTTGGATTCCAAGATTCTGGAGTAATGATACTCACATCTGCACCTGTGTCTATCAAACCAAAAATTACAGTGCCATTTATATGTACTCTTAGCTTTGGTTTGATCATTTATTGAACTCTGCCTGAATATACATTTCCTATTGGAATTTTTGACTTATCCTCCATGTTTTTGCCATCATATAAAACAGTATGGTTTTTTACATGTTGTCCACAGTTACTGAGAATGACTGTTCCACTTTTGACTTGGGAACCTGTGAGAGGCCCCTCAAGGAGTTTCCCAATGGTATTGGCTTGCCTTCTCTGTCTATTGTTGGTCTGCATTCATTGGTCCAATGTCGGCCTTTGCCACAACTTTTACATATACCTGAAGGCTGAATCCTCCTATTCTTGCCATTCCCAGAGGAAATATTATTCCTAGGAATTTCTTGTTTACAATCACTTCTCAGATGTCCTGTTCCACCACAATTAAATTATTTGGCATTTTGATTCTCCTAATTCCTTTGGAAACTGAATCTTCTACCCAAGATTCAGTATTATAGTCAAATGTCTCAATGTTCATTATATGCAGGATCCATTCATTCATAGGTGCTGATCTAACCTTTAAAGGCCCAAGTGTCCTTTTGCATTCTAAGTTATCAATTTCAAAAGCCAGAGATTCAATAAGTACTCATATAGTATCTGGATCTGTTACTCCTATTTGTATAGCCTTAATTAATCTTTGTAAAAAGTCAGTAAAGGGTTCTCTCTGGCCTTATTTAACCCTGGTATATGATTCAATTCTTTTTTTCTAGTTCTTGAATCCTGTCCAAATCATTTAAGGCTGCTTTGTGGCATAAGGACAAGATTTCTTCATTGCAAAGAGCTTGACCCTGTGCTTCAGTATAAGGGCCTTCACCAAGAATTTGGTCTTGGGAAGTCTCAAGACCTTTTGCTTTTCCCTGTTGTTCCAAAATTTTGTACTCTTCTATGAAATAAACTAACTGAAAGAGATCATGTGGTGTTGCTTTGATGCTATAAGCCCAACCAAGTCTTTATCATCTTCTTAACAAATGCAGAATGCAAGCCATAAGTTACAACAGCATGCTTAATTTCTTTTAGATCATTCATTCCTATAGGTATCCATCTACCTTCTTTGAATCATTATGGGCCTTTAAAACTTCATGCTTTTCAGAGTCGATTACAGGGTAGGAAGCTAAAATCCTTGGTAAATTATCTCTGATAGCTACTGGCGATGTTGAGTCCTGTTGTGTCTTCTTTCCCCAATCATCAGCTCCAATAATTTCCTCAATTATTTCAAATCTTTATTATTGTCTTTTTGTAAAACCTAAATCTCCTGGCCTGTATATATTTCTAATTATTTCATTGAGGCACATAGCCTCTGATACTCATTCTGCACATGTGATTTCAAGGTCTGAAGTTTCTCCTTTAAAGATAACATCTCATCCTTGGACATTACTTAAATAGCATGCAGATTGCCATCCTGGAGAGACAGTCTTTCTGCTAACTTATAACTTTTTAACAAATTTTGATTGTCAAATTCAACAGTATGAATTCTTCCAGATAACTTCCTAGTACCCTTAGATATGCATTCAATTTTGTCTGTAAAATTGTTATCCTTTTTAGTAGTATTAATTTTTTTCAGGTAACTTTTGATTTTCAATGGTATTAATCCTGTCAACTAGCAGTTCATTATTAGTGTGTAAAAATTTTATCATTCCTAAAAGTGCCAAATTCTTTCCTAATGATGTACTATGGAGAAGAAAACTGAATCCTAGGACCCAATAAATTGAAGTATTGCCATTACCATGTAAGCCTCACATAATATATTCTATAGTATTAGCAAAATGTTACTAAAAGTTGCAATGTTAATGAAGTCTGCCATATTGATTTATTAATTTACCTGATATGTGATCTGGTATACTGCAATCTTTATTGTCTAGCAATAGTCCTGCCTGTGCTTGGGAAATTTCTAAGTTGCCATACGCAGTAAACTCTGTTGTGGCAGGGATTCTATAAAAAAAAAAAGGTTAGGTAAAAGCAAGTCAAGCAGGCAGGTTTGAGAGATTGTCTGGGCTGTGCACTGGCTAGTCCATTAGGCCCTCCACCCTGTAGGCATTGAGTCCAAATCAACATGGGTGCCAAATGAAGAAGGACACTAGGTTCTGTCTTAGGAATGGTGCAAACAAGTTGGTTTGGAAATTTCCTGAAAGTTAGTAGATTTCAGCTTCCCTATTCTATTTTCTCACCACGAGTGTCTCATACTTACCTAATGCTAGAGTCACACTTAACTAATATTGGAGTAATACACATTATTTGTTTCATTGTCTCTTCCAGCTGCATAGTGATGCCCCATCAGTTGAGACTTCTCTCTCCTTCTTCCGGACAACCTCAGCTACTTTACTGATTTCTTTAAAACACCTGACAATTGCAGTCCTCTCTTGGAGCGGACAATCTGGTTAAACTTCGATATCTTGGCCCTGCTTTTACTTTTGATAGTTTTTATACAGTTTGGAGTTGTTTACAGGCCAATATCTTTTTAAATGAGTATTTACACCCCAGCACACCTCCACTCAGACCTCATCACATTGGATCTTTATTCTATATATTCTGATGCTCTTTGGGTATTTATTTTTTTTTAATTCTGGATAATCTGCAGACATATGGTTTTGAATCAAATAGATGCAATTATTTTCCATGTTTATCTCTCTTGCTCACATATAATGTATGTTCAAATTTCAAGAAAAATTAAAAACTAACTTAGGCATTGGTGGAACAATAGAACTGAGAAATGGAATTTAAATTGTAAAAATATTTCTTGAGTGTAGTTAATGAGATATTTACAACTGATTTAAACTTTTAATGGTTTATTAGAAAGATATCCCTCTGGACATTATGAAAGAACTCAGCATATATTGAATAAATACAAATATATACAATGTCTATAATTATAATTTTAGTATATTTAAATACACAAATAATAAAATCATTCTATTAGACAGAAACAATAAAAATATGGCATGTAGCCATTTAAAATAACACATATTTAAATCTAAAGAAAAAAGCTCTGTGACCCTACTTTCTCAACCTCTTATGATAGAATCATATTTTTACAGATATCATGTGTCTATGAATATGTTCATATATATAAATATTATTAATTTATAGTAATATAGACACTGTCAAATTAAATTAACAGTATTTTACAAACCTTTATTTTTCTACTTGAAACTCCCTTATGTTTATGATCAAAGTAATGATGGAGATCTTTCCCTTTGGGAGAGGTTGAAGAAAAATGATGACATGACTTAGAATCTAAAATGTCTGTCTTTCTTTATTGGTAAGATCTGTATTTGTAGGCTTTACACTCATTAAAAGCCACACCAACATTCACAGCATTTTCATAGGGTGTATTAATTCACATAACATTTGAGTTGCTGACATAGCAGGTTCACCAACCTTAGGCTGGAACAATGAGACACTCTGTCTTTAGCTGTTATGCTGCATCTCAGTGTTCATTTTGTAATCTCTTGATGTCATGATTTTAAAAAACAATTTGTTTTCTGTTTGTTCTGGGAGTAGGCTGTGATGTACTTTATGTAGTTTACAAGTTAGCTAGCAACACAGTCTGTGAATCACAAGGTAATAAGTAGATTCTGAGTATAGAAATGGTGTTTATAAACAGATGTACAAATGATACAACTCACATGCAGATCAGTACATAATATTGTGAAAACCAGAGTCTTATAGAAACTTTACCCTATAACCCCTCTCACAACAATAATTCAGTATTTATTTATAACACTGATATGTACATACATGGATAAGCTTACAGAATCAAGTGATAGACATGATATTCCAAGATATAAAAAGGTTATCATTGTTAATTTGTCTTGTGCCTGTCCATTTTATGAAGTTTTTCTAATGGAAAAATTAAGGTTAACACAGTGCTCAGGAGACATCTCCATCATCACTGTGTGTCCATATTCATGTACAGAGTAAGAATAGACTACTTTGACTTAGTAATTGCTAGGGTTTTTGCTTCACTAAATTTACTTCCCCATCTCTAAATGGTAATAGTGGTACTTTTATCTGAGGTCTAGCATTATAGATTTGAAGATCTCATGTCTCTATTTAATATTGCAAGCATCTTAGCTACAATCCCTTCCTCCCTCATACTGCCATTATGTACTGGTGAATTTTTAACCCTGAATATTCATATTGAAAACAATTGATACTAGTTGTTCAGTTTCTATTTGTTGTAAGCTCTGAGACCCACTACATCATGCTAATAATATAAAGGCTGGAGTTCTGAAATTTTTCCTTTAATGATTTGCTAGGTGAATGTTGCTTCCAGTCTTGATTTTCTCCAGTTTTACGGTCTTCATGTTTGCTCATTTGACTTGCTGCTTTGGGGAGATCATTGTGAAACAGCAGACAAATGAATAACAAATGTGTGTCTGAGAGCAGATAAGGGGAAAATAATGACTCAACTCTTTGGAGTCCCTGAAGATGAAACCATGGTATTACTAAAACAAGGAGCCATTTCTATTTATCATTCCTGGGAGAACTGGTTTGTTAGGTATAACATCTGTTCGCCCTCTTCCTAAGAGATGAGGTCTGAAAATCTAAAGCCTGAGAGATTCAAGAAGAAGTGGTTCTATGATAGTTTAATGAGTAACATGAAGAGAAGCACACACAGAGTTTGGCCTCATCAATGATTTTTAATTACCTTGCAGTGAATCTGTGTTCATGAAGTGACATTTGACAATGATATATATATATGGTGTTATCACATGTATAACGATATTTGCTTCCAGGCCAAATTGTTTTCATGAATGCTTATACATCTAACTGGCTTAAGGTAACACACACACACACACACACACACACACACACACACAGAGAGAGAGAGAGAGAGAGAGAGAGAGAGAGAGAGAGAGAGAAAGCTTGAACACACTAAACATAATGTTGACAAATAGACTCTTTCAAAATTATAACCTGTCAGATATTAAATCAATCATATGTAAATCAATCACATCCTTCCCATTCCTCCTGTTCTGATATAAAATGTGAATAATGCTTCCTGCCAGACATTCTTTTGTAAATGGTGAAAGGAATCAAGTGTTTTTTTTTTCTTTTCTTCTAGGTAAATGTCTTTACCTCTTTTAAAGAATCTAATTTGGAAAGATTTTGAAAATTTAGAAGACAGATGTTTAAACTTCAGTGATACTTTGGAGCTTGAAGAATGATTCAGAGGCACGTATGCTTGATGTTTGTAGAGATTCCAAGTTCAGTATCCACACCAAATGGCTCATAATAAACTGTAATTTAAATTGCAAGGAATTCAATCTCTGAAAGTGGGTACATAGACACACACACACACACACACACACACACACCTGCACACATTCACAGACACATTAAAGTGCAACCACAATCATTCATATGTATACAGACACATATAAAAAACAAAACCAACTAGTTTTAAGGAAAGTGGGCACTCACTCGATGGATGTGAGCCAACAGCACAGAAAGGATCTTGGTAGGGCAGATCCAAGTGCATTTGTATGAGCATGTGCACATGCAGACACATAATGGAATCTGCAGAAGGAGATGGCCCACTTTTAGAGTAAAAGGATGAATGTGATAGAATTCATGGTAGCCACTGAAGGAATCTCTAAAAGTGTATAATCAGACATCCTTTCTCAGTTGTGTTAAAGTTTTGAAAAAGTTAAAACAATAAATATCATTGTATCTCAACTTCTGTATTCATGACAAGTTTTCCTTTGTCATATTTATCTACTTTATGTCCTACTACATGCCTTAGTATACCCTCCTTTCCTCTAGTCTCTCTTAAGCCATGTTCCTCTTTATTATGCTTGTTCCAGTCATGTTCCCTTGACCTTACCACATGTATGATGAGATTTTGTTGAACCCTGCATTATTTGGCATACTTTCATCTCCAACTGTTGCATTTGTCCAGTGGTTCATATACAGAGCCCATTACTAAAAGACATAGAAGCTTCAGAGTTTTGATGATAAAGATCTTCCTTTCTAATGTAATGATCAATAAAGATTCACCTTAAATTATTAAATGTTTACTTATCTGTTATTTTTGAGTGTCTCTTATGTGCTACCCAATGTCATAGCACCTGGGATGCAAAGGCAAGAGGGAAGAGTATGAGAATTCAGAGTATAGTGCAAAGACAGAACAACAGTCACAAGCTTGGTGTAACAGGTAAAATTGAGAGTTGCCTATAGTTACAGTGAGGTCATAAACGGGGCCATGTCAAATCAGTGAGTTCAAACTGTACAGCATAACCTCTGATTTACTGAACAAGAAACTTCTATCAAGGTAAGAAAGAATAGCAATAATAAAGAAATATACCATCTGTCCATCATTTTCAAGTCTGTACAAAACAAAGTTTTTTTTTTAAACTTTATGAGTATTTCAACAGATAATGGCTTTCCATTAATAGTAAAACAAATTTGGGCACCGAAGTAATGGCTGTCTCTTGCAGAGGACATTTCTTTGGTTCTCTGCACTGACAACAAAATATTTGATGGCTCAGAAACCCCTATGACTGCAGTTCTGATTCTATGATTCTGATGCCATCATCTGACCTCTTTAGTAAGCATGCACATGCATAATGCACATGCATATATACAGGCCAGAGAAACTTTATACACATAAAATAAAATAGACCTAGAAAAGAGAAACCTTAAATAAAGGTACTATTTTCATGGTTAGCACTTTCGTCTGATTTCAGAAACAGGCCTTGGGCGAGTTACTCTAGCAGCGACACTGCATTTGATTGATGAAATGACAAAGCTGATTTTACCTTGTGTAAAAGACGTAGTTTTCATAAATACTAATGGATAAGATAACTCTAGAGCTATCATCTTATAACCCATACAAAACCAGTTGTTAAGTTTTATTAGAATTTAATCAAACTAATTCATCTAAGAAATTTTAAACGACAGTTATCTACAAATTATACATCAAAGAAAATTTCAAAATTGTTATGATGTGTTAAAGATGACTCATTTGCATTAGAATGTTTTATGAGTCTTTAAATGCTAAATTTCTACATTAGAATGTTTTATATCACTTTTAGAATTAATCAAATTTTAAGTGATTTATTGGAGTCAGTATTGTTTTGTGGATAAAAGTGCACTCCTTGGAGCAGCCTCCCTAGTTTTGAATTCTTCTGTCATTTTATCTTGTGGCCTTGATTAGATATTATCCATTTCTGTGCTTCTGTTTCTTTATTCACAAAAGAAATGCATAAAATAAAATCTATTGTATAATGATATAGTTTAATTATATTTGATCAAGGTGTGTAAAGCACTCAGAACTATCAAAGGCATGCAGTAACCATGACAAGAGCATTATTATTAAAATGAGAAATGAATAAATTCTTATTGAGAAAATATTCATGAAGCAGTCTGGGCTGGCAATTTCTTGGTATTATTTTATAAATATTTCTTTGAGTATGTGAAAAATCACAAATCAATCAATAGAAAGAATAATTTGCAGGTAATGTTTGTTTAATTAAAATGTATAAGTGGAAAGGAATATAGTTGAAAGAAGTTGCAAAAGCTATATAAATGTTTCCTTAACACAAATTAATACTGTATAAAACACCCTTGTATTTAGCAAAATAAATTAAAATGATTTTTATAATACTAGAATCTTTTTTATTTTTAACCAAGTTATTATTATTATTGAAAAAAATTTCTGCCTCTTCCCAGCCTCCCATTTCCCTCCCCCTCCTCCTGCTTCCCCCAAGTTATTATTTTTTAAATTATATTAAAAAACTATCTTTTCTCACAGATGGAATCTCACAGATGTAATCTGAGTTGTTTTGATTGGGATTTCTATGATGGCCAAGGATGTTGAGCATTTCCTTAAGTGTCTTTCAGCCATTTTAGAATCCTCTCTTGAGAGTTGTTTATTTTGGTCTGTACTCCATCTTTTTAATGGATTATTTATTCTTTTGAGGACAAAATTCTTGAGTTCTTTGTATATTTTGAATATCAGTCCTCTGACTGATATAGGATTGGTAAAGATCATTTCCCATTCTGTAGGCTGCCATTTTACACCTGAAACAATGGACATTATCAGAAACACTGATTACCCCTCCGCTATTGATTTGGGTGTTAGCTGGGGTCATCCTAGAAATTTCTCTAGTGCTTGTTTTCTTGTCAGCCTAACAATGGCTCCCTCAATCAAGATATCTCTTTCCTTGTTCTCTGTCTCTTTCCTTCCCCCATCTCAACCATCCTGTTCCTTCTAGTTCTTCTTTCACTTCCCCTTCTCCCATAATCCTCCCCTGATGCCTTCCCTTCTCCCATCATTGCCACATTCACAATTTTTTCAGAAGATCTTTTCTACTTCCCTCCCCAGGGGGTTCTATATATATTTCTCGTAGAATTCTCCTTGTTTCTTTGCTTCTCTGGGGTCGTGGACTACTGGTTCATTATCGTTTGCTTCACAACTAGTATTCATCTATGGGTGAGTACATACCATGCTCAGCCTTCTGGGTCTGGTTTACATCACTCAGGATGGTTTCTTTTAGTTCCATCCATTTGTATGCAAAGATCAAGATGCTATTTTTTTTTTCTGCTGAGCAGTTCTCCTTTGTGTAAATGTACTACATTTCCCTTGTCCATTCTTTGGTTGAGAGTCATCTAGGTTGTTTCCAAGTTCTGGTTATTACAAATAAGGCTGCTATAACATAATTGAACAAATGTCCTTGTAATATGTTTGAGCATCCTTTGGGTATATAGCCAAAAGTGATATTGCTGGATCTTGAGGAAGGTTGTTTCCTAATTTCCTGAGAAACAGCTATATAGATTTCCAGAGTAGTTGTACCAATTTGCACTCCAACCAGCAATGCAGGAATGTTCCCTTTAACCCACATCCTTTCCAGGTGTAAGATGGTATCTCAGAGTCATTTGATTTGGATTTCCCTGATGGCTAAGGATGTTGAACATTTTCTTAAATGCCTTTCAGCTACTTGAAATTCTTATGCAGAGGATTCTCTGTTTTGATCTGTACTTTTTTTTAATTGGATTATTTGATATTTTAATATCTAATTTCTTGAGATTTTATATATTTTGGAGATCAGTCCTTTGTCTGATGTGGCATGGGTGAACATATTTTCCCATTCAGTAGGAAGCTTTTTTGGTCATATTGACTTTTTGTTTTACAGAAGCTTCGTAATTTCAGGAGGTCCCATTTTTTTATTGTTTCTCTCAGTGTCTGTGCTACTGGGGTTATATTTAGGAAGTGATTTTCTGTGCCCATGCAGTGAAGGATACTTCCCACTTTCTCTTCTATCAGATTCAGAGTGGTCAGATTTACAATGAGGTCTTTAATCCATTTGGATTTGAGTGTTGTGCATGGGAATAGATATGGATCTATTTTCACTCTTCTACACGTTGACATCCACTTATGCCAGGACCATTTGTTGAAGATGCTTTCTTTTTTCCATTGTGTAATTTTAGCTTCTTTGTCAAAAATCAGGTGTTCATAGTTGTGTGGATTAATATCTGGGTCTTTGATTTTATTCCAATGCTCAACCTGTCTGTTTTTATGCCAATACTAAGTTATTTCCCTTACTGTAGTTCTATAATAGAACTTGATGTCAGGAATGGTGACTCCTCTAGAAGTTCCTTTATTGTACAGAATTGTTGTGGTTATCATGGGTTATTTATTTTTCCATATGAAGTTAAGTATTGTTCTTTCAAGGTCTGTGAAGAATTGTGTTGGGATTTGATGGGGTTTATATTGAATCTGTAGGTTGCTTTTGGTAGGACTGCCATTTTTATTTTGTTGATCCTACCTATCCAAGAACATGATAAATCTTTCCATTTTTCTGATATCTTCTTAAATTTCTTTCTTCAAATACTTGAAGTTCTTGTCAAACAGGTCTTTTACTTGTTTAGTTAGTATTCCCCCAGGATATTTATGTTATCTGTGGCTATTGTGAATAGTGATGTTTCTCTGAATTCTTTCTCAGCTTCTTTATCATTTGTATATAGGGATGTTGGTAATTTTTTTTAGTTGATCTTGTATCCTGCAACATTACTGAAGGTGTTTATCAGCTGTAGGAGTTCCTGGGTAGAATTCTTGGGGTCTTGTATACTATTACATCATCTGTGAATAACAAAAGTTTGACTTCTTCCTTTCCAATTTGTTTTCTCTTGATTTCCTTTTGTTGTCTTATTGCTCTAGCCAGAACTTCAATAACTATGTTGAATAGATATGGAGTGAATGGACATTCTGGTCTTGTTCCAGATTTTAGTGGAATCACTTTGAGTTTCTTTCCTGTTAGTTTGATATTGCCTGTTAACTTGATGCATATTGCTTTTATATGTTTAGATACATTCCTTGTATTCCTGATTTCTTGAAGACTTCTATCATGAAGTATTGTTGAATTTTGTCAAGTGATTTTTCAGCATCTAATGACATGATTACAGTTTTTTCTTTCAGTTTGTTTATATGGTGGATTACATTGATAGATTTTCATATGTTGAACCATCCCTGCATCTTTAGATTGAAGTCAACTTGATCATGATGGATGATTTTTTTGATGTGTTCTTGGTTTTGGTTTGTCAATATTTTATTGACTATCTTTGCATCAGTGTTCATAACAGAAATTCGTCTGTAATTCTCTTTCTTGGTTGAGTCTTTCTGTGATATTGGTATCAGGATAACTGTAGCCTCATAGAAAGAGTTTGACAATATTTCTCCTGTTTCTGTTATATGAAACAATTTGAAGAGTATAGGTATTAGCTCTTCTTTGAACTTCTGGTAGAATTCTGTGCTAAAACCATCAGGGCCTGGGCTTTTTTTTAGTTTAGAGGCTTTTGATGAAAGTGTCTATTTTTTGTAGGTTATAGGTCTATTTAAATTGTTCACCTGGTTATGCTTTAATTTTGGTATTTCATACCTATCCAGAAAATTATCCACTTCTTTTATATTTTTCAATTTTGTGGAGTAAAGGTTTTTGAAGTATGACCTAATGATTCTCTGAATTTCCTCAGTGTCTGTTTTTATGTCCACCTTTTCATTTCTGATTTTATTAATATGTATATTCTTTCTTTACCTTTTGATGATTTTTGAATAAAGGTTTTTACATTTTTCTGATTTTCTCAATGAATCAGCTCTTTGTTTTATTTATTCTTTGTGTCATTTTTTGTTGATGTTTTATTGATTTTGGCTCTCAATTTAATTATTTCCTGTCATCTATTCCTCCAGGATGAGTCTGCTTCTTTTTGTTCTAGAGCTTTCAGGTATGTTGTTACCTTACTAGTATGAGATTTCTCCATTTTCTTCATGTAGGCACTTAGTGCTATGCACTTTCCTATTAGCACTGATTTCAAAATTTCCCATAGGTTTGGGTATGCTGTGCATTTATTTTCATTGAATTCTAGGAAGTCTTTAATTTCTTTCTTTATTTCTTCTTTGATCCAGGGTTGACTTAAATGGGCACTCTTCAATTTCTATGAATTTGTATGTTGTCTGCAATTAGTGTTGTTAAATTCTAACTTTAAACCCTGGTGATCTAATATGATACAGATAGTTATTCCAATTATTTTGTAGCTGATTTGTTTTGTCTTGCTTTGTTACTGAGAATGTGGTCAATTTTAGATAAGGCTCCATGAAGTGCTGAGAAGAACGTATATTCTTTTGTGTTTGGGTGGAATATTCTATAGATGTCTGTTAAGTCCATTTGAGTCATGACATCTGTTAATTCTTTTATTTCTCTGTTAAGTTGCTGTTTCATTGACCTTTCTTTTAGGGATAGTAGAGTGTTGAAGTCTCCTACTATTAGTGTGTGGGGTTTTATGTGTGATTTAAGCTTTAGTAATGTTTGTTTTACATATGTGGGTGCTCTTTTATTTGGGGAATAAATGTTCAGGATTGAGACTTCATCTTGATTATTTTTTTCTGTGCTGATTATGAACTAACCTTCTCCATCTCTTCTGATTGATTTTAGTTTGAAGTCTATTATTTTTAGATATTAAACTAGCTACTCCCAGTTGTTTATTGGGTCCATTTAATTGGAAAATCTTTTCCTATTCCTTTACTTTGTTGTTATGTCTGTACTTGAGTTTTAGGTGAGTTTATTGTATACAGCAGAAGGATGAATCCTACTTTTGTATTTATTCTGTTATCCTGTGTCTTTTTATAAGTGAATCGAGTCCATTGATATTAAGAGATACTAATGACTATTAAGTATTATTTCCTGTTATTTTTTTGGTTGTAGTACTTGTGTGTTTTTCTTCTTTGGGGTTAGTTGGTGTGAAGTTGTGTGTTGTGTGTGTTTTTTGGGTATAATTAGCTTTCTTGGGTTGGAATTTTTCCCTCTAGTACATTCTGTAAGTCTGGATCTATGAATTAGTACTTTTTAAATTTGGTTTTGTCATGGAATATCTTGTTTTCTTCATTTATTGTGATCAAAAGCTTTGCTGAGTATATAGTCTAGGCTTGCATCTGTAGTCTCTTGTGTCTGCTGCATTTTGTTCCAGGTTTTTATGGTTTCCATAGAGAAGTTGGATGTAATTCTGATAGGTATGCCTTTATATGTTACTTACCCTTTTATCTTTGCAGATCTTAATATTCTTTCTTTATTCTGTATGTTTGTGCTTTGATTGTTATATGGTGAGGGGACTTTTTTTGGTCCAAGTATTTGGTGTTCTGTAAGCTTCTTATACCATCATAGGCATATCCTTCTTTAGGTGGAGAAAGTTTTCTTCTATGATTTTTTTGAATTTATTTTCTGTACCTTTGAGCTGGAGTTCTTCTTCTTCTATTCCTATTAGTCTTAAGTTTTTTTTTCCTGTTGTTGAGATTTTCTGGATATTTCGTGTTAAGAATTTGTTGGATTCAATCTTTTCTTTGACCGATGAATCCATTTCCTCTATAGTATCTTCAACCTTTGAGATTCTCTCTTCCATCTCTTATATTCTGTTGGTTATGCTTGCATTGGTAGTTTCTGTATGTTTACCCAGATTTTCTCTTTCCCAAATTCCCTCATGTTTTGTTTATTGCCTCTATTTCAGTTTTCAAGTCCTGAACTTTTTCATATACCTCCCTGTTTACGTTTTCTTGGTTTTCTTGATATTATTTAAGAGGTTTACTAATTTCTTCTGATTTTTGTTGCTTTTTTCCAATTTCTTTAAGGGTATTTTTAATTTACTCTCTAAGGAACTCTGTCATCCTCATAAAGCTATATTTAAGGTCATTTTCTTCTGCTTCTTCTGGGTTAATATGATCAGGTCTTCCTGTTGTGTGACCACTAGGTTCTGTCATGTTTCTTTTTAGGTTGTTGAATGAATTTTTGCATTTGCACCTACTCATCTCTTTCTCAAACTGGTGCTGGTGGTGTCATTGTCAACTGGTCCAATTGCTGATTATGTCTTAGGGAGCTGCTACTTGTCTACTCTCTGCAGTCACTGTCTTTGCCTTAGGGAGGTGCTGAGGTCTCTCTTGGTCTGCTCTCTTGATTTGCTTTGTACAATTGCGGCCTATGGTTCAAAGTTCCTCTGAGGTTGCAGGGGATGGTTGGATTTCAGGGGGGAATGGATCTTGTAGCTTACAAGATTAGATGGGGGCTGTTGAAGCAGCCTATCTGCAGGAAGCTTACCTGCTGGCTGCCTAAAGAAGCTGAAGCAGGTGGAGGAGGGTCCCTGGGTTTTACCCTGGTACCTATGGTCTAGAGAGTGGGATTTCCAGCTGATCATTCACCTCTTGGTCTGCTGTGTGCATAATGCTAGAATATTTATTTCTCTTAATTTTGTAACCTTGTTGCTATGAAAGTGGAAATCAATATCATTCTTAATCACTATATCTCTCTTATGTAACTCACTAATATGTCATTTTTACCTTTTAATATTTAAAATTATTATTTTTAATTGTGTGTATGTCTATATGGGTATGCATTTGGGTTCAGTTGCCTGAAGATGCCAGAGATAATGGATCCCTATAGATCTCAGTTTAAAGCAGCAGGAAGCATTATAACATGCATATTTGGAGTGAACTCTGGTCCTGGGGAGAACCACATGGTGTTTTCTTGTTGTTGTTGTTGTCAGTCTCCTTCTGACATTTTAGTAACTTACCTGGGACAAGTCTTGGCATGATGGATTTACTTATCTTCAATGTATCCTTTGTGTCTGATTTCGCAGCTTCCAGCCTCACTGCTTTGACAGGCATTCTGAACATTTTCAATTTAATGTACAATAATTGTCCTCAGGTTGAGTCACTTTCGGTCTGCCTGCCTTAGTAATCATTCCACTTGTTTTGACTTGTTTTCAGTAATTTGCTTAGGGAATTAATGAGGTTAACCTACTTTCAGATTATTGATTTGAATGTTGAAAATGCAATTTTCCTTTATTAGTGCTTAAGTTATTATTTAAAAAAGTATTGATTTTACTCAAAAATTTTATTAGTTCACATAATCTCTTGTTACTGATACTTTGACATCATTTTGCTGTGTGTGTATCCACATGTGCACACATACACATGTGTGGGTCCATGTGGACGCTAGGGGACAACCTTGGCAGTTGTTTCTCAGAATACATCATCAATATTGTGAAACCGAGACTAACTGGATTGGAACTTGAGCTGGCAAAGGAGCTACAGATTAATCTGTCTCTACAGCATAGAATTACATACAACCATCTATTTTTTTTTGTATAAATTCAGAGAATTGAATTCAGCCATCTCCCTACTGTTCTAGCTGTGTTTCTGTGGCTGTGACAAGTACCCTAAAAAAGTATTTAGGGGAGTTCATTTGGATATAAATCCAGATCACATTCCAACATTTAGTGAGACTGTGATACCAAGGAAGGAACCTGAGGGTATCACTTCCTCTATTCCATATAGCTTTGCCCAGAGCATTACATGAAACATTTTATTATTATCTCCATTAAAATGATTCTCTCTCTCTCTCTCTCTCTCTCTCTCTCTCTCTCTCTCTCTCTCTCTCTCTCTCTCTGTGTGTGTGTGTGTGTGTGTGTAAAGAACCTGCTTTGGTTGTATAGCAGAGCTATAGGAGAACAGAACTAGATGGGGAAAACTAAACAGAATGCTGGAAGAAAGGACACAGAGTCAAAGGGAGATACAATGGACCCAGAGTCAGACAAGCTGAAACTTTGCCAGGTAAGCCACTGCCATGTGGCATTACACAGATGACTAGAAATGGGTTAAAATAATATGTAAGAGTTAGCCAATAAGACATTAGAGCTAATGGGCCAAGCAGTGTTTTAAACAATACAGTTTCTGTGTGATTATTCTGGTTCTGGGCAGCTAGGATGAACAAGTGACCACATCCTGTAACATATTGGTGCACCAATGTGGTGGACTATATCCATATAAAACCTGAGAAACCTTAAAAATTAATTCTAGACACAAAAGAACAGAGTAGCTGACAAACTGCCAATGTAGACCTGTCTTTGAAAGTTCCTGCTTCATGAAATAGTCTGCTGGACACTATGGGCCAGTAGACTGAAGATGGATGCCCCAAAAATAAAGAAAATCTTTGGGTGACTATCCAGGCAGCAAGATGTCTCTGTCAATTCTAGTGTTTTGGAAGTTGCTTACAATGTATTTCCTGTTTACTAAGGTAATATTACCTCCTTCTGGAGTTTTTGATGGAGCTGAAAAATTTATCGTTATAGTTTTCCTTAGTTATGATAAAAGATGAAGTTGATATAAATATTGTAACTGTAATTCTTGTTTGATACCTGTTTGTTATATGTAATTTTACTATGTTAAAACCTTCCTTTTTTTTAAACAGAAAAGGGGAAACTGGTGTGGGAGGTCTTTCTCTTTTTGTGTTGCTTTTATTGAATAATAAAGGAACTGCTTTGGGCCTATAGCAGAACTATAGGGAAACAGAGCTAGGCGGGAAAACCTAAATGAAATGCTGGGAAAAAGGAGGCAGAGTCAAAGGGAGATGCAATGGTACCACCACTAGAGACAGACATACTGAAACTTTGCCAGTATGCCACTGCCACGTGGCAATGTACAGATTGTTAGAAATGGGTTAAATTAAGATGTAAGAGTTAGCCAATAAGAAGTTAGAACTAATGGGCCAAGCAGTGTTTTACATAATACAGTTTCTGTGTAGTTATTTTGTTCTGGGCAGCCAGAATGATGCTGCCCCCCCCCAACGTGTGTGTGTGTGTGTGTGTGTGTGTGTGTACGTGTGCACAGACACGTGACATACATGTAACGACAAATGTCCAAAGAGGTTAAAAAGGAAGATCAGATTCCCTGGAGCTGAACTTTCAGGTGATTGTGAGCCTCCTGTTCTGTGTACTGAGAACTGAATGGAGGTTTTCTTCCTGAGCAGGACATACTTTTAGCTGTTGAGCTTCCTCTCCAGCCCCTGCTATATTAAAGTTTTCACAAGTGAAGCAATTGTAGTTCAGAAAACTTTAGTGCCTTTCTCAAAGTAAAGAGGTATGCAACAAAGTTAGGATTCAACCCAGCTCATGCCAGAGACTACAAGAGAGAGATAGAGAGTGAAACAGAAAGAGAGAGACAAGAGAGGGAAAGTGGATGGAGAGAGGGAGAGAGTGAGAAAGAGAACTTTATCTAAACTAAGGTAGGGATTGATGCTAGCTATGTTGGGTTGGGCTCTCCTATATCAACTAAAAAATCAAGACTAATTCTTTAGACATGCCCACAGGTCAGTCTGATATACGCAATTCCACAACCAAGATTCTTTTCTCTGATAAATCTAGGCCATATCAAGTTGACAGTTAAATTAATGTGGACACTTACCCTCCCTTTTTATTCCTTGATAACATTAATTTTATTTAGGTATTTCAGAAATTAAGTGAACTAATTCTTATTTTTCTTTGTTGAGTTGTTTTCCTACATACTGGCTCATTTATTTTACAGCTCTTTTTAATTACAACTTAATAGATTTTGTTGCTCTTTCCTCTTTTGATTGACATGTCATTTGTTGTCACGTTATTCTGATAGGCAAATTCTCCCTGAAAAAGTTCCCATGAAAGCTAATCCTTGATTAAAAACAAGACTAAATTTTTTTCAAGATGCTTTAGCAGAGTGGGAGTTGTGGGAGTTATTTGGGAAGGGAAAGAAAGTTTTAGGTTCATGATGAAGACCTGGAATTTCATCTTTTTTCAGAGACCTTGTTAGAGATCACTTCTCATAGGGTTCTCACTGGACAAAGCCTTGGATATCACAAGTCATGGTTTTGACAGCTAAGTTCTTTTTTCTATTAGGTTCTCATTTTAGAGAACTGCATTATTGTGTATGCAGGCACATATACACATATACAAACATCAGATTTTCTATCATTTGTCAGTGAAGGAAGACTTCTAAACCTACTTCCTTTTCCCGTATTTAGATACTGTTCATATCTTTTCTTCTGACTTACCTTACTTTTTCTTTGCTCTTCAGTGCTGTGTTACAGCTTTGTTTGAATTACTTCAAAAGAGCTTTGCAACTAGACTTCTCTCATCATGACTCCAAAGAAAGAAAAACATGTAGATTTTCATTTCAGTGAAATTATATACAAACCTTGAGCCCAGAGCACTTGTAATTGGTCATGTCCTATCTGTGACTATTTTACAATGTATCCTCATGCCAGTGACATGGACATTAACCACAGGTTCTATGTAGCTAAGACAATCCTGCCAGACTGTTTGAGAGAGATGTATGTACGTGCATGACCCGCTCCTTTTGATATCATATACTATTTCAGCTCACACTGGCTTTAAGCAAGATATAGACATGAGGCACTGGAATGCATTCATGAAGTTGTTCGTGAGTCTGTTTGTCTTCCTTGGACTTGCAGAAAAAGATCAAGGCTTTACTTTTAAGCTTTTGTCAGATGAACCTGGACTCTTGTATTTGAAACTTAAACCCAATGGAAGGAACATACTTTTCAAGTTACTTGAGTTCTCTTTTTAAAATGACATAAATGGAGTAACAATAGTTATTTTTAAGAGTTAAAAAAGTTTCACTAAATATTTATGTGATCTAAAGCATTTTAGATGACCAAGAAACATGATATATATCATGGTATGTCCTTTTCTGACAATTTTAGTTTTGGTAAATACCTTGTTAATTGTTCTGTGACATTGCAGAGGTGATCATGAATTGATCTTTTATGCCTAATCTGTTCTGACCCCATTAAAATAGAAAATCCAGAACTGATGAGAATAAGACATTTTAGATTTTCACCATTATTTTGTCTAATCAATTGGAATCCAAGTGACAGGTTACAATTTGATATACTGTATTTTTAATTTCTAAGATTACAGTATAGCTATGACATCTCTACCTCTCTAGTCCCAAACTCTCTATATACCACTGACCATTCTCCTTCAAACTCATGATCTCTTTTAAAATACCTTTACTCTTAAATGTACAAAGAAGAGCATGGAAGCAAAGGGACTGAATTCTGCATTCAGATATTTTGGACATTAATCCATACTCTATTCTTTGGGACTTTGTTCAAGTTATTCTTGTATTTTTTAGTACCTTGAAATTTCTATAAATATAATCAGGAGACTTTTCATTAATTTCTTCTAAAGCTAAGGAATAAACTAATCCATATGAATTCATTAGGATAATGTGTAACCTGAAGATTAATCTGAACAAATGTTATATCCTACAAGAGACATATTTATATTAACAAGACAGTGTATTGGTTATCTCTTAAAACTGACTTTATCATCTCAGTTTCTATAGGTACAGTTTACCTGCATTATTTTTTGTTGTCCATTTTAGACAGCACATACCATTATCATAGCATTTTAAAATATTTTGTTATGACTTAAATATCAGATTTTACTCTTTGAGTAAGACTTTATATTCAAGATGACAAATAACATATTTATTCATTTATGGATCTTCTATATAGGCACAGCTTGTTATACATTGGATGCCATGTCATGGTTAAGAACAAAAACTGAAGTCAAAATATCTTGACCTAAGTAGTAACTCCTTTGCTTATTAGGTATGTGACTCTAGCTTGATTATTTAATCTCCCCATTTACAGTCTTTCTTATAGTAAAATAAAAACAATAAAGGAGAGTAATAGGGGTGTTATAAAATTAGTAGATACAGAGAAATGACTGAACTAATTAGAAATAAACTATATTTTAGTGGTTTGGTTTCTTAAGAATAAATCAATCAGGTAAAGAAAAATAACAAGCAAGTCCCTGTATTTCCTGAAAGTGTAAAATGTTTCAAGTCCCAGCTGTCATGAAGGACTCAGGAGAAGGAGTTTTACTATGACTACCTTTCAGCAGATGTCTGGTTCTGTTGCTTATAAATTATATAATTAAGGATACAATTCCATGTGCTCTTTACACTGAGTCATCTGAGAGCTCTATAGACAGAGACAGCTCATTCATTCCTGGCAGTCCTAAACCAAAATCACCACACAGAATCTGTATTAATTATAACAGTGCTTGGTCAATAACTTAGACTTCTTATTAACTATCTCTTACAGGTCAAATTAACCCATTCCTATTCTTTGATATTTCACCACAAGGCTCATGGTTTACTGGTAAAGTTCCAGGACGTATATCTCCTTTGGCAGCTGTGTGGCATCTCTCTAACTCCACCTTTCTTTTCTCTGTCTCTCCATGGAATTCTCACCTTTCTGTTTTCTGTCCTGTCATAAAGCAACAAATATACAGAAGTACTTCCACACTGGAGTATTGTCCTGAAAATCTGCAGGTTTCATTACAGGCCTCTTCTTACATTCAGCTCTCTTGATATCACAGCTTACAAATTTACCTAGAGACATGAGTTTCTACTTTTGAGTCTTTACTACACAGATTGGGCCTCACCCACGAGAAAGGCTGACTGTTTCAGTTTGCTGAGCTTTAATTTCATGGTCCACTGGGAAGTAGATTTTTTTGATGTTATTCCTAGTAACCATCAAAGTAAGGTGGCACAGAGTGAACAGTGAAATAGAGAAGATACATGTGAACCAATAATTTCTAATAGCTGGCAGTTTATAGCAAATAATAATAAACAATTTATCACTGGAACAATTTTAATCAAAAAAGCAAACAATATTATCTCTTGACATTTTCTTTCCACAATTGTTTTCTATTGCATTATTTATTATGGTAATAATGAATCAAAGTCAAGAATATTGCAATTAAAATACAACACTCTCCATGTTCTATGTCTAAGAATGAGCAATGCTCAGTTATCAAATTCGTACTCATGATTCTCCATGAGCAGATTTTGTTAGTTTTTTATATATAAAATGTAAATATTATACTTCAACTATTTAACACCAGTTTTTAACACATTTTAGGACACAAAAGTAAAAATAGTGATACAATTTATAATTTCATGTGATTTTTCAACAATGCAAAACAATTTTATGAATACTCAGAAAAGGAAAATTAACTTAAAACTTTTATTTTTGCATGCTTATATTATTTGAATTAATGAAGCCATTAATATGAAACCTGCCATGGTGTGTACACATGTATACATGTATATGTATATGCACATGTGTATGTATCTATGAGTTTGTGTGTGTTTGTAGACGTATGTGTAGGTATGTGAGTTTTCTGCTTGTATATGTGTGTGTACATGTGTATATATGTCTATGAATGTGTGTATATGCATGTGTATGTGCGTGTGTCTGTGTATGAGTGTGCAAGTTTATACATACATGTGTTTGATATGCATGTGTGTATGTGTTTGAATATGAGTGTGCGAGTATGTATGTGCATGTGTGTGAGTGTTTCTCTGTTTGTGTGTATACAAGTATATATGTGAGTCTGTATGTTTTTATAGGTATGCGTGTGTTTGCTTTTACACATAATTATGTACTCATACTCAAAATTAAGACATTGGGTTTGGGAGGTAAATTAGTTGGTTAAATCAGAGAAAAGGTTTTGTTGGTAAATAATGATTTATGGTGCATGTGTGTATACCACACACACACATATATGTATGCATGTATATGAGTCAAGGTCCCAAATTCTAGGCTACGTAGTCAATATTTTACATGAGTGACTAAGGATAGCTTTCAATAGTTAAGAGCTCCTGAAACTCTTACAGAGTGTCTAAATACTGTTTACTACTCACAACCTTCTGTAACTGTAGCTGGAGCTGATCTGTTGCCCTCTTCTGAACTCCATGGAAACCTGCACTCACAGGTGTATATCACCCTACATAACACACACATGCACCTCATAATGAATATATTTTAAAATCTAAAATAATTCAAAAAATGAAGAGTTGATCTAGAATGTTTTGCTTAGTGGAGCACAAATTCATTAGAGAAATGGTGACTGTGAGGCCTAGGCAGAGTCAGGGTTGCCTGTGGATCCTTTTCCATCAGGGCATCTCTGACTTTGGTTCATTGCACTGATGCTACATCAGGTCATAGCATGGTGCTGAGTCAGCACAAAGGTATTGCTACTACTGCATATCATTCTTCCAAGCGTTCCCTAAGCTTTCACATATGTTTGACCAGATATCTGCTGAGCTTGCATTTCCAGAGCATAGTCAAGCAGTCAGCAGTTCCTAGATGACCATCTCAGGAACTTCAGGGGATGCTCACAGCTCAGTGAACTAGAAGAATCTCAGTGAGGATGAAAACATAATGTCAGACTGACATTAAAGATGCTTGTATTTTCTCATCTGTTCCCGACTGAAATATGAATAGCCCATATAACATTAACTTTGGTATAGGAATTTGAGAGATGTTATAACCCACTCTAATTATTTTTAGATTATCATGTACTGTGCTGTGAATTAACCAACAGAAAACCATTATGGAAATTTGGGGTTTGATTTTGTATCCCCCAATTAGTTTCAACTAAATAGTGTTTCAACAAAACTAATAGTCATCAAAAGTGGGTCACTTGAGATCATAGATAACCTAACACTTGTCTTAAGAAACCCCACTGAGCAAGTTCTCCATAATTTTATTCCCTGGTTTTATTACTTTAGCAGAAGTCCTGTGTGAGTTTTCCCAGTGTTTCAGACTTTTTTAAAATAAATTTCTGTGCTGTCTCACACTGCATGTCACCAGTGATACAATAGCTAGGATTCTTAATTTTTATTGTTTTATTAATATTGACAGATATACTGCTCTATCTACAGGGCATATTCTTTAAATATTTTTTTTCTTTTATCTGTAACTTAGTTTGCTATTTCCAGGACCATGTCATGAGGTATTCTATCATCACTTAATAGCTAATGAGACTTAGTACCATCACTGTAATTGACTCATAGTGAAACTATCTTTTGGCCTCTTCCTTTGCCCAGTCTGTGTCTGTCTCATTGCGTGGGGCAATGGACTGTATTCTGTCAACTATATTTTAAACAAATGCTGATTTGCCAGTAGCAAGACAGAAAGTATAGGTGGGACAAACAGACAGGAAGTAGAGGTGGGTCAAGGAGAACAGGAGAATTCTGGAAAGATGATGCAGTCCTGGACCAGCGGCAGAACAAGCAAAATGTGACTGCTTTGCTGAATAAGGTACCGAGCCATGTGGCTAACACAGATTAAAAATAATGGGCTAATATAAGTTATGAGTTAATAAGAAGTCTGAGCTTTTAGGCCAATTAGTTATAACTAATGTAGACCTTAGTAGATTCTGGGGGACTTAACAACTGTGGGAACCAGGCAAGAAAGAAACCCTGACAACAAATGGTGCCCACACAGACAATTGCATCCACATAAAGCCTAAGAGAGCTTAGGAAGTAATTCTAGGTAAAAAAAGAACAGAGTTAAGCATAGCTTATTGAAAGCAGTATTTTCTCAGGTAGGATCTATTTGCTAGAGGCAAATGTGTCTCATTTCAGAGAGGCGTCCTGACTCAGCTTTAGCTACAAAACCTTTCAGCTCCTTTAAAAGGTCATTCCAGGAAACACTGAAATGGTGTTGATGAAAAGCTGACACCGTGCTTTTTGGCTTTTAGCCACAGCAGGAAAAAAGCTGCGCCATTTTTAAAATGCTGGCTTTCTGGGCCATTGTGCCAATGCAAACTCAGACTGGAATCTCAGAAAGCTAAGAAATGGGCTGGATCCAGCCATCAAAGCCACAGCTTTAATCCTAGCCATATTGCCTAGCAAATTAAAGACTCATATGTCAGAAAAAGAAAGATATATAGTAAAGAGAGAGTCAAAGATGAAGAAAACATCTAAATGGTTTACAGTTTGTTAAAATTATATGCAGGCTTGGGGAAAAAAAGAAAAAGGTTAAAGTCCTTAAAATAAAAAAAATAAAGAGAGTAGTTGGGTGTGGTGATACACATCTTTAATACCAACATTTTGGAGACAGACGCAGACAGATCTCTGAATTCAAGATGTGGTGGTGCACACCTTTAATCCCAACACTTGGGAGGCAGAGACAGAGGCAGACAGATCTTTGTGAGTTCAAGGTGTGGTGGCACATACCTTTAATCCCAGCATTTGAGAGGCAGACAGGCAGGCAGATCTCTGTGACTTCAAGGACAGCCTGGTCTACAGAGTGAATTCCAGGATAGCCAAACATACACAAAAAAACCCTGTCTCAAAAAGCCAAAAATTAAAAATAAAAGAAATAGATGTTAAAATAAAACCACATAAAGATGAAAAATGTACAGAGAGCCTGAATACTGTATGTTATTATGCTCTCTTTGAATTGTTGAATGCTGAGGAAGGAGCAGCAGCTGCTAAAAGATATTTGTTTATAAATGCTACTGAATTAATTCAGGAGAGGTATTTTGAAAAGACCTTGACTTCAAAATTGAAGTAAAAGGCTATGTTACTTTGGAGAAGAGGTTTTTCTTTTGTTTCCCCCCAAAAATGAGAGACTGTGGATTCATTCTGAGTTAAGAAAAATCAGGTTTGGTCATGGAAGACCACCTGAGAAATCTCCAGTAGGAACAGATGGCCCTGACATCTGAGTTCTGCATTCAGAACAGATTCAAGATGATGCCTGAGATTTCAAGCCTCACATGATACTCCAGTCAGGACTTGGTCATAATTCTAAATTTTCTTTAGGTCCCCATAAGATTATCAATGCCTCCAACCAGCAGGAAGTAGCCTGGAAATCCATATTCACATTCCCCCAAAATGGACTATGGATATTTTCCTTTGTTTAAGAATGTTGGTTACAAGTTGTTATAACTAATGGTCAAGAGAAAAGCTAAACAAAGGATATTAGATTCAGAAATCCTGTGGTTTTTTTTTTAAAAGAGGGGAAAGTGGTGTGGGGCAATGGTTTGTATTCTGTCAATTATATTTTAAATAAATGCTGATTGGGCAGTAGACAGGCAGGAAGTATAGGCATGACAACCAGACAGGAAATAGAGGTGGGTCAATGAGCACAGGAGAATTCTGAAAGGAGGACGCAGTCCTGGACCAGCCACAGAGCAAGCAAGATGTGATTGCCTTGCTGAAAAAGATACTGAGACATGTGGCTAACATAGACAAGAATGATGGGCTAATTAATATAAAATTTAAAAGTTATTAAGAAGCCTGCGCTAATGAGCCAATCAGTTTAAAGTTAATGTAGACCTCTCTGTGATTTCTTTGGGACTTAACAATTGCGGGAACTGGGCAGGACAGAAATCCTGACAACAGTCTCATACTTGTATTTTGACTTTTAGCTATATTTAAAATTAAAGTTTCAGCAATGAATTTTTAAAAAGTGAGTAACTACCTTTAGGCTGTCTCCCACATAAGAGCAATGTCACACATTTCCATGGAAGCATTTCTGGGAGACCTAATAGAGAAACCAATCCTTCAGTTTCATCTTCACCAACTTCTCTTGGTCACCCATCAGAGAGATGTTGCTGCTTATAATAAAATAGTCCCATACTAGCTGAGAATGGAGTATAATAAAGGTTTGTTTACTATTTTGAGGTAGACTTAGAGAAAAGGAGATGATCAGTAGTCATCTGTGTGGGCAGGGAACTGGGACTGTATCCAGCAGCCAAAAGAGAGTCATGCATGATTTTACATCTGCATATATGTTTTCTTTGTCAATATGGATATGGCTTATGTATATGTTTATGTGTTTGTATACACATGTGCACTGGGTGCATGCAAACATCTGTGCACCTGCACGTGGAGGCCAGAGGCCCTTGGTGTCTTCTTCAATGACGTCCCACATTTTTGAGACTGCCTCTCTCACTGACTGGCTGACTAGAGAGCCCAGGAGCCCACTTGTATCTGAATTCCTGGCACTAGAGCATGTGACCATGCCCACAGTGGGCCAGTATCTTAAAGGTTATTGGCTGAAGGAGTTCCCACAGTACCTCCCCCTTCTGCCTAAATAAAAGAATTCTAAACCTAATACAAAATTTTATACAATAAGAAAAATATCAATTATCAAGCAAGAAACATATGCTAAATGTTTAAATAGTTCTACTATTCTATGATTTCTAAGTGTTGTATTAGAGAAATGGCTTGGCAAAGTCATGAGAGGAAAGTAACTGCAACTATCTAGTCTCCAACCCAATCAAAGATCTGATAAAGGATCTCCGAAGAACTGTTTTCCCTTTAGGCAAGTTCAGCAGTCATTTTTCTGTTGGTCCTGCATGTTCAATTCATATAGCATAAGATCAAACAGTCGAAGAAAGAACAGTTCTTGCCCAGATGGATAGTAAACTACAACTGTCTGTACTCTGTCTCTTAAAAGAAATTGATTTTTATAAATATTTCTTCTCTTTCCCAAGTCTACATACATTTATCCAATACTGTGACCCATTAAGAAGTCTTTTTCATCTGAATCTGTCTTTATTTTGTATCTATAATTACTTTTTGACCAGGAATGCTTTTTTAAAAAATGCTAAGCAGACGTAGCTTGGTCCTTCCTGTCTGTTGTCTCTGCACAGTCCAACATGGTGGAAGCATGTTTATTCCCTCTAAGAGCCATGCCCATTGCTCCAGGTCTAGAGTCACAGTTACCTGTGTCACCATTACACAGTTTGTAACATGCTGATCCCAGACCCCATCTAGTTCTTCAGCCTCCTGAAAGAGCCAGAGCACAAACTAGGAAGCCACTGTGGTGTGTTTTTTGCTGCTAATGCTGAATCAGGTAATCAACAGCAAACAAAGTCCACCCCCCACCACAGAAATATTTGTCAGATACCAAGAAGTCATGCTTAACTCTTTTCTGTTGTGTCTAGTATTTATTTCCATGCTTTCTCAGGTTTTATGTTGGGTACCATCTGGAGATAGACACTACTTATTCATTCTTGGCTGCCCAGACCTGAAATAACTACACAGAAACTATAGTAATTAAAATACTGATTAGCCAATCACTTAAATATATTGCTAACTAGCCGGGCGGTGGTGGCACACGCCTTTAATCCCAGCACTTGGGAGGCAGAGGCAGGTGGATCTTTGTGAGTTCGAGACCAGCCTGGTCTACAAGAGCTAGTTCCAGGACGGGCTCCAAAACCACAGAGAAACCCTGTCTCGAAAAACCAAAAAAAAAAAAAAAAATTGCTAACTAGATCTTATATCTTTAATTAGCTCATTTCTATTATTTTATATTTTACTACAAGCTTCATGGTTTATTGGCAAGGTTTGGGCTGGTTCTGGTGTCTGTCTCCTATGGTGGCTACATGGCTTCTCTTTGACTATGCCTACTCTCTCAATGTATATCTCTTCTGACCTGGTTATATTCTGTTAAGTCATTGGTCAAAACACAACATCATGGTACCATAAGTCAGATTTCTCTTTTCTCGGTCATTCTTTCAAATCTGTTCTTTAAGCATCTAGATGTTCAAGATCTCTCAACTATTTGAAGATTGGTATTTTCCTGCAAATACAAGAACAGAATCCTGCCTCAACTTTTAAGACATTTTCTTACCACCTGTACAAAGGTCGCCTCTGTGTGGATGAGCTTTCATTTATCTTTCTCAAGATATTTCTCTTTTTTAAAGAAGAAAACAAACTATCTTTTTTCATTTTACATACCAACCCAGTTCCCACTGAGATTTCTCTTTTTCAAACGAACTCTTTATCAATTTTGATTGTATATATAGCTTTTCTTCTGTGGAAACAAAAGGAAAACCTCTCCTCCAATGTAGCACATCTGCTAGATTCCATTCTGAGGTCAACACATTGTTGAAATACACCAGCTTATTTAATTCAGCAATTTATTCAACTATCCAATATCTCTCTGCTGCCATTGTTTCTTTCTCATTAGCATTAAGAAAATTTGAACTTAATAAAGCATTGTGATATCTATTCCTGGGAGAATTTTTTATCATTTTATGTTTATTTAAAATATCCTTTATAGTTGGATTTAACCTTTCTATAACTGCCTCACCTGTAGGATTGTTTAGTATACTTGTATAATGCATTAAATTATAATTTAAAAAGCTGTTTCACTTTCTTAGAGGCATATGATGAACCATTATTTGTGTTTGTTTGTGCATGTTACCCATGATAGCCATAACTTCTAGTAAATGCATGATTATTGAATCAGCCATTTCAAAACTCAAAGTAGTTGCACATTGAAAACCTTAATAGGTGTCAAAGGTGTGGTGTACATATTTTAATTTTCCAAATTCTATGAAGTGGAATATATACATCTTCAAGATTTTATTCCCTTGCATACCCTTTGGGTTACTTCCTGCAGGTAGTGGTGCTTGATTATATGAAAAACAAATAGGACATCTCCTCATAATGTCCTTAGCTTGATGTCATCTAACAGAAAACCCTTTCTTTAAGCCTTTGTTATTGACTTAATTTTTTTTGATAATTTGAGACCTCTAACACACTTACAATAAATAATCAATAAATTTCTTCATCCCCCTTTTGCTAGAGGACCTGGGAGACCTATATAGTTTCAGATGTGTATTATGTATATGGGACAAAGCCTATTCTTGATTATATCTTGAACCTAAGTGAATCATGGAGTCAATTCTGTATCAACTGGCATAAATTCACTTGTTTCAATATGCAAAACAACTCTTTCTACAGATTATAAATCAGTAACTATATTGAAAGGTTCTTTTAAATCTTTTAGTACCAAGAGAATAGCATATAATTTTGATTTTTGGACAGAATTTTAAGGGCTTTGTTCCACTTTACTAAAATCTGATTTGTAACCTGCTTTTTCTGATTTATTTACATCAGTATAGAATGAACGGGCATGTTATTGGTGCATCATATACAATTAAGGGATGAATCCAAGTAGTTCTCTTTATGAGGTTAATTCTATCACTTTTGGGATAGTTCCTATAAATCTCCAATAAAAAATTAGCACAAGCTCTTTGCCATAGTTCATTGTCTTCTCAAAAATTTTTAATTTCCTCTCTATTAAAAAGTACTATAATTTTTGTTTGTTTTATTCCTGCTAATTGAGGAAATCTCTATTTTATTTTTATAATTAATTCAGAGACTATTTCCATGTAACTTTTTAATTTTTTACTTGATTTGTTTGGTAAATAATTCATTCTAAGATAATCTCTCCCCTCTGCATTAAAAATCTTACAGAGGAAATTTTGGAGGGCAATATGACTAGAATGCAGTTAAGATTTGCACCCACCCAATCCACATGTGCCTCCTGTAATTTATCTTCAATCAAAATCAAATCTTTCTCAGATTCAGCTGTTAATTCCCTGGGCCTATTTAAGTCTTTGTCACCATCTAATGTTTTGCTTAATGAATTATCAGTTTAGGTGTCATCCCAGAAGTGGGTTATAGATTGGAAATGTCTCTTAGCAATCTTTGAAAGTCATCAAGAGTCCACAATCAATCTCTCCTAATTTGCACTTTTTGTGTTCTAATTTTCTGTAAACCTATTTCATAACTTAGGTAATTAATAGAATCTCCTCTTTGTATTTTTTTTCACAGTAATTTGTAAACCCTATTTAGACAAAACTTTCTTCTTCAAACTTTCTAAAGTATCTGCATTTGGACCAAAGAGCAAAATGTCATCCATGTACTGGGAAATTATATATTTAGAAAACTACTTATGTATTATTTTCAATGGCTGACTTTCAAAATATAGGGTGGGGTCATTGAGCATTTCCTGTGGGAAATATTCCACTGATATCTCCTAGTAGGCTGAGAATTATTGCAAGTAGTCACTGTGAAGGCAATTTTTTTCTGTCATTTTCTTGTAAAGGTACAGTGGGTAAACAATCTTATAAATCAATAACTATAAGAGGCTACCCTTTAGTTAACATGGAAGGCAAAGGAATTCCAGACTGTAGAGGGCCCATAGGCTGAATAACCTTATTGATAGCTCATAGATCTGTCAACATTCTCCATTTTCGAGATTTCTTTTTTCATTTATTTATTTATTTTTAATTAAAAATTTCCACCTCCTCCTCTCCTCCCATTTCCTTCCCCTCCCCCATCTCCCCTCTCCCTCTTCAGTCCAAAGAGCAGTCAGGATTCCTTGCCCTGTGGGAACTTCAAGGTCCTCCCCCCCTCCATCCAGGTCTAGGAAGGAAGCATCCAAACAGACTAGGCTCCCACAAAGCCAGTACATGCTGTAGGATCAAAACCCATTGTCTCTGGCTTCTCAGTCAGCCCTCCTTGTCACCACATTCAGAGAGTCTGGTTTGATCACATGCTCCATCAGTTCCAGTCCAGCTGGCCTTGGTGAGCTCCAAATAGATCGGCCCCACCGTCTCAGTGGGTGGACACACCCCTCATGGTCCTGACTTCCTGGCTCATGTTCTCCCTCCTTCTGCTCCTCATTTGGACCTTGGGAGCTCAGTCCAGTGCTCCAATGTGGATCTCTGTCTCTAGCTTCATCCATTGCCAGATGAAGGTTTTATGGTGATATGCAAGATATTTACCAGTATGGCTATAGGATAGGGCCATTTCAGGCTCCCTCTCCTCAGCTGTGCAAGGATCTAGCTGGGGACATCTCCATGGACACCTGGGAATACTTCTAGAGTCAAGTCTCTTGCCAACCCTAAAATGGCTCCCTAAATTAAGATATATACTTCCCTGCTCTCATATCCACCCTTCCTCTATCCCAACCATCCCATTCCTCCAAGCTCTCCTATCCTCCCCTTTTCACTTTTTTCTCCCCATCTCCCCTTACCCCCACTCCACCCCCACCCCCAAGTTTCCAATTTATGCCTGGCAATCTTGTCTCCTTCCAATATTCAGGAGGATAACTATATGTTTTTCTTTGGATTTACTTTTTTATTTAGCTTCTCTAGGATCACGAAATATAGGCTCAATGTCCTTTATTTATGGCTAGAATCCACTTATGAGTGAGTACATACCATATCCATCTTTTTGGGTCTGGGTTACCTCACTCAGGATAGTGTTTTCTATTTCCATCCATTTGCATGCAAAAGTCAAGATGTCATTGTTTTTTACCGCTGAGTACTCTAATGCATATAAATTCCACTTTTATCCATTCTTCCATTGAGGGGCATCTAGGTTGTTTCCAGGTTCTGGCTTTTACAAATAAAGCTGCTATGAACATAGCTGAACAAATGCTTTTGTAGTATGATAGGGCATCTCTTGGGTATATTTCCAAGAGTGGTATTGCTGGATCTTGGGGTAGGTTGATTTCCTGAGAAACCGCTACACTAATTTCCAAAGTGGTTGCACAGGTTTCTTTTTAACAACAAATCAGGAGAATTCCAAGGAATGTTTGATTCTTCAATATGCTGAACATCGAGTTGTCCATATACTAGCTGTTCTACAGCCTATGGTTTCTCTTCTGTTAAAGGCCATATTTTAATCCATATTGGTTCCTTAGTTAACCATTTTAAAGGTACTTCTGAAGGTTTGCTAGTTGTTTTGTGACTGGTGACTTTTTTTAATAGTAACTTATAATATCCTTCCCAGAAACATGAGTTGTTTGTGTTTCATTTATGAGACTGCAGGAATGTTAATCTAGGTATTCCATTGCTGCAACATGACATAGATTCTATGCCACATTAGCCAAGTATGGCCTCAGTCTTCCTCTTTCTTCTTCTGGCCCAATGCTTTCAACCCATCTCAATCTTTCTTTTACTTGAGATAAAGTTCACATTCCTAGGAACTGAAGTTGGCCTTTTGAAAAGGCCAATTTGGATGCCAAGATTCTGGAGTAATAAGAGTCACATCTGCACACATGTCAATAATTCTTCCATAACAATGTTTTTTTAATTAATTTATTTATTTATTAAAGATTTCTGTCTCTTCCCCACCACTGCCTCCCATTTCCCCCCCTCCCCCAATCAAGTCCCCCTCCCTCTTCAGCCCAAAGAGCCATCAGGGTTCCCTGCCTTGTGGGAAGTCCAAGGACCACCCACCTCCATCCACGTCTAGTAAGGTGAGCATCCAAACTGTCTAGGCTCCATAACAATGTTTTTGTTTGTACTCTCAACTTTGATCTTTGATCATTTATAGAAGTCTGCTAAACTATATGTTTCCTATTTTCTATTGAATTTTTGATCCATTCTCCATGTTTACTCTATTATCCAGAACAGTACGGGTTTTTACAATAGGCATAGGATTTTTAAAAAATTTTCCTGGGGAGACAAACCCTTCACAGTGACTGGAAATGACTGTACCATGTTTGACCTTGCAGCCCCTCTCAAGGAATTTCCCAATAGTAATGGGTTGCCTTGTTTGTCTCTTGTTGATCTATATTCACTGGTTCAATGTTAACCTTTACCACATCTTGTACACAATCCAAAAGGTTGAGACCTATTTTTGTCATTCCCAGAGGAAGCATATGTTTTGGAGTGCTTTGTCTACAATCCCTTCTCAGATGTTGTATTTGACCATAATGAATATGTTTGGCATTTTAATGTCTCTTTATACCTTTGGAATTTGCTTCTTTTTCTCAAGACTCAATATTATAGTCAAATGCCTCAACATTTACTGTATACAGGATTCATTCATTCATTGGTGCTAATCTGACCTTTAAAGGCCCAGGTATCTTTTCACATTTTATGTTGGCATTTTTAAAAGCCAGAGATTCAATTAGTTCTTGTCTAGCTTCTCGATATGTGACCCATATTTGTTTACCTTTGTTAATCTTTGTAAAAGTCACTAAAGTTGTCTTGGGTTTTGTTTAACCTTAATATATGATTTAATTCTTCTTTCTGGTGCTTTAATCCTGTCCCATGCATTTATGGCATCCTGTCATAGAATCAAGATGTGTTCATTGTAAATAGTTTGACTCTGTGGACAAGCATAATAAGCCCTCACTAAGAATTTGATCTTGGGAAGCCTGAAATCCATTGACCCTTCTTTGCTGTTCTAAGGCTTTAGGATCCTCTCTCCAATAGTAGTGCCATAGTAGCTGTGGTCCGTCTTCCAGAATGACTGAGACAATTAAGAAGCCAATCATGAGGAGAAACAAATACCACGTCCTTCTCATCTTCCTAACAAATGGTGAATGCATGCCACAAGATACTATTGCCTGCTTAATTTCTTTTAGATATTTCATACCTATAGGTTTCCATATACATTTTTTATCCATTTGGGTATTGGGTATTTGCTGGCTTGTGAGAGGCAATAACAGCAACAGTAGCTAAAACTCTTAGTAAGTCATCTCTGACACTGAGAACTACTGGTGATGCTAAATTCTTCGCTTGTACTTCTTCTCCTTGCTTATTAGTTCTGGCATTTTCCTAAATCAATTCAAATGTTTTTTATCATTGTCTTTATAAAGTCTAAATGTCTTGACCTGTGTATATCTCTAATGATTTCATTGAATCAAATAATTTCTGGTCCTCATTCTGCAGATGTGATCCCAAGTATTAAATTTTTCCATTAATGATAACTTCCCATCCTTTAATATTATTTGGATGGCATGCAGAATGTCTTCCTGGAGAGATACTCTATTTGCTAACTTATCTAACTTTTTTATACATTTTGATTTTCAATTTCAACAGTATGTATCTTTTCAGATAATCTCTCAGTATCTTTTTGTTAGATTTCATAACCCATGGATATGGATTGAATTTTGTCTATCAAATTAAGGTTATCCCTTTCAATGGTATATTCCTTTCATCCAATTTCTGATTATTAGTCTGTAAAAACTGTATCATTTCTAGAAATGTCTCATTTTTGACTCTGTTATTAAACCATTTCTTTAATGATATAATATCAAGAACAAGGCTAAGCTCCATGATTACTAAAATGGATGTACTAGGAATCACATATAATCCATGCAAAATTCCATCCATAATAGAAACACAAACGTTAAATTCCTAGATGGTGTTATTGTCTACAATTATCTTTTGGTTTGTTAACAATATTCAAATTTATTTATTGATTAATCAAATGAACTTACCTACATTATAAGTTTTCAGATAATTGTTGGAGGTGTAATAATGTTTATTAGCTAGTTGGTGTCATGGTGGTAGGTGCAGGGTGAGGAGATGCAACTGGCTGCAGCTTGAACAGTCCTGATGTGGTTCCACAGTGCCAGAAGCTTGAATACTAACAAATATGTTTACAAATTAAAAGCAGGTAAGTCAATTCCATATTTGGAGATTGTTTTAGTGGAATTTAGAGCCTGCAGGAAGTTGCAAGCTGAAAGTCACGAGATTATTGGCTGCAGCTTGGGCCAAGCGTTCATGGATCTGAACTGCGAAAGCAAGCTGGAGGTCCCTGTTTCCAGAGACAAAGCTAGGCCTGATTAAAGCAGGCCTGTCAGAAATCAGAGAAGTCGTGGAGAGGTTTTGTCAAAACAAACAATCAAAAACCCGCACATGGGTGGGGGTGGGAGAAGGCAGCAGACCTGGGCTGGTCCTAGTAGGCGTGGACTTGAGTTCCACATGGATGGCACTCTGTTGCTGCTTATAATAAAATAGTTCCAAACTAGCTCAGAATGGACTATAATGAAGGTTTATTTATTATTTAGGATTAGACTCACAAAAAAAAAAAAAAATGCACTGATCAGCAGTCCTCTGGGAACTGGGGCCAAATCCAGCAGCCCCAAAAGGGCTGCACACACTTTGCATCTTCATTAATAATATATGTGACCATGCCCAAAATGGGCCAGTATCTTAAAGGTTATTGCCTGAAGTAGTTCACACAGCAGAAATACACCGGCTATGACATTTAAGCAGCTCAAAAAATACTTCAAACATTTTAATACTCTAGAAAAGAGTATTAAATATAAGAAAGGCTTAAGTGAAGGTCAAAAACACACATAAAACATAAATCAAGGCATCTCTCCTTAATGTGGAACATAAGATCTGTGTCTCAGGGATCTGGCAGTTCACTTATACATGATGGTTGTAAAAGCAGACTTCTAAAAAACTGAAACTTAAGAAAATCCAGAAATAGTTAGCTAGAGTTCTGGATAAGAAGGTAGCATGTTGCTCTGTTCAAAGCATTTTTTCTCAGGTAGTCCTGAAAGACCAGTTATCTGATCCTACAAATTCAATCTGGTTTGGAAACTTCAGTGATCTTTGATCTTGACTCACACACCATTAAACAGGTTATAATATGCCAGAATATGGGTATGAGTATCTGGTGTGGACAAAAGTTCATTATAAGCTTCCATAATGAGGACTTCAAGGCATTGAGAAGCTCATTTTCTGAAGAAAGACTTTAAATGTTTGTGTGGGAGAGTTGTACTGGGAGTCAAAAAAAAAGTGGGAATAAAGATTCCAGAAAAAAAACTTTAGGTGATATTTTTCTCAAGGCTTATCTAGCATTACTAGATTGTGGAAGTAATGAGCACTCTAGATAATGCAGGCATTGTATGGGGAACAGACCAGCAAAGACCCAGCTTTGGAGGAGTTGATATGTTGAGTAAATCAATATGCCATTTTACTATTTAGGATTACATGTGTGTAAGATAATTCTCTATCTGTTAAATGTGAAAATTGCAGAATAGAGAAAATATTAGGATATTATTGACTTGATAGAAACTGAAATGCATACTGATGGTTCATTTTTTGATGAATTATTAAAAATTCCTTTTACACCACCCTAAATTAACAGAAGCAATAAAGCACACAGAATGTTAAAAGAAGGTGGTTTTGAGAACATGAATTTTGGAAGCTCTTCTTCAGGTCAGACATTGGTGTCCAGTTTTGCTAATTGAGTTTCTTGAACTTAGCAATGTCCAGACAGAACAGAGTCTCCCAAATCCACAGCCAGGCACAGTGGGCATTCTTATATGTACTTTGCATATTGGAACTGATAGTGTGAAAGAAATGCCATTCTTCTAAATGTGTTTGTGTCTTGCGTGCTGTGTTACACCTCCTCTATAGGTTTAAGAATCATGTGTAGAAAATACACCATTCCCAAGGGACAAGCAATAAAAGGCACAATACAATGGAAAGCTATAGTTTTTCTAGGTTACCTGAGCATCTAATGTGGACAATTAAAAGTATTTAAGTAATTTTCTCAATTTTAGGGTGAAAACCCAGGTCACTTTTGAAACACTGTCAGATTTCTTGTGCTTCATTAAATTACTTCTCACTCTCTGTCTTCCCTAAACACATGTGCACACACATGTGTGTGTTAAACATATGTATGTGCTTAAACTATGGTCTACGTATATATTTGATTTCTCTCTATATACATATACATGTGCATTGATTTATGTGTGCATTGAAGGGCATTTCTGCCCTTTCGAAATTTTATTTTTGGTAGTATCAGGGATTGACTATAGGGCCTTAAACATGTTAGCTACTCTATTGCTGAGCTACACCCCAACACTGCTCCATGGGGGAAGGAGCTGAGGATGGAGCTACTTCAACTGGGAATTGAAAAGAAATCTATCTTTTTTATTTTTATTTCAGTCTATTTCTCTTTCTATTGCCTTTTGAAACTTTTATTCCTAAACAATAGATTGGCTAATAGATTGCTTTGTAACCTTTTAATGTTTAATCTGATTTATTTCACGCCTAGCCTGTGATTAAAGCATGGATTTTGTGTGATAATTGGAATTGCATGACTGTTGCAAGTTGGCATTACAAATGTTCACAAACAGTTCTGTATTAAATAAGAAAATTAAATAAAAATAAAATTTGTCCTTTGATGTAGCAGAAAGAGTAACCACTCCTCCTGCCCTCAGTACATATGTTGGTTACATAGGAATGTGTGAAAGGAACGACTGACTGAAGTTGGAGAGGTTGCTCAGTGATGTGGGAGTATCATATATCAATCTGTTGATTTCATTGGTTAAAATAAAGAAACTGCCTGAGCTCATTGATAGGCCAACCCTTACGTGGGTGGAGTAAACAGAACAGGATTCTGGGAAAGAGAAGCTGAGTGAGGAGTTGCCATGATGCCTGCACTCCAGACAGAGGCAGGCTAGAATCTCCCCAGTAAGCACACCTTGGGGTGCTATACAGATTATCAGAAATGGGCTAGTCCAGGTGCAAGAGCTAGCCAATAAGAGGCTGGAACTAATGGGCCAGGCAGTGTTTAAATGAATACAGTTTGTGTGTTGTTATTTCGGGGCTTAAGCTAAGCCATGCGGGCGACCGGGTACAGGGTCACAGCCGCGCCGCTCCCTATTACAACAAATTGGTACCCAACGTGCTAATGAACTCCACATAAAACCTGAGAGGGCTTAAAAAGGACAGAGACAGATTTTAACACTTTTTTTTTTTTTTCTGTTTCTGGGTTGCGTGCCTCAAAGAAATTGTCCTGACTCAGCAACAGGAAAAAACTGGCTGTTTTAAAATGCCGGCTTTCTGGACTATGCCACCATTATGATCTCTGTCTGGCTCCTGCGGGAGACAGAGCTTTTGAATGGAGTATTTGGAGTAAAGTGCTATGGCTTGCTTGATGGCAATGTGGACTGCTGTGTGCCTGGAACTGTGTGCAGCTCAGGCGCACCAAATGGCTCTGAGGCAGGACTGGCTCAGCTCCACCATGCTGAACTGAACTGGTCTCAAGCAGGAAATACCGTAATTACTGTAATAACAGCGCACTTAAGGTTTAGACTTTGCAGGACACAGGCAGTGCCGTATTACCTGCACATGATGCAACTTAAGTTTTTAAGAAATGCTTAACATTTTAAGAAGTGCTCCTGGACAGTAAAAAAATTACAGATTCACAATAAAACAGATTCTGACAGACCACTAAATGGATCACAGTGTTTGATGAATGTACGTAGGCTTGAGAGAGAAGTAAATATATAGAGAGACAAAATAAAGTTAATGCCTTTGAAAACAAAAAGGTAAAGTCTTTAAAGAGACAGAGTACAGATAGTTAAGAGAGTAAAAGAAATAAAGAAAAATAAGCCACGTAAAAATGGAAAATTCACAGAGGGTCTGGATTATGTACATTGTGTTTTCTTTAAAATTTTTGACTATAAAGGAGCTAAGTACAGAGAGACATTTCATTATATGGGCTGCCAAGTGGAACCAGAATGGATATCATGAGGGTATGACTTCAGAATTTGGGTCTAAGGATATGATGCTTCGAAAAGGGTCTTATTTTGTTTTCACAGAGGACCAGACCCTATGGATTTCTTTTATTCCAATTTGGTATGATACACCATGCCCTCCTGAAGGTTGCTGTAAACACCCTCAAAAAATTACTTCACTCAACTGCCAACTGAGATGACCGTGGCACACAGGTTTTACCATAAAAGACCTAATTAACGACGCCCCCATTCAGCAGGAAGCAGTTTAGAGAGAAAAAACTACGTCCATGTTTCCAAATATTGTTTATAACTGTTCTTTTACATTTAAAGGAGGGATATGATATAGATATAAATAATTTGCATTGATGTGGATTTTAAGGTCAATTTTGTTACATGTATATGTATTTCTGATCTTGATTAAGGTATTGTGATTATATAGTTCATTTTTAAAATATAATGTATAATTAGGAAATATAGGTTGTTGATGAATAATCATAAATAATAGTCAAGCTTGTACTCATGTTAGATTTTCTAGATATATAGAGATATATTTCAGTTAGATATACATTCTTCATATCTCTCAAAGATTGCAGAATATGGCATTTAAATAACTTAGGGTTTTTCATGACAATGAGACACGTCTGCTCCTGGCAGCACCAATCTACTTCGAGACGAAGATGGGCATCGAAGAGGATCCTTATGGAGTTGGATAGCCATTTGGGCAAGAGACTGTTCTTGCCTGGACTGTTGCATAAACTGGACACAAAGAACCCGCAGAGAGAGGACTGCTAAACTTGCCTAAAGGTGAGATGATCTTTCAGGGTTCCTGATTCATAAAAGAGTCTACGAGACATTCTGCAGGACGCAGGACACAGCAGAAAATGACTGAACTGTCTTTGGAATTTCCTGCTTCATGGAACTGTCTCTGGATACTATGGGCCTGAAGGCCGAAGATAGATGCCCCAACGGTACAGAGGAACTTTGGGTGACTGTCCAGGCAGCGAGATGTCTCTGTCATTTCTAGAGTTTTCTTATTTCTTGTTTAGTATTATATCCTTCTGGAATCTTTGATGGAGTTGAAGAATGGATAGATAGTTATAGTTTTCCTTAGTTATGATAAAAGATAAAGTAGATATAAATATTGTAACTGTAATTCTTACTTGATAACTGTTTTGTTATATGTAATTTTACTATGTTAAAGTTAAAGCCTTTCTTTTTTGTTTAAACAGAAAAAGGGGAAGTGATGTGGGAGTGTCATATATCAATCTGTTGATTTCATTGGTTAAAATAAAGAAACTGCCTGAGCTCATTGATAGGCCAACCCTTACGTGGGTGGAGTAAACAGAACAGGATTCTGGGAGAAAGAAGCTGAGTCAGTGAGGAGTCGCCATGATTTTTCTACCAGAGGCAGAGGCAGGCTAGAATCTCCCTGGTAAGCACACCTTGGGGTGCTATACATATTATCAGAAATGGGCTAGTCCAGGTGCAAGAGCTAGCCAATAAGAGGCTGGAACTAATGGGCCAGGCAGTGTTTAAAAGATTACAGTTTCTGTGTAATTATTTTGGGGCGTAAGCTAAGCAATGTGGGCAGCCAGGTACGGGGACACAGCCGCACCGCTCCTTATTTCAACAGCTCAGTGGTTAAGAGTTTGCACTGCTCTTTCTGGTACCCAAGTTCTGTTCTTTGCAATCAAGTTGAGTAGTTCTCAGCCACCTATAACTCCAGCTCCAGGGGACACAACACTCTGACGCTGTGCTCCCAGGTACTGTACTTATAATAAAAATTTGTATACAGAAACTCATATACATGATCATAATTAAAAACCAAAGAAGACTTTTTAAAACATGACTGTCAACAGAAAACTTTATTTATTTATTTATTTGTAATTTTTTCAGTGTGGAGTGAATGTAGGACATCTCTATTTCATACCTTTGGGAATGTGGACAGTGGTCTGTGCTTTCAGTTCTGTGCCATCTTGATGGATACCTGCATGTTCTCTCATTTGATATCCTAATATCATGAACACACTCTGTGAGTGAACTAGGGTCACTGGATACTTCTACATGTAGGCAACTGGGTATATTTTAATGGAAATATTTTCCATATGGTTTATTTAACTAAATAGCCATTTTTTCACCACACAATGCTTTAAGTTTTTCAAATTTCAAAACAGTTGTAAAAATGATCATTATAAAGTTAATTTTGTCCTATATTCTTTACTTACTATAATATATTCATGTAGTAATTGCTAAGATTGCCATAGCAATCATTTTGACAGTTTACTTAAACTGTCCCATCAACTATATTTTCTTTTCTTACTTTTGTGGATCTAAAGATTAAATCCATGCTACACATATGTTCTGTCAATGGAATACACTTCTAGTTCCATGAATGCATATTAGAAATTTCATTTCATCTTATGAGATCAAAATGACTATTTTATTGATTACTTCCAGTGGTTTTTTCTGATATCTCCTAGTTCTTAAAAATATTTAGTAATGAATGTATTTTTTGTATTGTGTACTTGTGAGGATGTGAATGTAGAGGTCAGAAAACAATTTGTTAATGTTGGTTTACTCCTTCTAGCATATCAGTCCCGATAGATCAAACTCAGGCTGTCAAGTTTGGTAGTAAGCTCCATTCACTGCTGAGCTGTCTTCCAGGCCCATTCACCTACTAGTTTGACTGCCTATTTTAAGAATATATCTAAAATAATCTCTTACTATTTTTCTTGATTATTACACTGTGGGTATTTAAAATAAAGACAATAATGAAAATTTGCATGAGATTGGAAAATTTCTGTTCTTCGAAAAATGCATTCATCCTCAAGTCACTTACAAAGCCCAACAAACTCAGTAGCTACCCAAGTATTTGGAGAGCTCTAACAATTTCAATATCATTAGACAATTTCCTGTTTTATTAAAATAGTATAAACCCACTCCTGCTCTTTCTAGATATACACACTTTATTCAAAATGTCATTCACTTACAATTTGAACTTAAGAAAAAAGATGAGGTGGGTAAAAATAGCTGCATCACAAAACTAGATTTTCTTTTTGAAGAGAAAGAGAAATATTTATAAAAACTACATCAGCCACACTAGGCTTCTTTCTCCTACAGGGATTCTAATGCAGGGGGGAGATATTATTTTAGAGTGGATATTCATACCTAATAAACCAAGCAAAAAATTAAAAACTTATGTGGAAAACGTCTCTGATTTAATTATAAAAGGTAAGCTGAGACTTCGTCAACTAGCAGGTATAGACCCAGCAGAAATTATAGTGCCTTTTACTACTGAAGAAATAAAAAAGTTATGGGAAGACAATGAACCATGGCAAAGAGCTTGTGCTAATTTTTTTGGGGAGAAATTAATAGCAACTATCCCAAAAGTGGTAGACTTAACCTCATAAAAAGAACTTCTTGGATTCTTCCTAGAATTGTTCATGATGCTCCAATAACTGGAGCCCGTACATTCTATACTGATGCAAATAAATCAGGGAAAGCAGGTTACAAGTCAGATGAATTGAGTAAGGTGGAACAAAGCCCCTATAATTCTGTCCAGAAGGCAGAATTATATGCCATTCTTATGGTGCTAAGGGATTTTAAATAACCTCTTAATATAGTTACAGATTCACAATATGCAGAAAGAGTTATCTTGCATATTGAAACCGCTGAATTTATACCAGATGACACAGAGTTGACTTCATTGTTTATCCAGGTACAAGACATAATCAGGAACAGGCTTTGTCTGATGTACATAACACAATTTGGTGCCATACAGGTCTGCCTGGTCCTCTAGCCCAAGGCAACGCTGAGATTGATCAATTATTGATTGGAAGCATGTTGCAGGCCTCAGAATTTCATAAGAAGCATCATGTCAATAGTAAAGGCCTAAAGAAAGAATTTTCCATTACTTGGCAACAAGCTAAGGACATTATAAAGAGATGTCCTACTTGTTCTTTCTATAATCAAACACTGTTGCCTGCAGGGAGTAACCCAAAGGGTACTAAGAGAAATGAAATCTGGCAGATGGATGTGTTCCACTTTATGGAATTTGTTAAATTAAAATATGTACACCCCACCATAGACACGTATTCAGGTTTTCAATGGGCTACTGCCCTGAGCTCAGAAAAGGCTGATTCAGTAATCACACATTTATTGGAAGTTATGGCCATCATGGGTATACCTGCACAAATAAAGACAGATAATGGTCCAGCATATGTATCTAAGAAAATGAAATGCTTTTTTGATTATTATAATATAAAACACATTACAGGTATACCAAATAATCCTACAGGTCAGGCAGTTATAAAAAGATCAAATCGTACTATAAATGATATGCTAAACAAACAGAAAGGGACCAAAAATACCCCCAGAAATAGATTACATAATGCTTTATTAACCTTGAATTTTCTTAACGCTAATGAGAAAAGAACGACAGCAGCAGAAAGACATTGGAAAATGGAAACGTCTGCTGAACTAAACCAACTGATTTATTTCAAAGATGTGCTGACCTCTCAATGGAAGCCATGAGATGTGCTACGTTAAGGAAGAGGTTTTGCTCTTGTTTCCACAGGAGAAGAAAAATTGTGGATACCATCAAAATTAATAAAGTTCCAATTTGAAGAGGAGAAACCTCTTGAAAAGAAGAAATGACAACTCATCCACAATGATGATATTCATACAGGTGGTTAGAAAAACATACAGAATGAGGGCAGGGTTCTGTTCTTATCTCCACAGGAAAACACTCATCTTTGAAAATTTCAAGGGACCCTGGATTTTGCATACTGACAGATGGAAAAATACCTGCCCAATAGGAAATATCAAGAAAACTGAATGGGTTGTGTAAGTAAAATATATTAAACCATATTTCTAAATTTGTATAGCTGGTTTTGAAGTTGGACTCTGGCTCAGTCCCTCTCCAATTCCAAGCCTGTTAGTAAGAGAAAAACCCAGAGTTTCTGGAGTTTCTGTCTCATGTCAAGAGCCATGATATGGGACAGAAAGAAATATGAGTTTAGAAAACATCTTTGTTTTTCTTCATATCTATCATACTTTTCATTGAATATATCTATCATGCCTTTCATTGAATATATATATATATGTATATATATATACACATATATATATATATACATATGTCTATATGATTAATGTTTAAGTTTTTCACAATGAACAATGAGTTTTTCCTGAAGTGACATTTAAAGTTTCCAGGAAGAAGATGGCGCCCCATAACAACAACTTCACCTTGTTGATATGACGTCATGATACTGATAGCACTACTACAAGACCTGCTTTAGGTACCAGCTGCACAAGACAGTTCCAAATTGGTTAGCTGAAATGGTGCACATCTTATACAACATTTTGGCCAGACCTGCACAAAATACTCAGAGACTATTTGCAATTTTAAATGACATTGATCTTGAAATTTAACCATTATTTTTACTTTCATAGGATCCCCCAGGAAGAATGTCACCCCCATGACAGCTGGAAGTATTTCTAGAGGAATATAGTTTGCCCTTGGGTTTAGGGACATCATTTAGCGGGTGATTATAATTAGTATACAGTTGAGGGTTGGGGGAGGAATTTTATAAGCTCAGAGATCATTTTGGAAAAAAAAGAGGGATGATGGGATAATAGATTTGTAATTGTGAGTTACTGTTTTTAGACTAATATATTGGTATCAATTCTTGTATATTGATACAAAGTTAAATTATATTGACTATTGTATGCATGCATGTTTCTACCTCTGTTTAAAATATTTTTATGTATTGACATATATTGTATTGATATATATATATATATATATATATATATATATATATATATATATATAGTATATATTTACCATATTGCAGTGTACATTTCTACCTCTGATTAAGATACTTATATATTGTTTGTGTATTGATATATATTTACCATACTGCAATGTATATTTGTACATTGTTTATATTTGGAGGTCATTGTTCTCATTTGTTTCACAGTTGTTTATTGTCTTAGTCTTTAAGTTAGAGAGTTATTGAGAATTATATAGATTAATAGTCATCTAAGTTTGTCATTTATAATTAGACTAATCAGGTTCTTTAGATATATAGAGATTATACTTAGTATAGATAGATAATCTTCAACCTCTTCAAAGAGCTGTAGAAAATGGCCTTCAATCTAACTCAGAGTTTCGTGATAGTGAGGCACAATTGCTCCTAACAACACTGCTCTATTCCCGAGAGAATGTTGAGCACCAAAGAAACTCCACCTGGAGCCTTTCTATTTGGCAGAATGGCAAAGAAATGCCCATTCCTCAACCACTGACAGAGACACAGAGCGTGCATCAATGGATATAAAAGGATTGTCGTATCCTGCCAAGACAGGGTAAGATAGTTTTGAAAAGTTGCCTGACTTTGAAAATGGTATGTCAATTATGTTAGGCCTTAGCCAAAGTTGGTTGCTTCAACGCTGCTAACGTGACTTTGGGTGATTGCCCAGGTAGCTAGTTGTCTCTGTGATTTGTTGCATGTTTTGGAAGTTGTTTTACTGAACTTCCCAATTACCTAGGTAACATTATTTCCCTTCTCAGATCTTCGATGGGGTTGAAGACTATATAAATGTAGTTACTTTTCTCTCATGACTTGGCCAAGTTATTTTTTATACAAGACCTAAGTTAGTTAGAATAGGATATTTGTACTTATTGTATATAATTTTGTAGTAAGTTTAGAACTCTCTTACTTAAACAAAAGGGGGAGGTGTTGCGGGAGGTCCTTCTGCTCCTCCAGCCTATAGCTGCTGAGATACCAGCCCATTGGGGAGTGGTCTCCCTTTAAAAAAGCTGCCAATTCCCTGTCCTCTCTCTCTTCACTTCCTGCTCTGCCAGCGACTAGACTCCCTTCCTGGTTGCACAGAGGGCTGTTGTCTGGGATGGTTATCTGTAAGTTTTCCCCCCTTTAAATAAATATCACCCTATTAATCATAATTCCAAATTGGTGTGACATTGTTTGCAACTTACGCCAAGACTAACTGACTTTATTAATTCTTTATTCAGTCATTATCTTCTGATCTTAAACCCATGAATTAAGTTTTCAGTTTAAATATAGTAGGGATTTTTGGTCTATGTATTCTAAATGATTCTCCTCCTATATTTTTGTCATTGTGAATTGACTCATGTTTGTGGTTCCCTTTAATTTTCTAAGAACATTTAAAATAAATATCTTAATCCTTTTCTATACATTTTGAAAATCTCTCTTATTTCAAGGTTTGTTTCTGTTGACATGTTATTTTTTCTGATGATGGTGCATTGCTAGATCTCATTTTGGAACTTCTAGATTTATTGAGCACTTTAATTTTTAATTTTGTGTTACTGAGCCTAGAATTTTATGCTTTTTATTTGAGGATGGATGTACTTCATTTTGACATGAAGTATAATTACTTGTGGAACATTTTAAACTTTTGAAGATTTTACCATTCTTGAGCATCCATTTAACTAGTAATTATTTCAGGTGAGGATGACTTACATTTTTCACAAATGAAACATAGTTTACAGTTTGGCCTTGTGAACAACAAGGTATAAGCTATACCTACTTAATTCTTTTTTTGTATCATAGAACCGGTAGCAAATAATATAGAAATATAAATAGCTGATTGCTGCTGTATTCCATTGAAAGTCAGCAGAATCAATGTAGGCCATATTTGTCTACATTCTATAATTTGACAGCTTCAAATTTAGCATTAACTTAGTCCTAGAGTTATGAATTGGCCATTCTAAGGTTTTCATTAAATAAATTTTTCTTCAATATGACTTCTCAAATTTCCTTATTTTTAATTCCTTATTGTAACTGGATCACTTTTTTGATTGTGGGAGTATCTGAGAATGTGAGGACACCCCACCTTCTCTCCTTCTTTCCTCAGCCTACCAAGTATTCACAAACTCCAGAAGGCTACTTTCACTTCAACAAGTCTTCCTTAAAGGGCTTGTGTTTCAATAAGTCTTAAATAACATCCTTCTATTTTGCATAATCATAACTGGGGACCTTAATTACAACTTCACAGATTATTATATTTGCTATGCAGTATATCCAAATCACAAACTGAGATCTTTATAATCATAGAGAGGTGTGAGACCACTAGACAGTCACAATGGCCTTTTCAGTATTTTAACACATTTACATCTGCTTTCATTCTGTGTATGCATATAAATATCATATGCACATGACTTGAGATCATTTTGTATAAGTCTCCATACTCTTTCATCCCATGGAACATTAGCATGTATTGTCTAAAAACAAGAACACTAATTTTCAAATTGAAATGAGCTTTTACAAAACGAAGAATTGTAACACTAGTTTATCGTTTATGTAATTTACAACTCGTTTCTAATTTTATTAACTGACTCAGTAGTGTCATCGGAAGAGGATTTTGTTAGTAAGATCTACTACAGAATTTTATACAGCATTTCATACCATTGGCTCATTAGTTTTTTGGGGCTTGAAATACTTTTCAAGCTATTCTTTGCCATTTAAACCATTATCTGAAAAGTACAGAGCAGATTACTTGCTACAGCATATTGACAGATTCAGCCTATAGGCTACATTTCCTCTCTGTCTTGTTGTGCATGGCCTTCAAACTAATAATTGCTTTTATTTGTAAATATGTTGTAAAAACAAAAAGGTGATAAAGTCTTATATGATCACTGAAACCCAGCACACACACTAGCCACAGAACTCACTGGCACCTCTTCTAGCATATCACTCTTTGGGGATTCTTTGGTTATCTAATGAGTCTGCTCAGATAACATCTCATTTAGAAAGTAAGTATTGATACTTTTTTTTTACAGCATATCATAACTGAAGACACATGGCAACTGTTTGTATCTTGCTGGTGCTATTGACTTTGATTATTTGATTAATTCTGCTTGTATACTTAGTACTTTTTTCCTTTGAGCAATTAATAAGGATTTTTATGGGATATATGCATATTATTAATGATTTATTTTGTATGATACAACTATTGATTATTATTCATGAATTTGTTGAATATTACTAATCAAGTTTAACAATGATAATTGTAAACTGATCCTTGTTTTCTCATTTTATCCACAATTTAAATGGATATGTTGTGTGTAAAATGTTGGTTTATATTATTCATCATATACACTTGAAATAGGTTTGGAGGAATGCTCATTTTTATTAAATAAATATACGTTGGCCTGGTGAGATGGTTTAGTGGATAAAAGTGACTGCTAGCAAGTCTGACGACTTTAGCTCGATCTCCAGGACAAGCATAGGCGAAGGAGAAAATCAACTCTTAGAAGTTGTCCTTTGACCTCCATATTTGTTCTCTCTCTCTCTCTCTCTCTCTCTCTCTCTCTCTCTCTCCATGTCTCTCTCTGTCTCTCTCTTACCACTAAATAAAGCAATACAATTGTACTTACAGATGATGTTTTTACAGTATTGGTATAGGTGATACAACTGACTCATTATCAATTTAAATAGAGATTTCTAATACAGAGACAGATACTGGTGTTTTCATCATAATGATAAATGTGTGACTAAACCTGGGGGTGAACATTTGATCATATTCAAACACCAGTATGTTAAATACTAGGTAAATGCTCCAACTGTTGCAGATGTTCTCATATCAAATACTATTTCAATAAAAATTTGTATGAAATAACGAAATACAAAGGAAAAATAATGAATTTGCATCATTATTCATGGAATAACCAAGAAACAAACTATATGTCAATGAGGAGTAACATAAAAATCTGCCTATTTAGACTAAACAAATATTATTATAAAAGTACATTAGTATGGTAAAGGGGGTACTTCAAAGAAAGATACAGTTGAACATTGAAGTAGATGTCACACCTTCTTTTACTGAAATAATCGCATGTATGAGAAAAAGTTTTTGTGCAAAAATACTAAAATTAAGACTGGCTCACACCTCTGAATGAAACCTCCCAGTTTCTAGAGGACAAGCTAGCATACCAAAATCACAGGTAAGACTACCCTCACCCTGTCTGTATGTGTTCAACATAATTCCAACCACATCATCTCTCCTCATCACTGCATCCTGGCCTACACCTCTACTAGAAATCTTCCAACACATCAAGGGCCAGGCCAGAATCATGATCCCCAGAGGTTAGACCAGCATCCAGAATCCCAGAGACTAGTTCAACCCCTGAAAACAAGGCAAAAACCTCTTACCCCAAAAGAAGACAGTCCAGCATCTGAACCCCAGAGTACCTCTTACTAGATTGAAGGCTACACACATATATAGTCAACCAACTGGACAGATGTGTTGATGATTTTAAAAGACCATGGATGACAGCCAAGACAAATATATCTGACAAAACTTTCAACCACCATAGATGAGGAAAAGAAGATATTTCATTGCAAAGTCAAATTTAAACAGTATATATCCACAAATTCAGCACTACAGAAGATACTGGAAGGAACGCTCAAATCCAAGGAAGGTTCACCCAAGTGAACACAGGCAATATAATGCTTCACACCAACAAAATCCAGAGAAAGAAAACATACATATGCACTTACACGCACACACATACACACACTACCACCATAAAACAGGAAAAAACAATCAATGATCATTATTATCTCTCAATATAAATGGACTTAATTAATCAATAAAGCCACAGCTAATAGAAGGAATATGAAATCATTATCAATTCTGTTGCATACAAAAAACACACTTCAACTTCAAAAATAGACATTACCTCAGTTTATAGTGTTAAAAAATTTTCCAATCAAATGGCCCTAATAAGAAAGAGGGTGGGGGCTGGAGAGATGGCTCAGTCGTTAAGAGCATTTCCTGCTCTTCCAAAGGTCCTGAGTTCAATTCCCAGCAACCACATGGTGTCTTACAACCATCTGTAAAAAGGTCTGGCGCCCTCTTCTGGCCTTCAGGCATACAGACAGAATATTGTACACATAATAAATAAAGAAATAAATAAACAAATAAATAGAAAGAGGGTGTCGCTTCCGCTCCTCCAGCCTATAGCCGCTCAGATACCAGCCCATTGGGGCGTGGTCTCTTTCCCTTTAAAAAAGCGGCCACTTCACTCTCCTCTCTCTCTTCACTTCCTGCTCCGCTGGCGACTAGACACCCTTCCTGGTTGCTCAGAGGGCTGTTGTCTGGGATGGTGATATGTATGTTTTTTCCCCTTTAAATAAATACCACCCTATTAATCATAATTCCAAACTGGTGTGGCATTGTTTGTGACTTATGCCTTCACCTAGGCTTCTTTGAAAGATAAATCAAATGAGGGGGTTGGGGATATGGACCAGTTATTAGAGTGCTTGGCTAACATGACTGGAATTCTGTGTTCAATCCCAAGCACCACATAAACAGACATGGTGTTGTTCATCTCTGGTCCAATCACTGAAGTTGATAGTGGAAATTCAGTCACCTCCTGATATGTAATGTATTCTTCGTTCCTTTGCAGGTTTCTTGTTCTTTCCCAGTGCTTCTGAGACACATCCGTGGGCCTTGTCTTTCTTACAACTGTTTTGTCCTTATTACCCTACTATGGCTAAGTGAGTGCCTTTTAATGTCACCGCTTGCATAGTTTTTTATTTACTAATATTTTGTTGGTTGAGCACTTCATGCATACATGTAGTATGCTGTGATCAAATCAACCACCCATTCCCTAGCCTCTACTAAATCCCTTCCCTTTTTCTCCCAACATCCTGGTTTTGTTGTTGTTTTTAACCCACTCAGTTCATGTAGTCTTCCAGGATATGTTGTAGTGGCATTTTAGTTGTATTTTAATAAAGAAAACTTGCCTGAATATCTGAGAGTAACACAACCCCACTGATCAGCCTGACAGACCAGGTAAAGGTGACACACACGTTTAACTGCAGTAACCACACTAGTTGCCATAGAAACAGGGCAGGATAGGTGGTGGTGCTAGTCTTTGATCTCAGCACCTGGGCGGCAGAGACAGGTGAATCTCTGTGAGTTCCAAGTCAGTCTGGTCTAAAAGAGGTAACTACAAAACAGGTTCCTGTCACAAACAAACAAACAAAAACAAAAAAAAGAAACCGGGTGGTTAATGTCTTTAATCCCAGTGGTGCATGCCTTTAATCTTAGTTCTAGAAAAGATTATAAAACAGGAGGAAACAGCCCTCAAACACAATCTCATTCTATGATTCCTGGAAGCAGGATCATAATTTTCAGACTGAGGTGGAGGTAAGAGTCAGTGGCTGCTTTGCTTTTCAGGTTTGCAGGTTGAACCACAATTTCCCTAAGTTTTTACTAATCATGCTTCAATATGTATGGGCATAGGGCCATTTATTAGAGCATGGGCAGCCTCTCGAGTGCAATCTCCCTGGAGAAAACTTCACTATCCTTGTCCCAGTGGAACTCTCTTGACACTTTACTATTTGCAGATATTTGCACGTTTAGACCCAACAATTCTTTCTTGAAGTTTGGAAATTTGGGAAATAGGAAAGTATATGTACTCCAGATAAAGGGGAGGGAGCAATGTTTGATGATCCTCTGTGCAGGAAAATCATCTTTTCCAATATAGGAAGACTCAGTCTCTCTAGTGATATTTAGCACCCTAAAAGCAAAGGTGCACTGAATTCAGTCACTGGAAGTGGGGGGAATGTGCAATTGTGACATAGAAGGTAGAATAGTTGTAATTGTTGACCTTTTAATCAAAAACTGTAGACAATATCAATGTCTCAGAATTAATAACAATGCCAATACTAAAAATCCAAAATATTAGTGGTTCTCTCCAGTGGTAATGTCTACACTGGACGAACCTTTTCATAAGGATCAATTCCAGTGAATTCTAATACAATTCTCATGTACACATAAGGGAATGTTTGTGATGTTCTGCCCTGAAGCTCATGTTTCTTATGGAAAACACAGCTATACTCTGTAGAATGGTAATATCAAACTCATATGTGGAAAGGCCACTTAAAATTGAATGGGTTTTGCCTCCTACTGAGTTTAGGAAATAATTGACCTCTCACTGATGGCTCATTTTGACTATACAGAGACTTTCCCAAGACCAACTTTAAAATGAACAATTTTAAATGACTGAGAAAAATATACTGACAAAGGTTTACTGCAAAAAACCCAGCACACTGACATTTCAGAAAATGTAGAAAAACAGGAAATTTGTCAAAGCATAAAGAACTTGTTTTTGAAACTTGCAGTTTCAAAAGAGATGTTCCAGAGCACTTTAAGAAAAGTACTAAGATTTTATTAGCACACAGTGGTCTGTTTTGGAAATTAAATACCCCTAAGAATTATAAATACATTTACAGTGCAGAAGCCAGAAAGAAAAGTGATTGGGGCCTCAGTTGAATTATAAAAGAAAATAGTAGTTTGAATTTATACATATTTTAAAATAAAACAAGAGAAATGAGAAATTAGTGGAGCCTGAGCATTGCTGCTTTTCACTCTGAAGTCCTATCAGGAAAACATGACCATCCCTTTAGAAACCAAGGACACATAACAGACAATCGTGAACTTAAACTTTCACTACACAGCTCATTGCCTGGTCACCTGAGGCGAATTACTTAATCCAGTAGTCTGGGAGTTCATGTCTGCAGCGAGGGTAGCAATACCTCCTTCATTCGTGGATGACCATAGAGGATGTTAATAAGGCTGAATGTTCAGCACAGTGTCAGACACACAGCATGTCTTCATATCTCTTCACTAATATGAGCTATCATTGTCTAGATTAGAAATTTCATCAATAAAACAAGAATTCTGAGACTGCATCAGTCCTCACAGATAGCTCCAGCATTCTCTCCCTTGAGGTTATTTTTTAAGGTAATGTGATACATTATGGAAAGGCATTTATTGTTTATTCAGTTTCTCTCAGAATTGCTTCTCATATGTTTTGAGATGCATTGTATATAATTATATTGCAAATTATTTTTATAGCTTCAGATTCTAAGGATGAGACACAAAACTACAGTTTTCAGCTTTGCAATGTTTTCCAGTTTGAAAAAGAAAATAAACACCAGAAAAAGCTTTAGACTAATCACTCTTAAGAATATCCCACTGATATTGAAACCAAGTGGAGAGTTTGATTTCCAAGTCTATTTTGTGTTTGACTTGCTGTTTATGTTTAATCCTTTCAAATATTACTTAGTTTTTCCAAGATGAAAATGATCTCTGTTCAAGAAAAGAATAACCAGCACATCAATGGGGCACAGCAAGATCACATACGAGTTACATGGGAATGACTTGATGTCTAGATATTCCTCCTTCCTTAACCACAATATTTCAGAAATATTCCAGGCAGCACTTGAATCCACTATAGAGACTGATGATGACCTTGAACTCCTGATATTTCTGTCTCCATCTCACAAGTACTGGGGTTATAAGCATATGCCACCGTGTAAAGTGAATGTAGCCTTGGGAATTGAAACTAGAGCCTTGTGATCTTCAAGCCAGCACACTGTCAACAGCCACATCTCTAGTCCCTGAACTCTCCTACTCTTCAATTTGTCTTTTAAACTGGAGACTCAAAGAGAACATAAGCCACAGGAAAAAAAAAGAGAGAGGAAAGAGGGAGAGTTTACCAAGATCTGTTATAGTAAGACAACTTGAATTTTTATATTTGTAAATATTTTTTCATCTTAGTTATAAAATTTCTCCAAGGAATACTGTTGTGGGTGAGGATTTTAAAAATATATATATCTGAGTTACCTTTTTGCTTCTAAAGAACACTAGAAAAAAATCCATTTGTCACAGTGCCATAATATAAGAAACTCACTCTATCCACCCGTCATCCAGAAAATCACAGTTTATAAATCTTTGAAGAACTTTCAAAATAATTCAAAGTTTAACACTATTTTTTGTCCTATAGGTGCAAAGGCTTAGGGTATAAAATATTTTCTTATAAAATAGTCTTATTACTCATTACCTCAACAGAAGGTTGGAGTTATATATACTTTGAAATGTTGATTTATATAAATGTATAAATTGAATGTACCCAAATCAATATTTTGTCACACATCATTTATAACCCAAATTTTATTGGGAAGGGAAAATGCAGGTTTTTAAATGTTCAAGTATTTACTGGGTATGTAATGGATACTATCAGAAGCCAGAATATAAAAATAAAGAAGTCAACAAACAAATTGCCTTCTAATGACAGCAACATATACAGTGCTTCTACATTATCTCATGCTACCTTGTTTCAGAGCCCTCACAATGCAGTATTGTCAGGAAACATTACTGTGTCTTTTGTGTACAATGAGTAAACATGTCTTTTCAGGGAAGATGTTTTGCTTTGTTTGTGTTTTTATAACCATACATAAAAGGCACACTTAATACATCTTTTTGTTGGGTAGGGAATCTGAGATGTTGATGAAGTGTTGAAAAATTTGCTTTTAAGAATGAGAGTAATTATATATATATATATTTCTCTTAGTGTTCTCCTTGTTACTTAGCTTCTCTGGGGTATGTACTATAGGCTCATTATCCTTTGCTTTATAGCTGGTACACTTATGAGAGTACATACCATGCTCATCTTTCTGGATCTGGGTTACCTACCTCAGGATGATTTTTTTCTAGTTTCATTCATTTGCATGCAAATTCCAAGATGTCATTTTTTTTCTTTTACTGTTGAGTAGTACTCCATTGTGTAAATATACTACATTTTTTTTATCCATTCTTTGATTAACCCCAGAGAAGCCAAATAACAAGGAGAACCCTAAGAGAAACATATATAGATGCCCCTGGGAAGGAGAAATAGATGCAATCCTCTGAGAAAATTGGGAGCATAGTGGGAGAAAAAAGGAAAGGAAGAGGGGGTGGGAGGGAAGGATGGAGAAGCACTTGAGGGGATGGGATAGTCAAGATAGAGGAAGAACAAAGACAGAGAACAAGGAAAGAGATACCTTGATTGAGGGAGCCATTATGGGGCTAGCAAGAAACCTGGCACTAGAGAAATTCCAAGGAATCCACAAGGATGACCCCAGCTAAGACCCTAGGTAATAGTGGAGAGGGTGCCTGAACTGGTCTTGCCCTGTAGTCAGATTGATGAATATCTTAAATCTCACTATAGAACTCTCATCCAGCTAATGATGGAAGCAGATGCAAAACTTCACAGCAGAGCACTGGGCTGAGCTTCTAAAGTCTAGTCAAACAGTGAGAGAAATGAGAACATGAGCAAAGAGGTCAAGACCATGATAGGGATACCCACTGAAATAGCTCACCTGAGCTAATGGAAGTCCACCAATTCTGGCCTGACTGGGGAGGGACCAACATAGGACCAGATTAGGCTCTCTTCTGGGCATGGTTGCTGCTTTGCTGGATTCTCAGCAGCAGTGAACATTCAAAGGCGACCTGTCCACCGCAGATCTCACTGAAATTTGATAGTTGGGTAACAAGGACTTCATGAAACCCCCTCTTTTACAGACGATATGGAGGAAGACATTTTTTTTTTCTGTGACATAGCCACTGGGAAGTCGCCTACATCCCTGTAAGTAATTAAATTTATTATTTAACCACTCCATGCTTGGCTGGAATGGTTTTCTTGGTCTGTAATTGGTGACCTGCCTGAGGTAAACAGAATACTGTCTTCATAGTAACATTTCACATGGTACTCAAGTGAGCTTCTGCCATAGTGACCTCAAGGGAGTCTATACTAGATGATGTCCTGTTTCAAAATTCTCCACTCCTTCCCCCTAAACAGGTAAATGAACAACCCAAAGCAAAACAAAATCCACCAAGCTATTGACACATTATCTCCACTATTTGGAAAAAAAAATAAAAAGGCTGAGGTCAACGGTGCACACAAAACCTTATACCTTTCATGTGCCTGCATTAACCCTGAGTTTTCCTGTCTTGGATTGTAGACCAGTGGCATGCTCACTTTGGTGGTTTCCTAAGCAGAGTCCTGATGAGAGACTGCTTGGGTCATCCTTTAAAATGCTATATATTCTTTTCTTTTTCATCACCTATGTGTTAAACTTCATTAAAAAAGTCACAATGAGATGAATTGAACAATATTGATAATGATTACTTATAAATAGTTTAAGTTTTGTACACACCAATTTGAGTAAAGTATTTTATATTACCCTCTTTAGACAAACTTTGTTGCCAGACCATTGTTAAAAGTTTAGATTTTCTGTCTCATTAGATATTGAGAAGACAGCTTTGTCATTCCAATTAATCAGAAAACAAACTTCTCAGGCCATTTAATTTTCAACTATTATGTTGTCTCAATGATGTCATCCACACTCTCTGATACTGTATTACATAGTAGTTAGGGATGATGAAATTTTCAAAATTATTCCAGTTAGCCAAGATTTAAAAAAAAAAAGATTGTTAAGCACAATACAGAAACTATTAATTAACAAAGATGATAGAAATCAGACTATCATAAAATTTGAAGTCCATGAAAAGTATTTCAAAAGTGGATTCTATACATTTATTTGCACATGAAAGTGTGGTAATGATTTCCTTTTAAAAATCTCAGCTCTCTGAATCTGATTTCAATTCTATAATATGTGCTGTTGCTTTGCAGTGTCCTTGACAGAAATCACAGGAGAGAATCTTTCTCTGAATGTGTGCAAGTGCTGATACTTCCAAGTTATCAATCTTTTCTTTGTCTTCTCACGCCACTCGGTTACATTCGTAAATCACCCAAAATGTTAACGTAGGTTATTACTGTCTAATTTAAAATGAATCACCATTGAATATTTCCCCAAAATTTATGGATTTCTACAGAAAGAAAGGATAGGTGCTAAGAACAATCTAAACATGTTTTACATAAAATTGATTAGTATTAAAATAAAGAACCTGCTAGGAAAGAAGGCAGGAGCTTAGATACAAAATGATGGAGGCCACTGGAGGCCACTTGAAAATCGGAGTCTCTGGTAGTCATTTGTACGATGGTTTGTGTGTGTGTGTATGTATGTGCGTGTAACCACTTTTTTTGTTATTTTCATTTCTCAGCAGAAGTATAAATTATTGAATTTCATCATTTAAAACTTTAATAAGAGCCAAGGTCTTATTGCAGAGAGGTATGCAACAAAATGATGTTTTGGAAATGAGACAACCATTGCACTAGTGAACTTAGGGCATCTATGGTTAGATAAACAAGACTGAGCCAATAGATATTTTGTCATGGGTTAGGTTAATCATGAGTTCATACCCCTTTCATGGGGACAGTTGACAATTAACAGCTGCTGAGGATTAATGTGTCATTTTGTTCTGGAATATACCTGAAGATAAGTTGACCTTGCTCTACTAAATAATATCCAGTCCATTAAAAATAATTCAGATAAAATCTATGAGTCACACAAGAAGACATTGCATTAGGAGGACTCTTGTTGATAAAAAGTGTTCCAACAGGAAGAGGGGGGAGGGACAAGGATATAGAGTGAGTGAGACTAAAATTCACCACATAAAACTGAAAAGGAACGAAGCTATTTATAAGACCTTACCCTGATACTTGCTTTTTGAGGAAATATGTGGGCACCCACAAATGATTGTGCCAGATCAAAACCTTAGAAGCAGCTGCTTTGTACTTCAGCTTAGGAAAGTGACCCCTGGGGGTAACAAATAGATTGTTGTATAATCTTGTGACCGAGTTTTCGCTGTAATTAGAGTTCTTAAGTTAGAATAACATTTTTATATTTTTTATGTTTATTTCCATCTATTGCCCCTTCTTTTATTTATTACAGGTTAAGTGTCAGTTAAAAGTCTGTTAAAGAGCTCAACACTCCTCACTTGTCTGCAAGTGCTTAATTTTAGTCCTTTTTTTGTGTTCCTCTATATCTTGGTTTTCATGCTATAAATAGTTTTCATGCTATTAATAGATATTTCTGAATTATAGCATCCCTGAGAAAAAGAGTGAGGGGCTATTGTGCACCTGAGCTTATTACTTAGAGCACATCAGTAGGAACTCCACATGAAATTTTATACTATGCAGTAATCTTCTCTTTTGTTTTCCAACCATCACGTCATAACAATAATATAATTCATAATAAAACAAAACTTACATGTCAATAACCACCTCTTTAAACAACCAATATTATAAAAGATTCTCAAAATCTAAGCTTTCTAATGAACTTTTAGGAAATGTGGAAGATATAGTAAAGACAATATACCAAATAATATAATTTTTAAAAATTGCTTTTATTAACCTATATATTTTTCTCCACTCCATTTCTCTCTCCTCCCACTACCCTGTCCCAAGGTCCCCATGAACCAAATTTACTCAGGAGATTGTAGTTGGAGGCTGCTCTTGTCTTTTTCTACTTCTCATGTAGTTTAGATCCATGTATGTTTTTCTTAGGGTCCTAAGTGTTGTGTAGGTTCTCTGGGATTGTGAATTGTAGGCTGTTTTTTCTTTGCTTTATATCAAAAAGCCACTCATGAGTGAGTACGTATGATATTTTAGTTTCTGGGTCTGGATTACCTCACTCAATATAATATTTTCTAGATCCATCATTTGCCTGCAATTTCAAGATGCCTTTACTTTTTTCTGCTGTGTACTACTCCATTGTGTAAATGTATCATATTTTCCTTATCCATTCTTTGGTCGAGAGGCATTTAGGTTGTTTTCAGGTTCTATGACAAACAATGCTGCTATGACCATAGTTAAGTACATCTTCTTGTGGTACTATTGAGCATCCTTTGGGTATAGACCCAAAAGTGGCCTTGCTGGGTCTTCAGGTAGATTGTATACTAATTTTCTGAGAAATCACCAGACTGATATCCAAAGGGCCTGTGCCAGTTTGCACTTCCAGCAGCAATGGAGGCATGCTCCCTTAATTGTACATCCTCTCCAGCATAAGTTGTCATCAGTGTTTTTGTTCTTAGCCATTCTTACATGTGTGAGATGAAATCTCAGAGTTGTTTTGTTTTGCATCTCTTTGATGGCTAAGGGTGTTGAGACTTTCCTTAAGTGTCTTTCAGCCTTTTTAGACTCCTCTGTTGAGAATTCTCTATTTAGGTTTGTACCCCATCTTTTATTGGATTATTATTTTTTTTTTTGATGGCGAATTTCTTGAGTTCTTTGTATATTTTGGAGATCAGGCCTCTGTCCGACATGGGGTTGGTGAAGAACTTTTCCCATTTTGTAGGCTGCCATTTTGGCTTGTTGACCTTGTCTTTTTCTTTACAGAAGCTTCTCAGTCTTAGGAGGTCCCATTTATTAATTGTTTTTCTCAGTGTCTTTGCTACTGGGGTTATATTTAGGAAGTGGTTCCCTGTGCCAATGCGTTCAAGTGTACTTCCCACTTCTCTTTTATGAGGTTTAGTGTGGTTGGTTTATTTATTTTTTTGAGGTCTTTGATCCATTTGAACTTGAATTTTGTGCATGGTGATAGGTAGGGTTTATTTTTATTCTTCTCCGTGTTGATATCCAATTATGTCAGCACCACTTGTTGAATATACTTTCTTTTTCCATTTTATATTTTTTCCTTCTTTGTCGAAAATCAGGTGTTTGTAGGTATGTGGATTGATATCTAGGTCTTTGATTTGGTTCCATTTGTCCTCCTGTCTGTTTTTATGCTTGTACCAGGCTGTTCTCAGTTCTGTAGCTCTGTATTAGAGTTTGAAGTCAGGGATTGTGGTGCCTCTAGAAGTTCCTTTAGTGTACAGAATTGTTTGAGCTATACTTTTTTTTTTTTGCTTTTTATATGAAGTTGAGTATTGTTCTTTAGAGGTCTGTGAATAATTTTGCTATGATTTTGATGGGCACTGCATTGAATCTGTAGATTGCTTTTGATAAGATTGCCATTTTACTGTGGTAATTCTATGTACCCAAGAGCATGGAAAATCTTCATTTTCTGGTGTCTTCTTTAATTTCTTTTTTTAAAGGTTTAAAGTTCTTGTCATACAGGTCTTCCACTTGTTTGGTTAGAGTTACTCTGAGGTATTTTTTGCTATTTTTGGCTATTGCAAAGAGAGATGTTTCTCTGATTTCTTTCTCAACCCATTTATCATCTGTGTAAAGGAAGGCTACTGAATTTTTTGAGTTAATCTTGTATCCTGCTACATTACTGAAGGTGTTTTTGAGTTGTAGAAGTTCCTTGGTAGAATTTTTGGGGTCATTTTTGTATACTATCATATCATCAGCAAATAGTGAGAGTTAGCCTTTTTTTTTTTTGTCTTATTGCTCTAGTTAAAACTTCAAGAACTATATTGAATAGATACAGAGAGTGTGGACAGCCTTGTCTTGTTCCTGATTTCTGTGCATCATTTTGTGCTTCTCTCAGTTTAGTTTGATGCTGGCTGTTGGCTTTCTGTATATTGCCTTTATTATATTTAGGTATGTTCATTTTATCCATGCTCTCTCCTTTATCAAGAAGAGATTTTATATTTTTTCAAAGGTTTTTTTCTGCGTCTAATGAGATGATTATTTTTTTTCAGTTTGTTCATATGGTGGGTTACATTGACAGATTTTCATATGTTGAAACATTCCTGAATCTCTGGGATAAAACTGACTTGATCATGGTGAATTATTTCTCATGTGTTCTTGGATTCAGTTTGCTAGTATTTTATTGAGTATATTTTTCATCAATGTTCATGAGTGAGATTGGTCTGTAATTCTTTCTTAGGAATGTCTTTGTGTGGTTTGAGTATCAGGGTATTTGTAGTCTCATAAAAAGAGGTTGGCAATGTTCCTTCCATTTCTATTGTATGGAATGATTTGAGGAGTATTCATTTTAGTTCTTTTTGAAAATCTTGCAATTTACTTCTCTTTTGAAAATCTGAAAATATCTGATCCTGGGCTTTCTTTTTTTCTTTTTTGGTTGGGAAATTTTGATGACTGTTTCTATTTCTTTAGCAGTTATAGGTCTATTTAATTTGATTATCTGGTCTTGATTTAATTTTGTTAAGTGATATTTGTCTAGAAAATTGTCCATTTCCTTTAAGTTTTCAAATTTTATGGAGTACAGTACAGGTTTTTCAAATATGAATAATGATTCTCTGAATATCTTCCATGTCTGTTATGTCCTGCTTTTCATTTAGGATTTATAACATCATAATTTGATTATGATGTGTGAACATATGCATTTATGTAACATTCTGGAAGCTTCAGTGTACAAAACAATAGAGAAGCCTTCTGCTGTATCTCCCATTCAGTATTCATGATATTACTTCCCCTTCACAGTTCCAAGACCTCTTTCCAATTCTTTCAAAGATTAGTCACTGAATTTCTGTACTCGTCTTTCTGATGGACTGCATGCTAGGAGTCCCTAATGTTATGTTTAGAAATCTGATAGACCTGGGTGATGATATAGGTGTGATCTTTGGAAGATCACTTGGGAAAATTGTTTGTCATGACAGCCTTATCCTCAGGAATGTCATTAGTGCCGAGAGTTTCTCTACCTTTCCTCCATGGGAAGACACTCTCTGGCCTGTAGAAGGGAGATAGTTTGCATTAGATCCAGATCTACTGTCTCAGTGTCTGACACATTATCATTTTTTTGCACCTTCCAGACCTGTGAGGAACAAATGTATGCTGCTCATGTGCTACACAGTTTGTGAGGAACAAATGTACACAGTAAGTAAATTTCCTTACAACTTATTTTTGCATCTATGCTGCAAAGCCTAAAACATACAAAGCTTGAACACACATATGTGTGGGAACATAGCTAATGAAGACACTATTTGTGGAAAACAGGTTTCTAAACTTAGCTGCAAGTTTAGCATTTCTGGCATAAAGAAATCAAAATAAAAATATTATGAATGTTATGACATATTTTCTTTTGAAATTTAATCATCTTTAAAGTTTATACTTCATTATCATTTTCACTTTTAAGAAAGCTAAATGGCACTCTTTAGTTCAATTTTAATTCCATTTTGATTTTTTCCATTATAAAACTAATAACACATATTTCATAATGTGAAACTTTTTAATATATTAGCATGTAGAAAATGTACTTTACTGTTTTAATTAATGTGCCTGTCAAATTCAGAATAGTGTGATTCACTTCCAAAAGGTGTGAAATATTAGCAACACAAATAAATTAAATATTCATTGTTGTATTTAATTAGATCCTAGACAATGAATCAAAAAGGAAATTTCCATAAACTGATGCATTGTATCATAAGATCAGTTCTTAACTGAAATCTCTAGTTTTCCAACTTGACTATTTCTTCAACAGAATAATTTACTCAGGTTTTCATATGGTCCCAATAAGAACATTAAGAACCACAGAAACTGCAAAAGAAACTGTATGAGTGTTTTGTGTGTATGTGTTTGTAGAGTGTGATCTGCCTAACATGACAGCTTCCCAAAAGAACCTAGAGTAAGATTTTGTTAGGAGAGAAGCTCTGTGTACAACCTCTACTTCTCTATGGAGCTTAATAAAAGAAGGAAAGAAGAGAGAAGTCTTTGCCTCCCTAGCTGATGGGAGGACGAACCCTCTTACCTCAAACAGGAAAGCCATCAGTGAGTCTCAGCAGACTTCTCACAGGGCCTATATAAATGCCCGAGTGCAGAGGTTCATTCACTCTACTCTTTGCATTAATGATAGCCTTTTTTCCCTTGAATCATTCCAACCCATCGCATTTGAACTAAGAAATAATAATATGATAAAGGAGGTATGATATTGTGTACAGAATTCTCTGGATCAGAATTAATGAATGGTGCCAAAAAAAGGGAAACAGAAAAAGGTTTTGGATGATTAGGCTTATTTGAAGTGCTCAACAATAAGTTTTATTTCACGAAGTGTATGAAAACTTTTACTTAATCCAAATAAGCACTATAGCAGTCTAGAAATCAATGTCTAAGTTTCTCTTTCAAGTTTCCTTTACTGAAGAGTCATTATCTCAGACGAAATTTTCCCAAAGTACAATCATGGCTTTTTTTTTTTTTTTTTTTTTTGCTAGAAATCATTTAAAGTTTAGAAAGACAGATGGATATTTTAAACACTAGATATGCATTTAATTCTTCAAATATTCTTATGTAGGTTGTTTGGTGAGGGAGAATTGTCTGTATTCTGGCAATCATATTTTAACTAAACTCTGATTGGCCGGTAGCCAGGCAGGAAGTATAGGTGGGAAAACCAGACAGGAAGTACGGGTGAGGCAAGGAGAACAGGAGTTTTCTGGGAAGTAGGAAGCTCTTTCTGCAGTTCTGGTCGGACCACGGAATAAGCAAGATGTGACCTGCCCCACTGAAAAAGGTACCAAGCCATGTGGCTAACATAGATAAGAATAATGGGTTGATATAAGTTATAAGAGCTAATACGAAGCCTGAGCTAATGGGCCAATCAGTTTATAACTTATGGAGACCTCTGTGTGATTTTCTTTGGGACTTTCCAGCTGTGGGAACAGGGCAGGACAGAAACCCTAACAAGCCTGGCCCTCATTTTACAGTTGTTTATATTAGGAAAGAGAGAGAAGGAGTGAAGAACATCATGAACTAATTCCTTCTCTGTGAGCCCACTTGGCATTGGCAAAGATACCAGCTATGTAAGGCTTTGTGTCCACTGGCATTTAAGCATTTGATTTATAACCACAAACACAATGTGATATTAACATAAACACAGATGTGACAATTTTGCTTTGATTTCTTTTCATAATCAACTTGATCAACTGGGAATCACTGATGTCTCCACTTTAGTAGTCAATCTTTTTTCTAATATTTTTTATTACTTTATAAATAATACCATTCAAAATACCACTTTCTCCCCTCCTCCCACTTCCCTCCCACTTCTCCCTCACTCCACCTCCCTTCCTCCCCCTTTAGTCCTAAATAAGGGCAGGATACTCTGCCCTGTGGGAAATTCAAGGCCCTCCTCACTCCATCCAGGCTTAGAAATATATGCATCCAAATAGAATAGGATCCCCAAAAGCCAGTACATGCTGTAGAGACAAATCCCAGTGCCATTAACATTGGCTTCTCAGTCTGCCCCAAATGTCAGCCATATTCAGAGGGTCCAGTTTGGTCCCATGCTTATTCAGTCCCAGTCCAGCTGGATTTGATGAGCTCCCATTAGCTCAGGCACACTGTCTCAGTGGGTGGATCCAAGTCCTTGTGGTCCTGACTTCCTTGATCAAATTCTCCCTCCTTCTGCTCTTCAACTGGACCTTGGGAGCTCAGTCCAGTGTTCCGATGTGATCTCTTTCCCTGTCTCCAACTGTCACCAGATGAAGGTTCTATGGTGATACTCAAGATAGTCATCAGTCTGACTATGGGACAAGGCCAGTTCAGGCACCCTCTCCTCCACTGCCAAGGGTCCTAGCTGGGGACATCCCTGTGGACACCTGGGAAACCCTCTAGAAGCCAAACCTCTTGCCAACCCTAATGGTCCTCTGAATTAAAATATCTTCTTCTCTGCTCCCATATCCATCTTTCCTCCATTTCAATATCCCACTCCCATAAGCTCTTCCCAACCCTTCCCTTCTCTCTCCTCTCCCCTTCCCCCTACCCCATCCTTACCCCCATGCTCCCAAATTTTGCCTGGCGATCTTGTCTGCTTCCAATTTCCAGGAAGATCTATATGTTTTTCTTTGGGTTTACCTTATTACATAGCTTCTCTAGGATTGCAAACTATAGGCTCAATGTCCTTTGTTTATAGCTAGAATCCACTAATGTGTGAGTACATACCATATTCATCTTTTTGAGTCTGGGTTATCTCATTCAGACCAGTGTTCTCTATTTCCATGCATTTACATGCAAAATTCAAGATGTCTTTTTTTTTTCCACTGAGTAGTACTCTAATGTGTAGATGTGTCACACTTTCTTTATGCATTCTTCCATTGAGGGGCATCTAGGTTGTTTCTAGGTTCTGGCTATTACAAATAATGCTGCTATGAACATAACTGAACAAATGCTTTTGTATTATGATTGAGTATTGCTTGGGTATATTCCCAAGAGTGTTATTGCTGTCGTGAGATAGGTTGACTCCCAATTTTCTGAGAAACCACCACACTGATTTCCAAAGTGGTTGTACAAATTTGCATTCCCACCAGCAACGGATGAGTGTTCCCTTTACTCCACATTCTCTCCAGCATAGGTTATCATTGGTGTTTTTGATTTTAGCCATTCTGACAAGTATAAGATAGTATCTCACATTTGTTTGGATTTGCACTTCTCTGATAGCTAAGGAAGTTGAACATGTCCTTAAATATCTTTTGGCCATTTGAACTTCTTCTGTTGAGAATTCTCTGTTCAGTTCAGTACCCCATTTTAATTGGGTTAATTAGAATTTTAAAGTCTAGTTTCTTGAGCTCATTATATATTTTGGAGATCAGACCTTTGTCTGATGTGGGATTGGTGAAGATCTTCTCCCATTCAGTAGGTTGCCTTTTTTGTCATAATGACTGTGTCCTTTGCTTTACAGAAGCTTCTTAGTTTCAGAAGGTCCCATTTATTCATTATTGCTCTTATTGTCTGTGCTACTGGGGTTATATGTAGGAAGTGGTCTCCTGTGCTCATGTATTGCAGACTACTTCCCACTTTCTCTTCTATCAAGTTTAGTATGGTCAGATTTATATTGAGGTCTTTAATCCATTTGGACTTAAGTTTTGTGCATGGTGATTGATATGGATCTATTTTAATTCTTCTATAGGTTGGCATTCAGTTATGCCAGCACCATTTGTTAAAGATGCTTTCTTTCTTCCATTGTATAATTTTAGCTCCTTTGTCAAAAATCAGGTGTTCATAGGTTTGTGAATTAATATCCGGGTCTTTGATTCGATTCCTTTGGTCAACATCTCTGTTTATATGCCAATACCAAGCTGTTTTCATTACTGTAACTCTGTAATTGAGCTTGATGTCAGGGATGGTAATGCCTCCAGAAGTTCCTGTATTGTATAGGATTGTTTTGGCTATCCTGTGTTTTTTGTTTTTTCATATAAGGTTGATTGTTGTTCTCTCCAGGTCTGTTAAGAATTTTTTGGGGATTTTGATAGGGATTGCATTGAATCTATAGATTGCCTTTGGTAGAATTGCCATTTTTACTATATTGATCCTATCCAAGAGCATGGGAGATCCTTCCATTTTCAGGTATCCTCTTCAATTTCTTTCTTCAAAGCCTTAAAGTTCTTGTCAAATAGATCTTTTACTTCCTTGGTTAGAGTTACCCTAAGATACATTATGCTATTTGTGGCTATCGTGAAAGGTGATGTCTCTCTGATTTCCCTCTCCATTTAAAGTGGTCCAAAGGGGGACACAAAGCTTGTGGGAGTAACTAACCAATATCTGATTTGACATAAAGCCAACTTCACAAGACAGAACCCATACTGAATGGTGCTTGGGTGACCCAGGACCTAAGAAAAGATATCCCAGGTACCTAGAGTAAAATATAACAATATTGTTAAAACAAAACAAAAAGAAATAAACAAACAAAATAGAACATAACAAAACAAACAGAAATCATATCAATAAAATGACTCCTAATTATATTCTGCTATACTCATAGATTAATTCTGTGCTCAGTCATCATCAGAGAAACTTCCTCCTCCAGCAGAAGGGAACCAATACATAACCTGGGCCATCTGCTCATGATGTAGCCGCGCAATTGAAAAGCAGTTTGCTAGCAGAGATTGGACTCACTGAGAGCCAGGGGCCACCCCTTACATCATTCAGGCCACAGTGTAGTTTCATGGGGATGGTCATTTCTCATGACCCACAGCCTGACATCATGAAGAGATTGAGAAAACTAGGAACACTCAGTCCTAAATGGGCTGTCACCATCAAATCCTTCCTTCCAGGAGCAGGAATCTTTGGAGAAGAGGAGGCAGTAAGAGTGGAAAGCCAGAGGATATGGAGGACACGATGAAAACAAGGGGTGATAAGTCAACTGGATCAATGAATGTACGAACTCACAGAGAGTGTGGCAGCATGCAAAGGGCCTGCACAGATCTGCATCAGATGGTGTCTTACAACTGAAAGAAGTGGAAACATGTCTCTTCCTTAATCCAGAAGCTATTTCCAATTGATAACCACTTCCAAATGAAAATTTAGTTTTCTCCAAAGGAGTCTCACTGGGGAATTATGCTATTCTTAAGGATAGGATGAATGTCTAATAGTTAGTAGATGGCCAACAGAAATCTTACTCTAAGACGTTTTTGCAGGTTCTTTTTCTCCTAATGTTATGTTGGGGCTTTATTAAAAAAATCACACTTTTTAAAAATTTTATCATATATATGACATCTATATCTATCTATCTATCAATCATCTATCTATCTATCTATCTATCTATCTATCTATCTATCATCTATCTATCTATGTATGTCACACAGACACACACACACACATGCTCTTTCTTCCAGTTTTGTGTTTTTTTTTTATGGGATTCCTGAGTACAAAAGAGCTGCTCTGTCCATCTATATGTGTTTCATGTGCTTTTTCTTGTACTCTTTTCTTTCTTCTTTTTGTTGTTCCTATTCCCATGTATTAGGTTTATTTTATAAATCTTATTTTATTTTATTTTGCTATTTTCTAGTAGAATCATTATTACATATTAATAAGAGGCAGAAAGAGAGTAGATATGAGTGTGAGGGGAGGTCGGGAGAAACTGGAAGAAGTAGAAGGAGGTAAAACTCTGATCAAGATATATTATGTGAGTAAAGAAAAACAATGTTCAGTAAAAGGAAAATAAGTAAATTAAGTTTACTTCACAGGCTGATTCTGTATGTGCACGTATCCAGATAAATAATAACATAGAAGTCTTTACCCTGTGAGGTCCAAGTCTTCCACAAGAATGAACCCAATGTAGTTGTTTTAGGATGCTGCACGTAAACAGAGTATCCATTGTCTGTGTGAAACAATTATCTCTTGAATTTGTACTGAGAATCTATACCTTTAAAGGAAATAATAAATCACTTCATTTTACATTTTTAATTGAAATAAGACTATATTAGAAGTAGCTAAATCTTTGCAGAATCAAATGTGTATTAGAAATACAGAAACCATTTTGTTGATAAAGATTTTAGTGTAATAATAAAAAAATGAAATTTAGCTTAGATTAATAGAGAAGAGATCAAATGATCAAGAGCTAGCATTTTTTTCTTACTTGGTTCCCTGAGAAGTTTTTGCTGTGTGTGTGTGATGAATTCAAGTGAGCAGGAAGCTTATGCCCAGAACCACAATTAGCATTGACAGCTCTCTCAGAATTACTAAGAGCTTCCTTTCTTGTCTGCCATTTGAGTCAGCCTGGCCAAATATAGTTTTTTAGACTCTATCTTTAAAAATTAAAGAAAGGTGACCTCGTTTAAACACAATTGCTCATAGGAACAGAATTTTCTTTTGATGGCAGCCTTTTAACAAATGGCTACATGCTACTCATAAAAGACCATGAAGGAGCAGTTGAGCCTGAAAATGACAGCTTGATTCGGAAAAATCAATGCATTTGACAATAGAAGAGTGAAAATTGAAAATAAAACCCAATATTTTTCCTAAGAATAGTTCTGAGAAATGTTCAAATCATTCTTTGTTCTAAATAACTGTGTTAATAGAGATTTTATTAGGTAAGCCACTTTTGAATTCTCTTTATGGGGTTTAAATGTAAAAAACAGCTGAAATGATCATATTTCTGGAGCATCTTCATTTATTTATAAACCATTTAAATACAGAAGTAGAAATGGTGGGGGAAAGAAAGTGACTGGAAAAAGTACTTGGTCCATAAAAAGTGTTTGGCAGCTGTACTTTTAAATTATTTATTTTTAGCATTTTTGGGGGAGAGAGAAGAGGAGGGGGAGAGTGAGGAAGGGAGAGAGAGAGAGAGAAAGAGAGAGAGAGAGAGAGAGAGAGAGAGAGACTACACTCAGGTTCAGTTCATGTGTCTTCCTGCCTTATGTTCCTCTCTCAGTCCAGCTATATCACATCCTGTTTGTCTGTACAGACCTCCAGACTTCTGTGGTTATCAAGGGACTAGCTCTACCCTCTGATCTTCAGGCAAGCTTTATTTGTTAGATTACAAATAAGGTATCACCACACTAGGCTCAGACTTATCCTATAATCAGGGCTGGTATAGAACACCTGGTCCCCTAGTCTTTGCCTGTTTAATGATGAGAGTATAGGTGTGAAATACCTTCCTGTTGTAATGGATGATTTGCTCTAAGTCATAGCTTCCTGAAGCATTGAATTCTACAGTCTCATTTACTTCAAGGTTTTGATTCTAAAATTATGCTGTATCTTTTTAGCATTGCTGATTTTTAATCTGCATTGTATAAATCCTTATTGTTGGATAAATACACTGGTGATATATTTAAAATAAAAACAGACCTTTGATGTTTACTCATAACTAAATTACTGGATTTAACAATTTATAAGCACTCCATTACTTCATCTTTTTTGTTTATAAAATTACTAGAAAAGTATCTAAAAAAGTGTAGTACCTATTTGATCTCCCCTACCTTTTAAATCAAATCCAAAGATTTGTTTATCTATAATAATTTATGACATTGTCTTTAACACATTTCTTGATTACGCACTACCTCAATATATAATCCAATCACTATTGTGTTTTCATTTGCATAGTTCCTTCACAACATTGGACAAGAATGAGAGAAAATGGCTCATCTTCTTTATCTGGTTTTGCTTCATTTCTCAACCTTTACCCTTGATCAATATTTATATGTCTTTTCTGTATTCTTCTTTTTAACCTGCAAATAGTTTTATTTTTGATGCCATAATTTAATTATAACATAATTAAATTTTCTTCTTCAAAATTCTCTTATATACCCTTCCCAACTCTCCCTCAAAATCATGACCTCTTTTTTTCATTAATTGTTTTTGCAGACATATATGTATTTGAGTTCACATATATATTCCAAAATATAACCTATTGAGTCCATGTAATGTTATTTGTATGTACATGATTTTTCAGTCATGTGGCTGTCAATCATTAGGTATGCTTTCATTTTCCTATCTAATCTCACTCTTGGGATATCTTATCTAGTCCCATGGCTTTCAAGACCTTAACAGAACTCAGGACTTTCTTCTTCTACCACTTATTAGGATGCACTCCTTTTATTCTCACACCTACTTATTAAAATTATATTACTCCATTAATGTATGACTGGCTCACATTGATGCTTTATGTTTTTCACAACTTTTTCCTTTTGAATAACAGATTTATACCAGTATAACTTGATGACTGTATGCAAGCTCTTCCCTCTCTTTCTCCTTTATTCCCTATTTCATCCCTTCCTTTCTATCTCTGTTACAATACCATCTTATCAGATTGTGTCTCTTTTTTAAAGTTTTTTTTTATGTGCATTGGTGTTTGACCTGCATGTCAAACATTCTTTGTGAGGGAATCAGATCCACTGAAACTTGAGTTACAAACAGTTGTGAGCTGCCATGTGGGTGCTGGGAATTGAACCTGGGCCCAAGTTCATAACTGCTGAGTCATCTCTCCAGTTTCACACCTGCATCTCTTGACTTCCTTTTGCCCTCTTACCCACTTCCATCACTATGAAAGACGACTATTTAAACTGTTGAAAAGAAGCTGCCAGCGAGGCTTTCTGTATTCTTTTTTGCTACCACTTTTCTTTTTTAGCACCTAGAACATTACATAAATATTTACTGAATAGCTGGTAGTTCCTTAGCACCTAGAACAGTAGCTAAATAGTTACTGAATAGGTGATAGTTGGTAGTTAAGTTTCTGAATGTAGGCTATATCTATCATATTATTAAAATTTATTATGCACTGGTTTCAGTAGGATAAATACAGACTGAAGTTGAGAAGTCACAGCTGTGCTTAACCCAGACAGTACAGAGACATTGATATCTACTATTCACTGTTGAGCTATGTTACTTATTACCCGGTAAAGATTACAGAATCTGTCTCACAATAACTTTGCTGTTTTCTCTAATCATATGCTAAGATCTACTGAGCTCAAATTCCAGTTTCACTAATGCCACAGAAACAGATGTCTCAGATAATATGATTCAGGTCAGCTAACAAAACCCAAAATCTATATACTTCTTATGTTTTAAAAATTATTATTGGCACTGGCGCAGGCCCAGGCAGGGCGGCAGACCAGCGCAGGTGGCGGCAGACAATGGGGACCGGTGCGCAACACCAAGAGCAGATCGCCCCACTACAATTAAAGCAAAGAGGTAGGCCTTTGGTTGGCAAGATCCCTAGCAAGAAGGAGCCGGGTCCTGTTCCTGAAGACCCTTCTGAGGGGTGAGAGGGATCTTGACCCCGGGCAGGAGCCAGCAAACAGAACGTGGGCATTTTGTAAGAGGAGCCCCTGGCCAACAGGGAAACCTGATCCAGTTTTAAAAGACTCATTAGATAGCTTCGAGGCAGGAATTCACCCAATAATCTGGAAAAACAACATAAAAACACCAGAACACAATGATCTTACAACAGATGGACTTGAACGCCCTAATACAGAAGAAGTGGAAAAAATTGACTTTATGAAAGCAATAGAGTCCATTAAACAACGTGTGAAAAATGCCCTTATAGAAATGGATGAGAAGTATAACCAAAAGTTTGAAGAAATGAGTAAATACGTACATGATACCCTGGGAAACCAAGAGGAAACGACCAAACAGGTAATGGAAACAGTTCAAGAATTGAAAAATGAAAGGGAAGCAAGGAAGAAAACACAAACTGAGCACCAGCTGGATATGGAAAATCCAGGTCAACGAGCAGAGCCTACAGAAACAAGCATAATCAATAGAATACAAGAAATACAAGAAAGAACCTCAGATTCTGAGGACACCATAGAGAAAATAAACACACTGATCAAAGAAAACAGCAAAGCCAACAAATTCTCATCACAAAACATGCAGGAAATATGGGACACAATAAAATGACCAAACCTAAGAATAATATGAATAGAAGGAGGAGAAGAGTCACAGTTCAAAGGCCCAGGAAATATTTTTAACAAAATTATGGAAGAAAACTTTCCCAACATAAAGAAAGATATTCCTTTGAATATTCAAGAAGCATACAGAACATCAAACAGACTGGATCAAAGAAAAAACATCCCCTCGCCATATAATAATCAAAACACAGAATACGCAGGTTAAAGAAAGAATATTAAGAGCTGCAAAGGAAAAAGGCCAAGTAACTTACAAAGGTTAACCGATCAGACTTACACCTGACTTCTCTATGGAAACCATGAAAGCCAGAAGGTCCTGGATAGAGGTACTGCAGAAGCTAAGAGACCATGGATGTAAACCCAAACTACTACACCCAGCCAAGCTATCATTCACTATCAATGGAGAAAACAAGACATTCCAGGATAAGAACAAATTTAAACAATATGTAGCCACAAATCAAGCACTACAGAAGGTAATAGAAGGAAAATTGCAACCCAAGGAATCCAACATTGCCAACACTGCCTACAACAACTAAGGCATCTAACAACCCTTCACCAGCACAACTCAAAGAAGGGAGACACACAAACTCTACTACCATAAACAATAAGAATAACTGGAGTAAACAACCACTGGTCATTAATATCACTTAATATTAATGGTCTCAATTCACCTATAAAAAGGCACAGGCTAAGAGATTGGATACGAAAACAGGATCCAACATTCTGCTGTTTGCAAGAAACACATCTCAACCACAAAGACAGGCATCTACTCAGAGTAAACGGTTGGGAAAAGGTCTTTCAAGCAAATGGTCCTAAGAAAAAAGCAGGTGTGGCCATATTAATTTCTAACAAAACTGACTTCAAACTAAAATCAATCAGAAGAGATCGAGATGGACACTTTATACTTATAACAGGAACAAGTCATCAGGATGATGTATCAATCCTGAATATCTACGCCCCTAATACAAAAGCACCCACTTATCTAAAAGAAATAGTACTAGAACTGAAGGCAGATATTAAAACACACACACTGGTAGTAGGAGACTGCAATACACATCTCTCTCCAATGGACAGGTCAATCAGACAGAAACCTAATAGAGAATTAAGAGAATTATTGGAGGTAATGAAGCAATTTGACTTAACAGACATCTATAGATCACTCCACCCAAATAGGAAAGAATATACCCTCTTTTCTGCAGCTCATGGAACCTTCTCAAAAATTGACCACATACTCAGAAACAAAGGAAACCTCCACAGATACAAAAAAAATCAGTGTCCACCTGTGTCTTATCAGATCACCATGGATTAAAGTTAGAAGGCAACAACAATACTACCTCCAGAAAGCCTACAAACTCATGGAAATTGAACAGTCAACTACTGAACCATACCTGGGTCAAGGAAGAAATTAAGAAAGAAATTAAAGTCTTCCTTGAATTTAATGAAAATAAAGAGACAACATACTCAAACCTATGGGACACGATGAAAGCAGTGCTAAGAGGAAAGTTCATAGCACTAAGTGCCCACTTAAAGAAAACAGAGAAAGCATACATAGGGGACTTAACAGCACACCTGAAAGCTTTAGAAAAAAAAAGAAGCAGACGCGCCAAGGAGGAGTAGAAGACTGGAAATAATCAAACTGAGGGCGGAAATCAACAAAATAGAAAACAGTCCAAAGAATCAATGAAACAAAAAGTTGGTTCTTGGAGAAAATCAATAAGATCGACAAACACCTATCCAAACTAATTAAATGACAGAGAGAGAACATGCAAGTAAATAAGATCAGAAATGAAAAGGGGGACATAACCACAGACATAGAGGACATTCAGGGAATCATTAGATCTTACTACAAAAGCCTGTATGCCACAAAACTGGAAAATGCAAAAGAAATGGACATTGTTTTAGATAAGTACCATATACCAAAGCTAAACCAAGACCAGGTGAATGATCTAAATAAACGAGTTAGTAGCGAAGAACTAGAAGCTGTTATCAAAAATCTCCCCTCCAAAAAAAGGGCAGGACCAGATGGCCTCAATGCGTAATTCTACCAGAACTTCCAAGAAGAGCTAATAACTATACTCCTTAAAGTATTTCACAATATAGAAACAGAAAAGTCATTGCCAAATTCCTTTTATGAAGCTACAGTTACCCTGATACCAAAATCACACAAAGACCCAAACAAGAAAGAGAATTACAGGCCTATCTCACTCATGAATATTTACGCAAAGTATCTCAATAAAATACTGGCAAACCGAATTCAAGAACACATTAGAAAAATTATTCATTATGATCAAGTAGGCTTCATCCCAGAGATGCAGGGCTGGTTCAACATATGCAAATCTATCAATGTAATCCACCATATAAATAAACTGAAAGAAAAAACCATATGATCATTTCATTATATGCTGAAAAAGCATTCGACAAAATTCAACACCCCTTTATGATAAAGGTATTGGAGAGACTAGGGATACAAGGGTCATACCTAAATATAATAAAAGCTATTTACAGCAAGCTGACAGCTAACATTAAACTGAACGGAGAAAAACTCAAAGCCATCCCACTAAACTCCGGAAAAAGACAAGGATGTCCACTCTCTCCATACCTCTTCAATATAGTGCTTGAAGTTCTAGCAATAGCAATAAGACAACATAAGGGGATCAAGGGGATTTGTATTGGAAAGGAAGAAGTTAAGCTTTCGTTATTTGCAGGTGATATGATAGTATACATAAGCGACCCCAAAAACTCTACCAAAGAACTCCTACAGCTGATAAACACCTTTAGTAATGTGGCAGGATACAAGATCAACTCCAAAAAATCAGTTGCCTTCCTATACACTAAGGATAAAGAAACAGAGAGGGAAATCAGAGAAGAATCACCTTTCACAATAGCCACAAAGAGCATAAAATATCTTGGGGTAACCCTAACCAAGGAAGTGAAACATCTATTTGACAAGAACTTTAAGTCTTTGAAGAAAGAAATAGAAGAGGACACCAAAAAATGGAAGGATCTCCCTTGCTCTTGGATTGGGAGGATCAACATAGTAAAAATGGCAATTTTACCAAAAGCAATCTATACATTCAATGCAATCCCCATCAAAATCCCATCAAAATTCTTCACAGATCTGGAGAAGACAATAATCAACTTTATATGGAAAAACAAAATACCCAGGATAGCGAAAACAATCGTATACAATAAAGGAACATCTGGAGGCATTACCATCCCTGACTTCAAACTCTATTACAGAGGTACAGTATTGAAAACAGCTTGGTATTGGCATAAAACCAGAGAAGTTGACCAATGGAATCGAATAGAAGACCCTGACTTTAACCCACAAACCTATGAGCACCTGATTTTCGATAAAGGAGCTAAAAGTATACAATGGAAAAAAGAGAGCTTCTTCAACAAATTGTGCTGGCAAAACTGGATGTCAATCTGTAAAAGAATGAAAATAGACCCATATCTATCACCATGCACAAAACTCAAGTCCAAGTGGATTAAAGACCTCAATATCAGTCCGAACACACTGAACCTGATTGAAGAGAAAGTGGGAAGTACTCTGCAACAAGTGGGCACAGGAGACCACTTCCTATGTATAACCCCAGCAGCACAGACAGTAAGGGCCTCATTGAATAAATGGGACCTCCTGAGACTGAGAAGCTTCGGTAAAGCAAAGGACACTGTTGCTAAGACAGAAAGGCAACCCACTGACTGGGAGAAGATCTTCACCAACCCCGCAACTGACAAAGGTCTGATCTCCAAAATATATAAAGAACTCAAGAAACTAGACCGTAAAAGGCTAATCAACCCAATTATAAAATGGGGCACTGAGCTGAACAGAGATCTCTCAACAGAAGAAGTTCAAATGGCCAAAAAACACCTAAGGTCTTGCTCAACTTTCTTAGCAATCAGGGAAATGCAAATCAAGACAACTTTAAGATACCATCTTACACCTGTCAGAACGGCAAAAATAAAAAAAACACCAATGATAGCCTTTGCTGGAGAGGTTGTGGAGAAAGGGGTACACTCTTCCATTGCTGGTGGGAATGCAAACTTTTACAACCACTCTGGAAAGTAGTGAGGAGGTTTCTCAGAAAATTCGGGATCAACCTACCCCTGGACCCAGCAATACCACTCTTGGGAATATACCCAAGAGAGGCTGTATCATACAACAAAAGTATATGCTCTACTATGTTCATAGCAGCATTGTTTGTAATAGCCAGAACCTGGAAACAACCTAGATGCCCTTCAACTGAAGAATGGATGAAGAAAGTATGGAATATGTACGTATTAGAGTACTACTCAGCAGTAAAAAACAAGGACTTCTTGAAGTTTGCAGGCAAATGGATGGAAATAGAAAACACTATCCTGAGTGAGGTAAGCCAGACCCAAAAAGAGGAACATGGGATGTACTCACTCATATTTGTTTTCTAGCCATAAATAAAGGACATTGAGACTATAATTCGGGTTCTTAGAGAAGCTAAATCAGAAGGAGAACCCAAAGAAAAACATATAGGCATCCTCCTGAATATTAACCTTCATCAGGCGATGAAAGGAGACAGAGACCCACACTGGAGCACCGGACTGTAATCTCAAGGTCCAAATCAGGAGCAGAAGGAGAGAGAGCACGAGCAAGGAACTCAGGACCGCGAGGGGTGCACCCACACACCGAGACAATGGGGATGTTCTATCGGGAACTCACCAAGGCCAGCTGGCCTGGGTCTGAAAAAGCCTGGGTTAAAACCGGTCTCGCTGAACATAGCGGACAATGAGGACTCCTGAGAACTGGCAATGGATTTTTGATCCTACTGCACCTTTTGGCTTTGTGGGAGCCTAGGCAATTTGGATGCTCACCTTACTAGACCTGGATGGAGGTGGGTGGTCCTTGGACTTCCCACAGGGCAGGGAACCCTGATTGCTCTTTGGGCTGATGAGGGAGGGGGACTTGATTAGGGGAGGGGGAATGAAAGGGGACGAGGCGGTGGGGAAGAAACAGAAATCTTTAATAAATTAAAAAATATATATATTATTATTATATTCATTAATCTGAGGCAAATTTGAAGAAACCCAAAATTGCAGATTTTATAAATAAAAGAGCTTAGAGCACTGTGAAGAAGGGAAATCTTAATAATGGTATTAATCACACATTGAAGCAATATAACACAGATGGCACTGTGTTACTAAATCCAGATGGCTATAAACACATAGCAGTTCAATTATTAGATACATAAGGAAAGGGCCTTTAGAAATGGAGAGTCTGGCCATCCATTGTGGCACACATCTGTCCTCACAGCACTCAGCAGATAGAGGCAGGGGGTCTGCAAGTTCAGGGCTGGCCTGTATGAAGGTATCTTGTCTCAAACAAAAACAAACATACTACTGTCATTCAGTAAGAAATTCTGGAGAGCTATAACCACCTGAGCAAATACTAAATGCTGAGGTAATTTAACATCAACAAATTGGAGTTGGAAAAATACCATTTGCTGCTCTTGAGGAGGACCTGGGTTCCTTTCCCAACACCCACATTAGTTAGTCCACAAGAGAGATGGCTTCTCTTGTCTTCTGCAGGCACCTGCACGAATGTGGTGCACAGACAGATAGGCAGGAGGACACATGAATATGAAGGTAATAAAAGAGACATGGAAATTGAGTTTGAATACACAGAACCCACTTAAAGTGGATCCTGCAACAGACACAGATAGGAGAGGGCCTGGAGCTCCTAACAAGTCATGAAGGAAAGCTACAAAGTGGAAAATGACTGTTCTGGATGTTATTCTCTGACAGCGTGAGTGGTGCTCTCCCTTACTCATGGATACACACACACACACACACACACACACACACACACACACACACCACACTGAACCCTATAAATACTGTATTGAAGTGGATTTACCAGAGAGCTTCTTAAGTGAACAAATTAGTTAAGGAGCAAGACGAAAGATGAAAATCTGGACCAGGAAGAGTACACGAAATACATGACACAGATCTGGGTTTACAGGTACACACCTATAATCCCAGCGCTCACGAGGCAGAGACAGGTGAATCTTTGTAAGATTGATGCCAGCGTGCTCTACATAGGAGTTCCAGGACAGGGAGAGTAAAATCCTGTCTAAACAAACAAACAAATAGACAAAACAAAACAGCGAATAAAGGAAATATATGTGACACAAGAGTAGTATATGGTGTAATCCAAAGCTATAGGAAGATCTAGTAAAATGTGTGAATAGGAATAGAATAGTCTTACAAGTAGTTTGTTAAGTGTCAAATACTAGTGCAATGTTGTGATTATTAAATAATTATGAATTATTAAAATTTATAATGCACTTATTTTTTATATATACAGAATATATCATAATGTAGTAAGATTTTTATGTGAAATGTAGATTATTTTCTAGTTATATGAAAGAAGAGACATATATGGTTTTAACACCTACATTTTAAATTTATCTTAATAAATTACTTACATTATAAATTGAGTTTATTTGTACCTTCCTCATTTTTCTCTTTTTTTATTTTCTCCAATCCATAATACTTTGTTAACAAGACAAATGTATTATAATTTAATATAAAACATTGTGTGTGTGTGTACATTCATGTGTTTGTTTGCATGTGCACATATCACAAATATACATGAAATAAAGACAGCAATCATGAGAATATATCCTTAAGTCAGACAAACTAAGCTCACCAACTCCAGCTGGACTGGAAAGGAACAAGCATAGGACCAAACTAGTCTCTCTGAATGTGGGTGACAGTTGCAAGGCTGGGGCAGACTGAGGGGCCACTGGCAGTGACACTAGGATTTATCTCTACTGCATGTGCTGGCTTTTTGGGATCCTATTCTCTTTGGATACATACCTTGCTCAGCGTAGATGTAGTAGGGGCAGGTCTTGGACCTTCCAGAAAGCAATGTGCCTTACCATCTCTGAGGATTAGATGGGAGTGGGGTGGGAGGGTTGTGGAGGAAATGGGAAGAGAGGAGGGAGTTGGAACTTGGATTGGTATTTTTAAAAAATCTAATAAACTATAAAGAAAATAAAGTGAAGAACTCACTCACTGTAATGCATACTTCTATTCAGAGCCTTTGGCTTATTTCTCTTTCTCATTATTTCCTGCTGATTCAGACTCTTCTTTGCCAATGCCATTCTTGATCCCAGGTCCTTTTCATTTTAATGGGCAGCCTTTCTTAGACTTATTTCTGAGTGCTTTTGACTCATAAAATAAACAGAGATGGGTAATACACCTTGGCTGATTAAAACTGATTGACAGGAGTCCTAATTATTGTTTCAAAGCCTCTGTTAGAACAAATGCCAAAATTATAAGGCATTCATGTTTAATTAATTTTAACTTAGTAACTTTAGAGGTAAATTTGTTAAGATTCATGAGAGTAGAAGGCTAAGACATCTGATACCGTGTACCATCCTGATACTGTGAATAATATTGGTGGATTTTGAATTCTACCAGGACTATTAAGTATCAGAGAAAGCTTCTACATATAAGTACATTTGTGCTTTTGTGGTAGTGACATCTGTGGATAAGAATCAACATTCTGGACTAATTCAATTACTAATGTAAATTTAATTTTTCATACTTTCTCTTGGGTGTTCCCTCTTTTAAGATTCATATTCTTTCCATCTGTGCTATTGGCACTATAGCTACTGGTTGAATTATATTTCTCAATAATACCCTACACTCTAGAAGAAACAATAATAGTATTTATGAGATGTGGTGGAAATGTACAACTTTCCCCTGGTCTTAAGTCAGGATGTAACCAAGTTAATAATATTTAGTGACTAAATAATTTGTCTATAATATGGAGCCACAAAAAAAAAAAGAAACAAACTGAGAAAGTTGGCAGGCTTCAGACTCACATCACCTAGCATCCCTTCCCATCCAGGATCATCCAGTTACTAGTGCAGGAAAAGCAAGAAGAAAAAAAGTTGATCTGAAACATGAAATAGACAGAAATAATTTTATATATTTTTAATAAGAAGAGACAGAGAATGGTAATAATTGAATTATAGGAAAATATTTATATATGACATTACATGGATATATGTTCCAACATTAAACATTATGGAAAAATTTTCAATCATCTTGCAAATTCCATGTATTAAGTTTAAATGGATCTGTAATATTTTCTAAGGGAATACTTAAAATGATGATTTGGGTTTTCAGTCTCAGAAAAACAATAACTTTCTAAGCCTCCATTTTTGGTAGATATCCTATGCCACTTTACTGTGACAAAATGATATACCCAGAGAATGCAATATAGAATCTAATGATGCTTCCTTGCATGAATAGGTTGAGGTTCTCATTCCTTTCTTATTTGTTAATGCATGCACAGTACCTAGTGTGAATAAGATGTTCATAATCATAATGGTCAATTTGTCCTTACATGTGCATTTCCAGTACCTCGTGGCTTTACATCTTTCCATTTAATGAATAGGTTTAGATACTCTCTCCTTCCTATTTTCCCATTTGAGCAGAGTGGATTGATAGTGAATGAAGCTGCTAATTTAATTCCATGTTTCTCATTGGAACCTCTAAACTTTTTCATCTCCTTAATTTCTATTTCCCTTTAACCCACGGTGACAGATTATTGCTCATACAAAATGTCTCAAATGTGTTTGAATAGCATCATTGACTTCCATTCTGAGAAACTGATTGGTTGGCTTTGCTGTCACCTTGCCAATAAAAGCTGTGCTGTAAAGTTATATTCTGAAAGCTGTCCCTAGCAATAAGAGCAGACATATACTTTGCATTATTCCATGTGATATTTGGGTTTTTTTCTGAACATGTATCATCATTTCACTTTAAATGAATGGAAGAAAATGATGGCACCTTATTGGACTTATAATTTATATCACATTTCAATTTACTTATTGACTAAAATTATCGTTAATAAATATATTTGCTGAAACATCTTAGGTGATATTTTTGCAAGAGAATGTAAAACTAAAACAACACAAATACAAACTTTGAAAATGAGAATTATTGTGTTAAATTTAAATGTTTTTATGAAGCAAGGCCCATCCCTACACTGGTAAGGAAAAAAAAAAGATTGGCTATTTTGTTTCAAATAAAAATAATCAATACTTAAAAAAAATCAAATTTCAGATTAGAAAAACATCATATTTCTCTTAAAAATTTACCCAAACTACATACATAGTTACATATAGATTTTCCTCAAAAAGAAAGAATTCTGGCTTACAAATCCCTTTTACAAAAGGGGTCTTCCACTTTTGTGGAAGAGATGGGAAAAAAGCAAAAAGAGAGGTTACATCAAAGCTATTTTACACCTAAGTATAGGTATCACAGCAAAATCCCTCACTTTGCATACTCAGCATATATTGATAAAGTTTCCTTGAATGGATAAAATTAATATGGACCACCCAACAGAAAATGGATATTGGTAACAATTCCTGGAAAAAAATTGTAAGTTTTTCAAACTCAGGGTATAATGAATCTTATATGAATAGCTTTATTTATTTATCTATGTATCTATTTATTTATTTATTTTTACTTACAGAATTATAAACCAAAGAACTCTGATTACTTTCTACTGAGGTAAAAAGGAAAAAATATTACTGGAGTATAATTTGGGAAATGTAATTGAGAAATATGCATCTAAACTGAAAGTGTTAATGCCTCCTTCCTCCCATTTTCCTCTCCATTTTTCTCAGTACATATTTACCAAAAGAACTGTGAATCATAATCAGAAAATACTGAGATTATCAAAATTTTTATCATGGTTAAATATTTCTTGATTGAGATAACTCAATAATATAATCTGTGATCAATTGTATGAAATGTTGATAACAAAAGTTCCTTTATCCTTCTAAGGTATATTTAACTAATGAATGTATTGTAACAGCTGCATATTCTTTCTTTGTGTATTTGTGTGTACATATGCATAAAGAAGACTGACAACTTAAGCAAAATGTGAAACTTTGAAATTTGTCCTGTGTGTGTGTCTTTGTTTATTGAATTTGTTTTACCTGTTTCTAAAATTTTTAGTTTTAAATTTTGCTTATAAAATATTGTAAAAGTCATATAAAAAGTTTAATTTGGTAATTTTTTAAAATGAGAGAAAAGAGTCTATTTGGTGACTCTAGATTTTTGTATCAATCACATTCTGAGTTACCAACAGGACCTAGGAGAACTAGAATTCATAAAAAGTCACGACACCTAATAAACAGATAAAAAGTACCAACTTCTCTGTTTGTTCATTTTAAAATGTTTGTGTGTCTGCATGTGAACTCCATGTATTAATGCAGTTTATGTGTATGTCGACTCTATGTATTAGTGAGTGTGTGTGTGTGTATTAATAACATGTATTGGTCTATGTGTTTGTGTGTGTGGTAGTTTGAGTGTATTTGGTCCCCATAAGCTCAGAGGGAATGGTACTATTAGGAAATGTGGTCTTTTTGGAGGAGACTGGATGACACACACCTTTAATCCAGATCTTTAATATGTGGGAGGATCATACCTTCTGTTGGAAATTTGTCACTGTGGGGGCACACTTTGAGTTTTTTTTTCAGCTTTACTCAGTGTGACAGTTAATTAACTTTTAGTTGCCTCTGAGTCAGGATGTAAGGACTCCCAGCTCCAATACTACATCTCCCTGTACACTGCCATGCTGCCCACCATGAGGTTATGGACTGAAACTCTGAAACTGTATGAACAAAGTCAATTTAATGTTTTCTTTTTAAGAATTGCCATTCACATCCTTCAGAATGGAAAAAGATCTTCACTTACCCCACATCAGACAGAGGTCTGATCTCCAAAATATACAAAGATCTCAAGAAATTGGTCACCAAAAGAACAAATAATTCCATAAAAAATAGGATACAGACATAAACAGAGAACTCTCAACAGATGGATCTAAAATGGCTGAAAGACACTTGAAGAAAAAAAATGCTCAACAGTCTTAGTCATTAGAGGAATGCAAATCAAAACAACTCTGAGATTCCATCTTATACTGGTAAGAATGGCCAAGATTAAAAATACTGATGACAATATATGCTGAAGAGGTTGTGGAGTAAAGGGAACACTCATGCATTGCTGGTGGGAGTGCAAACTGGTACAACCCCTTTGGATATCAGTATGGCCATTTCTCAGAAATTTGGAAACAACCTTCCTCAAGACCCAGCAATACCACTTTGGGGTCTATACACAAAGGATGCTCAATCATTCTACAAGGACATGTGCTCAACTATGTTCATAGCAGCATTGTTTGTTAAAACCAGGATCCAAAAACAACTTAAATCGCCCTTGACCAAAGAATGGATAAGGAAAATGTTGTACATATATACAAATGAGTGCTATAGAGCAGGAAAAAAGTGGCATCTTGAAATTTGTGGGCAAAGGATGGATCTAGAAAACATCATATTCAGTGAGGTAACCCAGATCCAGAAACACAAAATATATGCACTCACTCATAAGTGGCCTTTAGACATAAATCAAAGAAAAATCAGCCCACAATTTACAATTCCAGAGAACCTAGATAACACTTAGGACCCTAAGAGAGACATATGTGGATCTAATCTACGTGAGAAGTAGAAAAAGACAATATTTTAATAAATTGGAAGCATGGGGACCTTGGGAGAGAGTATAAGGGAAGGAGAAAGTAAGAGAGGAGAGTGGAGAAAAATATATAACTGAAAAAAAAAACAATTTTAAAAATATAAAAAAATGAACTGCTATGGTCATGGTGTCTCTTTACAGCAATAGAAATCCAAGCTAAGACAGTGTGTAAGTGCATTTTTACTTCTTAGACCTTTTTGAAATCACACCCCACTGTATATTTTGAGTCAGGGTTCTCCACTGACTTTGTTCATCAGCTGGCTAGTCTTGTAGGCCAGTGGGCTTGAATGATAAGTGTCTTAGTGACACCGCTTAATGTTGGGGCTATAGAGAATATTAATTCTCCCAAATTTTCATGTGAATTCTAGGAATCTGAGCTTAGGTTTTCATATTTGAATGCCAGGTACTGGTTGAGCTATCTCCCAGCTCTCCATTAATTCAATTTTATATTATAAATTAGCATACTCAGAGAGAAGATTGTCAATATTTATAGAACTCATTTGATTCTTTTTCTCTATAGTGTTAAGATAATCACTAATCACAGATAATCACTAATATTAGCATAACATTTTTTAAAATAATATTTTAACTATACTTAGAGATTTTCATATAATGAAGAATATGAACCCACAAATGACAAAACCAAACTACATTGACATTTTATTGAAATGACTTTGTTTTCTATATTGATTCTAAAGTTTGTTTGTACCTTATCATAAAAAAACTGTGCACTACACAATTAAGATGAAACAGTCTTGGTTTATATAGCATGAAGCAAGTAATACCTAAACAACACTGTGCTGGGTTTCTGAAATAATCAGTGGTGCTGTAGCTTCTTTGAGTTCCAACGTGGTGGTGGTGGTGGTGGTGGTGGTGGTGGTGGTGGTGTGTGTGTGTGTGTGTGTTTGTGCATGCATAAGTATGGGTATGTAAGAGAGAGAGGGAAAGAGAGATTTGTATTATGTGTGTTTAGGTGAGTATTCAACCCTGTGAAAATATGTGTGTGTTGTATGTGTGTGCACACGTGTGCATGCATATGACCTGACACCTACAGAACAAAAGGGAAGACATGACTGAGAAGAAAGTGTAGACTGTGGTGTTGCTAAGAAATACTTACTGTTCCCATAGTCTAAACATAACACTTGCTGTGGATGAGCTGAAATTTTGTATATATGGCCCAAGTACTAAGGTTAATATCAGGTTCAGCTGTTCTCTGGACATGCTAAAGGCAAGCATGGCCAGGGCTCAGATCTCACAGAGGATCCTGAAGATGTTGTAGCTGGAGGCTCACATCTGAGTGGATGGTTCACTTGTGAAAGAATATCTTAGGAGTACACATTCTTGGCAGCACACAATGTGATACCCAACTCTGTAAAACCCTGAAAGTGTAGTTTAATTTTAATCTTAATATTATGACTAATTTTGTGCCATTTGCATATAATATGTAGTGATTAGAACATAGCTGTCTTTCATCAGAATTTCCTATTCAGCAGAACTGTGAAGTGATTAATAATTTGTTACAGAATTAATAATTTGCTATAATCTTTATTAGTAATTAATAAAACTCACAAGATTTAATTATCCCATCAACCTCTCTCTTCCTTTATTCAGACATCAGAAAACTATGTCCTGAGGAACTCAATCACATTTACCATGGCTAGAGTGTCACTTGTTATTAAAACGCTCAAACAGTCTAAATCAATGAGCCATGAAGTGTCTTAGCAGGTTGGAAGAAATTTACTATGCAATTTTAATTAATTTCCTAATTTAAAATAATACTCGTATGAGATAATGTGTTACGTTACTGAGTGCTATTTCATAGCTGATGGACATATTGCTTTGCATCTGTGGGAAGCCCTTCTATTTGATTGAATTATGTGGCTGATCAGCTTTAGAGATGACTGATATTTTAGTATCCCTAAAAGTAATATGAAAAGAGGAACATGTTTCAGTTTTCTGCATAAAGGTAAAAACAACTAATATGCTTTAATCATAAGTAAATCTTAAAGGACAGCAAAGAATTGTGGCATAGATGGTGGAAGTGCTCTCCAGTCCTTTCTTGGGAACTATTGGCCTTTGATGGCTGCTGAAGGAGGAAGAACCATGTTTTATTGAGGGAGTTTCTTCTAGTAGGTTTTCCATATTCTATTCGATGGCCCCTCACCCACTGTAGCATAACAGTTGGATAACATATATAACAAGCTTTCACATATTTAGTGTTTATATTCATCCCTTGAAAAACTTTTGGTAGTTGTAGTGATATTTTATTTGTATAAAATAAAATATTTTATTTTGTATAAAATAAAATATGTATTTGTAATACATGAAGCTTTCCTGAAGATCAGAATGCAAAACTAAGACACTTGAGGCCAGGAAGCGGTAGCACACATCTTTAATCCCACGACTATGAAGATAGAGTCAGACTGAACTCTGTGAGTTTCAGGCTACCCTGGACTATATAATTTTGATCTAGAAACAGATCCAGGTAGTGGTGGCTCACACCTTTAATCCCAGTGTTTGGGAGTCACATAACTTTAATTCTAGCACTAGGGAGATGGAGACAGTTACTATATGGCTGAGTGGAGAGAGGAATATAAAAGGACAGAGACAGGAACTCAGGAAGAATATAGAGTCTGAGGATTCACGGACACAGGTTCGCACCCCTTCAGTCTGAAGATCTGGTAGAGATAAAAAGTCTCTCCAGTTGTTGACTACTTTGATTATCTGATCTTCAGCTTGAACCCCAATATCTGTCTCTAGATTTTTATTATTCATGCTATAGGTAGATATTATTGTTTAAATGTGCTTACTGAAGAATTCACTGATAAGACTACTTTCTGTAGATGGCAGATAATAAACATTCATTAAACAATTAAATATTTATTAAAATACATTAAATGTTCATGAAAATTTATTTTAAAATCAGATACTGATATAAATTAATTGATTTGAATATTTCTTTGACAAAATCTATAACTATATTATAAATTTTATGGCAAAGCTGATTTAATGAATGCTTTCCTTTACTCACTAGATATTGGAGATTACTTATAGCTTGTCGTTCATATCCCTGTATCTAGGAAGCTCATGCCCCTTGTTGGGGAAGACATCAGCACTAATGCTGATCTTCACAGTGTAATGAGAAAGTGTGCAGAGGACACATCCCTTTTCCTTCTCAGTGAATGCCTGCTGCCATCAGCATCACTAATTAATATTGCTCAATATAGAGACTAGAATCTATCTGAAAATTAGTTCTCATGTAAAGGTGATTTAATGAACCGAAATGATTCTGTGACAAGTTGATCCTGTGGTCTGCACTTGTTTTAAACCTATTTACAAATCAGTAATTACCTTTCAATTTTGTTCTTTTCAAACTATATGTTAAAAGTCTACCAATCAAGAACAATTTGATGGTATTTAATTTGAATTTATTAATATTATAATTAATAAATTATGTAAATAGATTTGTTAGAATAAAATGCATCTAATAAGAATGGATATGCCTGTTTATTTTATGTTATGATTATACTTGAGGTATTGTTTTGTCAGATTATCCTTGCAAAAAAGATGAGTGTCACTTGCTCCTAAAATTTTGTGTCAACAAAGAATCAGAATCTTAAAAATTTAAAGTAACATTTCAAAGTGAATTAAAATGCTATCTGATTATAACATGGTAAAAGGATACATATTTTAAATATTGACCTTAGCCTTCTTAACCACAGAACACTCACCCAGTAGGTGGAAATAAGGTAGAAAAAAGCTATCAGATGATGTACTGGGCTGGCTCTTATATTTTTCTCCTCTCTGTTTTCTCTTCCTAGTTTCTCTGAATATAAATATCAGTTTATCTCTGGGAATTTGCTGTTAATCTCTTCTTGACTATCTGGTGTTTATACATGACTCTCTTAGCATTTGGTATATATATTTTAAATTCCTTCTGGCCAGCCTCTAATTCACCCTCAAATATTAGCTCAAATTTTGTTTAATTGACAAACCCACTGGTCTTTCCTTTTACCTGGCATATATGATGATGAGTTTTACTGCTATTATTGTATTATAAAGTGAGAAGTCCTCCAAGGCAAGAGTTAAAGTTGATAGCTTCTAGATGGGCTCTATTAGTATTGGCATTCAAGTTTTTGTTGTTGTTGTTTTTGACTTTAATATACTTAGCACTTGCCATTACACTGTTGCCATTACATTGTTGTTTTTTACTTTTTCCTTTTTATAGCCAAAATAATTTTATTGTCTTCCACAAACTCAGTGGTTATGTATTCTAACTTCACAGTGATTTCACTATCATTTTATTTCATATTCTGTTGCAGAATTCCCTGACCATTAAGCCCCGAGAAACTGTTGTTTTTTAAAATGAGTGATTATACTTTCCAAGTGAGTATAAGATTTAAATTCTTGAAGAAAGGGTAAGAGATTATCCTTTCTCCATTTGATATTAGAATGAATCTCTTGAGTGACACTTTGATAGAAAATTTTCCTCTGGCTTAAATCGTAAACATCTCCAGGGACAGTTCCACTGACTACTGTTAGTTCCAAAAAAAACTCAGAACAAATAGTTATGCACCATGCCTAGTAGAATACCAAAGCACCTGCTGGCCTCCATCACAAGTACCTGTTACAGAGTCCATACTGGCATACTGGCTCTTCTCATAACTTCTCACTCTTGTGTAGGATATATATGTATGTGTGTGTATATATATATATATATATATATATATATATATATATATTTTTTTTCTCTTTGGGTTCCCACTACCCAGCTCCCAAATAAATACAAAGATGTATTCTTTTTTATGAATGGCTGGCCTTACCTTGGCTTATTTCTAGCTCGATTTTCTAACTTAATTTATCCAGTTTCTATGGATATAACTATGATGTGTCTCTAAGATTTTAGTTTTCTTCATTCTATATATCTGTCTTTCCTCTTACTCTGTGGCTGGATGTATGGCTGTGTGGCTGGCCCCTGGCATCTTCCTCTCCTACTCCTTTTCTTACTCCTTGCTCTTCTTCCCTAGATTTCTCCCCCTATTTTTCTCTCTGCTTAATAGGCCTGCCTATCCCTCTCCTGCCTAGCTATTGACCATTCAGCTCTTTATTAGACCAATCAGATGCTTTAGGCAGGCAAAGTAACATAGCTTTACAGAGTTAAACAAGTACAACGTATCTTTGCACAATTAAACAAATATTCCATAACATAAACAAATGCAACACATCTTAAACCAATATTCTACAATATCCCAGCCCCTACCTAAACTTCTCCAGCTCATGGGCTTCCCACTTTATGGTTTCTTATTCTCTTATAACCCTACTATTTTGGCTGTAATCTCTTGGTTTTGACTTCCTCCCTTATTTCCTCTTTCTTTCACCTTTCTTGGTTCTTCTCTCTCCCTCTCTACCTCTCTCCTCTCATTGTAAAATCAAGTCTATTGGTCATGTACAGTTCATTACTTTCTCTCCCTGTTATATACTCTTTCAAATGCCTATGACTGTACCCTCCCTCATAATAATAAAAATCTACAATAAAAATATTCCTCTCAACCATACCTTTGAGTGGTCATGTCCCCAGTGTAAACGTCTAGTGCAAAAATGCTCAGATCATACAGTTATAATCATGAACATTGGATTTGCAGACATATTACATCCTGAAGATGGACATTGCCTGTATCCCTGTTTCCTTTGAAACTGGGATCATACCTTTATCCTTAACATGGTCATACTCCACATCTCCTGCTCCTTGCCTTTGGCCATTTATGTGAAAGAAATCAGAGGCCTTTTGCAGTTTATTCTTCCAAAAGAGAAAGAGTTTATTAGGGGATGCTACTATGAGCATTATATGTAGCTTGCATGTGATGGAGACCTACAGGTAACATGTTCTTTCCACTTTTCTTGGGCATGTTTTCACCTTTTGTTCATCTCAGCATTTCCTCTTCAACATTTTGTGTACTTACCTGTTTTTTTTCCCCTTACTTAAAGTTATATTTCACCTTCAGGCATTCTGTATTAGAATTCCTCCCACCCTTTATCCATCATTTCCCCTCTCAGGTTATTGGTAAAAGAAAATAAGACACAAGATAAATTCATTCTCACTATCTCTAAATGTCTATAATAAATTTATCTTTGGAGTATTGTAGAAGGAAAGCCCTCTGTTCATCCCAGCTGCCCAGAACCCAAATAACCACGTAGAAATTATATTAATTAAATCACCAGTTGGCCCATTAGCTCTAACTTCTTATTGGCTAACTCTTACATCTTAATTTAACCCATTTCTATTAATCTGTGTATTACCATGAGGTTGTGGTCTATCAGCAAAATTCCAGCATGTCTATCTCTGACTGCAGATCCATGGCATCTCCTGACTGCACCCTTCTTTCTCCCAGCATTCAGTCTAGCTTTCCCTGCTGACCTAAGCTCTGCCCTATCAACAAGCCAAGGCAGTTTCTTTATTCTTTAACCAAGAAAAGAAACACATAAACAGAAGGACCTCCCCACACCATTTCCTCTTTTCTGTTTAAACAAAAAGCAAGGCTTTAACTTTAACATAGCAATATTACATATAACAAAACATATCAAGTAAGAATTACAGTTATACTATTTATATCAACTTTATCTTTTATCTTAACTAAGGAAAACTATAATAATAAATATCTATTCTTCAACTCCATCAAAAACTCCAGAAGAATATAATATTACTTGAAGTAAACACGAAGTACATTGTAAGCAATTTCCAAAACTCTAGGAAAGACAGAGATATCTCGCTATCTGGACAGTCACCCAAAGTTATTTTGTACTGTTGGACCATCCACCCTCACCCTACAGGCCTATAGGATCCAGCAGACTTTTCAATGAAGCAGGAAATTTAAAAAACAGTTCCACCTATATTGGCAGTTTGCCAGTCACTTTATTCTGTATCCTGCAGGATGTCTCCCAGACTTTTTCATGAAGCAGAAACCCTGAAGAATCATCTTACCTTTAGTCATCTCTCTGTGGGTCCTGTATGTCCAGTTTTTACAGCATACCATCAAGCCATCCAGGCAAAAGGAGTTTCTTGCCCAAATGGCTCATCAACAACATCAGGAGTCTTTTCAATGCCCATCTTCCTCTTGAAGTAGCTTGGTGCTGCCAGGAGCATATGTGTCTCGTTGTCATGAAATTTTCTTAGTTCTTGAAATACTTTAAATGCCATATTCTGTAGTCCTTGAAAGGCTTAAGGAATGCCTATCTATCTGAAATATATCTCTATACATTTAGAAAATCTAACAAACATGACTACAAGCTTGACTATTATACATAATTATCTATTAACCTATATTTTTAAATTATACATTACATTTTTAAATAAACTGCACAATCACAATACCTTAATCAAGAACAGAAATATACATATAAAAAATGACCTTAAATTTGCATCAATAAATCAAGATCTATACCAAAGCAAATTATTCAACTCTATAGCATATTTCCCTTTAAATGTAAACAGACAATTATAAACAATATTTGGGAATATTGGCATAGTTCTGTCTATACTACTTCCTGCTGTTTGGGGGCACTGTTAATCAGGTCTTCTTTGGGGTATCCTGTGTGCTAGGTTCATCTCAGTCAGCAGTTGTGTGAAGTAATTTTTTGAGGGTGTTCATGGAAACCTTACAGGAAGGCAGGGTCTATCAAACCATATTGGCCTAGAAGCAATCTACAGGTTCTCATCTTCTGTGAAAACAAAAGAATCTCTTTTCCAAAGTAACATATCCTTAGAATCAAATTTTGGAATCAAGATACCTTTATGTTAGTTTAACTTAGCAGTCCATGCAATGAAATGTCTCTCTGTAATTAGATCATTTACAGTCAAAAAATTTAAAGATAACACAATAATATACATAAACCAGACCCTCTGTGTATTCTTCATCTTTACATGGATTATTTTTCTTTACTCCTTTTAATCCATGACTGTCTGTACTCTGTCTCTTTATAGACTTTACCCATTTTTTCAAAGCATTAGCTTTATTTTATGACTTGCTATACTCTTTGCCTTCACTCTTCCAAGCCTATGTGCATTTATACAACACTGTGACCCATTTATAGGTCTTTTATGTCTGAATCTGTCCTATTGTGAATCTGTAATTTTTTTTTTTACTGTCCAGAGGCACTTCTTAAAATGCTAACTACTTCTTACAAACTTCAGTTACACCATTGTTAGGGGTAATACAGTATCATCTGTTTGCTTGCCCAGTCTAAAACTTAAGCTGTGCTATTACTATGTGCTATTAATATGATGTATATATATATATATATATATATATATATATATATATATATATATATATTAGTTCCTGCTTGTTCTGCACAGTCTAGCATGGCAGACCCACTTGTGTCTCTGAGCTGAGCACACCTCCCCACTTCTAGGCACACAGCCAGTCTAAGTTGCCATCAAGCAAGCTGTAGCCATCTGTTCACAAACCTCACTCAAATGCTCCATCTTCCAAAAAAGCCAGAGGTTGTGCTGGAAGGCTGTCCCAGAAAGCTGAAATTTTAAACTGACTGTGGCTCTTTTCCTGCTATGGCTGAATCCGGAAGATCTCTCTGGAAGGAGCTGTGGCATGCTGCCAGCTGAAAAATAAATGCAGCTAAACTTTGTGTTTTTGTATATAGAATTTCTTTTTAAGCTTTCTCACATTTTGCATGGATTTAGTTGGCTATATGCACACCAATTTGTAGGAGGAGGGCTCTCTTGTTCATACTGGCCACACAGAAACTGTGTTAATTTGTACTGTACAAAAATTATTAATTTGTACTGTACAGAAACTGTATTAATTAAATCACTGCTTGGCCCATTAGCTCCAACTTCTTATTGACTAACATCTACATCTTAATTTAACCCACTTCTATTAATTTGTGTATCACCACGAGGTTGTGGCCTACCAGCAAAGTTCCATCATGTCTGTCTCTGAATGCAGATCCATGGTGTCTCCTGACTCTGCCCTTCTTCCTCCCAGCATTTAGTCTAGTTTTCCGTGCCGACCTAAGGTCTGCCCTATCAACAGGCCAAGGCAGTTTCTTCATTCATTAACCAATAAAAGCAACACATAGACAGAAGGACCTCCCACACCCGAGTATCTATGTTAAAAAGCAAAAAGGAAAAGAACTTTCAGTGGAGGATTTTCTGGTTTTGGAACATTCTATATAGTTTCTATATAGTCACAGTACAGGGTATGACTGATACTGCAGCATAGGTTATTACTGATAACACAGTCCAGGGTATGGCTGATATCACAACACAATGTATGGCTGGTACCACAGAACAGGGTATGGCTGATACCACAGTCCAGGGTTGGTTGATGCCAGAGCCAGAGCCCACTCTACTGGCTCCCATCTACACTCAGCTTGGTTTTGAGATTAGAACAACAAAACTGAACAACAGAAACTATCAATTTAACAGTCATTCCTAATAATTGTCAGTTTTCAACCATCTTATGAATCTTCATTTTTAATTTTTTTCTTTTTTTTCCTCTTTACAATGACAAATTTGTTTTAATTCTAGAAATTTTAATGGCATTATGTTGTTTTTGGAAAAGCTCTGTTTTCATAGTTGCTATTCCTGGAAACTTAGAAACTATATTAAGTCAAAGTTTGAAATGTCTACTTAGCATTTCTTTATGGAATTGCCAGTAAAAGCCTCTAACGTGTGCTATTGTGATAAGCCTCTCTCAACATAAAGAATTCAGACTTTAAAAAAATCTCAGCATATTGCATATATTTTCCTCTGGAAAAAACTTATAAACAGCTGGATTATTGAGAATTTTGCGCAGATATGTTTAAAACAGTAACACAAGATCATTTCCTGAATCAACTTCTCCTTTGTTTTCTTATCCACTTAGCAGAAAAACTGTGTTCCCACATAAGAGGCGTTTTAATTGTGATTGCAGCTGTGGGTGGAGAAGGTTCAGTGACAGGTATGACAAAGGAGTGACAGAAACCTACGTACAAGACGTGCTATGTGAATTCAAATCCTTTTGTTTTCAACACATTTTTTTTTACTTTTATAATAATTACTGATCAAAAAAACATGAAATATAATGTAGGTAGTTTGACTATAAAGCTTGGCTTTGCGTGGTTATTAAATGTTCATTTTGTTCTTAGTTCTCTGGTATCTATATTTGGTTTTCTGCCTTTGCCTGATAATCAATGATTGGAGTTTGTTTTCTGATTTGTCTTTTAGTTCTACTTTGGGAAGTCAACTGGAGGACTGAAGAATTGACAAGCCTTCCTGTCATTGTCCTTCCTTTTTGTAGTCAACTCATACAGCCTACCAGTCCTTTCTTCTTCTTAGTTTTTCTTTCACAGCTAGTATGACATATTTTCTCTTCTAGTCATGCAAAATTCCCTATTAGCCAAAAGTTTCTGTCTGATTTAAGGCTTAAATTTATCTCAATATTGTGTTCTTTGCTCTGAAACATTTTGTTTGCACCTGACCATAATAGCCCCTTAAATTTTTCTGAAAGTATTATAAAAATGATACTAGTATTATCTCTGTTTTATATCAAGAACATAGAACAATAATGTTAAATGACTTGTTCACACTCATATCTGAATTTGAGAATTTATTCATCATTAAGTCTTACATGTATGCTGAGAAGGAAGTAAGAATAGTGTAATTATATTAATCTAAACAGAAATAACAGTACATTTCTGCTGTTGGAAGCTGTACATCAACCCTTGGCATTTTCAAAACTGTTTTATCTTCTAAATCAAAAATTCACTTTCTCTTCCTTAAAAGATAAGTTGCATGTTTCTCAACAATTAGTAGAGAACAATAAAAAAGTCATGATATGTTTAAGAAACTACCGCAAAAAGATTTGAGTAGTAGTTTCAAGATTGTAAGCACATGGTATCACTGTTACCAGAACCAGACATCTCATCAACATTCAATGACTGCTGATAAATGAATGAGCAAGTTGGAGATGTGATTATAAACATTAGTACACAGTTTTGGACTTGAGATAGTGATCATACTTTTACACATTGTGACTTATTGATGCACCATCGGGCTCTAGATATATTTTGAGCTTTCTCTTAATAGTTAGAAAAGAAGAATCTTATAGAATACATACATTCGTGTGATAGCTGTAATTTGTGGACTGGTTAGAAGAAGGAACAGAATTACGGGAAGAATTGGTTTGGTGGGCAGTGATTAACCTATTAAAAAATTTCACACTGAATTATGTCCCAAGGAAACACACGATAACTGAGATTTTGAAAGTATTTTAAAAACCTAATTAAGAAGGGTTATAGCTTTAATATTCAAGTTTAACTAAATATAAGCTTTTTACAAATATATAAGAACAATTAAAGATAAATTAAAATTTTTTTCTTTTTCTTTTTTTACCTTACTTCTACTCCCCTTTATCTCTGTCATGTGCTGTTGTATGGACCCTTTACGTTTCTAAAAGTCATATGTAATATTCTCTCTGAACCACACTTTCTATTAAAAAGTTAATTATTTAAATTTTCAGCAAAAAAAATTTAGCTGGACCCGGAGAGCTATGAGTCACAGGTTAAGAGAATCTACTGATTTCAGATCAAGGTTTAGTTCTCGGCACCCATGTGGCAATTTGCAGTCACCCATGGCTCTAGTTGCAAAGGATTTGCTGTCTTCTTTTGGTCTCCATGAGCCCAGTGGATGTACACACAGTACACATACATACAGATTGGGGAAAGACTCACAAACATAAAATAAATACAGTATTAAAAAAGAAAAAATTCCCAGAACTTTAGAAACAAATTCCTTACTGTTTCTTCATTATTTTGAACATGATGACAAATTTGCTCCAAGTTATATAAGTTTAATTTTCCAAACTTTAGTGAATTCACATAGCTGAGGAAAAAAATCAAGGATAGGTTACTTAATTTTTAAATATGTAATTACATAGGAAGTAAATTTATATGAAACTACAATCTTCAAAATCAGATTTTTTTTATAAAAAATAAAAATGTTGCTCTATCATTTCATACTACAATGCTAAGATATGGAGGATTTATGAAGGCAAAAAGATGCTCAGGGGACAAAGTTCTGGCTATGCAAGCATGAGGACCTAACTTAAGATCATAGTATTCATGCAAAAACATTGAGGACAAGTGTATATCTGTAAGTACAATGCTGAGGAGTGGTGCAGAGACTAAAGGGTTCCCAGAACATGTTGATAGTCACTCCAGCTAAATCAGAGACACCAAGATTCAATAAGAGATCCTGTCTCAAAAAGGTACAGGGTTATTGAAGAAACACTTGGCATTGGTCTCTGACCTCCAGAGGCATATAAATGTATGCATGTGTATGAGTATATGTTGAAACACACATGCAAGTATAAATTATAATCTTTTATAATTTATAATCATTTTATAAATTATAATTAATTATATTTCATGAAGATGATGTGTTTCAAATTCATTATGTATTTTAACTATATTTATCTGTCTATATTCCCCAATCTTTCTTCTCCCAGGTTTTTTTTAATACTTTTGTGTCATACACACACACTTCTCAACAAAATAGTTTCAGAACAATACAAAGCACATCATAAAGATCACTCACCTTATCCAATTTGACTTTATTCTGGGAATGCAAAGATATTTAACATATGCAAATTGATATTTATAATAAATAATATAAGTTGGTTTAATGATACAAACTCCATGATCATCTCAATTGGCAAAGAAAGATATTTTGACAAAAAACAATACCTTTTTATGATGAAGCTGTCAGAGTACAGGTAGCATACTTAAACACAATAACTTCTATATAGTATGGACTTATTGCAATATTATAGCAGATGTAGAAAACATTGAATAAATTTCACTGAAGTCAGAAACAAAATAAGGCTATCTACTCTCCACTTCTTTTTAATATAATTGTTGAAGTCTAAGCCTTGCAATAAGAAAAAAAAGGTAAGGAAATAAAAGGGATACTGCTGTGGTTCGATTAATAATATCAACCAAAGGCTTATATATTTCAGTGCTTGGTTATCAGAGACTAAGAGTTTTAGCTTTGTAGGAAAAATGTGTCACTAGGAGGTGGGAATTGAAGTTTTAAACATCCACTCAAGGCCCTGTCTCAATTTCCGTCTCTGTTTATCTGTTTCTCTATCTATCTCTGTCTCTCTTTCTCCCTGCTGTCTTTGGATGGTGATGTAGCTCTTTACTACTGTTCCAGTACCATGAATCACTCTATGCTACCTGCCATGATGAGAATGGAGTATGTCTCTGGAAGTGTAAGCAAGTCTCATTAAATGCTAACTTTACTAATGTAATGGTATTTCTTTTCAGCATTAGAGCAGTGACTAAGACACAAGTTAGTACTAAAAGTAGGGTATTACTGCCACAGGCCTAATCATCCTGTTTGTTTTAGGTATAGGCACGATTTGGGGACTTTGTATTAAAATAAAGGGTGGACCCGTTATACAGTCCATAATGGGCCATCCTTGTAGGAACATGGCAGACAATGCAGAAGGAGATTTTGGACTGAGAAGTTTCAGAAGAGAAAAATATTTGTAAGTGGCCTGGAGACCTTTCTGTTGCAAATTTGGCAAAGAATGTAGCTGCGTTTAGCCCTTTTTGTAAAAATCTGCCTGTGGCTAAATTGGACCATTTTGTGTTAATGACATTGGCAGAGGAGGTTTCAAAGCAGCCTAACACCGACTGTGTTATATGGTTATTAGTAATCATTCTTATAAAGAAAAGGAGTAAGTTGGAAAAAGAGAAACACAAAATGCGTGTTTTAGAAAAGGGGCATCCAAGAATGCAATAGAGGTAAGTTTAGTGAATAAAGAGACAAAATGTGTAAAGAAAAGCCTGATGCTAAACGAAATAAAGGTAGTGATGATCTGAGGGCAAGAATCTGCATGACTAAACTTCCAGCTAATGAGAAGGAATTAAAGGAAAGCTTAAGCAGTAAGCAATAGAAAGCTAATACAAATTTCACGTAATGAGTAAGCCAAGTTTAAGCCCCATCAAGCAACAGGATTTGGCAGCTTTGGCCAAGCAGTTCTGACGTTAGAGATAAGGATACAAAAAGGGGCTATGAAATCTAAGGAAAGCTAAAAAAAAGCTGCTGAGACCTGGTGAGTATCAGGGGTGTTCCTGCATGGAGGTTCAGAGAGGCCTTTGTGAGAAGCTGTAAAGATGAGGCCTGGATGACTACATATCTATGGGAGCTGAGGAGTGGAATGGGGTAGTTTGAATAAGAATGGGTCCCATTTGTTCATACATCTGAATTCTTAGTCATCGGGAAATGGAGCTGTTTAAAAGAATTTTAAAGATTGGGAGGTGTGACCTTGTTAGTAGGTGTGGCCTTGTTGGAGGAAGTGTTTCATTGAGGTAGGATTTGAGGTTTCAAAAACCCATGCCAGGCCCCTTTTCTTTCTCTCTCTCTCCTCCCTCCCCCACCCATCTGTCGGTCTCTCGGTCTCTTTCTCACTCTTCTCTCTCTCTGCTGCCTATAGATCAGGATGTAGCTCACAGCTATTGCTTTAGTGTCATGTCTGTCACCAGGCTTCCTGCCATGATAACATAGTAACCCTCGGAAATAGTAAGCAGGCCCCGTTTAAATGCTTTTTCTCATTAGAATTGCCTTTTTTAATACTAACTGTAATGAGCATGGAAGCAGATTCCTCTGAATGAATAAATAAAGGGGAATCTGTAGGGTAGATAGAGCAGGAAATTTGTAGAATAAGAATGAATGTAGCTTGGTGTAATGTAAAAGCATTTCTTCTTGTGTGTGGTATGGAAAATTACTAAGGTGAGATATTGGGAGAACATTTGCCCACTTGAAGGCTGCCACACCCATCTGGCCCTGCCAGATGTGGGGGCTGCACCCAGCAACCATGGCAACGAAATAATCTTGCCACACAAGAGGGACCCCCACCTTTCTGTGCCCAGTCGATACTGATAACCTAGGACATCTGGTTATCGGAAGGATCAAACGAGGGGCAACTGTGAACTGACTTAAAAGAGGTGGCAGAAGCAGGGTGGTTATCTCACTTCTCACAATGGCTCTGGCACCAGGCCTCCGTGAAAGAGAGATCCTCCTAGCCTGCCTCCCGAAAAGCAGCAATATTAAATGCCTTGCCTAAACATTTAATGCTCTGTCTCCCGAGCACAGAGCTTTGTCTCCCGAAAACAGACATTTAACACCTTGCATCCCGAATGCAAATCCTCATTTCACTGAGAGTGGACATTGATGGTCTGTCTCCCGAGAACAGACTAGATACTCTGCCTTTCAGAACGCTTTGCCATCCCAAAAGCAAAGCCTCATCTTCGAGAGTAGAGAACTGAAAGCCTTGTCTCCCGAGACTCGGTCACCCGAAAGCTGAGTCCAAGGCCCTACCAGACACCAGCATGGAACATCAGGACCTTATCTCCCGAGTGCAGACTACGGGGTCAAGAGTCGATCTTCACTACCCAGCCCCCAGTGCGGACAAGAGCCCAGCCTGAAGAAATTCAAAAAGCCCTTTTTAAGCCAGGGAATATCAGGTCATATGATGCTACTTCATGTGTGTATGAGAAGTTAAAGAGCATAGATGTGTTAATACATATGTTTAGTGTGTGAAATGTTAAGAGATATTTTATGGATAATTGATAAGATTAGGAAATATTAATGGATAAGTTAAGGTTAAGAAACGTTTCATAGATAAGTAATGGATAAGTTGTATTAAGGTTAAAAAGTGTTTTATAAGTTGTATTAAGGTTATAGATAAGTAATGTGTAAGTTGTATTAAGGTTATAGATAAGTAATGGATAAGTTGTATTTAGGTTAAGAAGTGTTTTATGAATAAGAGATGAGTAAGATTAAGGTTATGAATTGGTTTTATGTATTAGGTTTAGTAGGATTAATAATTGTGATATTGAAGTGCCTGTGTGTTGCCCATTATCAATCCCCCATACCTATTGAGATTGTAACCCCCATTGATGCATTGGATATTGAAGTTGCTAGTAAAGAATCATCATAAAAACAATTCTCTTGCTTGGTCTGGTTACTCATCACTCTCTGGGGAGAAGGGCACGGAGTCCTCATAGATATTACTCGAAAAGAACCTGGAGCTGAAGTCCCCCAGCTCGTAACACTAACTTTTCACAACAAGACAATAGTGACTAAGACAGATACAAATAGTTAATGAAGAATTTAAATTATCCTTGCTATCCATAAAATATGATTCCATGTGTAAGAGATATTAAACACTCCACTAGAAAGCTTTAAGCACTGATCGACACTTTCAGCAAAGTGTCAAGTTATAAAATCTGCCTATAAAAAATTATCATCTACAATCCAATGCCAAACATGCAGAGATAAATCAGGGATACTTTCCCATTCCGAGGAACTTAGCAATCATAAAGACACTTGGAATAGTGGTTCTCAGCCTCGGGGCCCTGACTTCCCTGGGGTTAAATAACCCTTCCACATGAGGCTCATATCAGATATCCTGCAAATAAGGTATTTACATTATGATCACAACAGTAGCACAGTTATGGTTATGAAGTAGCAATGAAAATAATTTTATGGTTGGGGTCATCACAACTGAAGAAACAGTGTTAGGAAGGTTGACAACCAAGGCCTTAGAGTAATTGCAACCAAGGAGGTAAATTAAAATCTTTAAAACTATTACGAAAAAAATCAAGGAAGATGGAAAAACTTCCTGTGTTCTTTGATTAAAAGAATTAATACTATAAAAATATCACTGCCCCCTGGTCTCCATGTGTGTAATGGAACATACCCAACCCCATAAACCCAGGAAACATCAATGAAGTTAAAATTTTTTAAATAAATAAAATATGAGCCGGGCGGTGGTGGCGCACGCCTTTAATCCCAGCACTCGGGAGGCAGAGGCAGGCGGATCTCTGTGAGTTCGAGACCAGCCTGGTCTACAGAGCTAGTTCCAGGACAGGCTCCAAAACCACAGAGAAACCCTGTCTTGAAAAAGCAAAAAAAAAAAAAAATAATAAATAAATAAATAAAAAATAAAGATAAATAAATAAATAAAATATGAATTGTAGGGGAAATATAACTTGCATTTTCTTCTGTATAATAAGTATAATTTATAAAAAAGTTTAATTATCCATAATTTAAATTTAATGATATGAGACAACAATGATCTTCATAGTATGTAACTAGAAAACTTGTCAAAATTCTAATTTCAAAGTGAATCACAAAACTTACTAAAGAAGGCTACACTACCCAGAAGAAGCAATAAATTCTTGAAATGTACTAAACTAAATGCCACCATTTTGCAGTTCTTCAGGGGAAGGGCCACATCACATTCAATGGTTTCTCTTCTTCACTTTCAGCTTCATCTAGTTTTTCTTAAGCGAACTCATAGCATGAAAGACATGCCAACCAGAACTCCTGAATTTGTATTGAAGAGTAGTTTTGAACCCTTCTAAAATGCTATGTCTCATGAAGTATTAAACTTAGTTTTTAATGCTTCCTTAGAAATCAAGCAATTCTGGTAATCACAGAAGCACTAATGTGCAAGTCTCTATTTTGGAAAATATAAAGACAAAAATATTGAAAATTTATAGGCTGATTTATACCTATCACTCTAGTCTCATTGGTAATTTGGGTATATAACATGATTTTTTGAGACTTTTCATTTACACATTTAGAATATAATATGAGAAAATTAGAAAGCTTAAAAAACGTCTTCAATCTTTGTTGTATGAAATAATTTCATAATGTAAAGTACATTTACTTGATCTTATACAACCTTACCTATTGTAGAAAGTCCAGGGCATGAGAATGTGTTCCATCAGGTTTGTTTACCCCGTTTACATCTCTTTTGCTGAGTCTTGTAGTTTCTTTTTTTTTCTTTTTTTCCCTTTTTCTCTTTTCGGTACTTGGTAAGCTATGTAAGCACAGTGCCGCTGAGTTACACCGAGACCTTTGCTTTTAGAGATAGAACCTTACCATTGTAACTCACTGTGACCTGGAATAGTCTGTGCAATATGAGATGGACTTGAGCTCAAAACTCTCCTACCTGTAACTCAGGGATGCTATGGTTAATGTCAGTGACCACTGTGCTCTTCTTATATTCTTTAAAATATTTGAATGATTCATTTTTATAGATGTTACACAGATACAACCTGGTCCAACCACTATGACATTTTCCTGTACTAGTTTAGTACCTGCTAACTGACCTCGGCATATCCAGTGAAACCATTCTTTCACCTTATAACTCATCAGGCCAACCTAGAGTGATATTAAATATATAGATCACATGATTCTTCTGCCCTTCTTTAGTTTGCCCTTCTTGATTTTTCACTAGTTTTTGTTCCAGACGTTAGTTTAGCTCTTTTTCTACCTTGACGAGGGCTGAGTTAAGCACTCAGTTACCATCTGTCCCATTGACTTCTGTGATTATTTTCCTGCCTTCAAAACATCTAAAGCTTTTCTATCTGCTCAGACTTTGATTTTCTTATTATCTTCCATCAATTCACATCCGTAAGGTTTGAGGAATCACAGATACTCTCTTGTTTAAATTTCCGTATAAATTATTTTGCTGACATGGTAATTATCTCATTTTTATGTCCTGTTTGCTGTCTTTCTTTTCCACTGTCCTGAATCTTTGTAGTGCAAATCCATGAACTAAACACATACTTGCTGTCTTATGGTTTCTGTTGCTGTGAAGAGACACCATGACCACAGCAACTCTTTTTTTTTTTGTCTCTAAGAAAATGAAAGTTTTTGTTTATTATAATATAAAGCATATTACAGGTATAGCATACAGGTCAGGCAATTGTACAAAGATCAAATCAAACTATAAAGTATATGTTAAACAAACACAAATTATAGACCCAATTTTCTACATTGAATTGTGGCCAGACTTCAAGGCCATAGTTTGCATGTGCCACACAGGAGGTGGTCACCTTTTCTAACAGAAGGTCAGGATATGCTAATGTTGTTCTTGGGTGTTGAAGGAGTCCAACAATGCCCACAATCACACAACAACTCTTATAAAGGAAAACATTTAATTTGGTTTGGTTTCAGAGTTCAGAGGTTTAGTTCATTGTCATCATGACAGGAAGCATGATGGCATGCAGACAGACATGGTTCTGGAAAGGCAGCTAAGAGTTCTACATCTGGATCCATTAGGGAGAGACAGTGAGCTTCACTGGAGAGACACTAGGCCAGACTTAAGCTTCTGAAGCCTCAAAACCCAGCTCCTCCACAAGACCAGACCTACTTCAACGAGGCCACACCTCCTAATAGGGGCCCTCCCCATGAGCCTATGAAGGCCATTTTGTTTCAACCACCACACTGGCTGACATAAAGTCTAAACAGATGTTGCTAAGAACACACACAATCCTAGTTCTTCACTTTTATCAAATAAAATGATTGGAATTCATCATCTGAGAGGTTCTTCTCAGTTCTTCTGCTACTTGAGTTTCTGATAAAATTCATTATTGATCATATACATCCTTACACAATACAGCATACAAAACATGGACCAAACTGTTCTGGTTGTAAAGTCAAATATTCAAGTAAATTAAACTGGAACTTATTTGATAGAGAACTTATTATTATTATATTATATTATATTATTATAGTGAAAATAAAATCACTATGCAGAAAATAAGAAGGACAAACAGTGAGTTGGTATCTTTGTGTTTTAGTTCCATAATTACCTGTTTATAATAAATAAATGTTTTATCAATGTTCATAAATAATATTTAAGTACATGACTTAGAAATTACACACACACACATATATGTGTGTGTGTGTGTGTGTGTGTGTGTATTGCAGACAATTAGAAATTTGGTATAAACAGAATATCAAAAACCTTGTTAAATTATACTTAATTAAAAATAAAACCACGAATTTTCTATTTAAGAAACTACGTCTGAAATTAGTTTTAACTGATGAATGGCATTTAGAATTTAAAATTGAAAGCGCTTATTGGAAAAAACTAAGTTCAGTCTTGTGGTTCACATTAACCCCTGCCCACCTCCACCTCCATCTTACTATCAGAACTATCAGGTTCCTCCCTCATCTTTCCTCCTCTCTAAGCCTAGTTGACAGTATGTCTTCACATATTTAGTCATTTGTGATTGTTCCCTAGTCCTGGATAGTGACTGGCTCATTCATGAAATCTTGACACAATTCTCACAAATGAAATATGAGAGAAAATCTATTGCATGTCTTCTGTTAATGTTCTTTTGCTTATAGATGGAAATCCAAACTAGATATGCTCCCTGATCCTCAAATGCCTCTTTAATTTTCGGAGTACATAAAATTTGTGAAAAAAAATGGCAGCCATTTAAAGTAATAATGAAATTAGCTAAATGGGAAAGCTTGCACTCCAAGGATGACATGAGAAATGAAGAGTCCAGTTTCTTTGGGAAACAAAATATTTATTATGGATGTGAAATTAGATTTCTAAGGTTTTCTTATGATGAGGGTAAAAATTCTCTTTAAATATCATATTACATGCAATGATGCAATGTATTATAAGTCATACCCCTGTGTATGTTGGAATTAAAGAGAGGAAGACATCTTAAGTGTAAAGAAGAAATGAAAACAGAAGGGTGACTGAGGTGAAGGAGGAGAAACAGCCAGAAGTGAGCAGAGGACAAGCAGAAAGCACAGTGGACAGAGTGAATTAGAACAAAGTAAAACAATGCATGGATGATAATGTCATCAATTTGTCTATTACTGTGTGGGCTTTCTGAGAAAATCATTAAAAGGTCAAATTCAGAACACTTGCTATGGTGTGTATATTTAGTCTTCTATGAAAGCAAGCATTCTATTAATTGGAAATTGTTTGAAACTTTTGTTTCCATCCCATAAGCAAAAAGAACTTGCAGTGAGTCTGTGATCTATACCCCATTATTCTGCTCCATTTATTTCCACAAATGCATATCAGGCAGCTGTGGAGGAAACAGAGGAAAATGAAGAGTATCCTCCCATATGAGAATAATAATGCATCTTTTATGAGATTAAAACTTCTCTAGTATTTATACATCCACATACCTAAGTGGCAAAAACAAAAACAAAACAACTTAAATAATATGATCTAATTTAGTGTGATATATCAAAACCATTAGTCAATATATACTCAGAATAAAAGTTACTGTAATTTCAAAAAGCTTTATCTTCACAGTGTCTTCAATATATTTTCAGTGCTTCTCAGCTTTGATAGCTACTCATAACATTAACAGCCATTATTGTTACTGAGAGAGAATGATTCCAGAATCATGCTTGAGTATTCCTGGACTCTGGATGCTGACTACACATTGAATAATATTATTGCCAGCATTGTTTCTACTTGCACAGATGTGCAGCCGGAAGTACTGTGGCAGAAAATGGAACATCTGGAGGCAAAGAATAATACAAATGAACACATGGGGAAAGCCATCACTGGGAAGCAAGATCCTACTTCAAACTCCATTTTTCCTCCCAATCATTAAAAGACTACTCTTAGATCAGAGTTAAGGAAAACCTGAGCATTGGTAGTAACTCTTCTGCTGGGGAGCTGCGGTGCATGTGCTCCACAGGAGAATAACTTGAATAAAATCACGATGAGAGCCAGTAACTGGAGCAGTCCTGTCTGTTGTAATAGGAGCGGCCAGGCTGTGTTCCCTGCACCTGGCCGCCCGCATGGCTTAGCTTAAGCCATGAAATAACTACACAGAAACTGTATTTATTTAAACACTGCCTGGCCCATCAGTTCCAGCTTCTTATTGGCTAGCTCTTGCACCTGGACTAGCCCATTTCTGATAATCTGTGTAGCACCCCATGGTGTGCTTACCGGGGAGATTCTAGCCTGTGTCTCTCTGGAGTGGGAACAACATGGCGACTCCTAACTCAGCTTCCTTCTCCCAAAATCCTGTTCTGTTTACTCCACCCACATAAGGGTTGGCCTATCAATGAGCTCAGGCAGTTTCTTTATTTTAACCAATGAAGTCAACAGATTGATATATGACACTCGACGAACATTTGGCTTTTAGGACCCCCCCCCCTCAGCTGCCGGCCGCAAGTTCGGCTTGGCGGGAACGAGCCCTCGCTTCCTCTGCCCGGGCTTGCGCCTTGCGGCCGATCTCTGAGGCCGGACAGGTGGTGGTGGCATACACTCGGGAGGCAGAGAAAGGCAGATCTCTGTGAGTTCGAGGCCAGCCAGGCGGTGGTGGTGCACGCCTTTAATCCCAGCCCTCGGGAAGCAGAGACAGGCGGATTTTGGATTTCGGTGAGTTCGAGGCCAGCTGGATAATAGGTAATATGGCAGTTTTTGTTTTCAACATGACTTTCACTGTTTGGGCTACCAATACAATGGGTCTAATCATGCAAAATTTATATGACTATGAGGATAACTTAATTTACTGGTTACAAGGTTTTAGTATTCTTTTGAATATTCTATCATTTAGAAAGATTATGGTACTCTCAAGAACTCATGCAGGTCAGGAGATTCAGGAGATTCAGGATTCAAAAGAGGCAATAATAAACAAAATAATAAAAAGACTTGAAATGCTTGAAAAAATGATTGGAACTGGTGAACAGAATAATAAGGCACAAGGACAGGATACAAAGCCAACACCAGCTATTAGAACTGGCTTACCCAGGGTTTTAGCGGCATACCCTATACTTAATTCTGACAAAGCGTCAACTTCTAAAGGCTCAAAGGGAGTCAGAGAAGCTAGATGGATGCCAATAGCAATGAATGATCTGAAAGAAATTAAACAGGCTATTGTTAATTTTGGCATGCAAAATGCATATGTACAGGAAATGATAAGGACTTGGGCTTCTAATGCTAGAGCTACCCCCTATGATTTCCATCAGTTAGTGTCTGCAGTTTTAGATAAGGGACCTTCCTTGATGTTTGGAATTTATTTCAGAGAAGAATCCAAACATATGGAACAGCAAGGAAGAGCAAAAGGTGGCGAGGTTTCCCAAGATCAAATTCTTGGTGCAGGAGAATATGCTGATCCACAGGTCCAAGCTCTTTATGACGATGAAGTACTGCATCTATGTCACCAAGCAGCTTTAAATGCTTGGAATAGGATACAAGATCCAGCAAAAAGGGTTGAATCATATACCAGAATTAGGCAGGGACAGAGAGAACCCTTTATTGACTTTTTGCAAAGATTAATTAAGGCTCTGGACGTAGGGGTAACAGACCCGGATTCTAGACGAATACTTCTTGAATCTCTAGCGTTTGAGAATGCAAACATAGAATGCAAAAAGATAATTGGGCCTTTAAAGTCTAGATAAGCACCTATGGATGAATGGATTCAGCATACGATGAATGTTGAGACATTTAGCTATAATGATGAATCTTGGTTAGGAGAGGCGATTTCCACAGCAATGAGGAGACATCAAACTGCCAGGTGTTTTAATTGTGGTAAATTAGGACATCTGAAAAGGGATTGCAGGCACAGAATTTCTAGAAATAATATCTCCTCTGGGAATGACAAAAATAGGGGACCTAGGCCTTCAGGTATATGTAGGAGATGCGGTAAAGGCCGTCATTGGTCCAACGAATGCAGGTCAACAACAGACAAACAAGGCAACCCGATACCATCGGGAAACTCCTTGAGGGGCCTCTCGCAGGCCCCCAAGCCAACAGTGGCCCAGTCATTCCCAGTCACAGTGGAGAACGTGCCTCACCAAGAAATCTAAAAGCTCCAATTTCTGCTGTAAAAAGTAATACTAGTCTAAATGGTGAATTACGTGTGGAGGATGAGTCAAAAAACCCAGTAGGACAGAGTAAACGTATATTTTGGCAGACTTCTATTAACGATAAAAGACCAAAGCTAAAAGTCTGTATAAATGGCACTTTTATTGAAGGCTTATTAGACAAAGGTGGTAAGAAAAACATATAGAATGGGGGCAGGGTTCTGTTCTTATCTCCACAGGAAAACACTCACCTTTGAAAAATTCAAGGGACCCTGGATATTTGGATACTGACAGATGGAAAAATACCTGCCCAATAGGAAATATCAAGAAAAGTGAATGGGTAAGTAACACGTACTAAACCATATTTCTAAATTTATAAAGCTGGTTTTGAAGTTGGACTCTGGCTCAGTCCTGCTCCAATTCCAAGCCTGTTAGTAAGAGAAAAACCCAGAGTTTCTGGAGGTTCTGTCTCATGTCAAGAGCTGTGATATGGGACAGAAAGAAATATGAGTTTAGAAAACATCTTTGCTTTTCTTCATATCTATCATACCTTTCATTGAAAATATGTATATATATATATGCCTATATATGTCTATATGATTAATGTTTAAGTTTTTTACAATAAACAATGAGTCTTTTCTGAAGTGACATTTGAAGTTTCCAGGAAGAAGATGGGGCCCCACAACAACAACTCTACCTGGTTGATATGACGTCATGATACTGATAGCGCTACTACAAGACCTGTTTTGGGTACCAGCTGCACAAGAAGATCCCAACTTGGTTAGCTGAAATGGTGCACATCTTGTACAACATTCTGGCCAGACCTCCACAAAATACTCAGAGACTATTTGCAATTTTAAAAGACATTGATCTTGAAATTTAACCATCATTTTACTTCCACAGGATCCCCCAGAAAGAACATCGCCCCCATGACAGCTGGAAGTAATTCTAGAGGACGACGTCCCCTCTCCCAGTAAAGGTTGCCCCTGGGTTTAGGGGTTTAGGGACATCATTTAGGGGTTGGGAGGTTGGGGGAGGAATTTTATAAGCTCAGGGATCATTTTGAAAAAAAAAAAAGAGGGTGATGGGATAATAGATTTGTAATTGTGAGTTATAATTTTTAGACAAATATATTGGTATTGATACTTGTATATTGATACAAAGTTAAATTATATTGACTATTGTATGCATGCATGTTTCTACCCCTGTTTAAAATATTTTTTTATGTATTGACATATATTGTATCAATATTTACCATATTGCAATGTATATTTGTACATTGTTTATATTTGGAGGTCATTATCCTCATTTGTTACACAGATGTTTATTGATGTTTATTGTCTTAGTCTTTAAGTTAGATAGATATTGAGAATTATATAGATTAATAGTCATCTAAGTTTGCCATTTATAATTAGACTAATTAGGTTATTTAGATATATAGAGATTATATTCAGTATAGATAGATGATCTTCAACCTCCTCAAAGAGCTGTAGAAAATGGCCTTTAATCTAACTCAGAATTTTGTGGTAGTGAGACACAATTGCTCCTGGCAACACCGCTCTATTCCCGAGAGAATGTTGAGCACCAAAGACACTCCACCTGGAGCCTTTCTTTTTGACAGAACTGGCCTTGGGGCAAAGAAATGCCCATACCTCAACCACTGACAGAGATACAGAGTGTGCATCAATGGATAAAACAGGACTGTCATATCCTGCCAAGACAGTTTGAAAAGTTGCTTGCCTTTGAAAATGGTATGTCAGTGATGTTAGGCCTTAGCCAAAGTTGGTTGCTTCAATGCTGCAAATGTGACTTTGGGTGATTGCCCAGGTAGCTAGTTGTCCCTGTGATTTGTTGCAGGTTTTGGAAGTTGTTTTACTGAACTTCCTAATTACCCAGGTAACATTATTTCCCTTCTCAGATCTTTGATGGGGTTGAAGACTATATAACTATAGTTACTTTTCTCTCATGACTTGGCCAAGTTATTTATTATACAAGTCCTAAGCTAGTTAGAATAGGATATTTGTACTTATTGTATATAATTTCATAGTAGGTTTAGAACTCTCTTACTTAAACAAAAGGGGGAGGTGTTGCAGGAGGTCTTTCCGCCCCTCCAACCAATAGCTGCTGAGATACCAGCCCACTGGGGCGTGGTTTCTCTCCATTCATAAAGCCTCTATTTCCTACATATTAACTCTAAATAAAATAAACTGCCTTAGATTTCACACACATTGAAAGTTGTTGTCTGTCTTTCCCAAATCCTGAAACCTGTGGCTTTTGCCTCACCTATATTCTCTCCATATTTTATATTCTTGCTCTGGAAATAGACTAGTTGGTTTATGATTTTCTTTCAATTTGAGTTAAACAGATTTCTTACTCTAGAAAAAGAAAAGAAATTTCAAGAGGCAGATTGGCTGCTTGATGGAATTTGCTTATTGAACTAGGAAATACGTTCTGAGTGTTGTTCTTGACACTGTGGTATTTTGGGCTATCACATTATTTTATAATGCCTATCTTGTTTTCATTATTAGAATTAGATCCAGTGTCAAAAACTCTCAACTCTTTATTCCGTTTATAATCATTTATGTTTTCATAGGTATAGGGAATATACAAAAGTGTCCTATGAACTTCATTTAAAGACAGACTTTCACCTCAATCTGTTCCTGCTGCTCCATTCATAACCTAGTTAATGTAGAGAAGACATTTTATTTCACTTATTGCTCTAAGGACTGTGAAAGTTTAAGGAATGAAGCTGTGGTACGGAACTTTCTTCAGTGTCATGCGTTGATAAGATGGAAGAGAAACAAGCTAGTGTATGTGAAAGAGAGTAATTATGAGGAATCATTTGCTTCATAACAAGCCATGTTAACAAACCCACTAATACAAAATGACATTAATGCTCTGTTTCTATGACTCAGACACTGCACTTGGGGGCTTTGGGATGAGCTCACACATGACTGCGGATGCACACTTAACCCTGAGAGAAGCCTAATTATCCTTAATGTATCATCGAAGGAAAATTACACTGTGACAAAGTGTGTTAAGCATCCTAACCAAGGCTCTCAGGAATAGTGTCACGAGCCTAATCTTGGTCTGGAGGAGAACAGAGAGAAGACTATTGTCCTCTCCTAGTATCCTATATTCTTCTTCTACCTCTCAGTAGACTTAAGCAAAACATGATTTGCTTTTGTATGTTATATCAATCTGAAAGTGAATGCTACAGCACTGAAATGTTTCAAACATAAAGTCAGAGAAACACTGAAGCTCTTGCAATGAGAGATGGGGTCACTAAGGTGAGGTTTAGATACTAAGAAGTTCCCTGTACTATGACACAGGAAAGACGTACACTTCAGTGAAATCCTATTGTTTGCATTATCTTGAAAAGGATGGAGTAATCAACATAAGTCAAGGTTTTCATTAGATAAGAAGAATTGGGAGAAGAAGAAAATTATTTCCATTATCAATCCGGGGCATATAAGTGACAGAAGATGAATATATCCTTTCTTTACGCAAGATTTCAATACCCTATGAGAAAATCACATGATCACACACACAGCATGCACCTACTATAGAGGGAACTCAGATGAATTGGGTCTTGTTTCTATTCTAGTGCAATGCTTGAGTCTCAGTTATTAAACACAGCTGGGACAGATGAATCAGCCTAGCTGATTTCCCTCCAACAATTTCTCCAGAAACTTCTCCAAAACTCAAACCAAATTTGGTTGCTTAAAGCATGGAAAATAAAATGGCAGAAAGTGATACGTGTCTAGTAGAGCAGTACAAAGTTAACTTTGACCTAGAAATCTGTTTTCCACTTTCCAGGCAGCTGTACTTTGTGACTCAGCTGGATCTGTATTCTTTTATGAAAAACAGCATGTGTATATATGCATGCATTTGGGCACATTAAAGAGCCATAAAAGATGCCATAAACCTTTAAAACTGAAATGTACACAAGGGAGATGGAATAAAAGCTGATTGTGAACATGCAGGTTTCATTTCTTTCATTACATCCTGGTCATAGTACCTGACCTTGCAAACACTGAACTCTGGGCACCCTGCAGATCACAGTTCTATGTGTCAGTCTCTAGACAGACAAGTTTCGACATCTAAAATAACTGCTTCCTTTTAGAGTACATTCTACTCAAAATACAGAGGCTATCCAAGTGATGAGGCAATCAAGGCCACAAGAGGTGGCAATCAAGTTCACCAGAGGTGAGGCATGAGGTTATTTTATTATCCCCTGAGAGAAAGGGGAATGTTGTAGTCACAAATGTATAGAATCATAACAGGACAGATGAGCAGACATTTTCAAAGACGAGCAATTGTCCCACACCTCTTAAATGAACTATCAGAGTCTCTGAGTGAAAATTAACCTTGCCCATCACATTAAACCTTACTATACTTATAATACTGCTAAAATACTAAATACAGATTCCCAGGTGAGATGCCAAGTGGTTTTATTCAATAGAGAATATCAAAAAATTTCAGAATCTTCAGGAATTATTAAATTTTATGTTTCTAGATTAACCACGAATGTCCAAACATAAAACATATGTTTGCCAAATTCTGAAATCTGTTATTCATATTCACAGGGTGTATAAGTAACATGGTATCACTTATATCCCACCTTGTTCCAAGATGATTCTTCTTCTTCTCATATATTTTTATTTTAAGCTTTATTTTAAAAAGTAACAAATAAAAATAAATCACAACCTCAAATTAACTAGGTCCAAAGACTATGTAGAACAATAAACTTCTGTACAGTTTAAGTGGTGATTTGAAACAGCTATGCTGTCCCACATTGGATTTTATACTTTCACTAGCAGATATTTTATGTACTTATCAACCACCCAAAATGAAAAATCTAGGACAGAGTTAGAACTAGGAAAAGAATTAGCTTCATGTCCTCTTTCATAACTCTTATAGTTATCTGTCTGAAGTCCTCCCTTGTCCGTTTAGCGTGATTTGGCATTTCCACTGTGTCTGTTTTTACAGGACAGTGTTTGTCTGCATCTGCCAATCTCACTGCCTTCTGCTACAGTCAATGTCAGGAAGGTCAAGTCTAATCCCCCAGGCTTATCTGAACCCTGGAAGTGCAGGTGGACTCAAGTATGGGCAGTGTGATATACACACAAATGCTCTGTGGAATCTAGAGAAGATTGAAATTACTATCATGCCTGTTTCTTCTCTTTCATTTCTTCATCACACTGCAGGAAAACAAACAGAATTGCTGTAAGCACACTGAAATATTTCACCATCAGACAGAGGAACAGAGAAAAGCCTCGAACTCAGCCCTGTGAGTCCCAATACTTCCATTTCATGGTGATAAAATTATTTGTCAGAGTATTGATACTACACTTACACAAAATAAACATATGTTTTAATAGCATAAAAGATGGATTCTTAGTAAAAATAACTAATGAAAGTTATCTACACTGTAAATTTTTGATATCAAAGAAAAAATTAGAAAATAAAATTAGAAATTAGGAAGATAGTCCATGCTTAGGGGTCATCTGAATTAATATTGTGCAATGCCTGTCAAAATTCCAATTACTCTTTACATGGTTAGTAAAAAGCCTAAAATTCATGTAGAAGTACAGAAGACTCTAAGTAGCCAAATTGATTCTGAGCAAAATGAACAACACTGGACATATCACCATATCTGATTTCAAGATCTACATCAGAGTCAGAGCCATAATAACAGTATGGTGCTCATACAAAAAAAAAATAGGTGCATAGATCAATGGAGTGAAAGATAACAGCCAGAATTAAATTGAACAGATATAACCACCTGATATTTGTCAATATAGAAAAGTTTACTTTTGGGGGAAAGACAACTTCTTCAACAAATGGTGTTGGGAGAATACGCGGGATGTGCACAGACACCAGGAAGCTACGTTCTAATCTCTTATTATAAAAATCAGCATAAAATAGATCAAAGGCCTTAACCTAAGACTGAAAATTGTGACACTGTTAGAGAAAATAGCTGAAGATACAGGCATGGTCAGAAACCTTCTGGGAGGGGTACCAAGAATATAATCACTAATTCCAGGAAAAGACAAATTTAATTCCATGACATTAGAAAGATTTCACACAGCAAAGGAAACAATTGAATGAAGAAACACACTACACAGTGGGAGAAATCTTTTTTAGTTATAAATATGACAGAAAACTAATGTTCAGAGTATTTAATGAACTCAAAAAACTAAACATCAAAAGAACTAAAAACCTAATATATAAAGAGCTAAGAAAAGGCACGAACACTTGCCAAGATATAAATAATGGTAAAAAAGAAAAAAAAAGAGTTCAACAATCTTAACTATAAAGAAAATTCAAACTTAAACTATCTCAGGATACCAAATCTTACTCTTTGTCAGAGCACAGTCCAAGAATGGAATTTTATGAGTCTTCCAAATCCTTGTGAGAAAACTCTAAGACAAACAAGATAAAGTCTTATGACCTCAGTTTCTTCAAAGTACAGAATTGTTGTTGTAATGTGTTTTTATGATCCTCCCATATATAGCAGATAGGAGTGAGATTCCTTTAGCTGTTGTGGAAAAACATGATTTTGTTAACAGTTGGCTTATCTTTGCGATTGAACACTTTTCTCCTGTGATTCTTCTTAGCCTGGAGAACACTATGGAAGACAGCACAGATGTTTGTAAAAACCAAAAAACAGAACCACTGTATGAGCCATCTTTAGCACATCTCTGTGTAGACATGCAGAAATTCTGAGTTGTAATACCATGAACACAACAACTCATTCAAATTTATTATAACAATCTTCACTCTAGTGAAATTATGGAGCCATTCTTGGTGATTACCAACAGATGACTGGAAAAAGGAAAGCATGGCATATCAACATTGTCCCAGTCTGTTTTCTTGTGCTGTTATAAAACATTGACCAAAATCAATCTGGGTAAGAAAAAGGTTTAATTGGCTCACAGGTTACAGTATATTACTGAGAGAAGCCAAGAGAAGAACTCAAGTAGAAACCATGAAGGAATACTGCTCACTGGCACGCTGATAGGTTTTATTAGCTATCTTTTTATTCAGCCCAGTCCCATGTTCCCAAAGATGACCCTGCCAAGGCAGGCTGGGCTCCTCACAGCAATCAGCAATCAAGGCAGTCACATCTATAGGCCTGTCTTGAGGAAGTAATTCTTTCACTGAAAATCCCCTTCCCACTTATGTCTAGGTTGTGTTGAGTTCATAAAAATGATTATAGTAAATATAAAAGAGTTTTATCAACAATAAAAAACAATAAAGCCATGGAGAAAAATATATGGAAATACAGATTATCACACTAAGTGAATTAAGCCAGACTCAGAAAAATTACATGTTTCTCTCATTTGTGTATTCTAGATTTTTTATTATAAATTAACATTTTTCATTATCAGTTTTCATATACATAAGTAATGCATCATGATTATTCACACCCCTCTCATCTTATCATCTTAGTCCCAACTCTGTCAACTCTATTGTCCCATTTGTTGAAAGAGGAGCGGCCGGCTGTGTTCCCCAGCACCCGGCCACCCGCATGGCCCAGCTTAAGCCCTGAAATAATTACACGGAAACTGTATACCTTTAAATCACTGCCTGGCCCATTATTGGCTGGCTCTTACATATCGACCTAACCCATTTCTGATAATCTGTGTAGCACCCCAAGGTGTGCTTACTGGGGAGATTCTAGCCTGTGTCTGTCTGTAATGCGGGCATCATGGCGACTCCTTCCGACTCAGCTCCTCTTTCCCAGAATCCTCTTCTGTTTACTCCACCCACCTAAGGGTTGGCCTATCAATGGGCTCAGGCAGTTTCTTTATTTTAACCAATGAAATCAACAGATTGATATATGACACTCTCACATCACCCTTTCCCATGTCCTTTAGTTTTGCAACCCATTGAGCTTATCCAATGTCTTTAGCACCATGGGTGTGGCGTTATCTAATAGAGACTGGCAGACCAGCAGTTAAACATAGAGGAGACAGGATCCATGATTCCTTTTCTGTAGGTACATGGCTATTGGCAGACTAGTCTTGTGAAGGCCTGTTACAGATAATTGTATCTCCTTTTTGTACATAATTGTAAAGGCTGTGCCACTCTCAAAGACAGTCTTTCACTGCGTTCGTTTCTTTCTACCCAAAGACACAACAGTCTTTCTGTCTTTCTTCTATGTTCTTTCCTCAGCCTTAGAGGGAATGATATAAATATCCTGCTTAGGTTTGAGAATTCAAATGTTTTAATTGCAATCATATTAAGTAGCTAAACAGCTCTTAATATTATGAATATATTTTCTGTACCTTTGAGTTGGGCTTCACTGTACATCCAATGTCCTGTATTTTCTGTTAAGTTTGTTAGATTTAACATTTTCTTTAACTAATGAATCTACTTCCTTTCTGGGTTGTCCTGCCAGAGCAAACTCTGACCCTTTCAGGCAGGCAGTCTGACTGAGTGTGGTCTGTGAGCAGAATGCTGCAGCTTGCTTGCTGGCAGGGACCTTGAACTGCCTTAGAATTGTGGCAATAAACATAGCTACAGCCAGTACCTCTGCCATAAGGATGGAATCTCAGAAAGCTAAGAAATGGGCTGCATCCAGCTACCAAAACCACTGCTTTAATCTTAACCATATAACGTAGCAACTCATGTGGTCAGAAAAAGAAAGATATACAGTAAAGAGAGAGTCAAAGATGAAGAAAACCTCTAAATAGTTTACTGTGTATCTAAAATATATGCAGGCTTGGGAGAAAAAAAAGCATAAAGTCCTTAAAAATAAAAGAGAGCAGTTGTGTGTGGTGGCACACACCTTTAATCCCAACACGTGGGAGGCAGAGGCAGACAGAGCTCTGTGGTTTAAGGTGTGGTGGCACACACCTTTAATTCCAATACTTGGGAGGCAGAGGCAGGTAGATCTCTGTGAGTTCAAGGACAGCTTGGTCCACAGAGTGAGTTCCAGGACAAAGATACACAGAGGAACCCTGTCTCAAAAAGCCAAAATTTAAAAATAAAAATAAAAGAAATAGAGGTTAAAATAAAGCCATGTAAAGAAGAAAAATACACAGAGAGCTTGGATACTGTATGTTATTATATTCTCTTTGAATTTTTTGAATGCTGAGGAAGGAGCAACAGCTGCTAAAAGGTATTTGTTTATAAATGCTGCTGAATACAAGATAGATATTTTGAAATTATCTTGACTTCAAAATTGAAGTCAAAAGGTATCTTACTTTGGAGAAGAGGTTTTGCTTTTGTTTCCACAGGAAATGAGAGGTGGTAGACTCATTCTGTGTTAAGAAAAATCAGGTTTGATCAAGGAAGAGCACCTGAGAAATCTCTGGTAGGAACAGATGGCCCAGATGGTCAGAGTTCTACATCCAGAACAGTTCAAGACTGCTGTCTGAGATGATTAAGACTTACAGAATACTCCAGTCAGGACTTAATCATAATTCTAAATTTTCTTAAGTCCCCATAAGATTATCAGCGCCCCCAACCAGCAGGAAGTAGCCTGGAATACTATGCCCTCATTCCCAATAAATGGACTATGGATATTTTCCTTTGTTTAGAATGTTGGTTACAAGTTGTTATGACTAATGGTCAGGAGAAAAGCTAAACAAAGGTATTAGATTCAGATTTCTTGTTTTTATTTTTAAAAAGGGGGAGGTGGTATGGGACAATAGTCTGTGATCTGTCAATTATACTTTAAATAAACATGATTGGCCAGTAGCCAGACAGGAAGGATAGATGGGAAAACCAGGCAGGAAGTAGAGGCAGGTCAATGAGGACAGGAGAATTTTGGGAAGAAGGAAGCCCTAGTCTGCAGTCGTGACCCAGCCACAGAAGAAGCAAGATATGACTGCCTCATTGGAAAAGGTACCAATAGGCTAATATAAGTTATAAGAGTTAATAAGAAGCCTGAGCTAATGGGCCAATCACTTTATAACTTATGTAGACCTCTGTGTGATTTCTTTTGGACTTAACAATTACAGAAAGCAGGTAGGACAGAAACCTCAGACAACAATATAGACATTATTAAACCAGAGATGCCAGCCCAGACTAATATACCCAGCAAAACTTTCAAGCAGCATCTTAAGGATACAAGATATTTTATGACAGAACCAAATTTTATCAATACCTAGCCACAAATATAAACCTACACAAAGTACTAGAAGGAAAACTCTAACCCAATGAAGTCAGCTACTTTTAGAAAAACACATGCAATAGATAATCTCATAGCAACAAATCCCATAGAAGGGAAAAGAACACACAAGAACATCACCAACAACAAAAACTAAAATAACAGTAACTAGCAATCACTGATCATTAATATCCCTTAATATAAATGGACTCAACTCACCTATAAAAAGATTCAAGCTAACAGATTGAATACAAAAAGAGAATTCAGCCTTCTGCTGCATAAAAGAAATACATCTCAAAGACAGACATCACCTCAGAGTAAAGAGTTGGGAAAAAGTTTTTCCAATCAAATGGACCTAAGAAAAAAGCTGGTGTAACTATTCTGATATATAACAAAATAAACTTCAAACTAAAATCAATCAAAAGTTATAATGAAGGATGATGGAGGAAGGTCATTGGCTAATAAAGAAACTGCCTTGGCCCATTTGATAGGCCAGCCTTTAGGTGGGTGGAGTAAACAGAACAGAATGCTAGGAGGGAGAGGAAGTGAGGTAAGAAGCCTCAGACATACGCCTTAGCTCTGTTCTCTGGGGCAGACGTGATGAAGCTCTGACCCAGGATGGACTTAAGCTAGAATCTTGCCGGTAAGTGCACCTCGGTGCTATACACATTAATAGAAATGGGTAATCAAGATCTAAGAATTAGCCAGTACGAAGTTAGAGCTAATGGGCCAGGCAGTGTTTAAATGAATACAATTTGTGTGTTGTTATTTCAGGTAAAGCTAGCCAGTGGCTGGGAGCTGGGTGGCAAGAATGCAACCCACAGCTCCTTCAACAGAAGGACATTTTTTATTAGTCACCAAAAAAAATTTATCAATAGGGTATTTCAAAGCAAACCTCAACACACACACACACACACACACACACACACACACACACACACAAATGGAATAACCCCATGTATCTTATCTGGTTACCATGTGTTGTAATACACCCAGCCACCCGCATGGCTAACTTTACCCCGAAATAATTACACGGAAACTGTATTCTTTTAAACACTGCCTGGCCCATCAGTTCCAGCCTCTTATTGGCTAGCTCTTACATATTGACCTAACCCATTTCTAATATCCCTGTAACACCACAAGGTGTCTTACCTGGGAAGATCTTAACCTGCGTCTGTGTCCGGTAGGAGAATCATGGCGACTCCTTCTCCGCTTCTTTCTCCCAGCATCCTGTTCTGTTTACTCCACCCTCCTATGGGTTGGCCTATTAAATGGGCCTAGGCAGTTTCTGTATTAATTAACCAATGAAAACAACAGATTAGAAAGAAATCACTCCCACATCAATCATGGCTTAAAGTTAGAATTCAAGAGCAACATTAATTTCAGAAAGCCCGTAAACACATGGAAATTAAATAATGCTTACCTGAATTATCTATAGGTAAGGAAGAAATAAAGAAATTAAAGACTTTCTAGAATTCAACTGAAATGACCACACAATATACCCAAACTTATGGGAAACAATGAAAGCAGTGTTCAGAGACAAGTTCATAACACTAAATGCCTACATAAAAAGTTAGAAAAATCCCACACTAGAGAGTTAACAGAATACACAAAAGCTCTAGAAAAAAGGAAAGAAACTCCTCTAGGAGGACTCGATGGCAGGAAATAATCAAATTGAGAGATGAAATCAACAAAATAGAAACAAAGAAAACAATAATCAATTAGACAAAGAGCTAGCTCTTCAAGAAAAATCAACAAGATAGACAAACTTTCATCCAAACTAAACAAAAGGCAGAGAGAGAATATCCCAATTAACAAAATCAGAAATGAAAAGGGAGACATAACAACAGACAAAAAGGAAATCCAGAGAATCACCAGGTTATACTTCAAAAATATGTACTCAAAAATTGGAAAACTTAAAAGAAATGGACAATTTTCTGGATAAATATCACTTAAGAAAATGAAATCAAGACCAGATAAGCAAATTAAATAAACTTATAACTGCTACAGAAACAGAAACAGTCATCAAAAGTCTCCCAACCAAAAGGTCCAGATGGTTTTAATTCAGAATTCTACAAGATTTTCAAAGAACTAATAACAATATACCTGTAGAATGGTTCATATCTATTGCCATACACAAACTCAAGTCCGAATGCATCAAAGTCCTCAACATAAAGCCAATCCCACTGAATATCATAGAAGAGAAAGTGGGAAGTACACTTGAATGCATTGGCACAGGAGATGACTTCCTAAATATATCCCCATAGCACAGACACTGAGAGAAACAATTAGTAAATGGGACCTCCTGAAACTGAAAAGCTTCTGTAAAGCCGAGGACACTGTCAATAAGACAAAACGGCAGCCTACAGAATGAGAAAAGATCTTCACTAACCCCACGTCATACAGAGGACTAATCTCTGAAATATACAAAGAACTCAAGAAATTAGTCATCAAAAGAATAAATAATCCAAAAAGTGGGGTAAAGACCTAAACAGAGAATTCTCAACAGAGGAATCTGAAATGGCTGAAAGACACTTAAGGAAATTCTCAACATCTTTAGCCACAGAGAAATAGATATCAAAATAACTCTGAGATTCCATCTTACACCTATAAAAATGGCGAAGATCAAGAACACTGATGACAATTTATGCTGGAGAGGATGTGGGGTAAGGGGAACCATCCTCCCTTGCTGATGGGAGTGCAAACTTTAACAGCTGCTTTGAAAACCAGCATGGTGTTTTATTAGAAAATTAGGAAACAATCTACCTCAAGACCCAGTATTGCCACTGTTGTGTGTGTATGGCTTGATTTGTTCTTCCTTGCTAAATTGAACTTCATGAATTGCAGACCTTAGTCTTGTGTCCTCCTCTAGTTCTTCAGTGCTTAGAACAATGTCACACAGGGGGAAGCATGCTGTCTATAATTGGTTTACTGAATATGTTAATGACAAGGTTTGAGTTAGACAAACCTCAATGTCGATTCTGTTTCTATCCATTCTTTATACCTCACTCTAGAGCCTCTATTTTCACTATCTGTATACTGAGAACCATTACATTTTCTCTTTTTAGGGTTTTTATGTTTGTCATAAGTGTCTGTCATATCATTAGTTTCATAAATTTAAGTACTTATTTTCACAAACTATCTTCACTATAATATTAGCCCAAAAATATCCTTAGCTCTACTTCTCATTTCAGATCAGCTACTTCTAGAAATTTTGATACAAATTTAAATGTCTAAGGCTCACTTCAGGCCCTGAGTAGACTCTGGCTTTAAAAAAGATTCCTTTTTAACCACTCAGGAAAATTTTAAAACAGCCATACTGAAATTTTTTTTTCACCTTGTAAAAACAAAGATTTTTCTTTATTTATTATCTGGTCCAATCTGATTACACAAAAGAAAGGGAGGAGAGAAAAATACAGTCATTATTAGGTTTTTGGTCTACTTTTTTTTATTAAAAGTACCCGTTTTTAAAATTAATCTTTTATGCTATATTCAGGTAGGTCAGTCATCCAGTTTTGTACTTGTTTGAAAAAAATTCACTTTTAAGGGCTGGAAAGATTGTGTAGTATTCAAGAACACTGGCTACTTTCTTAGAGAACCTGTATGTGGTTCCCAATCCCCACAAACTGATTTACAAGTGTTCAACTTTACAAGTTACAACTTTAGTTCCAAGGCATCTGAAGTCATCCTCGAGCCGGGCAGGAACCTGCCCATATAAGTGCCCACCCCCTTCCATAGATCCACATAATTGAAAGTCAAAGGACTCTGTAAAGCATAGAAAGACACTTAGCTTTTACCTGTACTTTAGATGTGGGTTGAATGTGCCCTGAAAAGTCCACATGTTGGACATTTGGTCCAGCAGGCAATGTGAAAGTTGACTTGACCTTGCAGAGGCAGGGCCTAATGTGTGCCCTGTTCTTAGGTCGTTTGAATCAGTGTCCTCAGAAGACATTTTTGTGGCTCTCAGGGGACTACTGAATTTTGCTGAGAAAAAAGTTGTAAGAGTAAAATTAACCTTTGATGACCCCTGTTTCTTCTTTGATGATGTGGTCTTTTCCTCCCCGCAGGTTTCTAGCCATTGGGCTTTCCCTGGAACCAAGACTCTTCTATTTGGACTTCCAGTCTTTCATACTCCGAGCTGAATAAACCTTTCTTCTTTCTCCGGTCAGCAGCCTCCAGTATATAACCATGGGAAAGAGAAGGTGGCTGATAAGTTTTTGAGAAGTTTGGTGTTTACTTCGTTAACAGAGAAATGGAAACATTTTATCCTCCACGCTCTACAAGATTAGCATCAGGCAGCACAGCTCAAGAAAACCGTGTTCCTAGCAGAACCCTTCATGGGTAAATGCCAAACCAGTTATGTAGGCAACACAGTTACCACTTCACAAACATGAGCCTGGTTTTCTGAGATGACATAACACAAATTTCATAATTGAGGTAGAAACAATGTCATGAAATAAGTCCAAAATGTCCTGAGGTTAAGGGAAATGGTTAAAGAAATGCAATGTTATGCAGGGAAATGGCCTATTTTTCTGGGCATTCAGCTGTCTGGTGGAAATTTGTTTGCAGTTTTTATCCCTGTGTTATTGGTCTATGTTTTGAGTTGCTCGGTGTTCCTGCAGAGCTGAACCAAGACATAAAGTCCCTTTGAAGTTAATGGGAGCCCTGCACTCAAATTTAGCCCCATGGGATTTGTCTAGTAAAGTGAGAGCTGAGCCTTTTATTTATCTTAGTGTTTATGTAATCACCAGGGGAACTGCCATTACTCAGCTGGATGGCTCAACGGCAGAGAAAATATTTGCAATTTGAAATCTGCCGGGTTTTTTTTTCTTTCTGTATTTGTCACTGATTCAGAGCTAACAGCACGATCTAAAAGTGGTATGCCTGCTTTCAGAGGGAGTAGTAAATGGAGAGCAAGGACTGTGTTAATCTAGTCTCAGTGGCGATACTTAATAACTATGTGTTTTAGTAGAAGTCACCCTCTGGATTATAAGAGAACCAGACCAGATAATGATCAAAGACCTTTGGTTAGAAAAATTCTGTGATTCAAGATGCTAAATTTAACTATTTATGAAGGAAGAAAAGCATACAAGAACATTTTTCTTACAGCAACACAAGCATGGCTTTCTCCTAGATAGTGTCTAGGGTTCATCAAATTATTAAATGGGTCTTTGGCCTTCAAATCACAGGAGCACAAACTGAGACGACAGTAATTATTTGAAAGAAAGCTTAACAGAATCTATGTTTTATTTTCAATTTCTTATTTAAAATAGCTTTTAATTTAAAACTGTGTGCAGTGTATTTGTGTACATGCATGCTTACATGGGTGTGGGTGCAGCTGTGTTCAAGAGCCTGTGAAGTAGTGTTGGTATAGGGAATTTTCATTGATCACATTATATCACACTGAAGTAATCTCTCAGTTGGCTCCAGGGTGTCAATAGAGCTAGTCCAGCTGCAAGTCTGCTCTGGGGACCCCTTTTCTCCATCCGTCAGACTGCTGGACTTGCAAGGAGGCTGCTGTAGCCACCTGGCATTTACCTGCATCCTGGAGACATGAATTACAGTTGCCATGCGTGCTGAACAAGTGCTGCATTCACAAAGCCACCTCACACCAGAAACACATACACTATGCATACACATGGAATGTGCATATATTCCATGCTTGGTCAACATTTTAAGCTTTAGTCTGTCTTGTAATCTAATTCAAACTGGTGCTTTAAAATGCTGGTTTGGATGCAGCTCACCATTTGTGGAAAAATTAGAAATCTACAAAGCACAACAAGTTTCTGCATTAGAATTAGGAGGATGGTATAGCTGTTCTGCAAGAGAACTGTTTTAAAAGTGTAATTTTGTGTAACCAAAGGATCCTAGACATCTGCATTAAATTTATTCCTTTCATATTCCTGAAAAATTGAATTGTACCAATGTTGTACATATTCCAGAAGAAACGTGACTGGCCACAGCACCCTGTGTTCTATCCAGTGCAGAGAATGTCTGAGCAGGATCGCTTGCCTTCACAGTCTTCCTAGGTACTATCTTATGAGATCCAACCACATAATTGTTTTGAAAGTGATTGGCATGTTTTATGAAAAGATTTTGCAGCTGAAGTTGTGTTGACATGGTGTAAAATCCTATTTTTTCCAAGTTTGTTGTTTTGATCTATATTTTATTTGGGTGCTGAGCTGAGGCATTTTGATTTCAATAAAGATTGCCTTTCTGTTTTATTTGTTAAATTGCATCTTTAAGCAGCTTTGCTGCTTAAACAGAGAGCTATGCAGAGTGACTTCCAGAATCAAAGGCCTTTTACAAGGACCTTAAGAATTCAGGGGAAAAGCTTTAATTCTTTTTCTAGTGAAACAGCCACAACCACATATTTTGCTTCACAAAAAGTAGCATTTTTCATATATGTTCTTACTGATCTTCAATTTTTATAATACAAAAGAAATAACAAACACCCTTCTTAGCTCTAAATAATGCAGTATTCTAGCTCCCAAAGGATAGCATTTAATAAGTTGTCACTTTGAGAGTTTTGTCTGATTTTCAAGAGGGTGTTACTGAAGAGGAGTCCATTTTCAGTGTCGTAGAACACCGGCGTCATGAGTTCTGTAACTAGAAACTGATGCCAGTGAGGAATGGGAACTCTAACATGGAGTGCTTAGGATCCAGAAACTGCACATCACTATCCTTTCTTTTACTGTTTGTCTGTTTATTTTTGAAATTGTAATATAATAACAGTACTCCTTTCTTCCTTTTGCTGCCTTCAAATACACACATTTACAGTCAAGGATACTTTTTATTTCAGATGTGATTCTAGATACACACACATAACCTCTGAAAAGAGAACTAGAACCCTGCCCCACCAGGCCACTCCACATCAAGGTAAGACCCTTCACGCAATGTCTCAGGAGAGGCTGGTGCAAAGCCTACTTATGTCTTTGGGGACAAGAAAGACAATAAAATATTTTCTTAGGTGACTTATTTTAAAATTAAAACTTGGTAGATAATTTTCCTTTGTCTGATAATGAAAGTTCCTGTCCTTTTCCCCACCTGGGTATTTATCTATGGACACATGAAGTTATAGTCTTTCAGTAAGAGCACAGTATCAAGCCATTGAGATGAGTGGTGGGGGAGATCTTGTTCTTCTGCAAGATGCAGCAAATAGAATCTCTGCAATTTAGGTAGGACTTACAGGCACCCACACTAAAGTGCTGCTAAATAATTTTCCATGGAAAATATAAGAAAGAATTTTCTTGTTCTCACTCAAGAAGTTTGCTCCAACTCAGTGTTTATTGAATATCCATAGAAATGTTTTTGGTGACTATTTGATCAATCAATTATTCTGATATTAACAACAAGAATTTTCTTAAGTTCTTTTCTCAGGCATATGCTTATTGTGGTTATCAGAACCAAACTTCATGTTACTTATAATCATTGGACATAAATTCAAGACATTGTATTTATGTGCACATTTCCCCTTCATACAGAAGTGGGATGCTCTGGGAAATAAAAACTGTAAAATAAATGAAGAAGAAGCATGCTAAGTCCTGCAGGATAACCTCCCTGGCTGCTCCTTTTTTCTTCATTTCCTCTTCCACTGCCTAACCAATTTCCATTCAATATTCCTGCCTAATACCCTGCTTCACAGTAACATTTTTGCCTGAATTTTAGCTGTAGCCTCCACATTTTGTCCACCATAGTTATACATTGGCATTCAGGTTATTTATGGATTTCTATGTTCTCTATTCCTCCAGGTTAGAGACAGGAGCCCCACTTCCTTGTTTATTGCATCCTTTGGCTCATGTCTCTCTGGCAAATAGTAAGCATGTTTGAAGAAACAACATGTTCTATACTAAGTGTGGACACAGTGTTATGTAAGTTCCATAGTAACCCTATGACTACTTGGAGGAAATTACCATATTTCCCACCTTACAGAAGCAGTAAATGAGACAACCCTAACCCTAAACCATGAGCTTGTATAGCTGATAAGGGGTGAAATCTGTATATAGAAATTCAAATATTGTCTTTAGACTTTACATTTTTCACTATGATTTACCAAATTTGTTCTTTATGAAACAAATCCATGCAATCATTAATTAGCAAAATGAACCAACACTAGAGTACCTACCTTATATTAGGAGTCACAAAGGCATGTGGAAGAAAGAGCATGGCAAGGAAGCCAAGGCCAAGAACAATGGGCATGATACTAGGAGGGAGAAAGAAAACTAACTGCTACCTATTAATCCAGAACCCAGCAGAGAGAGTTGGGAGATTGAAGTGGTACAGTACTGCTCATCAAAAATCTTACCAGCATAAGTAATGAACTTAGGATGGGATATAAATTTGAAGTTATTTGAGTTTTGGATAGGCATCTAAAACACAACCAAAAATTAACAAGGAAGATTGTCTGAGACATGTTCTGATAAAGCACAAGTTTTTTTTCTGTTCCTTAGCATCAGATTCCTCTGCTTTTTGAGAACAAAGCAGAGATGTTTTTCTCTGCCATGCAAATCCTGGCATTGTGTGACGGATGTCCAAAGTCACAAGGTTGATTGATTGACAGATGAAACCAGGAACTAGAATCTGTCTTCTTCCATTGCTGTATTCCATCTACTTCAGCAGTGGACTTCTTGTATTTCATTTATAAACTATGCATTTGTTCATGCAGTATCTAAGTGTATAATTCTAATTTCTTTTACATCTATCATTGATGGCATCATTTCTCCTCTAACTTTATCCAGTTCCTGTCCTTGAACACCTCCTTATTCCTCTTCTCTGGAGCACCTGGCTTCATTAATTTCACATGTTTCATTCCAATATTTCCTCTTCTTTTGATTTTTTCCTTTCTTCTCAGGTATGCTTATGTACTTACAAACATTTTAATGAAAACTCATTATCTCAATATTCTTTGGAAGTGTCTGTATTTATCCTGTTATTTTAACCATAGGTATCTTGCTGGTAACACTCCTTTTGATAAATGATGTTCTCTCCCTCATTTTACCAAAATGACTTTATTAAATATTCTCCTTTCTTTATCTTTCATACAAGTTGGTACTATTCCTGGCACCATCTTTCATGTGGAAGCTCTCTTACTGTCTGTTTTCTGAGTTATATTTTATTTATTTTGTTTGGGACTTCATTTTACTTTTATTAATGTGTAAATTATCAGTTATGTGAGTGTCAGTCACAGGTATGTAAGACTGCATCAGATTCCCTGGGTCTGGAGTTGCAGAAGTTTGTGTACTGCCCGTTGTAGGTGCTGGAAAGAAACCTGGGTCCTCTGGAAGAGCACTCACTGCTCCTACCTGCTGACCCACCTCTCCAGCCCTTATGTTCTGTGTTCTTTCACCTACTCATTCACTTACTTATATTCCTTACTTCTTACAGTTTATTTAAGGATTGTACGCAAGTCTCCCCTTCTCATTTGTTTCGCTCTTTTGACCTTGTATCTGTTTTCACCATTCCTATTCCTTTATGTTTTGCAATAATTTTCTTTGCACCATGAGTTTTAAAATCTAGAATTTGTACTATCATAATATTTAGGTAACACAAACCAAGAGTCAGCAAATCCCAAGAGCTCCTTGCTCTCTTTTTTACTTAAGAAGCTCTGCTCTCTGGCTCCCATTTTTACAATGATGTTGACTCATTTTTCAAATTTCTCAGATTGAATATAATAGTTTCAACACCTTCAGATCTAGCTGAAATCCCTATGAGATAGATATATCAGTCAGTTCCCTGTTTCAGACTGGTGCTGTTGAGAAAGGGTGTGTTGGACAATTTTAAGTCAATTCACAGGCTATAATTAGACTCTTGATTCTTATTGTTTTATATTTACCTGTAAAATGTACAAATAATCCCTAATCCACTGATGCAAACTATAACTACATATCTAACATAGTTTATTCCAACTTGCACACTCTGATTATCTTCACTAAGCTTGTATTTAATCATTGGTTCATTTAAAGGTTTTACATATTCTTATCTTACATCAATTTGTTAATTTTATTATCAAAAATTTTGATCAAAATATCTCCATTTTGTGCTACATTTGTAGCACAAAAAGCAACCTTATTCCTAATCAAAACACAGAATATTTTTTGAACAATGCCTTGAATTCCCTATGATCAGTTCACTATTTGAGCTACATACTGGTTGTTATTTGAGATATCATTCAAAAACATTGTAAATACAGAACTTACTGGCTGGATATCAAAAATGTATAAAAATAACACAACATATAGCAAAACAAAGCAATAATCTACATGTCATATAGTTTGAGAGTCAATTCACATCTTCATATGTTTAGTCCTGAGAGTTTTTAAGTTTTCCTTACATGGCTAACTAACTGTAGACTGGTATATATCCCTCTTAGTTAATATTGAAAGACTATAGACAATCCCACAAATGGCACCACAGAGACAGGCCTGTGCTCACCAACTCAGTTGCCATCCATGCCCAGATCCAGCACTTTGAGTCAGTTCACCACAACATCTAATCCATCAACGAACTGCTGGAGTGAGTGGAGGAGCCAATACTGAAGACTCATATCATTACTGAATAAAGCTAGTCCTAAGCCCATTGGCCAGCCCCAGCATGAAGTCACTGTAGCTTCAGCCGACTTGCTTTTCTGGGAGATAGGACAGTGGTTCTACCTGCAGCCTGCAAGCAGAAAGGTTGAGCCCAGTAAGGCAGCCGACATAGAAGGTACGGATGTGTGCAGTAGCCTGGAGTTTGCAGTGAACCTGCCCTCTGGCTTTGTCTAGACACAAGATCACCCTGATTCTGGGCAATCTAAGCAGAATATCTGGGACAAGTCTCAGAGTTGGTTCAGTATTTATGGTGTGTCATTAGCCAGAAACCTTGAACCAGAACAATGACTCATTGCAATGAGTGTTTACATGTAAAGCTGTATGAACAAAATTATATACCGTGTGGCACACTCCGGTTTCCAATGCCACTATGATGAACAAATATGGGATGTAGAGGTGGGAAAGATAGAGGAACAAGCAGTGATTTAGTATGGGAGAGAAGTGCGTCTGGAGACAAAGCAGAGGTGATAGGTATGAGAGAAGCTTGCAATGGACTAGGGAATGTGTCATTGCTGAGTAACGCTACCAGGGTGGTGTACAGCAGCCTGGAGCTTGCAAACAACTCAGCCCCCAGAATAAGCTTCCCACCTGCACACTTGCCCTTCCTCTGACCAATTGCAAAATATCCAAGGTGAAGAATGGCTCATTATCTGATTGGACCATCTTGAAAGACCTCTATTGTCCACACTGCCCCTGGAGGTCACTTTTGCTGTGTTGAAGCCAAGGTTCATGTGTGGATGCCTGTGGTCTTCTAGCAGCCAGGATCCATGTTAATGTCTTTGCCCTGAGTTACCACAGAAGGGCATATGGGTGTTTTTAGCCTGGGCCACTGCCTGAGGCTATCCTGATATCCATAGGCAATGTTTCCACTGGGTTGCCTTGTTGATTTGAGTGGTCTGTGCAGCCACCTGAGGCAGTGGATAATGTCCATGTTCATGCTGCCACCAAGGGCCATGTCTGGATCTGTGGTCCTACTGCAGTTAGAGTCTCTGTTGAGGTCAGTGATCATGTTACCATCAAGACCACGCAGGTGCCTGTGATTTGTGTTGCAGCCTGAGGTCATTGTGATGTTTGGATTCATGATGCCACATCTGGGTCTATGGTTTTATGTTGATGTCAGTGGCCTGTGTTACTACCAAAGGCCATGCAGGCATCCATGGTCCTGTGCTGCAGCTTGAACCCATGTTGATATACTTGGCCTGAGCTGAGACTGAGGGCTGTGGTGGTGCCCAGGGCCTGCGAAGTGGCAGATGGCTGAGTTGATGTCCATCGTCTGTACTGCAAAGAGACCTTGCTGAGGTCTTTATCATGTGCTGTGGTTCTCTCTCTTGCCAGAAACCATGTATGAGACATGATCTGTGCTCCCGTTGACTGTAAAGGGAAGAAAAGCTACTTTTGCCTTGATATTGTTGACTGCATACTCACAGTTGAGAAAGAGGAACATAGAAGACTTCTATGACAACCTCTACTCCCACTGAACTTCACTCCCCCCAAATGAACACTCTAGACAGAGAGCTCTTAAGGATGTTAAAGTATAGCTCTCCACAACTGATTGCATCTGGCATGTGTGTGGTGGAGAGGATTCAGTTTTCTTTAAGAGGCTGGCCACTGGAGTTTGACATGCTCCAGTGACTATATGGGTAACACCAATTGGACTTTTTTTCTTTTTACTTCTTATTTTTTTTTGGGGGGGGGCTGTAGTGATGAGGACCAGAGTGGTTGAAAATGTTAAAAGTTTATGATGTGAAATTCTCACATAATCAATATAGTGCTTTGACTAGGAATGTCTCCTGTAGATTCGTATGTTTACATGCTTGGGCAATAAGGAGGAGTACTATTAGAAGGTGTGACTTTATTGGAGTAAGTGTGGCCTTGTGGGAGAAAGTGTGCTACTGTGGACATGGGCTTAGAGGTCTTAGAGACTCAAACTAAGCCTAATGTCACTGACTCCTAATGCTTGTTGATCAAGATGTAGAGCTCTCAGCTCCTCCTCTAGCACCATGTCTGTGTGCATGCTGCCATGCTTTCACCATTATGAGAATGGAATAAAATTCTGAACTGTAATCTAGCCTCAGTTAAATTCTTTCTCTTATTTATAAGAGTTACTATAGTCATGTTGTCTATTCATAGCAATAAAACACTAAGATACTCAGTAAAAATTATAGTTATAGCTTATTTATTTATTTTTACTCTAGCCCCATGTTGGAATGTCAAAATGTTGTTTTGTATTTTTTTTTTATTCTTATTACTCTTTTGGGGAGGCCACCACCCAGCTCCCAAATCAATTACTCCACAGAAACTTATTCTTAATTATAAATTCCTGGCTTCAGCTTGGCTTGTTTCTAAACAACTTTTATTAAATTATTTCAACAACCCTGAGGATCTGGGATTTTTTCCTTTTTTGACTGCTGCATATCTTACTTTCACTCATACTCTGTGGCTGGCTGGGAGGCTGGATGACTGGGAGGCTGGATGACTGGGTGGCTGGCCCTTGATGTCTTCCTCTCCTTGTTCTATCTTGCTCTTTTCTCCTTATTTTCTCATTTCTTCTCCTATTGATTAGACCATTGGGTATTTTAGACAGGCAAAGATAAACAGCTTCACAGAGGTAAACTAATACAGCATAAACAAAAGCAACACATCTTTATATCATTAAACAAATGTTCCACAGCATAAACAAAGGCAACATACCTTAAAATAATATTCTACAACAAAAATATTATGGAAAAGAATGTAAGACCTAAGATGAGTCCTGCTGTAGTCTAACCCATCTGCAGCTTAATTTTGTTTGGCAGAGAGTTTCAATTTGCTAATCACAGCAATGGAGCTGTTCGTAGAGAAATTGTAATCAGTGATTTTGATTTGATTAATGCTACTACCTTCATATGGCATGCTTTCTTCATGATATCAATGGCTGTTTTTTTTTTTTCTTTCTGGAGACAGAGTCTTATATAACCAAGCCTAGTTTCAACCTTACTACTAAGCCAAAAATGAGCTTTAGTCTTCCTGCCTCCCAAAAACTGATTATAGACTTGTGCTATCGCATCCTTCTTTGATGATTGTGGTCAAGGCTTTGGTCTTCTGGAGCTTTTCAGGCATTTTCTTGCTCATCTTTAGATAGTGTGCCCTGATTTTTGCTGAATTCCCTACAATAAGTCTATATTCTTACCATATTTTTAATTTAGTTTATGTCTCATATCTCAGACAAGGCAATGTTGCTCACTAGATTATTGAACAAAATTCAACTATCTTATCTGTTGGGTCATAACTTTGTGTGATAGATGCCACCTTCCATGCCTTAGACACACTTATCAAAAATGACCATTGAAGGAAATTAATTCAGAGCATTGTGGTTTAAGTCATATTTTAGGTCCCTTCAAATTACAAAAGTTGAAATTCACTTCCATCTTTGAAATCATTTTCACACTGCTGCTCTTCTTCCTTCCAGGCTGTGTCCTGCTTTGAAGAGTGTGTATCAGGATTTATGACACTATCTCAGAAATAGTTCAGAGACAATAGCCACTTTCAATCAAACTTTCTTCAGTTTGTCAGTCTGGATGTTCTCCTTAAGAGTTTTCCCTCACACGTCCAGCTGTATGATTCTAAGAGTCCATTCCTCATAAAACACTCACAGCTACAGCCGAAACTAGACTGTGTTACATTAAAATCAGCCACTTGATTACATAGTTTGGCACCCAATTATCTAAGATGCTGATTCGTGTTTCTGCAGAATTGATCACTTTTGGAAACCCAAGGTGCAATATTTCTACCTGCTGTCTCCATGCTATGAGAAGATTTGCATATCTGACTAAATCCATTCACATTTGATGAGATTTAAACTAATTATATTCAGTAGAGGCTTATTTTAAATTGCCTGTGTACATTTCATGGTGAGCTAGAAGATTTCACACTAAGTTTTCTAAATTCAATTTTGTGGAGCAAAATAATTAAACCTATCATTGTAATAGCACAGTATAACTATGTGCTTTAATAAAATATGCCACCAAAGAGTTAGGCATTGTTAATAAAATGCACTGCTGAGATCCGGCCACACAATAATTTTAAAAGGAGTAAGTATATCATGTTAGCTATTACAAATAATTTTTATATAGCAAAATTAAATGTACTTGAGATTGGCTTATAGAGAAGAAATAAATTAAGCTGCAAAAAGAATGACTTTTGCTATCACCACATTTCTGTGTTTACAATGTAAACATGGGAGATTTTTTTTAAGCAGCTAATAAATTCTACAGAATGACCTTGGATTTTTTTCAGCTTTCATATGGAAGTTCTGTGAACACTGATGTGCAGCAGAATGGAGCTCCTGCAATGTATCTCTTAACTGGTTTTCTCTTGTAGCATCAAATGCTCAGTAAATTACTTCTGCATGTATAAGTGCTGAATTAGTATGAAATACACTCTGGTGAGCTATTCACTCTCCATGTATATAATAAATTATTTCATTAAGCATTTAGACAGTAAATGAGGGACAGTAAAGCTCGAGTTACTATGGAAACAGATGATGGGGGCAAACTCAAAGGAGAAGCCCCATCAATGCAGTCTGTTAGACTTTGCTTCCTCACTTTTCCTGTGCTTTACCCAGCTCGTTGGATCTAGTCTGCCATCAGTGTTTGCAGAGTGAAAACCTTAAGTGCTTTGCAGGGTTTCTTTTCTCTCACTCCCCCAGCAATTTAAATTCTAGTAAACAGCATTAGCCCTATTCACTCACTCAAGGACTTATGATTCTAATTGCTGTTCTCTTAGTACTGTATTTTGTTTGCACAGAATCTCATTGCGCTGCCTTCAGCAAATCAGTTCAATGACAGCTGCAATGAGCATTCCTCCAGCTTTTCAGTGTCAGGTGCACCCTTTTTGCTTCCTGTTTTCTTTTTGTGAGTGCTAATTGGCTCAGTCTTCTGAGTCTACTATTTATGCTAGAACATCTGTATTCTTTAGAGCACGAAGCAACAAGGCACCTGGCTTTTCATTATCAGGTTTTTCTCCGGTGCAATTACTTTGCATTGCCCATATTCATACAAAAGGTTATAGCCTTTGTAATATTCTATGAACATTCCAAGAGAATTCTAGTGAAAAGACAAACTCCAGATTCCAATGGCCTAATAAAATAGGCATTTATTTCTCACCAATAATAGGAAAGCAAGACATTCTGACCAAAAGAGGGTCTTAAAGCAGTATGAAAGAAACCTAAGTTTTGGCATGTTCTGACAATGTGACGGTGTCTGCTTTGTTCAGCTTTTCTTTCAGTTACCTGCGTCTTAGCCAGTCCAAAGAAAAATAAGCATGAGCAAAAACCCAGGATACATTGTACTAGGCGATCCACTCCACAACTGGGACACCACAATTATGCTTAATGCCATGGCCTGAAATTCATTTATAATGAATTCATATATATAATATAATATATTCAATATAGTATATAATTCATGTATATTTACATGAGTGTAAGGCGGCTAAGTGTGGTCCAGCTATGCAGCTCTAAATGATAGGAAATGGGGGTTGCTGACCTGTAAACAGGCTCTGCTTTGCCATGTGAAAGTTTCATTAAGCCATTTAGTTTGTTAAAAGTGTAATTTAGTCTTTGAATTCAATTAAAGCAGCTCTTACTGTGCTTAGTGGGTGACTAAAACGGGTCCAGGACCATCATCCCTTCACGCTGGCCTAGACATGAGAGGAGAAAGGACACATTAATTCCACAGAAGATCAGTGAATTGCCATGGAAATGTGTAGTGAGCTGTGGACAGGCCTGCTTTTCGTCCTGCCCAGCTCCTGCATGGTTAGCTTTACACCCGAAATAACAACACACAAACTGTATTCATATAAACACTGCCTGGCCCGTTATATTTAGCCTCTTCTTGACTAATTCTCATATCTAGCTTAACCCATATTTAGTAATCTGTGTAGCACCACGAGGTGGTGTCTTACTTGGAAAGATTCAGCATGTCTGACATGGTGGCTTGCTCCATCACATCTGGCTCAGAGAGGAGAGGCATGGTGATTGCCTCACTTCCTCCCTCATTCTGTTCTGTTTACTCCGCCTACCTAATTTTCTGTCCTATCAAGGGCCAATGCAGTTTCTTTATTAACCAATGAAATCAACTCAAAACATAAAACCCTCCCACATCAGAAATGAGTGTGACATCATAGTGAATACATCTTCCTGTCAAAGACCACAGGACATGTTTTTTTGTCATGTGTATTTTTAATGACAAGGACAGGTTTCCCATGAGCTATCACAAAGAAAAGTGAAGAAACATAAATAGCTCATAGAATTGCTCTTTCAGTTTCTAGTTTTGCAACTAGGTAACATTGTTTTTATTGTACGTGATGCCTAGTGGCAGACCCAGCAGTGAGAGCAAATGATCGTGAGTTAAGTAGAACGTCAATCGTTAAGATTGAAGCAGTAAATTTCACCATGTACATTAGTCTGATCATCATGATCATGAGTTTGGCTTAGTTCCTTAACCCATTAAACAGATTTATACAAAACCTCAGCAAACCACAAAGAGAATACTATTGTACAATTTAATATAAAATTATTTTAGGGATTGCGTGTGTGTGTGTGTGTGTGTATGTGTGTGTTTATGTTTAAAATATCTGGCTAATGTTTAGGCTATCAGCAGAAAAGTACCTCTTATTTTAAAAATTACAAAATGGGAATTTTCTTATGTTTCTGTGTATTAAATGATCAAACAGAAATGAAGAATATCTTGAAGGATATTCTTCTAATATACTTAGGACAAAATATCCTTATATTTCTGCCAAATGTAGCCACTTTTGGCATTTCTATTAAGACAATAATCATGAAATAAGTTTTCATTATCACATTCCATCAAAATCTGTGAGACATGAAATGAAAAAATGGAAATGTATTATAAAATAATAAGCAATATCATCATAGACACTTTATATTCATTCACATCTATAAAGAAAGCTATGTGACAAAAATTGTAGATGAATTTGAATCTTCAGAAGTCCTTGAGGGGAGCAGAAATAAGGATGCTTTTTCCTGTTAAGAAATTTGCATTTCTAGGTGAAGTTAGTTATTTCATAAAGCACATAGATTTTTATATAAGTACTGTGAAAATGAAAACTGGATATTACTTTGTATTGCAGGCATGTAGCAGTTCAAGGAAGCTGTTGTTGGTTGGTTATGGAAGCACAAGTTGTCAGTCAGCATGCTGAGATTGCTGTCTCTGAGTTGTTTGTAGTAGGCAAATGTCACTCAAATCAATTTTCCAATAATTAACTTACTTTGTTCTTATTGAAGCATTCTTCTCAAATATAAGATACATATTTGAAATATGGTATATTTTTCCTAGACTTTTAGTTTGAATGGTTAGCCGAACCAATTGGTGTAGTAAATAATATTACATAGGGTAGGATTGGGACCTTAGAGAGGTGGCCATTCTGCATTGTCTACAACTTCAGGAAAGGACCTTTTAGAAATTATTACAGCTTTCATGATCATTAGAATTAGGAACATAAGCAGTACTAGTATGAGTGTTCATGGAATGTCAAGTTTAATAGAAGCATTTAACATTCCTATTATAGCTAATCCCTAAATTAACATTAAAATAGGTAACTATACATCTCATTATGTACATTATAAAACTAAATGAGCAGACAAACAAGTCAAAAATAATTTGTCTAACTCTAAATTGCCCAAAATGGTATAAATTAACCACATATGATTTTTCAATTTTTGTGTACTGAATTTATTCATTTATTTATGGAATAATCTTTTAACATTAAATATATCATCTTAAAATATTATAAATTGACACAGAATATATTTTCTTAACATATTATAATTTGAAGCTTTATAAGGTAGGGAATACAATCTAGTGGGTAAAAAAGCCCTTGATTCATAAACACAAAGAGTAGAATTTGAACTTCAAGAACCACAGAAAGTCAGTATGACATGGCAGCATGGTTTTTGTAATCTCAGTGTTTATATAGTAAAGGAGTGCAGACAGGAGAAGCCCCAAAAGCTCACTAGTCAGCTGGTCTAACATGTGCCACCAGAAACAAGTGAGATCCTGCCACAAGGTGAGTGGAGGGTAGAGACTGAAAGGGGTTGTTTTGAGTTTCTAGAGGTGTGGCACTGTATGTGTGTTTGTGTCAACACTCAAACACACACAAAGAATTGAAAGAGTAAAAATAGGGGTGCTAGAGAGATGGCTCAACAGTTAAGAGCACTGGCTGTTCTTCCAAAGGTTCTGAGTTCAATTCCCAGCAACCACATGGTTGCTCACAACTATCTGTAATAAGAGCTGGTACCCCGTCTGGCATGCTGGCATAAATGCAGATTTTATATACATAGATCTACTGTATACACAATTAATAAAATAAATCTTTTTTTAAAAAAAGAGTTTAAATAAATCTATGAAGTATAAATTGATGCATATTATAAACTGATAACATTACAAATAGATAAGAAATATAAGAAACTTTACATACAGTTTCAGACAGCAGAGAAGAAGGGGATGTCTAAGTAAAATCCTAAAATAGTTTGTAGGTATTTAGGAAGATAAATCATGTTATGGAGTCATAAAATTAAAGACTGGGCACTGAAGGAATAGACTTGATTGATTATAGTTCATCAAGAGCCTTCAGTGGAAAGTAGAGAGGCATAAACATAAAAGTCAGAAAGAGTCCAAAAAACGAGAACAGGGAAACTTTTAATAACTATTGAGTATGGTCACTCATTCATTTATACCCTGCCAATGCTTAAGTATGCATGGGCAGCCTATTTATGGCATTTCTCCAGTTGTTCTTATCATGAGCAGTCCGAGATGTTTATGTTACTGTCATATCCAAGGTTCCACAGTCTTCCTTTATGCTGCTTATCCAGCATTTTGGGGGCCTTCCTCTTGGCCTTATTCTGTGTTCTTCTCCAAGCAGTGCTATCGTTGGGTATCTGCCATCATTCATTCTCATAACAGGACTGAAGTATCTCAAGTGCTGTTGCCATATTCCATAGTTTACTTTCTTCTGTAGATGGCGATTTTTCTTAATGTCATCATTGTTCAGTCTGTCTCTTCAGGTGATGCCTAGAATTCTCCTGATATATGCCATCTAAAATACATTCAGCCACTGATCTTAGGAATGTTTTATTGTCCAGGTTTTGGGGTTGTAAACAAGGTAGCTCAAGACACGTGTCTTAAATACTTGTAATTTTATTGTTGTGATGGAGGAGTTACTGTCATTGGTTAATAAGGAAACTCCCTTGGCCCATTTGGTAGGCCAGCCCTTAGGTGGGTGGAGTAGACAGAACAGAATGCTGGGAAGAAGGGAAGTGAGCCACACATCATACCTCTCCTCTCTGGTCAGATTCAATGGAGCAAGCCACCACGTCAGACATGCTGAATCTTTCCCAGTAAGACACCACCTTGTGGTGCTACACAGTTTACTAAATATGGGTTAAGCAAGATACGAGGTTAGCCAAGAAGAGGCTAGATATAATGGGCCAGGCAGTGTTTAAAAGAATACTACTTGTGTGTTATTATTTCGGGTGTTATGTGGGAGCCAGACAAAATGAAAAACAAGCCTGCCAGCAGCTCCTTCTACATTGTTGTTATGTCTCTTGCTGACCAAACTTCTCCTATTGCCTGGAATGCAGCCCTCACTATTCCTATCTGCCTCTTGATGTCTGAAATAGTTCCCTCCTTTGAACTGAGGTTTCCTCCCAGACAGACAAAATTGACTCTTTGCTTGAGGTTCTGCTTCCTTATTACAATGTCAAAATCCTTGTGTGTCCTTCCCAAGTGTTGAAACCTTTGAGGATGGTACATTGTTTAAAATAAGGTGAGGATGAGGCACTTGGGAACAGTGTTTCATAGGACGGAATGTACTAAGAAGCATTTTAGTGGAAACCCTGTATGGTGCCCAAACCTACAGTTCTCCTAAATAAATCTTTCCATCTTATAAAAGCCTACAGGTTATTTAGATTTAATGGTTCTTCTCAGATACCCATTACAGGTCATATGTTATGACTATTCAATGAGCACTAAGAGCAGCAAGTATCTTCCCTTGAGAGAAGGATCTTTGTTGTGTTTCTAAATCAGATTTTGACAACTTCAACCCCAAATCTTAATCACTTACAGAATTATCTTGTCCTTTCATCTTGTTTTTATTTCATTTAAGTACCTGTTAAGAAGTTTCTTGTTTATGCACTGAACTCACTGTCTTTTTCATTCATCCATTCATGCTCTTACTCAATCAGAAATAGAAAGCCATAGCAGACTGTATGCCTGGGGCCAATGGGAGTCTATTTTAACTGAAATATCTACTTTTTTGCAACAGAGAGTCTTCTTGTAGCCTAGGCTTGTCTTGATGCCTCAGCTATTGAGTGCTGAAACAATAATTTCCACACCGCCAAGTGTGTTGAAATGTGCTGTTTTCATACTGGAGTATTCAAGGTAAAGGGACAATAAATAATTACATTCAAACAAACAGTATTTAAAAATTTAATACTAGGGAATGTCGTAGAAATACACAATGTTCTGTTTCCTTTTTTTCTGTCTGTTTTTGCTGTGATAAAATCACAACCAAGCACAATGTTGGTGAAGAAAATTTATTTCAGCTTTCAGTTCTGGGTTCCAGTCATTGTTGCAGAGAAGTCAGAGAGGCAGCAGCTTGAGACACTGGTCCAATCACATACACAGTTGGAAGCAAAGGATGCTGCCTGCTTACTTTCTTGCTAACTTTCCCTTATACAGTTCAAGTTCCAGACTTTTTAAATGGTGCCACCTGCATTCTTAATCATCCCATTTCAACTGAAAATTAGGACAGTCCCCTATAAACATTCACACAGACCAGCCTGGTATAGGTAATTTCTAACTGAAATTGTCTTCTCAGGTGACTCTAGGCTGCGTCCATTGACAGTTAAGTAAACCAGTACATGGCTAATAACAGTATTCTATAGCTCTTTCTTTAAAGAATATAAGCATACAAATATTACCAGTTCTTGATTGGCATTACATTGCCATTTTGTCAACTTCAATGCAAAGTAATGATTTTTCCTTTGCAAGGAAACATATATTTTTCACACCACTCAAAAGGTGTGCTGAAGTCATCTTCATGGCTTTAGACAAACATCTCAGGATGTATCTCTCCTGGCAAAAGAAAATTCTGAATCATTGCAAATCAGGGTAGGGAGCCTTTCATTCAAATTAACCACCTACAACCCTACAGACACATTTTAGCATTTTCTCTGTTGAAACATTTGCAGTACTATAACAAAGCAGCCATTCTCTAGACAAAAGGATTGCATGCTTAAGATGGCTTTTGTTTTTCGGCGAATACATTTTTTTCCAGTACAGATTATCTTTTATTGTTCCTTTTGATTTTCTGCAAAAAACAGGATCATCTGTACATCATAAAATCAGGAACCTAGAGGGACTCTGCATTTAAAAAAATGGAGGCTGAATATTCAGAATTATAATACACTTACCTATTTGGCAGTAAAATTTCAGTTATTTGGAATATTCAGCATAATTTATAATGAAGCTAGAGATGACCACCTATACACCATTTTATAATAGATCTGACATTGGATTTATTTAAGAACTTAAATAATGAATTGCTGATAGAAAGCCAATTAACTAACTAATATAAGAAACTTTATATTCTTACAGAGAACAAGTGCATCAACATGAAATGACAGTAATAGGGCACTTTACCTAAAGAAAAGGGTTATGCCATAAAGAAATATTTAATTGAAATTGTTCATCGGAACAGGCCTGAGGCAGTGACCTCCACAGGAGCAGGAACACAGAAACAACCACTGAGGGAGCAGACCTGAGCCAGAGACCCCTGTGGGACCAGGCAGGAGTCAGGGAGCTCCAAGGGAGAAGGCCTATGCCAGAGACATCTGTGGAAGAGGCCTGAGTCAGCTACCTCAGCCAGAGCAGGCCCAAGACTGCAACCTCCACAGGGACGGGCTTGATCCAGTGACCTCCACTGGAGCAGGCCTGAAAAAAATCTCCACAGGAGCAACTACATGAGAGCTGAGAGAGCATGCCTGAGCTAGAGAATTCTGTGAAACCAAGCATTAGTCAGGGACCTCCAAGGGAGCCTCCTGATCCAGTGACCTCTGCAGGGCTGGGCCCAAGACAGGGTCCTCTACAGGCCCAAGGCAACAACCATAGCAGAAGCAGCCTGGAGCAATCAACCTCCATGGGAGCAGGGCCAAACAAACCCTAGTATTGCAGAGTGATCGTAGGGAGCATTGAGCAACCTCCAGGAACACCAAGTGATCCCCAAAGAGACTGGACCATGGCCCTGCCTGCACCATGAGGGGCAATCATCTGAGCCTTAGATCATCCACTGGCACCTGGAAAATTGATCACCAGAGACACAACCCCAACTACACTAATCAGAGAAAAAGATGGGTAGATGAGTTAAAAATACAGTCAACACCACAAAGAACAGCAAAACTCCAATAAAAACTAGTGACCCTACAACAGCAAGACTTGAACAACCAAATATAGATGAAGCAAAATAAAATGACCCAAAAATAACTTTAGGAGAATGTTTGAGGCCCTTAAAGAGGAAATGAAAATTTCCCTCAAAGAAATGGAAAAAACAAACAAACAAATAATTGGAAGAAATCAAAAAGTCCCTTAAAGAAAACCAAGATAAAGCAATCAAACAGTTGAAAGAAATGATTCAAGATTTGAAAATAGAAATAGAGACAATAAAGAAAACACAAACAGAGGGAATTATAGAAACAGAAATTATAAGAAAATGATCAGGAACCACAAATACAAGCATAAACAGCAGAATACAAGAGATGGAAGAGAGAATATCAAGTGCTGAAGATACAATAGAGGAAACAGGCTCATCAGTCAAAGAAAATGTTAAGTCTAACAAAAGCTTAAAACAAAATATCCAGGAACTCTGGGACAACATGAAAAGACCAAACCTAAGAATAATAGAGATAGAAGAAGAAGCACAACAAGCCACAGAAAATATATTCAACAAAATCATAGGAGAAAACTTTCCCAGCCTAAAGAAGGACATGCTAATAAAATACAAAAGCCTTACAGAACACCAAATAGACTGGACTAAAAAGGAAATCCCCTCACCACATAATCAAAACACAAAACATACAGAATTAAAGAAAAAATATTAAGAGCTGCAAAAGGAAAAAGTCTAAGGAACATATAAAGGCAGACCTATCAGAATTATACCAGACTTCTCAATGGAAATAAGAAAAACCAGAAGTCCCTGGTGAGGTATATTGTGCAGACACTAAGATACCACAGGTGCCAGACCAGACTACTATGCTCAGCAAAGCTTTCAGTTACCATAGATGGAGAAAATAAGATTTTCCATGACAGAACTAGATTTAACCAATACCTAGCCACAAACTCAGCCCTATACAAAGTAATAGAAGGAAAACTCCTGCCGGGCGGTGGTGGCGCACGCCTTTAATCCCAGCACTTGGGAGGCAGAGGCAGGCGGATCTCTGTGGGTTCGAGACCAGACCAGCCTGGTCTACAGAGCTAGTTCCAGGACAGGCTCCAAAACCACAGAGAAACCCTGTCTCGAAAAACTAAAAAAAAAAAAAAAAAAAAAACTCCTATCCAAGGAAGTTGGCTACATACACAAAAACACAGACAATAGATGATCTCACAGAAGCAAATCCCAAAGTGGGGAAAAACATACAGAACAACATCACCAACAACAAAAACAAACATAACAGTAACTAGCAAGCACTGGTCATTAATATCCCTTAATATAAATGGACTCAAATCACCTATAAAAAGGCACAGCCTAACAGATTGTATAAAAAAACAGAATTCATTCTTCTGCTGCATAAAAGAAGCACACTTCAACCTCAAATACAGGCATCAGAGTAAAAGATTGGGAAAAATTTTCCAATCAAATGGATTTAAGAAACAAGCTGGTGTAGCTATCCTAATATCTACCAAAATACATTTCAAACTGAAATCAGTTAAGAGAGACAAAAAATGACAATTCATATTTGTCACAGGAAAAAACCATCAAGAGGTAATCTCAATTCTGAATATCTATGTCCCAAATGCATGGGCACCCTCATATGTAAAAAAAAAAAATACTAAAACATAAATCACAATTTAAGCCACACACACTAATAGTGGGAGACTTCAGCACCCTACTCTCACCACTGGACAGGTCTGTCAGAAAAAAAACTTAATAGGGAAATGAAAGAATTAATAAATGTTATGACCAGAATGGATAAAACAGACATCCAAACATAAAAGAAGATAATTTCTTCTCAACACCTCGTGGAACTTCTCAAAAACTGACCACATACTCAGTAACAGCAATTCTCAACAGAAACAAAAATGGAATAACTCCTTGTATGTCAGCTCACTGTAACACCCGGTTCTGTGTTACCCCCTCGGTACAGTTCGCGTGCCACTGTACCATATGCGAGTCGGGCAAGGGCCTGGAGATTGAAAGAACACACAAGGAGACCTGGGTCATTCAAAAGGCCATCAGCCAAATGCCATTTATTCAGACTTGGGGAAGTCCTTATGTACCTAACTGCTGCACAAGGATCTCCGCCCAGGCAGGTGGGAAATTACCATATTAACAATGGAGTTGATGCCCTACAGCTAATCACCAGGCAAGGCAGGGAGAACACAGGAACAAACAGGATGCTTAGTTAGCTGACCAGAAACTGTCCTTGCAAATGCACCCCAGGAACAAGGGCAGACCCCGGCCCTACAGATCACCATGGCTTAAAATTAGAATTTAATAGCAACACTAATTTCTACTAAATTCTTTCACTAAAGCCCACAAACACATGGAAATTGAGCACTGCTCATGTGAATCACCAATGGGTCGAGAAAGAAATAAGAAAGAAATTAAAAACTTACTAAAATGCATGAAAATAACCACACAACATATCCAAACTTAGGAGACACAATGCAAACAATGTTAAGAGGAAATTTCATAGCACTAAATGCCTACATAAAAAAGCTGCAAAAATCCCACATTAACAAATTAACCAAACACTTCAAAGCTCTAGAAAGTAAAGAATCAAATACCCAGGAGGACTAGATGAGAGGAAATGATCAAGTTGAAATCTGAAATTAACAAAATAGAAACAAAGAAAACAATACAAAAAAAAATCAATGAGAAAAAGAGTTGATTTTTCAAGAAAATCAACAAAATAGAAAAACTTTTTTTCCAAAGTAATCAAAAGTCAGAGAGTGAATATCCAAATTAACAAAATCAGAAATAAAAAGGGGAACAAAACAACAAACACAGAGGAAATCCAGAAAATCATCAGATCATTCCTCAAAAACCTGTGCTTGACAAAACAGGAAAACTTAAAGAAAATGAACAAGGAAGAGAATTACAGACCAATCTCACTCATGAACATTTGATGCAAATATAGTCAATAAAATATTGGCAAACTGAATCCAAGAACACATCAGAAAAAAAATCATCCACCATGACTAAGTAGGCTTCATTGCAGAGATGCAGGGATGGTTCAACATGTGACAACCTATCATTATCATCCACCGTACAAACATACTGAAAGAAAAAAATAATAATCATCTCATTAGATGCTAAAAAAGCCTTAGACAAAAATCAACACTTTTATCCTTCATGATAAAAGTCTTGGAGAGAACAGGGATACAAGGACATCCCTAAACATAATAAAAGCAATATACAGCAAGCCAACAGACAACACCAAACACAATGGAAAAAAATTCAAAATGATCCCACTGAAATCAGGAACAAGACAAGGTGTTCACTTGTAGATAAGAACTGCTTGTTCATTGATGCCTGCCCAGATATAAAAATATATTAATTAAAACACTGCTTGACCTATTAGCTCAGGCTTCTTGTTAACTAACTGTTACATCTTAAATTAACCCATTCCTAATAATTTCTCTTTTACCATGAAACTAGTGGTTTACTGGTAAGGTTCACCAGTGTCTGTCTTCTTCAGCAGCCACATGGCATCTTCTGAAATCTGCTAATCTCTTTCTACATCTCTGTTCGGATTTCCTGCCTGGCTTTAATCTGATAAGTCATTGGCTGAAAGCAGCTTCCTTATTAACCAATGTCAATATAACATGTTCACAGCATACAGAGGGGAATCACCAACATTATCTACTTTTTCCATATCGATTCAATATAGTACTTGAATTTCTAGCTAGAGCAATAAGACAACAAAAGGCCATCAGAGAAATACAAATCTAAACAACTCTGAGATTCCATCTTATATCTCTCAGAATGGCCAAGAGCCATTCACTGAAGACGGCTTATGTTGGAAATGATGTATAAGAGGAGCACTCTTTCATTGCTGGTGGAAGTGTATTACTCTGGAAATCAGTTTTGTGATTTCTCTGATAATTATGAAACAATACACTTTAAGATACATCAATACCACTTTTGGTATATACCCAAAGAAAGCTCACTCATATAACAAGGACATGTGCTCATCTGTGTTCATAGCAGTAATATTTGTAATAGCCAGTACCTGGAAACAACCTAGATGCCCCTCAACCGAAGAATGCATAAAGAGAATCATTTTTTACACAATGAAATACTACTCAGTGGTAAAAAAAAATAATGAAATCTTGAAATTTGCAGGCAAATATATGGATCTAGGGAAAAAAACATATTGAGTAAAGTAACGCAGACCCAGAAAGACAAATATAATATGAACTCACTAATAAGTGGCTTTTAGACATAAAACAAAGAAAATCCAGAATGCAGTCCACAACCGCAGAGAACCTAGACAGCGAAGAGAACCCTGAGAGAGTCACACATGGTACCACATAGAAAGGAGAAAGAGACATGATCATCTGAGTAAACTGGGAGCATAAGGGTTATAAAAGAGGGTAAAAGAGGGGAGTGGAAAAAGGGAGAGGACCAGAGAAAAATGTATAACTCAATATAAATAATAAAGAAAAGAAAACAACTGAAAGCATCTTGAAAAAAAGAATAGAAACACAAACAAAGCAAAGTGGTGTAAATTTACATCAACTATGTTTTATACTCATCTAAACAGAAGCCCATGTAAAGGTTTACAATTTAAATTTTATGCACATAAGCATAATAATGCCTGAAATTTAGTACTAAGTCTTCATGGTTGAAAAGAATAACCATTGTAGAAATAACCAAGATTTTAGTGCATTTTAGGGTTTTTTATTTAGTGTATGTTGCTACCTCCAGTTGATATATTACTTACACTGAGAATGTCAAAAACAAAAATAACTGCTTCAAATCAGCCTTGACATTTTGAGTATTTGTATAGATATTCAGAGTAGTATTTAGAACAATGGAAAGAAAAACATACATGTCATTTCTAATCTTCAAAGGGACTAGGAAAATAACTCTATTATAAGAAGAAAGTAGATGACTACTTAAGTAATTTCATTTTTATTCCAGTTTAGTTTTGAATGAAATCAGGAAAGCAGTATTCACCCACTTAAAAATGTGTGACAACTTAAATTCAAAATAATATATAATATTCTGTTAGCTTGGTTATTGTTTAAAAAAGAAAGTGTATGAGTGAAGAAAATATGGTGAGGCACTTTCAGAGCAATGAGTATATTCCCATTTCACATAGACGGTAAGTTTTATGGTTGTAAATAGATACAAGGTTTATTTTTTTTGCATAGCTTAAACATCCCTTTAAGAACATAGTGCATGAACTTTAAAAAGATGCTATCTGAAGGTTTGATTCAACTTGAGGATGTTGTCACAACATTGATTTAAAAAAATGTTTATAGACTCTCAATGAACTAAATACCAATAAACCAATAGTAAGTCATTTTCCAAGCTGAATAGGTTTGTTATATCAAATACCACCTACTATGTTGCATGTATCATTGACAGTTCTGAAGATTTCAAGTCTCAATTCTAAATTTGACACCGGTAGTTTTCCTGAGAACTTTTTTCTTGGCTTACAGATTACAGAAATCCTTTTCTCTATGTCTCCATAGGGTCACATTAAACTAGTTTATTAGCCGTGCCTTATAGCAGTATCAGAAACACTGGTTCAGAAAAAAACAAAATCACATGATCTCATTTCTCCATCATTATTTTTCTCAGTCACTTCATTGAATATCATAAGGGAATGTGTTCTGTAGCATTGTCGAACTAAGATTTGACAAAGATACTTAGTATAAGTAAAAGTCCTTGATCCTTCCTTCCCATATAAGTTTAAGGTGTCTGAAATATTTTTAACATTAAGAAAGACATATTAAGGAAGAACGAATTTAGTGATGTCTCTGTTGGCTAATTTTATGCCAGTTTGACACAGGCTAGAGTTATCTGAAAGGAGGGAACTTTGTTTGAGAAAGTTGTCTCCACAAGATCTGACTGTAGGGCATTTTCTTAATTAGTGATTATTGGGGAAGGGCCCAGACCCCTCTATGATCTGTTCATTAGCTCCTGCTTCTAGGTTCTTGTTCTGCTTGAGTTCCTGTCCTGGGTTCCTTCAAACAGGGACTTGGTAAAGTGCAAGCCAAATAAACCTTTTTCTCCTTGACTTACTTTTGGTCATGGTGTTTCATCATAACAACAGAAACCATATCTAAGACAATGTCCAAGCAAAACTTCTGAAATAAATGTACCAAAAGCTTAGCAGAATGTTGGGAGATCAAAGCAAAGAGTGAAAAAGGGCATTTCAGGAGAGTAAGATGATATAATTGCTGACATATATTCAGACAAAATACATGGCAATAATCAAGATAGGGGATAAATTACTTTGGCTAGAGTAGAAGGTCATTGGAGGCATTCTTGCTACAGAAAATAGTATTAAGAAGATTAAACTGGCAAGAGAGTGATGAATAGATTACAGTGGGAGATCCCAGAGACCAATTAGAATATTAATGCAATAAATTCAGACATGTTATATTGAACTGGATGATGCCATTGGAAGCAAAGAGGGCTAAGTATGCAGAAGTGATTGAAAAGGAAATGATGAGATGGCATTTACTTTAGACAATGGTTTTATAGGAACTCTCAAAATATTCTAGATTACCCAACCAGAGACAGTCACTTAACCAGTTAATTTTGGAGTTAAACATCATTAAAACAGGAGGGGTGAAGTTAAAATTTAGACAGATAAAACCACATTATGTTATTTACATGAAAATATCCACTATGAAACTAGAAAAGAGAAACAAAAGACTTGGAGTAAACCCAAATTCAAATCATGAGTTTAAAAAAAGGGTAGACAAGAAGTCAAGGAAGCTGTATAGAATTGGTGAGTGATGGTCTGAAAAATGAAACAGTTAAAAGACCTTGAAAGTCATAAATTTTGGTACATGTGATGATAAATGAAAAGAAAAAAGGCAAGCATTTCAAATGGTCATTGATATGTTGAAATTAAGGCAATGGTGACAAAATATTAATTTCAAATCCTAAAATCACAGTAGAAAATGAGGATGGTCTTAATAACAATTGAGATAAAATCAAGGATGCATTACAAATAAGTTCTAATAATTAATATTTTTTAACTGTGAGATTAGAAATAATCAAATATTTTTGCTCTGTAGCCTCAAGTTACTTCCAATATTGATACTGGTGGGACTATGGTAGCACATTCCTGTAACTTGTTCATTAGAGCAGCACATGTATTTTGTCTTGATATAAAGGATGCTACTATTTTTGTTGGGAAGACATTCATTACATTCCTCTAAAGAAAGCACAGAAATAATTTTGTGTATACTTTGCTAATCATGAACATCCTAAATTTAAAATGTCTAAAGGCATGTCAGGCAGTGGTGGTACATGTTTTTAATCCCAGAATTCAGGAGTTTGAAATAGGTCGATCTCTATGAGTTTCAGGCCAGCCTGGTCTACAAAAGCTAGTTCCAAGACAGTCAGAGCTGTTACACAGAGAAGCCCTGTCATAAAAAAGAAAAAGAGAGAGAGAGAGAGAGAGAGAGAGAGAGAGAGAGAGAGAGAGAGAGAGAGAGAGAGAGAAGAAAGAGAAAAAAAAGTCTGAAAGCTAACAAAATAAATAATTTTTTTAAATTGGTATACAAGCACATTGAATACATATTTATAAGCATGTATATAAACAGAAAAATAACTTTGTTCTTTATACACTGGAAAGAAAGGTACTCATAGGATCTTTGTGAATAATGTCTATCAAAAAGGAAAATAAAACCATATGTGGGTCTCTAAAAACACCAGGGATGGCAGGATAATTACCTAGTGAGGCCAGAAGGAAGTCTTATTCAACACAACTCAGCAGGCAGTGCTGGTTGAAACTCCTAAAGTGTGACACCAGGAACTTGATTATAAGAATATTTAAATACAGTAAATTTAGAAAAATGTTTTTGTAGACAAGGAGGCATAGATTGAAACTCTTCTTAAAGTACGTTATTTTTTTACATGAAGATGAGTTTTAGAGATAGACTACCTGTGTTGTCTTAAGGGTCTATGGGAGGATCTGGTATAGTTTGGGTCATACAGATAGTGTAGAGATTATCTAGACTTTAGCTACTTTCAGTCCTGGTTGTGGGAGTTTGGGGAGATCCTAGCCATAAAGATAATGCAAAGGTCACCTAGACTATTAGCAATTTATGGTCCTGCTTGTGTTAACTTGATGTGGTCTCACCCCACACACAGCATCAGAATCACCTAAGCTACCGAACACCTTCATTCTCAGACTTCTGGGAAGAAAACAGGTTGTACATCTTTTCCTTTGAAAAGATAACCCTGCGTGTTTAATATTCTTGATTTTCCCAGTGCTATCTATGAGTGCAAGGACGTTTATACTCCCAACAATAATTTCTGAAGCCACCTAAGCTGTTGTGTGTGTTCATGTGTCATATCTGACATGCTGCATGGGTGTGCCCATGTATCATATATAACAGGGTTGATGATCTAATGAGTCTAATCTCTGGGAAAATAAGTGGGAGAAAATTTCAAAATATCAAAAATAAAGTATGTGAATATTTTTATGTAACTGCACATTTTCAAAATTTGGATATTAATAATGAATTGAAATACTTAAAAACTCATAAAAAGTCTGTATTTTCTTAGTATTCATTTGTTCTGTTTCACAAACAAAATTCTATATACAAGGCTGAGAAAATACAAAGAAATGTTATCCCTATTACTGAATTTGTAAGTAGTGTTATTTCTGTGAAAAGTGGAGTTTAGGTACCTATTAATTTTAATTTTATTTATGAATACATTTCTTCATGCTTTGAAAGTATTCTAAAATAGTTCAGTCATATTTTATTTTGGTACATAATCTTGGTTCCCTAAAAAGTAAGGGCTCATGAGGGAGTTAAGACATACCTTAGAGCTTCTTATTAAATAAATGCTGGGTGTAATATGTTAGGGTCTGAATCCTGAGCGATCATCTAACTTTGTGGGGAAAATCACTGGCTGCTAGAAGCAGCAAGCATTTCTGAAAAATGTGAACCAGTCAGAGCTCATGTATTTCTGTGGAGTAGATCAAATAGCTAAATTCTGTGGAGCCACATATACAGCGCTGATGATACATCTGTAATATACAGATTGAGCATGGAAGTTTTAGTTCTGTGAATTTTTAAAAGCATCAAATTTAGAAATTTATATAAAAATAGGGTACATTTCACACTGAAAAGATAAATTCATGAACCCAATGTTTGGGATTGAATATTTACTTCAGTGGTACACAACTCGCTTAACAAACATAAGCCTCTGGATTTTGTTTCCAATAAGCAAACAAACTGAACCAAAATCTCATAATCCAAACTCACTTTTATCATAAATGTTTTTATTAATCATGTTACCTAGTATTTCAATGTATAGATTATTTGGAGATGCATGCTACACTTGTATAGATTTATACAGGTATCTCCTTATGTTATAGCATAACTGAAGAAGATCACAAAAATTTATTCTCACTAGTAACAAACTAGTTGAATTAGTTGAAAATTTATCAAATTGATGAAGTATAGTATTTGTCACTTGATGAAATATAGCTTGCTTGTTCTTAAATTTAGTTAATAAGCATTAACGCATTACAGAAACTGTATAATGTCTGGTGACCTTGATGCTGAAGTATAAATATACTATGACACACTTGGTAGAATATCAGTTTGAGAGTCAATGGGCAAGGAGAAACCTTCTGCAGTAAAATGCAACTGGTGGCAGATGAGACATGTGGATTCTCTTTGAACATATTGTGGACAGAGGCTGCTTATTTGTGTCCCAGCTGCCCAGGCCCAAAATAATTACACTGAAACTATATTAATTGCAATACTACCAATGACTTTAGTATATTCCTAGCTAGCTCTTACATCTTAAATTAACTTATTTCTATTAACCTGTGTATTGCCAACTGGTTGTGGCTTACTGATAAGGTTCTACCCAGCATCCAACATCTGTCTCCTGTAGTGGCTACATGGCTTCTCTTTTACTCTGCCTACTCTCTCTTCCTCTATCTGTTTGGAATTCCTGCCTTGCCCTATTCAGCACTGCAATAGGCCCAATGTAGATTCTTTATTAACCAATGACATTCACAGCCTACAGAGGGGAATCACACATTAGCACATCACAAAGAAAGTAGATAAACAAAGGCTGGAGACCTACACTACTTTATAGCACCTTGACACACACTGAATGTCTACTCAAGTCGCTCTTATGTGGAAGTGGAAATAGATTCCACATCTACTGCATATGTTGCCATATGTCTGGTGGATCAGTCACCCTAATTTTAGTACTTGACTCTATGTAAGGTTCTTTCTATATAAGAAAATGTAGCAAAGGGAGTGAGTGGAGAGGTATGTGTGTGTGTATGTGTGTTATTTTTAAACAGAAGCCTCATCTTTGTTAAGGGAAAGACAGTCTTTAGGAAAATGAGTCTTCCAAAATAGAAATTTAAAAATGTATTACAATTTTAGCTATTGTGTATTTACATATAGAGAGAAACAGACATACCTTCTACTTTTTTGAAAATTAAAGTGATACCAACATTTTATTATTTTTTTATCCTGATTTAATTATTAGTTTATTTCTAATACAAAATCACCAAAAAATCTTGGATCTAGTCATTTGATGACAGTGACACAAAAAGCCTTGAGAACACACCATCCTTTGCTGACATAGCAGTTCCCACCATGGTTCTAAAATCCACTACATTTTTTTCATAATCATTCTGTGGGGTGTTAGAATACTGACTTTAACAGATAACAGCTGTTACATAGACACATCATATACACGTTAGTGTTTACTAGATTAGATAAGCTGTTTCTCCTTCCAATATATCTTCTCTGAGCAACATTTAAGCAGAAAAGGTATGGTAGCAAAAGATGAAATGTATGAGCCGTAAGTCCCATCAGAATCAAGTATCTTAATTTATTTGAATGTAAATTGTAGAATAATACCCCATAGTCTAAAGATTTCTATATGAATAAATAAGTAAGACTTATCTTTATCATAGTACTAAGTAGGCTGCTGTTTTTACTTAAAAAGTTTTTTTTTTATACAAATATTGACCTTGTGAGAATTTCTCGGTCAAAAGTCATTTAATGAGATAGTTCTTTCATAACTGTTCTGGAATGATCATTTTATGAAAAGTAACTTAAATAAAACACATTTCCAAACACTGCTAAACATTTCAGTGATTCTTTAAGCTATAGGTTTAATAAGGCTCCAGTAGTAGATGTTAAATATTTGTATATGTACCTTTCAAAGAATAAACAAACTGCACCATTTCTAGTAAGCCCTGCCATGTGCTTTCCTCATTAAATCATGTAAAAGATGTCACAGGGTGAAATTTTACACACTTTTGAAATATTGTATGTCAACTTCCATTCAATCATAGTGTAATGGAAACAAAATACAACACTATCTGATATAACCATAGTGATTCAATTTAACATAAATACATTTTATGTAGCAAAATTTGTACTTACCATTTGTAATAAGAATACAAATTGCTTTAATTTTACAGTCTACTTAAAACATCGCTTTCTAATCTTGCAGAAAGAACGTAGAGGGGATTAAAATGAAATCATTGTTTTCTATAATATTGAAGATAGAGACAGAATTAATATATATTTAACTTTTGCTATTGGTTACAATGTGTCTGTTCTTTTGTATGTTAAACACCCCCTATATCCTATACTTCCAACTGGACTGTATTTGGAGACAACACCATTGGACGAGGACTTTTGGTTAAACAACTAGTTAGTGTAAGAACTCTAATCCATCATATTGTTTATTTCATAAGAGGGGGAAATCAAAGAAAGATTCACATGGATGAGTATTCATGTATGTTAGCCCCAAAAGAAAGGCCATCTGAAAGTCAAGAAGAAATCCCTGGAACTATAATTAACCTTGAAGGAAACTACTTTGTCACCTTGACCTTGAACATATAACTTCTAGTGCTATGAGGAAATTAATTTTGTTGTTAAAGTCATCTCTTCTGTAATGCTTTGCTATGTTAGTGCTTTTAAATGAATACTGTCCTTAGTTGTCAGCAGAGTTTCTAGAATGTTACCTATGCTCTATTGCCACTGGTGGATGCCATCTTTAAAAAAATTATTTATATATAATTTTATATATTTTACATATAATACACATATAAATTTTATATATTATAATATATATTTATAAATTAAAAACAATTTATTGCTTTTAATTGAACTATAGAATTTTCCCCACTCCTTTTCCTTCCTCTCCCTCCCCTTCTACCCTCTTACTGACCTTCATACTACTAATTTACTAAGGAGATCTTGTCTTTTTTTTTTCTTTTTTTAAAGAGGATCCATGTATTTCTCTCTTAGGGTCTTCTCTTGTTATCTAGGCAGCTTGGGGTGATGAATGACTTCTATTCTTGGAGGAAACTGCTTGCTCATTTCCCAGTACAAGGCTTCTGAAGGAAATCTTGTTCAACTCTCTTTTCCTAATACCTGCCCTAGAACACTGAAATTGTAGTTCAGTTTAGTACTGGACATAGAGTTGGGAGGCTGCTAATGCTGTTATAAAAATTTTTTGTCTTGTCATTTTTATGTATCTATAGTGTACCAATACCAAAAGCCAAAGATGCTAAGGGCCCTATACACAATGACAGTACTTTTATGTAACCCATAAACATCTCTTGAACATTTCTCATCCTTCCTCAATTATTGATAATATATAATATAATGTAAATGCTACAAAAACAACTGTTATACTGTGCTGTATATGTATGCAATTATTTTAAACTTGAACCCAAAGAAGTAGAATCTAAGAATGCAGAGGATCAACCTTAGTGTATTAGTCTTTTTAGTTACAGAGAAACTTTGTCCTCAGACACTATTTTCTTCTCTGGGGACTTTGGAGAGATAAACTCAGCAGAAAAGCACAGAGGTGACACAGACTAATGAAGAAGATGGCAATTGTAATGATGTTGTTCCTTCTGTGGTTATAGCTTTCACTTTCTGTCTTAAAACTTTCCAAATTCTTTTTTGTTTGTTTCTTTCTTTCTTTTAAAAAATGTTTGATTCTTAAACACATTCTTCAGGAAAAACTTTAGATTTGTGAAGTGTCCCCAGATAGAAATCTCATATCCTATAGATAGTTCATGGGATAGACCGGAAGCCTGTTTGTTATCCTGTGTAATCCTTCATTCCACTGGATGGAAAAATTAAGAATTATGGATTTGAATTCATAGTTTGCATGTCATCTTGATCTTAAAGGCAAACTATTTAGAGTTTTATAAATATTCAAATCATAATTATTTAATTACTTTAATTGTGAGTGTTCCTGGTAACTGTTGCAGAGAGTCAAGGCTAGGAATAAATAAGGAACTTCATTCTTTGTTAGGAATTTGATTGCAAGTTCACTTACAGTTCATTTATATATTCATTGTTGAAATTAAATCACATTATTGAACTTAAATCACAGTAAAAGGATTTCTTCATTTTGTTTTCAGAAAAGTGAAGTTAAACTCATATAAAAATTACATTAAGTGTTAAATTATCATTAGTAAGATCAAGAAAATAGATTATTTTCTTTTAGCATAAAAGACCTCTTTTAATAAGATATGTCTTCAATTATTATGTAATCATAACATTATTCTTGTTATTTTGCATTGTTTTGAAAGAAAATGGTAATAACTAAGAGTAATAATAATAGAATTATTGAGAACATATGAAAAATGATTCTCAATACTTTAATGTTTCAATTCTAACATATCATAATTAGTATATTGATTATACTACCTTATAAAATTGCTTCCATTCTCATTAATAGAAAGAACAAAATCAATTCAGTTCAAAGGGTTATGTTTTACTGAATGTACTCGATGCAGATGAATTAAAAAATATCTATGTGCCACTTTTAGGAAACAGTTTTATTTTTCTAAAGTATCTTGCACTTCAACAGATAATAATACACTTGAAAATCCATAAGCTACTTTTCCAGCACTGTGCATTGTAATTTGATATCCAGGTTTGTGTGTGAGCAATTATGCTAATAAAGGCCATATGTTCTATATTTCCTGTGTCTTCTGATTCTGTCTTTTCATTTTCTGTAGATATATTGACTCAGCTATGTACTTTATCCCTGCATTGTCATAAAATTCTGTTGATTCTATTCTCCAAATGCTATGCCCCATCTAGTGCTTTCAGTCATCTCATAGACATCATAATCAAAACTTAAGAACGTATTTCACAATAGTTTAAAAGTATGAAAATTGTGTACACTAAAATATAGCATATAGACAAAGAATCACGCTGTCCTAGTTTTTTTTTCTTTTTTGATACTGTAGTAAAATACTATGACTGAAGTAACTTAAGGGGGAAAGAATTTATTGCAATTCACAGTTCCAGGAGCAGTCTGTCAAAGCAAGAGAGCCACAGAAGCAGGAGCTTGAGGGAATTGATCATATCACATCCATAGTCAGGAACAAAGAGCAATCAATGCAAACATTAATTAACTAATACATTGAATGCAGTGTTCCTGGTTTCTTCTTGTTCCTGCTGCCTTGGCTTTACTTCAACAACAAACTTTAACTTGGAATTTTGACCCAAATAACCTGCTTTTCCTTTAAGTTGTTTTTAAATAACACTCATTGCAAATCCACCTTTAGTCAACCTGGTACAGCAGCAATGCACTAAAATGAGATGGCACTGCTGAAGATGGGCCATCCCGTGATCAGTGGCAGCCTCCAGATTCTACATTCTGAATTTCTAAGTACTACATTTTCTCTAAAACCATGCACTATGCCAGTTTTCAGCTTTATTTGACCTGCCAATTTACCTACCATAACATTTCTTTCCTGTGGAAGAAAAATACTGTTTTGATGACATAATCATTAGTTTATTTGGCCTTGATGTTGTTAGTAGGAAGATAATGACACAAGTGTCCACAGAAAATGTCCAAATGTCCCTTGTTCTATTGAGGACTAGGACTGAAATGCCTGAAGTTCTAGAGAAGCAGAATGGTGATTGTTTTTTTTAGAATTTTTGGCAGTAAAGAACTCTGGCAAAACTTTAAGAGCAGGTGTCCCATGAGCTCTCTTGAATTCAGCTAATAAGTGACTTTTGTAATCAAAGAGAATGAAAAGTACTAAAGTACCTTAAGTTCTTAGTTTATTTGTGGAAGCTGAGATTTCCTTGGGTAGAATGGGATTTTCATTCTTGCTTTTGCTTAGGAGCACTGATGGATTTGTGGGGGATATCACATTGGATGAGAATCACAATGTAGAACTAACACTTTGCTGGCCAGAAAGAACACAGAGACGGGAGCATCTTTAAATAACCCCTACCACGGATGATTTCAAAGATTGTAGACCTTTTGACTTTCTAAACTGGCAAATGAAGCCTATGCCTACCTAATTAATATGGAAAGAATAGTTTTTTCAAAGTCAGTAGGCTTGTTTGGGAACAGAGAGCACTGGAATCAGAAAACATCTGCCACAGCAAAGGTTAGGAGTGTTGCAGGAGGACATGACCTTAACATACTTTCTCAGTGATGTGTAGCAGAAATAGCTCAGCTTTCTGATTTTTCCTTTTATCTGTACATTTTCAAGAGACACCCTATCTTTTATTCTTATTATATACACAGTCATAGCATTTACTTTGGGCATTGGGAGATTTTCATACATGATACAAGCAATTTATAGAAAGTTGTGTGGGTAATTTTTCTAACATGTCCTCATCTTCTTGAGAATTTCTGGAAGGTAAGGTCCTTGCAGAAAAGACCCCAGCTGCCCTCTTTCCCCTTAGGGTCTTTAATAATTTGAATGAGCTCATGCAAGATGGTGATAACAGCGTATGGCCAGAATAAACACATGCCACAAATACTAATGCTGCTTTATAATGTTGAGGTTTAATCTGGTTTTGTGGCATTATTGTGTCAAAAAATATTTCATATGCTTCACTTCCACTTCATCAAACTGCAAGTTAGCCAAACATAACATCCCAGAGATGTATTAAAGTTTATAAAATAGAACTGAATCACATAAATTTGGGATGTTTCTGTGTGGGGTGAAAAAAAAAATCAAGTGACAATGTCTTTTTATTGAATAGCTATTTGAATTAACAGATTTCTTAGAATGACTGTTCCCAAATGTTTTAAATCAGATTTTTGTTATCATGAAGATTTTATTATCTTTGACATCATGCTAAGTCTTGAGCTTAGGTTTCTTCTAGTCATTGATTTCTCCTTTGCAGCAATACCAATTCTAAAATAGGTTGTTCTTCATATTTGTAAGGCATATGAAAATTATGTATAGCCTTAGTATTGGAAGAGAATTTTTGGATCTATCTTTATTACAAGAAATTTTATGAGACTGCCTATTATAAAGATTTAGGGGATGTGGTTGATGGTTGACTAATTGGCTTTTAATTTTGACACATCTTGTCAAGATTTTACTTTTATAAGTCTTGAATTCATGACTAGAGAAATGGTAGTAGAGCCAATGATCGTAAATGACTATTGAAAAGTTTAAACAAATAAATATATAGAGAGACTCAATATAATGGTAGTCTGCACCTTTTTCTGTGTTTTTTAAAAGATTTCTGGAATGATTAGTGGCAACCTCAAAGTATGACTTGTACTGTTTCATTATTAAACATCACTAAACAAGATAAAAAAAATCAGCTTTCATGGATAATGAATGAATGTGTTCAAAGTTACTTCAAGACAATTTTTAAACTTTGATATAGCAAATTATGTCCCACTGAGAGATAGAGAAAGTGGAATGGAGAAAGAAGTATGATACTTGTCAGAAATATTCACATATCCTTAGAAAGATGACAAAACCAAAGGGCTTCTTTGTTTTATGTGATTGTAAGGAGTCTTACGTTACATATGCAAAGCTCAGTGTCTACAAAACTACACACTTTTCTGTTATTCACCACCATCCCAAACATTTATGTTTGTTTGTTTATTCAAGGAGCTTAGAAGCTATGAGCAACTGAATATACAGATGAGAGGAATGGTGTTGAATAATTCAAGCAATTTTTATTTCATCAAGATTAATTAATTAAAACTAATTCCAAATGGTGTTTCAAATATGACAACTAACTAACTCATCAAGAGTCTGAAACTAGTCAATGATAGTAATGTCTCTTCATACATTAAAGGGAATCAATAAGTCATTCTCTCTCAGTGATCCAGGCAAGGAAGAAAACAATTTATGACTGTGGAGCTGAGTAACTGGTTCTCTAAAGAGTGATATTTGATACAATGCAGCTAACCAGCCACAGGGTATTATATTTCTTAGTGACATTATGTGTACTGGGTCATTCTATAATCACAAAGTCATTTACTCAGAGATTCTTCTCACTTTTCAATAGTAGTGAACAGATCAGATCATGAGGTCATCTGAACAGAGTCAGAGGAGCACATTTGAAAGTGCTGTTTGGTTAATTGACATCATCTCTCAAGAAAATGAAATATTGAACATGAAGACTTTCTCAGAAAAGTCTACTTTGGAGAATTCATGTTATCTTCAGTATTTTGAGTTATTACAGACTAGGCATATTTACTCTATTAACATAAATTATAAAAATCTAGCAAGGTTTACTATTTAGTGACTAAAAACAGCTAATATGAGCCACCTGGGATGGATTCCTAAGGTGGCTGAGGCGTATTTGTTGATGAAGAGGTGGAAGAAGGAGAAAGAGGAAGAGAATATGAGAGAATGGGATGCTCAAGAAGGGGGAAGACAGTGAGGGAGATAAAGGAAAGAGATACCTTAGTTGAGGAAGCCATTAAAGGATTATCGAGAAGCATAGTACTAGGGAAATTCCCAGGAATCCATGAGGATGCCCTAGCTAAAACTATAAACAACAGTGGGACGACCCCTAAACTGGTTTCCCCTGTAATCAGATTGATGACTACTTTAACTGTCATCATAGAACAGGCAACCAGCAACTGATGGAAGCAGACACACACATCTACAGAGAAACACTGGGTTGAGCTACCTGAGATCAGCCCAAGAAAGGGAGCAGTGACAATATGAGCGGAGGGGTCAAGATCATGATGGTGATACCTGAGTTAGTGAGAGTTCACTGACTCTGGACTGATAGTTGAAGAACTTGCATAGGACAAAATTTAACCCCACTGAATGTGGGGAACAGTTGTGAGGCTTGGATAGTCTGTGGGGCCACTGACAGTGGGACCAGGATTTATCCCTCATCTTTGAACTTGCATCTTGGAGCACATTATCTCTGGAGGGACTCCTTGATCAGCCTAGATACAGGGGAAGGGCCTGGGTCATGCCATGAAGTGAAGTGTCAGACTTTGTTGAATCTCCATGGGAATCTTTACCCTTTCTGGGGAGTGGATGGGGTGTGGAGTGAAGGAATGGGTGGGGCAGGAAAAAGGAAGGGAGTGGAAACGGGGATAGCAATGTAAAATTAGAAAAGACTGTAATAAAAAATTCTTAACTAAAAAAAGAAAGAAATTGAATCCTTAATTATGTCTGGCAAAAAATGCAGGAATGTGGGATTTCCTGGTTTGTGTCTTACTACTTTTGACATATTTGGATACCATTCTTAGAGAAAGAATAAAGAAAGAAATTTGACCTTGGAAGTAATCATGTTTAATTATTTTGTCTAATATCCTAAATTTACCATTTCCCTGTAAGAATACCACCATGGAATAAGTTATACTTTAATTTAAATGTAAACAAACAAACAAATAAATAAATAGATGATATCTTTTCAAAATTTTTCAAATTGAGGTGTAAATATTGAAGTAAATTTCTCTTTAAAAAATAACTGTTAAAAATATCTTGAAGACCCAGATATAAATCTACACACCTATGAATACCTGATTGATGATGAAGAAGACAGAAACACACACTGGAAAAGGGTAGCATTTTCAATAAACGGTGCTGCTTAAACTGGATGACAGCATGTATATAAATTCAAATAGAGATATACTTATTATATTATTATTATACTTCATAAAACCCAAGTTCAAAGAGATCAACAAACTCAATATAAAGCCAAATATATTGAAGCTGATAGATGAGAAAGTGGGGAATAACCTTTGACTCATGGGCACAAGAGAAATCATTCTGAACAAAACATTGATAACACAGAGACTAAGATCAACAATTATTAAATGGGATTTCATGAAACTAAAATGCTTCTATAGGGCAAAGGAGTCATCATTTGGACAAAGTAGCAGATTAGCAGATTACAGAATGGGAAAAGATATTTACCAACCACACATGTGAGAGAAGGCTAATATCTAAAATATATATAAAATCCTCAAAACTCTTAATATCAAGACCACAAGTAACTCAATTAAAACAGGAGTATAAATCCAAACAGAGAATTCCCAAAAAAAGAAACTCAGATAGTTGAAGGGTTTCTTAAAGAAATGTTCAACTTCTTAAGTCATCAGGGAAATTTAAACAAAAATTACTTTGAGATTCCATCTTACACCTTGGAGAATCAATTAAAAGAAATGACAGTTCATGCTAGTGAGAATCTGAAGTAAGAGAAACACTCATTCATTACTGATGAGACTACAACCTTGTACAGCCACTGTGGAAATTAGTGTGGTGGTTCACCAGGAAGCTAGGAATTGATCTACCTTGACATACTGCTATACCACTTTTGGGCATATACTCAAAGGCACTTCATCATACTAAGGAAATAATTGCTCACACATGCTTATTGCTGGTCTATATCTAATACCCAGAAATTAGTAACCAAGATGTCCCTCAAGAGGTAAATGGGTAAAGCAAATGTAGTACATTTTTTTTATTTTTTATTATTTATTTATTAAAGATTTCTGCCTCCTCCCTGCCACCGCCTCCCATTTCCCTCCTCAAATGTAGTACATTTACATAATGTGTATTTCTCACCATTTACATAAAAGATGAAATCATGAAAGTCCCATGTAAGTGGATGGACCTAGAAAAGTCATTCTGAATGAAGTAACTCAGACCCAGAAAGGCAAATATTATAGGTACTTTTTTTATATGTGGATATTAGGTGTGAAGTTAGATAACCAAGCTAAAATTCAAAAATCCACAAAAATTATGTTTAGAGTAAAGACACTGGGGAAGGGTGGGTGGGGACAGATTGATAACCTAGGGATATAAGAAACTGAAGTACATAGTAGTTAGTTGTGGATTGGGGCTGGAATGGGATGATAAAAGGAGTGTGGCAAAAGAGAGGCGTGAGATTACATGGGAAAACAGATATAATTGAGGGCCATTTCTATTATGTATAGAAACATAATATAGTAGAAGCTTCTTAAAATATGCATATCTGAAGGTAATCTAATAAAAATAGATTAATGGTGAAGACAGATTCCCAACTACACATCTCTTGTCACCAAATGAAACTTCCAATACTATGATTGCATTATATCTAATTGAGTTTTTGGCCAAAGGAGTCCCATGGAAGCCTCCAAACAATCCAGGCTTTGACCAAAATTATAGTTTCTTCTCCACAAATTGATGGCAAGACCCCACTGCTGAAAATGACAACAGCTATACCACCTATTGAGCAAGAAAAAAATTAAACTTGTTCCTACATAAAACTTTCACCATTATGGCCTATTTTTTTTTCATGCAGAAAGGTGTTCTGTGTACCTCCAAGAGAGAAATATAAACACCAACCCAGACACAAAGTGTTTGATCCACAATGGTGTCCTGCCTGCAAGACATACTAGTGAAAATTTGTACCAGTTTTGTTGGAATAACTGGTCAACAAATGATTTGTTTTAAGGGCATCTCCATGAGATGGAACTTATACCCAAATGTGCTGGCTAATTTTTTGTCAACATGACATAAATTAGCATTATCAGAGAGGAGGGAGCCTCAACTGAGAAAATGTCTCATGAGGCTTAGACAAGCCTATAGCACATTTTCTTAATTAATATTGGTGGGAGAAGATCACAGTTCATTGTGTGTGAGGTCATTTCCCAGTTGGTAGTACTGGGTTTTTTATAAAAAAAGAAGACTGAGCAAATCAGTAAACAGCACACATCCATGGCTTCTGCTTGAGTTCCTGTCCTGATTTCCTTAAGTGATGACTATAATATGTAAATGTAAGCCAAATGAACTCTTTCCTCCCCAAATTACTTTGATTATAGTGTTTCATTACAGCATGGCTTGTCTTCTAAAGGGACAGGACAGACTATTAGAAATAGTTACCCCTATTAGACATCGAGGCTTTGGGGGGCAAGTAAGAACTTTCTCTATCCCAGCGATCTAGAGAAAAAATGAAATACTACTGTTCTATTCAGGAAACAGCAATAAAATTACTCTTAATGGCATTGTTATACTCATAGATTAGGACCTTACTCAATCTTCATCAGAGACGATTCCTTCAGCAGCAGATGGGAACAGACACAGGGGTTACAGCCAGACATTGTGCAGAGAGTGAGGGATATTAGAACATTTAGATAGGAATGGATGTCTGATGTGGGAGTGTCATATATCAATCTGTTGAAAGAAACTGCCTGAGCTCATTGATAGGCCAACCCTTACGTGGGTGGAGTAAACAGAACAGGATTCTGGGAGAAAGAAGCTGAGAGAGGAGTCGCCATGATGTTCACACTCCAGAGAGACACAGGCTAGAATCTCCCCGGTAAGCACACCTTGGGGTGCTATACAGATTATCAGAAATGGGCTAGTCCAAGTGCAAGAGCTAGCCAATAAGAGGCTGGAACTAATGGGCCAGGCAGTGATTAAATGAATACAGTTTGTGTGTTGTTATTTCGGGGCATAAGCTAAACCATGCCGGCGGCCGGATGCTGGGAGGACACAGCCGCACCGCTCCTTTCTTACTACAGATGTCTTCATCAAATCCATCCTGTGAGAGCTCAGGAAACCCTGAAGAAGAGGCAGCAGAAAGAATGTAAGAGCAGAGGGAATGGGAGACACGGTGAAATTAAGGTTCTCTAAGTCAATAGGATCAATGCAAAATATGAACTCACAGAGACTGAAGAAGTTTCCTCCAGATGGGGTCTTAGAGCTAGAATGAGAAGTAGATATACATATTCGTTCTGTACCCTCAAAAGCTGTGTGCAATTGATGAACACTTGCAAATGAGAATTTAGTTTTCTCTAAGTGAGTCTTCCCAGGGCAACAGTAACAATAATGTAACAGTAGACTGCATGACCAGTAGATGACAAACAGCAAAGGAACTCAGAGGTTTTTTGAGGTTCTTTGTTTCATAACGTTGTGTTAGGGCTTTTCCTTTCCCTTCTTTATTAGATTATTTTATATTTTATTGTTTATGTTTTTCTTCTCTCTTTTTATCCTGTATGTCCTTTACATATTTATTATTGTTTTCAATTTATTGTTTTTATGAGTTTGCTGAGAATGAGTAGGTCTTTCATTTATCTGTTGGGTCTTTTCTCGGGCTCTTTCCTTTATGCTGTTTGTTCTGTTCTATTAAAATGTGTCAGTTTTTATTTTTGTCATGTTATATTGTATTGTATCATATTTTATTATATTTTTATCTCTTATTGGTATGTTAGCTTTCTAATGGGGGACAGAAACGGGGTAGATTTGGATAGGAGAGGAAGTTGAGAGTAAATGGAAGGCGTAGGGAAAGTGTAAACAATAATCAGGATATATTATATGAGAAAAATATCTATTTTCAATAGAAGTTAAAAGGAAGAAAGGAAATGGACAACAAATAAACAAAATATGCTGGTTTCTGAAGAGAGATTGAATCTTCTTGAAGGCCATGTCTGGCTTCTGTAAGGTAGACCATGATCTGGTGGATGTCCTCACACCTAGAAGCACTCATAAAGAGCCCAATTGAAGTTGATGGAGTTTAAATAAAAATTAAAATGAACATAAAATTTTTGTAGTTTTTACAATAACTGTTTGTGCCAATCACACAGTCACAGCTCAGCTGGACTTTGAAAACTTCATAGTGTCTTTCAAGAAAACTGCGGCCAACAACACTGTAATTTGTTTTATACCTAATTTTTAAAGAAAACTAAAGGCTTTTCCTGGGACGGAGGCGTGATAACCAGCATATCGTTTCCTGTGACCAAGGTGTGGTTAGCATAAACTCAAGGCTGTTATCACTACCATAGATTATTTTCCTTAATTTCAAAAATACACTTCAAAGTAAAAGGAATTTAATTATGGCTAACAGTTGGCTCAGTGATATAGGTGTTTGCACCAAGCAACTTTGACACCTGGAACCCAAGCAATGAATGAAGGTAAACACACACACACACACACACACACACACACACACACACTTAGTCAATCAAGAAATGGAATTTTAAAGATGTTACATTATATCCATAACAGCCCCTTTGAATTTTGTGGGACAGTTAATTATCCAGTGTGGTGACTTGATGGAGGTTGCCTCTGTGATAGAGAGACACACATCCCACTAATTGGACTCATGAATGAACACAGGTCTTGAACAAAGAAATGTGACCAGGAGTGATATAAGTTCCTCTATGAAGAATTCTGAGCCAGTGCATGCCATCTTTTTGCTTATCCATGAGACCTGTGATGTTGAAAACTGTGCTCCACCTGGAATGGATCTGATATAAAATGATAGGCAACAGCACAGCAGTCACCCAATATGCATGTGTAATATATGCTAGGAAGGGTAGGCCATCCTTCCTTGGCAGGCCCTGGCATATTGGGTTGTTTGCTATTGTAGTATAACATATCATGCTTGACACACAACTACAAGGATGACAGCTGTACCTCTGATCTTTTAAAACATGATGTCAACATCATGACATTAGAATAACTCCACAATTTTACTTCCTTGACAATATGCCCTAGACTTATACATTTAGATTTTCCTTTTTTATTTATTTTTCCATTCAAAAAATTTACACTTTCTCCCCTCCTTCCGTTCGCCTCACGCTCCCCTACTCACCTTCCTCCCTTCCCCTCCCTCATTAAGAGAGGGATGTATTACATTCTTGGATCTCTAGTGTTTCTTTGCTTTATTCTTTGTTTACTTGCATGGACAAACAACAATTAGAGAAAAAAGATGGATTTTGCTTCTTTTTATTTTATTTTTTTTTTTTGAGACAGGGTTTCTCCGTAGCTTTTTTTTTTGTTCCTGTCCTGGAACTAGCTATTGTAGACCAGGCTGGCCTCGAACTCACAGAGATCCGCCTGCCTCTGCCTCCCGAGTGCTGGGATTAAAGGCTTGCGCCACCACCGCCGGCCTTCTTTTTATAAAATAACTGTAAAAATACTAGAGATCTTGTTTAAATTTTCTCCTTGAGAAAAAAAGGACCCTACACTGTACAGTAAGTTAATGAACATATAGATATAAGAGCTATTTTCATATCTACAATTAAGTATTATCATCATGATGTTAAAAATTCATGAGGGCTTTGTATCATAACTGTGCTTTTAACTTCACCACAGTCCTTTATCTTTGAGCAAGAAAACCTGATATTCATTGAGATAAGAGGACTATTAGTATCAGATAATATAGCTTTGTGTCATGACAAGTAGACATGACAGATTTCCTAAAGGAAGCTAGAGTTCAGGCAGTGCTGTTCAGTAATCTCTCTGCTATTTTCTAAAATAGCCAAAATATGCCTGATCATTTTGTTGTTTGGCAAAGCTGGGTGAAACATCATGTAAAAGGCAGCTCAGAAACTCTTCCCAAGGGCTGGATAACCTGCTGATCTTCAGGGGCCTAATTGTGCAAACATTTCCCCTGTAGAAAGTATTCTCAATGAAAAACAAACACTGAGAACATTCCTGGGGATGAAAACAACAGCAAGGAAAGACACTGGCTCCATTTGTGGTCAAACTTTTTATATACTCCAAAAACCACAAAAATCATGGTATTTTCTAAATCCCTTTTATTTTGATCCAGCTTAACATTCTGTTCTACTTCTCTTTCTGGACAGTTTGATGATGTGCTTTTGTTCAGCAGTAACACTCTGCTTGATAAGTATTTGCAATGACATTGTGTAGTAAGGCAAATATTTCTGACTTGATATGTTAAATATTGATGTTTTCTAACATTCAACTTAAAACCTTCTATTATAAGATGTGTATAGAAATTGAGTTAAGGAAAAGGTCACCTTGGTTGTAAGCTCTACAAAATTGAAATAGCCAATTCTGAAAGAAATGGCTCTAAACTCTAAATTATTGTTTATGTAACTATGTTTTTGTTTCGACTTACAGTTATTTGTTAGTATTTTTATATTTCTCTATAGGGTTTATGTGAACTTGTGACATGTGTGCAAAATCAAAAGAAAGAGTGTAACATGAACAGTGCTAGTCTGTGTAGATGTTTATATCACAGTTTTAACCAATAAAAATAACCTTACAACCACAGAGAACCTTCTGAGAAACTCCTGGAAGCTGCTCAGCTAATAGGTATAAATCTATTTCTGCCCCTTTCATTTATGTAATTTAGCCTGTATGTGCTATGATTGCTACTAATAAATTACTTGGTGCAACACCTGTTCTTGTTTTATGAGATCAGGCCTTTCTATGTAGCTAACGCTGGCTTCAAAGTCTTGGCACTCCTGTTTCCTTTGAGAGGTGGGAATAGAAGCATAAACTACTATGAAAGACTGATAAAATGCTGCTAACATGAATTCTAGATATGACAATGAACTTTAATGAGATCAAATCTGCTGCAACAGATAATAATTTCTGGGAAAAAAACTCATAAAATTCTAAAACCACCAAAGAACCTATTTTTTTTATAGAAACTAAAGTTAAATTGATATTTGAAGGAAATAATTTAATTTCTATGACTTAAATCACTTATCTTGAGGGTAGGTTCCTGTCAGTGTAATAAGGGCAAGTTAAAATTACCATGGACTTGCTAAGGCCTAAAAATAGTCAGTGGGATGACTAAGGACATATCCCAAAAAAAGATAAGACCATTAAATACAACTTAAAAAAAATTCAACGTGAACACTGAAATACCCAAGTTAAATTCAAACGGTACATATACCAAGTGAAGGCAAAAGTAGCAGAATTGCGTTTAAGCTATCATCAGATATAGAATATGAGACTTTTTAGTTTTAATTTAGCCCACTTAAATATGTGCTTAAATAGCAAATAAATGCATACGTAAATATGGGAGGAAAATAGTAGTTTCAAATGGTTTTTTCATGTGTTTCTGTATGTTTGTTTGTTTGCTTGTTTTTGGCTTTTTGAGACAGGATTTCCCTGTAGCTTTTGAGCCTGTCTTGGAAATAGCTCTTGTAGATCAGGCTGTCAAACTCACAGAGATCTGCCTGCCTCTGCCTCCTGAGAGCTGGGATTAAAGGCATGAGCCACCACTACACATTTTTGTTTGTGTGTGTGTTTAATTTATGAGTGCTTTGACTACAATGTATATAAGTGCACCATATGTGCAAATTGCCTTTGGAGATCAGAAAGGGGCAAATAATACCCTGGAAACAGAATTACAGATGTTTGAGAACCACCTTGTGTGTCTAGGGAACCAAATTCAGGTCCTTTGTAAGAATCAGGATTCTTAACCCCACGGCATCTCTCAAGCCCCTTATTTTACTTTTAAAATTATGTTTGTGTGTTTCAGTAGGGTGCTGATGGTGCAGTTGTACTTCTGAGTGCTGTGGGAAGTCTTAACAGTTTGTGGTTACCCACCCACTAGGGTGTGGCCTCTTATACTACATAAACCAATGTAGAGCATTCATCCACTCTTTCCTGCTGCTGGGTTCAGTTTCTGTTCTCGGTTCAAGCAGAGGATTCTGGTTTGTGAGTCTACCCCTAAATAAATAAATAATCATATATTTCTAGTGTGGGATTTCTTTTCATTTGGCTCCCATGTAGAATCAGACTTCATGCCTACTAGGTGAATGGCCTAACAGCCTAGACAGTTCATGGCCCAGACAGTCTCCCAACCCTGCCTGCTTGGCTTGCTTTTACCTAAGTGGGTTTTTTTTTTTTTGTAGAATCCCTGCCACAGTAGAGTTTACTGCATGTGGCAACTTGGAAATTTCCCAAGCTCATGCACTACTGTTGCATTCCCGAGGCAGTTCCTTGTTGTGTGGCGACTTCTGCAGCTTCCGGTTTTTGCTCCCTGTCTGTGAGTTCCAATTTTTTTGCTCCATGTATGGAATTGATTTAATTGATTTTAATTTGTCAAGCAAAGCATATTTCTCAGTATTTAACCAGTACCAAAGCTCAGAAACTAAAGCGGCTCAAGACCATTCCTGTTGCCACCATGAATCTGCAACCACAACATCTTCTGGGCAATAAAGATTATTACACCTAAAACAATGTACTGATTCTCATAACAGGTCCTATCACAGGCCAAAGCAGCCTCTTTATTCAATAACCAATAAAACAACACATATACAAAAGGGCTTCCCACATCATCTCCCCTTTTCTGGGGAAGGTTTTCACTTTAACGTAGCAAGATTATATAAAACAAAACAGTTACAAAGCTAGAATTATAGCTATAATATTTAGTCCATTTACAGTTGGCAAACAAAGGAAAATATTCTTTCATTTATCCTATTTTTGTGAGTCTAAAGTTTTATATCTAATCTATCTTTCATTATAACTAAAGAAAAGTATAGCTTTAACTATCTATCCTTCAGTTTCATCAAAGATCCCAAAGGATATAATATTACCTAAGTTAACAGGAAGTATATTGTAAGCAGCTTCCAAAACTCTATAATTGACAAGAGATATCTTGCTGCCTGAACAGCTACCCAAAGTTCTTTTGTAACATTGCGGGAGCCATCTTTAGTCTACAGGCTTATAGTATCTATCAGACATTTCCATGAAGCAGGAAATTTCAAAGACAGTTTCACCTATATTGGCAGTTTGTTAGTCACTTTCTTCTGTGTTCTGCAAAATATCTGGTAGACTCTTTCAAGAATCTAGAACCATGAAGGACCATCTCAACATAAGTCCGGTAGTTATTTTTTTCTTTGGGTCCTGCATGTCCACGTTATACAGCATAACATTAAGCAATACAGGCAAGAGCAATTTCTTGTCCAAATGGCTAACTAACTCCATAAGGAGCCTCTTCAATGCCCATCATCTTCTTGAAGTAGACTGGTGCTGCCAGGAGCAGTTGTGTCTCATTGTCATGAAAAGTCCTAAGTTCTTAAACATTTCAAATGCCATATTCTGTAGTCTTTGAAAAATTTGAAGAATACCTATCTAACTGAAATATATCTTTATATATCTAGAAAACCTAACTAAAATGACTACAAGCTTGACTATTATAGGTGATTATCTATTAACCCATATTTCTTAATTATACATTCCATTTTTACATGAGCTGCACAAACACAATATCTTAATCAAAGCAAAAATATACATAAAACATAATCACTCTTAAATTTGTATCAATAGACCAAGATCTATACCAATGCAAAGTATTCATCTCTATAGTGAATCTCCCTTTAAATGTAAACAAACTTTTATAAACATTTAGGGAATTTAGGTATAGTCCTCTCCAAACCACTTCCTGCTTTTTGTTGGGCACAATATTTTTAGGTGCTCAAGGAGATCTTTCAGGTGGTCTTGGTCCATCAAACCACATTAGTTCAGAAGGAATTGTTACTTTTTTAATCTATAACTGTCTATATGCTATCTCTTTAAAGATTTTGCTTTTTATTTTTAAACCATTTACTTCTTTTTATAACTATTTCTTCTTTTCCTAAACCTATGTGCATTTATCCAACACCATGACCAATTCAGATCTTTTTCATCTGAATCTGCCTTTATTGAGTATCTATAATCCTTTCCTGGCCAGGAGCACTTTCAAATGGTAAGCAGTGTGGTAGCAGCAGCCCTGGGTGTGACTCTGCCTCTCCCAGATCTTCAATATGGTGGAGGTACCACAGCTCTGGGATGCTGGGTGGGAAACACACTGACTACCTCAACTCTGGTAAGCAGTTGACCCAGGCTGCCACCAAATAACTTAAAGCAGGGCGCCAACAAACTGTATTCAAGTAATTGGCCTTCTGAAACAGTCAGAGCTGTTGATGCTACAAGCATAAACCAGGAAACCTTCTTAAAAGAGCCACACAGTTTTTGCTGCTACCACTGAGTCATGAAGCCTTCTCTTGGAGGAGCCATGCCTCTGCTCAATGTTAGCAAACAGAGCCCATTGTGAAAAAAAACTGCCGACTACCAAGAAGCCATGATTAACTCTGTTCTTTTGTGACTAGAATTTCTTTCCAAGATTTTACAGGTTTTACATGGACCTAGGTCAGTCCCACGTTGACACGCCAATCTGTAGTTGGAGGCCACTCATTTGTTTCCCGACTGCCCAGACCTGAAATAACCACTCAGAAACTCTATTAGTTAAATTGCTGCTTGACTAATTCCTTAAGTGTATTGTTTTCTAGCTCTTATATCTTAAATTTCAATAAATTTCCATTAATCTGTATATCACCATGAAGTCATGACTTACGAGGCAAAGTTCCAGCATCTGTCTCTTCCTGTGGCTACATGGCATGCCACTGACTCCACCTACTTTCTCACAGAATTTAGTTTAGTTTTCCCACTTAGCTCCATTCTTCCCTATCACAGGTCAAAGCAGCTTCTTTATTCATTAACCCATAAAAGCAACACATATGCAGGACTTCCCACGTCAGTAAAGCACTTGTCTATCACACGAGAAGTACTTGACTCAGTCCACAGCACTCTAATGAGGTAGATGTGATGCTATGTGCCTGTAATGTAAGCATTCTAGAGGTGGATGCAGGCATATCTGAATTTTAAGGTCATCATTGCCTATATAATGCATGTGGGACAGTCTGGACTACATAAAAACATGTGTCAAGGGGGAAAAAAGATAAATTTTCAAAAAGACATGCTATAAGAAACACACAAAAGTGATTTTTATACTAAAGAAAATTTAATCAAATGAGAAGTGGAACTTTAAAAATGAGTGAAGACATATGCAACAATAACTGTCGAGTTAAATACAAAAGTAGACTTTTTCCTTTAATTTCTTTATAATGAAGATGATAGTCAGAGGGATAAAAACATAGAATGTTATTTTGAGTTATACTCCCAGAAAACTGCTTAAAACAGAATGTCAGTGTTCCTGTGGGGAGACTAAAAACAGACATGAGAATGTTCTAGAACTCAGTTTACTGAGTAAAGCTTGCGGGGCCTCAATGACTACATACATCCTACATCAAAACAAGGTAGAAACTGCAAAAACACTTCTGAAAGGTGTTCTCTGACCTCTATGCTTTTATCATGGCAGTCACATGGGCACACAGATACACACACAGGCACACGCACGCACACACACACACACACACACACACACACGTACACATCCCCACTCATATGCCCATGCAAATTCTAGTTCATACTTTTAAGAACAATCAAAATCTAGAATCATAGCCTTTTCTTAGAGAATTTAAAATTTTGTTCCTGTATTGTCTCTCTTTCCACACAATGTGCTGTAGAATTACTGAGAGAATAAAACATGAGCAAGTGACAATTTTGATAAGAATCCAGGAGATTTTTTTAAAAAAATATTTAAGTACAAATTATTTTGCCTGCATGTATGCCTGTGTCCCTCAGAGGCCAGATGAGAGTGGCAGATGCCCAGGAACTGTAGCTACAGATGGCTGTAAGCTGTTGCATCGGTGCTGGGAATCAAAACAAGTTTTCTGGAAGAGCAGCTGTTGCTTTTAACTGCTGAACAACCTCTCCAGGTCCTATCCAGATGACCTGAACTCAGTTTTCTGACATTTAACTCAGGTTCTAGAATTCTATTCAATGAAATTCGATATTATTTACTTTTCAGTCTTTATCAATTTCTTTGATTTGACCTCAGTTTTGTGATTCTTATGTAAAGTGTCCTCTGCAAATTAATAAAAATTTTATAATTACTAAGAATTAATTCTTACTTTATTTAGTAGTTTTGCCTTATTTTATTGTATTTTTTGGTTTTGAGACTTAGTATCAGATGTTACACTGGTTGCTCTGTAATTTGTTATGTATAACAGTCTTACCTTGATCTATTCAGTGCCTCCAGTCTCTGCTTCCCTTGTGGATTTAGGGGGTTACAGACATATGCCACCATATTGGGCTACCATTGTTTTCATAAAGCCAATACAGAAGCACACATTCTGATGCTTCTCTGGGTGGTTCTGTTGTATGAAGTGGTGGGCTGCGTCCTGCCACCTGGCTAGCTTAACCTAAAATAATTACATGGAAACTGTATTCTTTTAAACACTGCCTGGCCCATTAGCTTTAGCCTCTTACTGGCTAGCTCTCACATCTTGCTTTAACCCATTTCTAATAATGTGGGTAGCCCCACGAGGTGTGACTTACCAGGAAAGACCTTAACCTGTGTCTGTCTGGAATTGGAGAATCATGGCAACTGCCTGACTCAGCTTCTTCCTCCCAGCATTCTGTTCTGTCTACTCCACCTACCTAAATTTCTGTCCTATCAGGCCAAGCAGTTTTCTTTATTAGTTAACCAATGAGAGCAACAGATAAGATACAAGACCCACCTCCATCATGGTTCAAATACCAAGATGGGAATTTCTGTTGTTGTATTGGGTTTATGAAAACAGTGTTGGCCAGTGTGTCCAGTTTGTGAAAATAATGAGCTTTGTGTCCAAAGTAGATAAAGGTGGGACTGTAAACTAACCAACATTGTTTAGCTTCCCAAAGTTCCTGCCTGAGAAACCAACAAGAGGGAAGACTTTAAAGCTATTATTTTTTAAAAGAACTACAGCATAAAAGCCAAGGAGCCCTCAAAAATGCTACCCTGGATCCCCCACCTATCTCCAGACAGATTGCTCAGCAGGAGATATTCAGATTAAGGTATTGACAGTATTTTCCTTTTAAATTTAGGATCTCACATTTCCACAGGGCACAGCTTTCCTTAACCTTAATAGTACTGTTCACTTACTCCTCTCTCTCAAAAAAAAAGTCACAAATGCTGTGAGTGAATCTTAGCTAAATATTGGCAGTTTTGACAAAATGCTATCAGAGAAGAGATCTGCTTCCAGCAGGGAAGCTTGAATATAAACACATCATCATTATCTGCAAAGAAAGAGATTACTAAAATTGGCAAAATTAATTTCCTAAGTGCAGAATCAGGTCTGAGATAATGTGATACATTTGGCTTATGTGAAATTATGGTTAAATCTAAATGTGATCTAAACTAACCCTTTCTAATTCAGTCACCTAGATGTGCCTCTCTGGTTACTTCAGTTCTCCCTGTCCACTCTGCTGCAGTGGAATTTAAAAGTGATTACAATTGGATTGTTTCTGGATTTATTTAGTTTGTGGAGTGATGAGTAGCAAATGCTGACAAATGCTCACTGCCCAGTAGAGACTTTGACTTTATGTTTTTCAGTATCCTACACAGATGAACACTCAGGCTGAATGAGAGCCCATAAACAGTCTTTTGATAAAAATGCACTGTTTTATTCATTTCAGAGTAAAGCTTCCCACAGTGAGTGATCCATTATACTACTTAAAGCTTTATCCTTTTGTGGAACATAAGAAAATGTTTTGCTTTCAAACTGTGCTGCATTATTTCTGTCTCTGCTCTGGGAGCCAAAAGGGTTTCAAAATCAATAATCTCAAGCTATTTATGAGTTGGGACTTGCAAAATTTTCAAAACAATGACTTAAGCATAGTTGTATCAATTACCTCACAGTATTTTGGTGTTCTTGCAACTTTAATATTATTGGCCCTCTACAATACAATGAGTGCAAATGAAAATGACATAAGATAATTAACAGAAAACCTAATTAGATTTCCACAGAAACATCCAAGATTTCTTTTTAGAGCTACATACTATTCTGTACAATTCACAATGACTTGCTTAAGTATACTGTCCCTTGAGAAAGGACCTGGGTATTTGGAAAGGCATTGTTCAATATTTTCTCAATTTTAAAAAAGCACATGTTTTTAATTTGGTAAAAGCACAAGTTTCTGACTTTAGTTGGTGATTGCTTCAGTTCCAAATGTTATAAAGTCTTCGTCCTATTCAACTTTTTCCAATTTAAAAGTATAATCTTAGGATGATTTATTTTTGTTCTATGTGTATTTTAAGCACACCTCATAAACAATTTCTTGTCATAGCCAGATCCATTTCATCGGATCACATTTATTATTTGTTGATCATAGTGTCTATGATACTGATGTTCTATTCAGATAAGGGATGGTGATACCTCTGCAGTTCTTTTATTGTACATGATTGTGTTAGCTATCCAGTTTTTTTTCCTGTAAAAAGCCGAGTGTTGTTCTTTCATGGTCTGTAAAGAATTGTGTTGAAAATTGATGAGAATTTCATTGAATCTGTAGATTTCTTTTGGTAAGATGGACATTTCATAGTATGTTAATTCTAGTAATCTATGATCATGGGAAATCTTTCCAGTTTCTGATATTATCTCTGATTTCTTTCTCCAAAGATTTGAAGTTTTTGTCATACAGGTCTACCATTTGTTAAAGTTACCCCAAGATATTTTATATTATTTGTAAATATTTTGAAGGGTGTTGCTTCTTTGATTTCATTCTCAGACCTTTTATCAATTGCATATGAGAGGGCTACTGATTTCTTTTTAGTTAATTTTGTCACGTCAGTAAAGTTTTTTATTAGTGTAGGAGATCTGTGGTAGGTGTTTTGGGTTCACTTATTCATACCATCATTTCATTTGCAAATAGTGATTTGTATCCCCTTGATATTGTACTATCTAGAACTTTGAGTACTGTATTGAATAGATAGGGAGAGAATATATAGGCCTTGTCTTGTTCCTGATTTTAGTGGAATTGCTTTGAGTTTCTCTCCAATTAATTTGATGTTGACTGTCAGCTTGCTGTATATTACTTTCATTATATTTATGTGGATTCCTGATCACTTTAAGACTTTTATCACAAAAGGGAGTTAGATCTTGTCAAAACCTTTTTAAACATCTAATGAAATGATCATGTGTTTTTTTTTTCCTTTCAGTCTGTTTATATGAAGGATTACATTTGCAGATTATTATATAATGAACCATCTCTGCATCTCTGAGATGAAGTGTACTTGCTTTATCATGGTGGATTATCTTTTTGATGTGTTCTTAGATTCAGTTTGCCAGTACTTTACTGTACATTTTTGCCTCAATGTTCAGAAGGGAAATTTGTCTGTAATTCTCCTGCTTGGTTGAGTCTTTGTATGGTTTAGGTAAGAGGATAACTACAGACTCATAAAAAGAATTTGGCAATGTTTCTTCTATTTTACTTTGTGGAATAATTTGAGGAGTTTTGGTATTAACTCCTTTTTGAAAGTCTGGTAGAATTCTGTGCTAAAACCATCTGGCTTTGGACTTTTTTTGGCTGGGAGAATTTTAATGACTGCTTCCATTGCCTTAGGGGTTATAGGTCAGTTTTAAATGGTTTATCTTTGTTTAACTTTTGTTTGTGGTATCTGTCAAGAAATTTATCTATTTCATTAGATTTTTCAATTTTTGGCATATATGCTTTTGAAGTATGACTTAATGATTCTCTGAATTTCCTCAGTGTCTGAGTTATGTCCTTCTTTTCATTTTTGAATTTGTTAATTCGGATAGTTTCTCTCTACCTTTTGGTTAGTTTGGATAAGGGTTTGTTTATCATGTTGATTTTCTCAAAAAAGAAAAACAATTCTTTGTTTTATTATCTCTTTGTATTGTTCTCTCTGTTTCTATTTTATAGATTTCAGCCCACAGTTTATTTCCTGCTGTCTACTCCTTTTTGGTGTGTTTACTTCTTTTTTTTTTTTAGAGCTTTCAAGTTAAGTTGCTAAGATGAAACTTCTCCAGATTTTTTATGAAGGCACTTAATGCTAAGAACTTTAAGTTTAGCACTGCTTTCATAGTGTCCCATGAGTTTGGGTATGTTGTGCATTTGCTTTCATTGAGTTCTATGAAGTCTTTAATTTATTTCTTTATTTCTTCCTTGATCCAGTGGTGATTTAAGTTGATAATTGTTTAATTTATACGAGTTTGTAGTCATTCTGTAGTTCATTTTGTTATTGAATTCCAACTTTAATCCATGGTGACCTGACAAGATACAGAAGGCTGTTCCAATTTGACTGTATCTTTTTTTAATTGAAAAAAATTTCCGCCTCCTCCCAGTCTCCCATTTCCATCCCCCTTCCCCCAGTTCTCTCCCCCTCCCCCCACTCCCTCTCCAGTTCAAAAAGCTGTCAGGGTTCCCTGCCCTGTGGGAAGTCCAAGGTCCTCCCCCCTCCATCCAGGTCTAGGAAGGTAAGTATCCAGACTGTTTAGGCTCCCACAAAGCCAGTACATGCAGTAGGATCAAAACCAGTGCCATTGTCCTTTACTGTATCTTTTAAGACTTGTTTTATGACTGAGAATGTGGTCAATTTTGTAGAAGGTTCCCTGTGGTGCTGAGGAGAAGGTATTGTCTTTGGTGTTTGGGTTAAATGTTCTGTAGATATTTGTTAGGTTCATTTTAGTTAAACATCTATTTAGCTTCTGTCTGAATGACCTCTCCATTGGTGGGAGTGGGGTGTTGAAGACTTTCACTATTAATGTGTGGGGTTAAACATATGGTTTAAGCTGTAGTAACATTTCTTTTACAAATCTGGATACCCATGCATTTGTAACTGAAGTTCAGAATTGAGGCAACATCTTGGTGGTTTTGTCCTTTGATGAATATAAAATGTCATTCTCCATTTCTGTTGATTATGATTGGTTTGAAGTCTATTTTGTTAGATATTAGAATAGCTTTATCAGCAAAGTTTTAGGTTCACTTGATTGGAATATCTTTTTCCAACCCTTTACTCTGAGGTAATATCTGTATTTGACGTTGAGGTTTGTTTCTTATATGCAGCAAAATGATGGGTACTATTTTTTATTAATTTTCTATTAGCTTATATCTTTTTATAGGTGAATTGAGTCCATTGATATTGAGAGATATTAATGGCTGTTGATTTCTAATTCTTGTTATTTATTGTTGCTGGTGTGGTTATTGGTGGTGGTGGTGATGGTGGTGTGTATGTTTCCCGATGGTGTAGGATTATTTATTGCCTGTGTTTTGTGGGTGTAATTAACTTACTTGGGTTGAAACATTTCTTCTAATACCTTCTGTAGAGCTGGGTTTGTGGATAGATATTGGTTAACTTTTACTTCATCATAATTTTGTTACCATTTATACTGAATGAAAGTTTTGCTGAGTATAGTAGTCTGCGTAGGTATTCATGGTCTCTTAGAGTCTGCAAGAGGTCTGCCGCAGTCTCTTCTGTTTTTTTAGGGTCTCCATTGAGAAGTCAGGAATAATTTTGATAGGTTTGCCTTTATATGTAATTTGCCTTTTTCTTTTGTATGTTTTATAGTCTTTCTTTTTCTGTATTTTATTGTTTTGATCATTATGTGGTAAGGGGAATTTTTCTGGTCCAGTCTATTTGGAGTTCTGTAAGCTTCTTATACCCTTTGGCAATGTCTTTCTTTAGGTTATAAAAATTTTCTTCCATGATTTTGTTTAATATATTTCCTCTCCTTCTTCTATTTCTATTATTATTATTAAGTTTGGTCTTTTCATACTGTCCCAGATTTCCTAGATGTTTTTGTTTTTTGCTAGGAAATTTTTAGATTTAAAGTTTTGAGTAATGAATCTATTTTCTCTATTGTATTTCCAACACTGAAATTCTCTTTTCCTTCTCTTGTATTCTTTTGGTGATGCTTGTCCCTGTAATTTCTGTTCATTACACAGGTTTTCCAATCTCAGATCTCCCTAGTTTGTGTTGTCCTTATTGCTTCTATTTCCCATTACAGGTCTTGCACAATTTTATTTGTTCTTATCAAGTATCTGTTTGGGTTTTCTTGGTTTCCTTGACATTCATTAAGAGATTTATTGATTTCCTCCAATTTTTAAATCATCTTTTCTACCATTTCTTTAAGGTATTTTTTAATTTCCTATTTAAAGACCTCTATGGTATTTATAAAGTTATTTTAAAGGTCATTTTCGTGTGCTTCATCTGCATTGAAATGTTTAGGTCTTGCTGTCATAGGATATCTGGTTTCTGGTGGTGACATATTGATCTTTCCATTACTGATTGTATTCTTACATGGTGTTGATTCCTGCATTTGTCTTCATTGCATGGGTCTTTTGTTGCTTGGTTTCTCTTTCCTCTCTGGTCTCGCAGCCTAAGTGGACAAGGGGTCTGATGACTAATGAGTCTTTAGGTCCAACAGGGTCTCTCCCCTGGGATTCGGGGGGTCTTGGGTTCCTTGATCCAGTCTAGCCTCTGGTAAAGTTGAAATATTCTGGCATCTCTAGATCTGTCATGGCCACTAATAAATCCTGTGCCTTCTTCTGGAGTTCCTAAGTACCAGTTAGGTTGGCATAGACCTAATGAAAGGTAGCAGTAGACAGAATCCAGGGATGGATACAGTCTTCTGGTATGCAGATCAGTCACCCATTCTGGCTTGTGTGGCTTGGGCCTAGTTGTCAGAAGTCTTCTGTGGTTGGGTAGAAGGCCCAACCACTAGGCTGGGGACTAACTGAGATGGTGTGGTCTCAGAAAAGGGTCATAGGGTGCAGAACCCATGGAAAGCTTGAAATTTTGTTTTAAATGATAAATGTAAATTTATATTATCAACTTAAAAGTACTTAGATTTAAAGAAAGGCGGAGAAGTTTAAAAAGTCTCCCTGGACCATGGTGAAGAGAATCATGACTCACTTGAGAATAGTTTAGATATGTAAGTCCTGAAATCCTCACTACCTTGTCCTTCTGTTCACAAAGACTGCTCGTCCATCTTTGTAGTTTTTTTTTTCTCTCTCATCTCTTTGGCTCAGTTATATTCAAATATAGCCAGTGATGACAAAACCTGATTTTGATTCCCAGTAACACCTTTGTTAGGTAATAGTACTCTTTTATTCTTTATTTTCTTCATCTTTATTTTATATTACCAAATATGAAACACACAGAAAGCCCAATGTTTTCTGCTCTCCCTTACTGGTAGATTCTAACTCTGAGTCTTCAAATGTGAGTATATAATCCAGAGCAACCACAGGAACCAGAAAAGTAAAACCTACAATTACTGATGGTACTGCTGCTCCTGAAAACAGAGATTATGGCAAATCGTTTAATACAGCTCACTTTAACAATAGCTCCTCAAAGTTAATATTGCTCAACTTATTTTTTTCAGACGATGAAGTGGAAAACTTCAAAACTAAAGTAATTTGCCAAAATTAGACAGTTAAGGACAATAAGATGAAGATTTGACCTTTCATGGACAAATGTGTATATTTCCACACACATACATGCACCTATACAAGTGCTACTGATTGCTTATTCTTCTTTTACTTAAAAATCTGTTGCTGCCTACTATTATATTTGAATGTTTTTGACAGAAAATTCATCATGAAGATTAGTACAATATGTAAGTATATCAGTGGGATGAAATTGTAGAGATTGTTCAGTGGTTTGATGTGGAAGTGATTTCTTATCAATAAAGAAACTGCCTAGGCCCATTTTGATAGACCAACTCTTAGGTGGGTGGAGTAAACAGAACAGGATGCTGGGAGAAAGAAGCTGAGTGAGGAGTCGCCATGATGTTCCCATGCCAGGCAGATGCAGGTTAAGATCATTCCTGGTAAGCCAGCTCGTGGGCTACACAGATTAATAGAAATGGGTTAGATTAATATGTAAGAGCTAGCCAATAATGGGTCAGGTAGTGTTTAAAAGAATACAGTTTCCGTGTAATTATTTCAGGGCATAAGCTAGCTATGTGGGCGGCCGGGTGCCGGGGACGCAGCTCCGCTGCTCCATATTACTACAGGTGGCCCCCAGACGTGATGGGCTAAATCTACTTAAAAACCGGAGAGAGCTTAATTTTAAACAGAGGAAAAAAACAGAGTTTAACACAGATTTTTGCTGTTTGTTGGTGGCGTGCTATAGAGAGATTTCCTAATTTGGCAACAGCAGCAGAAAAAAAAGCTGTGTCATTTTAAAGTGCAGCTTCCTGGGACTGTGCTCCAGTGCAAACTCTGACTTTAAAGCATTTCAAAGGCTTTTATGGGACTGGATTTTGTGTTCCCACTTGGGATCGGAAGGAGAGGGTTCTGAGACCTTGCAGATGGCTCAGAGCTCCCCGCCTGCACCTGGGCAGACGGCAGAATCAGGCTTAGGCAGGCAGAAGAGTATGGGGGATTCCTGTTGCCATACAGAGACTGTGCAGTGCTCTGCGTGTCAGATTTGGTTGTAACTTGGATGAAAAGAGTTTCTGTGCTGCATGCTCAGTCTCAGAATTAAACTGCTGAGTGTGGCTCCAATGTGGACTTGCTGTGTGCCTGGAACTGTGGCTGAGTGGCACCAAATAGATCTGAGGCAGGAGCCACTGCTCCATGCTGAACTGTGCTGACCTCAGGCAGGAACTGACATAATTACCATAATAATAGCACAGTTAAAGTTTAGACTTGGCATGATGCAGGCCATACCGTATTAACTGTACAAGGTGCAACTTAAGTTTTTAAGAAGTGCTTAACATTTTAAGAAATGCTCCTGGATAGTAAAAAAATTACAGATTCACAATAAAACAGATTCAGACAGACCACTAAATGGATCACAGTGTTGGATGAGTGTACTGAGGCTTGAGAGAGAAAAAAAAATATATAGAGAGAGAATAAAGTTAATGCCTTTAAAAATAAAAAGGTAAAGTCTTTAAAGATACAGAGTACAGATAATTAAGAGATTATAAGGAAAAAAGAAAAATAAGCTACGTAAAAATGGAAAATTCACAGAGAGTCTGGATTATGTACATTGTGTTTTCTTTAAAATTTTTGACTGTGAAGGAGCTAACTACAGAGAGTCATTTCATTACATGGGCTGCCAAGCTAAATCAGAATGGATATAAGGGTATTACGATTTCAAAATTTGGGTCTAAGGATATGATGCTTTGGAGAGAGTCTTCTTTTGCTTTCACAGAGGACCAGACCCTGTGGATTTCATCAATTCTGATATGGTATGATAGACCACACCCTCCTGAAAGGTTGTTGTGAACACCCTCAAAAAATTACTTCACTCAACTTCCAACTGAGATGGCCCTGGCACACAGGTTATACCATGAAAGACCTAATTAACGACACCCCCATTCAGCAGAAAGCAGTTTGGAGAGATAAAACTGCGCCCATGTTCCCAAATACTGTTTATAAATGTTCTTTTACATTTAAAGGGGGATATGATATAGATATAAATAATTTGCATTGGTATGGATTTTAAGGTCAAGCTTGTTATATGTATATGTATTTCTGCTCTTGATTAAGGTATTGTGATTATGTAGTTCATTTTTAAAATGTAATGTATAATTAGGAAATATAGGTTGTTGATGAATAATCATAAATAATAGTCAAGCTTATAGTCATGTTAGTTAAATTTTCTACATATATAGAGATATATTTCAATTAAATAGACATTCTTCATATCTTTCAAGGACTGCAGAATATGGCATTAAAATGATTTAATAACTTAGGGCTTTTCATGACAATGAGACACATCTGCTCCTGGCAGCACCATTCTACTTTGAGAGGAAGATGGGCATCAAAGAGGATCCTTATGGAGTTGGATAGCAATTTGGGCAAGAGACTGCTCTTGCCTGAACTGATGCATAAACTGGACACAAAGAACCTGCAGAGAGAGGACTGCTTAACTTGCCTAAAAGTGAGATGATCTTTCAGGGTTCCTGATTCATAAAAGAGTCTACAAGACAATCTGCAGGACACAGCAGAAAGTGAATAAACTGTCTTTGAAATTTCCTGCTTCATGGAAAATGTCTGCTGGATACTATGGGCCTGAAGGCTGAAGATAGATGCCCCAACGGTACAGAGGAACTTTGGGTGACTGTCCAGGCAGCGAGTTGTCTCTGTCATTTCTAGAGTTTGTATTTCTTGTTTGTTTAGGTAATTTTATATCCTTCTGGAGTCTTTGATGGAATTGAAGAATGCATACATAGTTGTAGTTTTCCTTAGTTATGATAAAAGATAAAATAGATATAAATATTGTAACTGTAATTCTTACTTGATAACTGTTTTGTTATATGTAATTTTACTATGTTAAGGTTAAAGCCTTTCTTTTTTGTTTAAACAGAAAAAGGGGAAATAATGTGGGAGTAATTTCTTATCAATAAAGAAACTGCCTAGGCCCATTTTGATAGACCAACCCTTAGGTGGGTGGAGTAAACAGAACAGGATGCTGGGAGAAAGAAGCTGAGTGAGGAGTCGCCATGATGTTCCCATGACAGGCAGATGCAGGTTAAGATCATTCCTGGTAAGCCAGCTCGTGGGCTACACAGATTAATAGAAATGGGTTAGATTAATATGTAAGAGCTAGCCAATAATGGGTCAGGCAGTGTTTAAAAGAATACAGTTCCCATGTAATTATTTCCGGGCATAAGCTAGCCATGTGGGCGGCCGGGTGCCGGGGACGCAGCCCCGCTGCTCCATATTACTACAGCGGTTAAAAGCACTGGATGCTCTTTCAGAGGACCTGGGTTAATAGAACCCAACTCAATGCCAGCACAGTTACTCACAACCATCTGTAACTCCAGTTCCAGGAGATGTGATGTCTTCTTCTGACTTCTGTAGGTACTAGGATTGTAAGTGGTGCACAGAAGTACATGCAGAAAATACATCCGTATATATAAAATTATAAAATAAGAAGAATTAATTCTGTGGCAATATAAAAACATTATTAATAACTACACTCAAGGACTGAAAAATTCAAAGAAAAAATAATAATAACCGATTCAGGCAAAAATATTTTAAGTGTCTTTAATTGGTGAAAAATAATGTGGGTTCAGATTTGCTGTCTCTCCCTTCTCTTCCTATCTCAATATTTCTCCTTCTCTCTCTGTTCTCCTCCTCCTCTCCCTTCTCTCCACATGAAGTATGAAAAATTTGGCAAAGATTTCAGAGATTCTTCTGTAACCATCTACTCAATATCCTGCACTCATTTTCTTTCTATAAATAAGAGCTAACCCAGTGATCCTATTTCCATCAATGAAAATGAGAAAAGACAGATGAATTAGCATGGTTCTTTGGGGTCATTTAGGCTGTAGACTTCCAAAGAACATTCCTAACAGATTGATTTTTCTTCTGAAAAATCAGCCTTAGTGGCTAGCTTTTTCCACTCCCACCATCTCTATTGACTTTATTTTTCTTTCTAACTCTTTTATCCAGGCATAAGTATGTGGCGAGTCAAATTTGTCTGATGAACATTCATTACTCACTGCAACATATAAACTTAGAGCAATCAATCTTAGCAGTTATCACATACAGACGACTAAATGTCAATCTTTACATATGTACAAGTTTCATAGAATTGTAGAGAAAGCATGAGAGCAGAAGGGACAGCAGGAGGAATGAAGGAGATAGAAGATGGCTATCCTTTTTACTGACAGTATGACAGTATTAGTCAAAGCATGGTCAACATGTCTGTTATTGGAATATTGTGTATCTTCTATGCGTAGGAAGTTACTTTCCAACTCACATGAGATAAACCCCTGAGCACGGGCAGTTTTATCATTCTTTGCTGAAGTCTAAAGTAACAGATGTCATTCCATTGGAAATCTCCACTTAATTACACACACTTAAATCCCAGAAAGAGGCCCCATTTTCTCCTGATTTAAATTTTTTTCCAAATGGCAATGCATTGGTTAATTTAATAATGCAAGTTTGAGTTCAAAAGCCTAAGGGTTTTATTGTAAATTACCTTATGATATTTACATGTTTCTTAATCTCACTGAGATTCATAGTCCTCTAGATACTACAAAACAGATTGTGTTACTGTAGTGAATACTCTCACATAAAGTTAGCATCATTTTGAGTGGCAATTATATGGTTTTATTAGATAAATACTATTGTAATTATCCAATAATACAACAGCTGGAGGCTTGATAAGATCTATATAAATTTTCTGAGATAAAAGGATAAGTGTGGAATGTGTTTTAAGTCAAAAGGTCTCTTTTATGGAGATCATGCCTGTTCATAAATGCCTAGGAAATTAAAGCCATAATTCATTGATAATACTTCTCTTACATATTCAGGCATCTAATGTTCATAAGAAATGATCTCAAGATAGTGTTTAGTCACTCATTAAATATATATTAAGTACCTATAACTATAATAGGCTTTTTCTTTTGAGCCACCAACCAGCTCCCAAATCATGACACCTTCTTCTTATTATATTATTATTATTATTATTATTATTATTATTATTATTATGAATGCTTGGCATTAGCTGAGGCTCATTTCTTGATAGATCTTATAACTTAATTTTTTTCTCTTCATCTATGTTTGACTCAGGTCTTGCTGTGGAACAATGGTCTTGTACCTTGTCACTTGTATTGTTTTAATAAAACATTGATTGGCCAGTAGCCAGACAGGAAGTATAGGTGGAGCAACCATCAAGAAGTAGAGGCAGGGTGACAAGAAGAGGAGAATTCTGAGAAAAGGAAAGACTCAATCTGCAGTCATCTCCCAGACACAGAGGAAGCAAAATGAGAATGCCTTGTTGATAAAAGATACCAAGTCACATGGTTAACACAAACAAGAATTATGGGTTAATGTAATAAAGAGTTAATAAGAAGGCTGAGCTAGGCCAACCAGTTTATAATTAATGTAGACCTCTGTGTGTGTGTGTGTGTGTGTGTGTGTGTGTGTGTGTGTGTGTGTGTGTGTTGTGTGTGTTTTGCGGGGGCTGAATGGCTGTGGGATTGGGCAGGACAGAAATCTTGGTTAACAAGGACTTTTACCTTTCTTTTTTTCTGTATATCTCACTTTTACTGCTCCTCATTTCTGGCTGGTGTGTCCCTCTCTTTTTTTCCCTCACTTTCTGTTATTTCTGTCTCTATTTCATTCTATTTATTTTATCTGCCTACCAACCCTGCCTACCACTCTTCTGTTTAATAACTGGCCAGTCTGCTTACTGTTAGACCAATCAGGTGCCTTAGGCAGACAAAGTGAAATGAATGTTAACACATCTCTGCATCATTAACAAAGCCAGTGTACTCAAATCTAATACACCTTTACATGGTTAAAGTAATTTTCATAGCATAAACAAATGTAACATGTTTTGCATAGTTAAAATAATATTCTACAACTTTGATGTAGCAAGCACTCCTGGCTCTGAAACACAAGAGCAAATCACAGAAAACTTTACCTTCCTGAGCTTAGAATCTAGAGTTCTAATAGAAACACAAAAAATAAGAAAATTAAAATATGTATAGTATAACTGATGAAGGTAAATATTAAAGAAGCAGAATGGAGAATGTTAATAATCAAAAAGTACAGTGTTAGGCAAACTCTGAGATTCTTCTTAGTTTATATAAACTATTATCCAACAGTTTCTTCATGTAAAACACAGAAATAAATGATGTATACACCTGACATTCTTAAAAACCATGTAGACATAAAAAAGACAGATATAAGAACAATTAATAAATCATATGAAGAAACTGCATGACATTAAACTCTGAATAAATATAGTATCTTTTATTAAATTCTGGATAAAAGTTGTAGGAAGAAGGACTTGAGAGATGGCTCAGCAGTTAACAAGTTTTGCTCTCTCAGGGGACCAAGGTTTGGTTCCCAGCTTCCACAAGGCAGCTGGTAACTGTTCTTAACTCTAGTCTCACGAGATCTGTTGCTTTTTCCTGGCCTCCATTAACACTTATATGCATGTGGACAAAACACTCATAGATATAACATAAAAATAAATGTTTATAAAAGTATATGTAAACTAAAAGGAAAACTATGTGATAGACGTTGAGAAGCTAAATAAAAGCCAAGTTTTGAATTATAAGTCGGTATCCATCATGACATTGAGGTTGAAAAGAATTTATGCTTTAATTAGCCATACAGTGTAAAGTATGTACTAGAGAGGGGGCCGCTGTACCAGATTGGGTATTCAATTTCATGGTTTTCTGTATTTGGCATTCATATTTTTAATAACGTAATTTGAAATGTGTTCCTCAAGGGGTTATACCTTTTTCAACTCATAAGACTTCTGTAGATAATTTCTTTTTGAGGCAGTATATTTTTTTTTTCTTTAAAATTTGTGTCAGGAAAAAATGTAAGAAGTATAACTGAATACTTCAAGAGTCAATATGAAAAGCAAAATAAAAAAACTAGTCCTCCAGAGGAAACTTGTGTGAGACTTACATTCCTGAAAGGAAGGGCAGCCTAGAACTGAAAAGGAGGGAGGCCTAGGACACACCAAGACCATGTTTTCAGCACAAAGGAGATTTTTTTTTTGCCCTAGAGGACAAAGTTCATGGAATATGAAATAAAGACAGGATAGAGAGGAAAAGGGAGAAGAGCATGGGAACAATGGAGGGTGGGAAGGAGGATTTGCATGGGAGGGACAAAGGACTGCCTCTGGATAGAGGCCAGCAGATGTGGCCTCAGGGCAAATGACAGTTTATAAAGAGAAAGGGGGAAGACCTGTATTAGGGTCAGTTGTTTTGATGAGGCTTTTAATCGGGTAACCAAAGGGGTCTTTTGATAACTGGTCTTCAGTACTTTGATAGATGGTTCTAGGTGGTCTGTCTGAGGAGGAGGAAGTGACCAAAAAAGGGTGTGGACCTTCCTTGCTAGTGGGAGTGTAATATAACACTTTAGCAAGGTAGATGAAATAGGGCAAAGGGCAAAAGGCAAAAAACCTGCCAGCACCTTGTTTGCCACGCTCAGGCCTGTGTTTGTCATGCTTGGGCCTGCTACACCCTTTCAATTCCTGTGCCCCATATTTGCATCCTATGCTCCCATCTCTATTAGTAGTATTATCATAGACATCAGAGGGAATGCTGAGATGAAGGCAGTGCCTATGAGTATGTGGCCTAGGGCTCTCTGGCAAGTTCACAGGAACATAATATGAATCCGCACTGTATAAACTCAGAGAAGTGAGACAAATTGAAGTACTGAAATCCATAGAATGTGAACCACTATCATGCAGCAAATGCATTAGGACTTAGAGTTTCACCCAGTCAATAGACAGAGACTAGTGGTGATACACAGATTAATAGAAATGGGTTAAATTAAGATGTAAGAATTAGCCAATAAGAAGCTAGAACTAATGGGCCAAGCAATGTTTTAATTAATATAGTTTCTGTGTGGTTATTTCAGGGGCTAATCTTAGCCAGGTGGCTGGGAAGAACAAAGGGGCTTTCCCTGTAACATAAAAGTATTTGAAGTCCAACTCCAATGTTATTGCAAATATTTTGACTGCAGTCTGATCACTTAACATCATAAAACTTAAATTTGCACACATCTTGGTCTTTTATCTGGGAGTTCATCATGAAGGATATGTAATAATATATTTTATTAAGTTTTTGTGCTCCAATCTTTCTGAAAAGAGTCAAAAGATCCTAATTTCATTTGCCCTAAAATAATATAGCATATTTTACAAGGACATAAATAAAATAAAATACCTCAAGGAATAAAAAGAATTGTGCAACTACTTAATATTGCAATGATGATAATAAACCTGTAATTGTATGGAGACACATAATAGAAATATTTCAATTTTAAAACTTTTAGATGCTCAAAGTAGCTGTTTGGAAAGCTAGCTTTTTAATTAAGTAACAGAGCCCAGGGCACAAATACTCATTATCATGACCAACTCTGCCAATGCAGTGGGTCTGTTTACTTGTATTAAGTTGATTGCCATTAGTGGGTAGTCCTTCGGTAAATGTGTTGCTTTTATTGGTTAATTAATAAACCTGTTTCAGGCAGTGGCTTGGCAGAATAGGGCAAGGCAGAAATTCCAAACAGATAGAGGAGGAGCGAGGGGGCGGAGTCAAGGATAAGCTACGTAACTGTTGCAGGAGACAAATGCTCTACACTGGATGGAAACTTGTCAGTAGACCACAACCACATGGTGATACACAGATCAATAGAATAAGTTAATTTTACCAAAAAGTTGGAAGTTATTTGTTTGTAATTAGCTGGTATGAAATAACAGGAAGAAAAATAGACCAAATCTGTTTATCATATAGTTTTTAAAATATGACAAGTATAGTTTGGGAGACTAAATTTACTTTATATCTAAATCTTTATTGTATATTTCCTACTATGCTGTTTCTTTGAGTGTCTATCTCACAACTGGCAATTAAATATTGCTATGTTTTGTGTACATATATATATAAGTAAAAATAAATATATGTTTTGTGTATTTCAGACACAAAATTCAACAAGAGCAAAAAGTATGTCTGAATTCTTCACTGCTTAATATTCAAAATCAAATTTGTATAATGGGCAAAGGAAGATACTTTTACAATAATACAAAATGTTTATATCAAAATCTTTCAAAAAGGAATTATAAATTTCCTTTATAGTAATAAAGAAACAGCCATATAAAGTAAGCAAATGGCCAAATAAAGTTTTTTCTTTGCTTAGTGTATAGCATGAATAGTTTGATTTAAGTAATTTATTATCCAAAATAGGACAATATTGTGAGTTAAAATTTACACTAATATGAAATCATACATATGTATAAAATACTCACCTATTGACTATGAAATTTAATTTTTGTCCTAGAACACAGACATGCTAGCTTCTTTACAATGGTTATTTAAAATATATTCTATTTTAAACATAAAGCTAAAATATTTCTATTTGCATTGTACTGGTCAGCATTAGTCAATTTGTGTTGGAGACCAGTTTTGACAAAGGTACCACTTACCAGGGTAGGGACATGGGGATTAGAAAACTTAGTAAAAGTTATGAAGACATGGGTGAAAATAATAAAACAAAATATAGGATAGTATTGGGAGGGAGTTCCAATGAATACTGAAAGTTGCCCAGGTTTAATTTTTTTATGCACTTTCATACCCCAATACTACAAGGGGAATACTGCTTTAACAAGATACCAAGGACAATTAGAACAGTTATTTGCTTCAGTACTTTTAGCCACCAAGCCTAATGAATCCACAACAAAAGCATTCTGTTGTTTAGGCAGTGAACCCAACCTAGACTAAGTATCCTGAAGGCAATCACTCCCAAGGTCAAACCTCCTAATTCAAAAGAAGGAGCAGAGTTATGCTTGAATATCCTGACCACTGGTCAGGCAGAAGTGAATGCACCTGTATGGTCAATCTTAATGTCAAGAGAATCAAGTAACCACAATCTAGGATAGGATGTGTAGCCACACTTGTTGTCAACAAATTTGAACAAGTTAAAAACTTTCTGACCTTCAGATAAGGTGAAAATAGGTTCACATTTTTGGACTTCCAAATTTCCTTCCTTTTATTAATTTTAATAGAGCCTTGGCTTCTGCTGCAGGACATAAGATCATGTCTGCCTTGGGTGAACACTTGCATTTTTCACACTTACCCATTTTTGGTATGTGCATTCCAATCATACATGCTCATGTCTTAGGCACCCTGTGAGGAAAGGATTATACCTCTCTGACTGCTGACCTGTGTAAGCAAAGGGTTAAGGAGAAAAGCATCTCTAGTTGTTTTGTGCCTTTGAGCAAACTTTTTGTCAAGAGAGTTTACCAATAATGAGATAATCATGTTCAACCAGATAACATGCAATATACATACCCCTATGGCAACAGTATTTCCTAATTAAAGAAGTGGAAGACCAAAAGGAGTAGGAAAGTCCTTTTGAATTGGTCTGGGATGTTTCCTAACAGTTGTTTTCAGCTGTATCAAAATCTAAATCTATCTTATCAAACTTGTCAAATCCAAGAACTCATTGCAAATGTCAAATATCTCTTAGACAAATTCTAATCTTTTTAAAAATATCATCTTACAGTAAACTAAAAGAGCTACAAATATTAACAGGACAAAACCATAATTTTAGTGTAGATATTGATAATAACAAATCTGTCACATCACAGTTCTCTTAAATCCATTCTAATCAAAAGACAAGAAAAGGTTTCTGTGATGGTTGAGAGTCCAATTGTAATGCTCCACAAGCTTGACACAATTGGAATCACCTGGGAGGAGACACTTCCATTAGCAAGTGTGCTTACCCTCTATAAGAATGGTAGCTGAAGCTTGCTGTGAAGTAAAAATGTAAGCCAAAACAAACAAACAAACAAATAAACAAAAACCCTCTTCTTCCCAGCAGCCTTTGGTCAGTATTTTTTTTTTCACAGTATCAGGAAAGCAAATTAAGACAAAGTACTGCTACAGACCTGACCAGCTTGTATTTCAGGAGGATTATGTTGGAACTACAAGCTGGGTAAACTGTTGAGGGTTGAGATATTGATGGGCTGTGATAGTTTTAAAGATCAAAATTGAGAAGAATGCCTGAATTGTAAAATTCTGAGAGAAGTTTAAAGATTCTTCAAAGGACATTGGGGCTATTCATGTGATATATTTGAATGAAGATTCTATGGGAGTGAAACCTTTGTTTTACTGAGATAATAGATTAACTGGTTAACTGGAGTTAGAAAATAAGCAATGATTAACAACAGACCATCAGCATTTAGGCAAAATCTGGAACCTGCACCATATAAAAATTGAATTGTTGCTAGGGAAAAGATTATTGTCTCTGGCAAGGCAAAGAGCTGATGGAGAAAGGTTCATTAGAGAATAAAAATAGGAGAAATGTGTAAAAATGCAATAATTTCACTTATAGAAAAGAATCAAAGAAATAAAAAGCAGCCCAGAGATCTGATTATTAGAAATGTGCAATCCACTGATACTTATATAACTGATAATTATAATGAAAATACATTCTACTGTATTGTGAGTTTCTCAAGCTAAAAAATTGCTTACTGGTTTTAAATTCAGTAGGATTTGTGTAGGACTTTGTATTCAATGAGCTATTATGTTTGATAATTGATGAGTGAATAATTTCAAAAATAGAAAAAAATGCAGAGATATTAGTCATTCGTAGTCAAAAGTTTTGTAATCAATGGAGATATAAATTAGTCCATGCACATGGGAACTATACCTCTAAGCTGGCTTGTGTAACATAAATTGAAAGTTTGTGTGTGTGTGTATGTGTGTGTGTAGACATTAGTGGGTATTGTTCCTCCATGCTGTCTACCTTGTTTTTGACACAGAGACTTTCATTGACCTTGAACTATCTGAGTAGACTAGAATATTGATCAGTGACCCCTAGGAATCTGCCTTTCTTCACCTCCTCAGAGCTTGGATTACTAGTGTATGATGCTACACCTAGCTGTTCTATAATTTGTCTTCTGGGATGGGAATCAATCCCAGGTTCTTGTAAATATAGGATAAGTACATTACCTCTGAGCTATCTTGTCAGCCTATGAAATGAAATATTGAGTGAGATAATTTAGACAAAATATATTGGAATGTTTTGTTCAACTGTTTTGATTGCCTAATAAAATAATATTTTAATATTAAGATGGTTATTGTAGTCTTAAGATGACTCTCTTTACCCATTATAAGTATGTGGACAGCACATTCTAAAAGACAAGTTAATCAAAAAGCCCAAACATTAAACCCAGGGAATATTTTGAGTTCATTTTCCAATAATGATTGGTCAAGCGAAAAGTAATTGGTCAAAATAGGATGATCTCATAATATTGAACTATGAAAGAACCTGGGTTTGTTTGGGATCTCTTGCTTTCTCTGAGTGACTTTCCTTTTATTGGTCATGGAGGGGGACCCATAAAGAATGGGGCTTTTCCAGGGAAGAGAGAACAAATAGTCACTGTTGGCTTTATGTTATATTTTTACAGACAAATTACAATTTCTGTGAAATGCCTTTGGGAAGAGGAATTTTGGTCCTTTGATTTGCCTATAGGAAGAAAGAGAAACCAGAGCTAGGAAGAAGAAATAGGTCAAAGAAATTTTAACTCTGAGCATGCTCCCTTCTCTGTACCAAAGTGAGATACTTTGAATCATTTTCTTAGGAACCCTAACACTGCATTTTAGTTAGGAAATAATACTTTTTAGGCAAATTGCACCAGAAACAATAAGATTGACCAGAAGTATTTTATTGGGTAAATTGTGGTTCTCAGTAGTGAAAATTAACTGTACTTGGCATTTTCTGAATGATAAAAATCAGAGTTTAAATGGAATAAAAGTTTAAAAAGCTTTGGCATCTTTTCTAAATCACCAATTTATCTTTGTGTTTTTAAATAAAAAATTATGCAATATTTGCAGACTTATTGGCAACAGTGAAACTTATTTTATGGACTAAGAAATAGGCTACCCTTGGCACCTTTTGGACAATTCAAAGACATTATTGTAAGTTTTCAAAAAGAAAACAAAACAAACAAGTATACTTCTCTTCCATAAGTGTCACAATGAATACTATGTAAAAATTAAAATATTTTATAACACGGTATCAGTCACTAACTCTGATAGTAATACACTTATGTATTAATAATTGTTTATGACTAGAAAAAGAAGAAAATAAAAAAAGAAATGGGCATAGCTCTCTAGACCTTTTTGTGGGGAGGGACATCCCATTCCCTCATCCCTATGAATCAGTTCCCAGAGACCTTGAACTTACCTTGGAGAGGTAAGCATCAGGTCCTCATTTGGAGGGTTCAGCTCTCTAAGCCCTTGCTGTATTGGAACACCCTATTACCCCACTGTCCCTGGAGAGAATTCCCAGAGTCTTATCAGTATCCACTAGAGGCAAGGACCTGACTTCACCTAGAGGAAGAGAAACCACCTAAGCCGCAGGTCCCACCTTCACCAATTGGTGGAAGAAGGACCCCCTGAATCACAGGCCCCAACTGCAACCACTAAAAGAAAATATGGACAGATGGCAGTGTAAGAACACATTCAACAACATAAAGACCAATATTGGTACCACCAGAACCTAGTAGTCCTACAATAGGAAGACCTGTACATTGTAACTCAGAAGAAGCAGAAGACAATAGAGACTGTTGAAAGAGGAGCAGCCGGGCTGTGTCCTCCCCGCACCCAGCTGCCCACATGGCTTAGCTTACGCCCCGAAATAATTACACGGAAACTGTATTCTTTTAAACATTGCCTGGCCCATTAGTTCCAGCCTCTTATTGGCTAGCTCTTGCACCTGGACTAGCCCATTTCTTATAATCTGTTAGCACCCCAAGGTGTGCTTACTGGGGAGATTCTAGCCTGCTTCTGTCTGGAATGGGAACATCATGGCGACTCCTCTCTCAGGTTCTCTTTCCCAGCATGCTGTTCTGTTTACTCTACCCACCTAAGGGTTGGCCTATCAATGGGCTTAGGCAGTTTCTTTATTAATAAGAAATCACTCCCACATCAAGAGACCCTTAGAGAAGAAATGAAAAATTCCCTTAAAGAAATGGAGGAAAAGACAAAGAAATCAATAAATCTCTTAAAGAAACCAAAGAAAAACAATCAAACAGGTGAAGCAAACAGCTCAAGACTTGAAAAATGAAAAACAAGCAATAAAAAAAACACACACAGGCAAAATTCTAGAAATGGAAAATCTGGGTAAAAAACAGGAACTGCAGATGCAAATATAACCAACAGATTACGGGAGATGGAAGAAAGATTCTCAAGAGTTGAAGATACGATTGAGGAATTAGATGCATTGGTCAAAGAAAACATTGAATCCAAGATACCCTTAACACAAAACATCCAGGAAATCTGGGACATGATTAAAAGACTAAATCTGAGAATAATAAGGATAGAAGAAGGAAAAGTTCAACTCAAAGGCACAGAAAATATATTGAACAAAATAATAAAAAAAAAACTTTTCTACCTAAAGAAAGTTATGCCTGTGAAGTTACAAGAAGCTTACAGAAGAACTACTAGACTAAACCAGAAAAGAAAGTCCCTTCATCATATAATAACCAAAACACTAAACATACACTATAAAGAAGGAATATTAAGAACTACAAAGGAAAAAGGCAAAGCAATATATAAAGACAGACCCATCAGAATCACATTTGACTTCTCAATGGAAACTCTGAAAGCCAGAAGGTCCTGGATTGATATGTTGCAGAAACTAGGAGATCATGGATGCAAGCCGAGACTACTATACCCAGCAAAGCTTTCAATTACCATAGATGGAGAAAATAAGATATTACATAACAAAACCAAATTTGAACATTACCTATTTACCAATCCAGTGTTACAGAAAGTACTAGAAGGAAAACACCAACCCAAAGAAATTAGCTCCTTCCATGGAAACACAGGCAACAAGTAACTTTATACCTCATACTAGCAAACTCCAAAGAATGTATCTGACACAATGGGGCAGAAATGCCCCCTGATTGCCATCTAGGTCTTTCCAATTAACTGGATTAGTTGTAGTTTTAGAGGTGGAGTCCTCTTTTATCCCTGTAATAGTTGGGCCATCTTTGAGCTTCCAGTGAGGGAAGACTTTAGCACCATGAAGAGAAATACTGGTGGCATCTGTCCCTGTGTCTACCAGACCCTTGATGGATTTACTTTCCAGTAAACAATCATTATGGGTGAATGAGGGAAAATGGGTAGGGTCCAAAATTTTTTCTTTATCTCTGGAAAGGACGCTCTTTCTGTCAGGGCTGAAAGCTTCCCAGTTTGGAGTTTAAAGACTGTTGCAGAATGCTGTGGCAGTCCTTGTTCCAATGATAAGCTTTTTGGAATTTAGGACATTCAGTTTTTGGGTGAGCTTTAAGGCAGTCCCTGTGGAGGGGCCCAGGCTTTCTAAAGCCTCAGCAAAAGTTATCCGGGAATTGATCATCATTCTTTTTAAGCTTAGCATTGATAAAAGCATTGATGGAAGCCATTAGGGCAGAGATGGAACCACTTTGTGTGTCAATGCCCCTCACAGCGAGGACTATTTGTTGGTATCCTTATTGTGAATGGGTGCAGCGGCACTACGCATGATGGGGTTAAGCCCCTCACAGGTAAGTTGTTTGATGAAAATATCTTTGGTATGGCCTGAAAATATGTGTTTTTCAACAGCAGTGGTAAAACAAGTCAAAAATCAGAGGAAGGTGCTGAAGCCTGTTGAACAAAATTTCAGAAGTAACACATGCTGTCCTTAGGGGCCCTGAAGGCCATGTGAGAAACATATAGGAAGTAAGCATGCTGGTCAATCATAGACTGAGAAATTTGATCAGTGTATTGGCAGTGGCTGATAAGCATGTCAAGGGGAATAGTGAGCCCATATTGCAAGTAATTATAAACCTGTGTCTCTGTTGCATCTTCATAAGCAGAATGCCATTGGAGAAAAACAGGGGCCTCTATTACGGCCTTTAATATAGAAGACCGGTCATAGTGGGTTTGGAGTTGCATGGCCCATTGTTTAAGCACTTGTTTAAAATAAGGAGTCAGAGCCAGATTCATTAGCTGCCTTTTTAATGAGAGTCAGGTCCATGAGAGGAGTGGAGACCCAGGGTAGAGTCGTGGCATTAGGTCCTACATTAATGGGTAAAGCAAAAGGAGAGGTAGGGGTTATTTTGCTAGGAAGAGTGAGTCAAGGTTCCGCTGGGGAGCAGAGAAGCAATCTTTAGCGGGAAGCGCTAGATTTGGTGTGGCCTCTGCAGCAACAGAAGGCTTGAGGTCTTCCCATGGGTACAGAGTCATGGGCAGGGGTGGTTTAGCATGTGAGCCAGTGGTGAATCAGGGCAGGGCAGGACTAAGAGGCCTAGGAGAGGAGCCTGACTGTATGTCTTCTGGGTAAGGCAGAGGAGGAGGAAGAGGAGGAAAAGGAGGAGGAGGAGGGAGAGAGAGAGAAAGAGAGAGAGAGAGAGAGAGAGAGAGAGAACACCATCTGCTTGAGGCAGTGTTCATTAAATGCCTTAAGGACTTGGTCAGTGGTGCCAGATTTAATGGAGGCAATGATGCCCGAAAGGACGGGAACAAAGAACATGGGAGGCAGTTTGCCCTCCTGGACCTCTGTCTTCTTTGTGAGGAAGAGTGCCCTCATCCACATATGGGGATCCCAGATATTCTCAGGCCTCATTCATGGGGCAATTTTTGTGGCCTCCTCCCAGAATTCCTCAGGTTGGGGATGCTAGACCTTAATGTTCCTGGTTAGCAAAAGAGAATGTAAGTCAGCAATTTAGAGCTCTTTCACAGAAGACAGGGAGTTGCCCTTGGCGAGGGCATGACAAGGAAAGAGAATAAGAGCTATAGGAAAAGGCAGCCAGCACAGGAGAATGTTCCAACCCCGAAGAAAAGGGAATTCAGTCAAAGCCAAACAGCCAAAGACTTACCATGAACTAGGCAAGTCATTAAGGCTGCTACCCTTATGGCCTTCAACTGGTGGTCACGTCACCAGATCGGTTGAGGAGAGAGACCAGGAGAGGAAGTCCAACAGCCCATACCCCAAAGAGCTATTGGAACTCCCCTGTGAAGCAAGAGAGCTTTCAGACAATCCTGGGGAGTGGCCCTGGGAAAAGTCATCAGTTGCTTTCAGGACTCGAGGCAGTTTGCATGAGAGGACAGGACTGAAAGCAGTGTTTGCCTACTGAGTGTGCTGCGTGAAAGCCACAGCCGTATGCTTGCACAGTATCTCTGGGAGAAATGGACCTCTCAGGGAACTTCTTTATTGGTTCTACCTCCTGGGTGGTCAACCCTTATGTGGAGGCACCCAGATGAACCAAATTTCCACGGAGAGTACCTAACTTGAAAGACAAATGGGAAAGAAAGAAAAAAAAAAAGATCAGGGCAGGAAAGAAGTCCCAACTTACCAAGGGTGCAGAAAACGAAAACAGGGGCCAACTAACCAAGCATAGCCCAAGTGGGTGACTCAGCACACAGATGACGGGTTAGAATAGCGACAGCAGCGAGGCCAGCAAATGATAAAAAAGAAAGGCCAAAAAAGAAAGTTCAGGAGGACCCAGGCAGCCAGCCAGAGAAGAGGATCCATCCACGTTGGGTGCAAGATATAACTGACACCATCCTGGGGCATGGTGGATGAAATGGCTGAAGGCAACTTCACAGACTCTGGGAGATTCTGATGTAGACGCTATTTATTGTAAGAGTCAGGAGTTTTTATGGGGTCAGGAAGTAAATTTGCCCTAAAAACGCTTCTGTAACTGGTGGTCACTGTAGGCCAGGAACGTGAGTCATGAGTTACTATGGAAATGTCTTTTATGCAGGTTGCTTTGGCCAGCTTGCTTGCTCACTGTAAGTCTTTTCATACATGTGCATACTTTGTTTCTGCCCTGCTACACTTGGTCACAAAGCAAATCTCAACAGATAACAAACACATTGAAATAACCCCATGTACCTTATTGGATCACCAAGGTTTAAAGTTAGACTTTAAGCAACAGCACAAACTTTTTTTTAAAAAACAGCAACGAGCCTTTATTCTTTTTTAAAAAAATTTTTAATAAACTTTATTTTGTTTTAATATTTATTATGTATACAATATTCTGTCTGTGTGTATGCCTGCAGGCCAGAAGAGGGTACCAGACCTCATTACAGATATTTGTGAGCCACCATGTGGTTGCTGGGAATTGAACTCAGGACCTTGGGAAGAGCAGGCAATACTCTTAACCACTGAGCCCAGAGAAAGAAGGGAGAAGGGGAGGATGGGGGAGAGCTTGGGAAAGTGGGATGGTTGAGATGAAGGAAGGGTGGATATGGGAGCAGAGAAGATGAAATCTTAATTAAGGGAGCCATTTTAGGGTTGGCAATAGACTTGGCTCTAGAGGGGTTTCCAGGTATCCAAGCGGATGTCCCCAGCTAGGTCCTTGGGCAGCAGAGGAGAAGGTGCCTGAACTGGCCTTGTCCCATAGCCACACTAACGGATATCTTGAATATCACCATAGAACCTTCATATGGCGATGGATGGAGATAGAGACAGAGACCCACATTGGAGCACTGGACTGAGCTCCCAAGGCGCAAATGAGGAGCAGAAGGAGGGAGAACATGAGCACGGAAATCAGGAACGTGAGGGGTGCTCCCACCCACTGAGATGATGGGGCTGGTTTAATGGGAGCTCACCAAGTCCAGCTGTACCGGGACTGAAAAAGCTTGTGATCAGACCGGACTCTCTGAATGTGGCTGACAATGAGGGCTGACTGGGAAGCCAATGATAATGACACCGGGTTTTGATTCTACACATGTACTGGCTTTTTGGGAGCCTAGTCTGTTTAGATGCACACCTTCCTAGACCTGGATGGAGGTGGGAGGGACTTGGACTTCCCACAGGGCAGGGAACCCTGACTTCTTGTAGGACTGGAGAGAGAGAGGGGAGTGGGAGGAAAATGGGAGGAGGGGAGGAGGTGGAAATTTTTAATAAATAAATAATAATTAAAAAAAGAATAGAAGGGTTGTAAATATAAAATTTGAGACCAGAAAAAGAAGAACAGCACAAACTGCAGAAAACCCACAAACGAATGGAAATTAAACAATGCTCAATTGGATCACACCTGGGCCAAGGGAGAAATAAAGAAAGAAGTTAAGGACTTTCTATAATTCAGTGAAAATGAATACACAACTAGCAGTGCTAAAAGGAAAGTTTATAGCACTAAGTGCCTACATAAAATTCCTGGAGAAATCTCACAAAAGTTATTTAACAGCACATCTGAAAGTTCTAGAACAAAAAAAAGCATATTCACCCAGGAGAAGTAGATGAAAGGAGTAATCAAATTGAGGACTGAAATCAATGAAATAGAAACAAAGAAAGCAGTATAAAGAATCAATGAGACAAAGAGTTAGCTTTTTGAGAAAATCAACAAGATGGACAAACTCTTGTCCAAACTAACCAAAAGGCAGAGAGATAATATCTAAATTAACAAAATCAGAAATAAAAAGAAGGACATAACAACAGACACAGAAGAAATCCAGTGAATCATTAAGGTTATACTACAAAAACCTGTACTCTACAAAATTGGAAAATTTAAAGAAAACAGACAATTTTCTGAACAGGTACCACATACCAAAATTAAATCAATAACAGATTAACAATTTAATTAGACCTCAAGAAATAGAAGTAATCATCAAGAGTGCCCCAACCAAAAAAAAAAAAATCCCAGGGCCAGATGGCTTCAGTGCAGAATTCTAATTCTACCAGAATTTCAAAGAAGGGCTAATACCAATATGCCTCGAAAATTTCCACACAATAGAAACAGAAGGGACATTGTCAAACTCTTCTTAAGTGGCAACAGTTACCCTGGTACCCAAACCACACAAAGATGCAATTAAGAAAGAGAATTATAGTCCAATCTCCCTCATGAACTTTGATGCAAACATACTCAATAAAGTCCTGGCAAGCCAAATCCAAGAACAAATTAAAAAAATCTTCCACCATACTCAAGTTGGCTTTATCCCAGAGATGCAGGGTGGTTTAACAAATGAAAATCTATCTATGTAATCCACCATATAAATAAACTGAAAGAAAAAACATGTGATGATCTCATTAGATGCTGAAAAAGCCTTTCACAAAACCCAACACCTATTTATGATAAACATTGTGGATAGATCAGGGATATTAGGAACATAGCTAACCATAATAAAAGCAATATACAGCAAATCAACAGCTAACATACAATTAAATGGAGAGAACTTCAAAGCAATTCTGCTACAGTCAGGAACAAGACAAGGCTGCCCACTCTCTCCATACCTATTAAACATGTACTTGGATTTCTAGCTAGAGCAATAAGACAACAAAAGGAGACCAACAGGACAAAAAATGGGAAAAGAAGAAGTCAAACTTTTGCTATTTGTAGATAATATGATAGTGACCCAAAAATTTTGATGAGGGAACTCCTACAGATGATAAATGGTTTCAGAAATTTGGTAGAATACAAGATCAAATAAAAAAAATCAGTAGCCCTCCTATATACTACAGTAGAGGAGCGGCAGGCTGCATTCCCTGCCACCCCAGCTCCCAGCTGCCTCCCAAAATAATTACACAGAAACTGTATTCTTTTACACACTGCCTGGCCCATTATCTATAGCCTCTTATTGGCTAACTCTCACAAATTGATCTAACCCATTTCTAATATTCTGTGTAGCACCACGAGCTGGCTTACCAGGAAAGATCTTAACCTGCGTCTGTTTGTAGTGGGAGAATCATGGCTATTGACTGACTGACTCGGCTTCTTTCTCCCAGCATTCTGTTCTGTCTACTCCGCCTACCTAATTTTCTGTCCTATCAGGGCCAAGGCAGTTTCTTTATTAATTAACCAATAAAAACAACACATAGAAAGCAACACCTACATCAATATACAAATGATAAAGTTGCTGAGAAGGAAATCAGAGAAACTCCACCATTTGCAATAGCCACAAATAACATAAAATATCTTGGGGTAACACTAACCAAAAAAGTGAAAGACCTGTACAACATGAACTTTAAGTCTTTGAAGAAAGAAATTGTAGAAGATATTAAAAATGGAAAGATCTCCCAAGGTCTTGGGTAGTTAGAATCAACATAATAAAAATGGCAATTCTACCAAAAACAATCTATAGATTCAATGCAAACCCTATCAAAATTCCAGTACAATTCTTCACAAATCTGGATAGAACAACACTCAACTTTATAAGGATAAAAAGAAAAAAGAAAACCCAGGATATCCAAAACAATAATCTACAATAAAGAAATTTTTGAGGCATCTCTGACATCATACTCTATTACAGAGCTACCGTAATTAAAAGAGTTTGGTATTGGAATGAAAAGAGACAGATAGGTGGAACAATGATATCAAATCAAAGACCCAGATATTGATCCAGACACCTATGAACACCTGATTTTTGACAAAGAAGCTAAAATTATGCAATGGAATAAAGAAAGCATCTTCAACAAATGGCTCTTGCATAATCGGATGTCAATATGTAAAAGAATGCAAATAGATCCATGTCTATTCTGTGCACAAATGGATCAAAGACCTAAGCATAAATCCAGCTACACTGAACCTCAGTGAAGAGAAAATGGTAGCAGCTTTGAATGCAAGGCTAAGAGGCCACTTCCTAAATATAAACCCAGTTGCCCAGACACTGAAAGCAACAATTAATAAATGGGACCTCCAGAAAACGAGAAGCTTCTGTAAGGCAAAGGACACAGTCACTAAGACAAATGGAAGTTTACTGAATGGGAAAAGATCTTCACTCACCCCACATCAGACAAAGGACTTACCTCCAAAATATACAAAGAACTCAAAAATGAGATATCAAATTATCAAATAATCCAACCAAAAAAACTGGGTTTATGGAGTTGGTTAGCCATTTGGGCAAGAAACTGCTCTTGACTGAACTCTTTGACTACTTTCCGTACCCACAGAAAAATAACAGTACTTTGACGTTTCTGTTTCATGAAAGAGTCTCCCAGACATTCTGCAGGACACAGAAAAGCATAACTGACAATCTGTCAATATAGGTAGACCAGTCTTTGAAATTTCCTGCTTTGTGGAAAAGACTACCAGATACTATGGGCCTGTAGACTGAAGATGGATGCCCCAGTGGTACAGAAGAACTTTGGATGAGTGTCCTGGCAGTGAGATGTCTCTGTCAATTCTCGAGTTTTGAAAGTTGCTTATAATGTATTTCCTGTTAACGTAGGTAATATTATATCCTTCTTGGGTCTTTCATGTAGTTGAAAGATAGATAATTATAATTTTCTTTACCTATGATAAAAGATAAAGTAGATATATAAATATTATGACTATAATTATTGATTGATACTTGTTTGGTTGTATTTAATTTTACTATGTCAAAGTTAAAACCTTTCTTTTTATTTAGACAGAAAAGGATTGGTGATGTAGGATTCCCCTCTGTATACTGTGAATACCATTAGTTAATAGGGAAGCTGCTTTGGGCCTACAGGCAGGGCAGAAAAGAGCTAGGCAGAAAACTAAACTGAATGCTGGAAGAAAGAAGGTAGAGTCAGGAAGAAGCCATGTTGCTCTGCTGGAGACAGATACGCCAAAGCTTGACCCAGTAAGTCACAGTCATGTGGTGATATACAGATTAATAGAAATGAGTTAACCAAAGATATAAGAGCTAGCTATACGTTTAAACTACTGGCCAAACAGTATTATAAATAATATAGTTTCTGAGGGATTATAATGGGCCATGGCAGGATAGAAACCACCCCTAACACTGGGATTAAAGGCCACTATTACCCAATAATTTGATTAATCATGAACAATCAACAGGGATAAAAAGGGAAATTAGACACATAGATGAAAATTTAATTTTCATATGCTCCGTCAGTGATGCTGGAGGAATACCCAGGCCATATTTAGAAGCTAATATAAATTAAGGACTGGTGTTGTAGAAGCAAATGTGGGCAGGCATGATCTGTTAGGTAATAGAAACTAAATAGTAAAATTTTTGAAGTATAGCAAACTTGGTTTAGAATTGGTGATGGTAATTATAAATTGCTTTGAGCCTTTTGTGATTTTAATCAAAAGGTCCATATACTATTTATATTATTTATCACCTATTAAATATTAAAAGAGTGAGTTCCAGGACAGTCAAACTGTCTCATAGAGAAACTCTATCTCAACGTGCACAAACACACACACACACACACACATTCACACACATACACACAAACACAGAATTCAAAAATTGCAACTGAAAAAGAGATAAAAAGATATGCAGTTGTGGATTATGTGAGTTTATGCTATGCCAAATGGTCCATGCTGATTTGTGTAAATCTGGAGATCTATAGATTTAATGGAAAAACTTCCAAAAAGTTTTCATTTCAGTCCTACAAGTTTATAAGTATATATTAAATTTCTTTCCCTTTTCACCAAGTTGAAACTTGTTTCTCTTTCTGTCATTGTGTCAGAGCTCTATCCTGAAGTTGAGTCTCTGTGTTAGAAAATGTCTGTCAAAGTCTGTAGAAGCTAAGTTGGAAGTGAAGAGAGACTCGTGTTATAGATGTTCACTTACTGCTCATTTAAATACTGAAAAAGACTAATGACTGATCAACTTGAAAAAGTGTGCAAGGTTCAGTTTTCTAAGGAGAGCTCTTTCCTTTAGGAGAGCAAGAGTAATAAACTGTCAGTCTCTCCAACTTGGTTTCTGCCTGAGAAGGTTTTATCAATGGTGCTGTCATGATGCTGAAATTGGGAGCTTTCGCTCGGCTGCTTCATAAATCTAATTGTCTTGAATCCTTGCAGTATCAGCAAAAGAAGAAACAAAAGAAGCTCCATTGTAACTTTTTTCTTACCCTCAATTTAACACTGTTAGGTTATTTAATGTGTTCACCAAGAGTTACACATTTGTATTACTTATTAATCCAGGCCTTGGGAAACCAGAAATTATTCTCTTTTTTTATTCTTGAAAAGTGAGATTATTTGGGAATTAGCATGGTTCTAATCTATTGTCAATGCTAATAAGTAGATTAATTTAAAACACATAGTCACTGTTCAGAATAGTTGAGCATACATAGTAAGAGCCCTTTGTTCAGTACTCTCCTCACTCATATTCCTCCCTTTGAAGTGTCCTCTCCTGGATTGTAGCACCATAGGAATAGGATTCTTCCTTCACAAAGATCTATCCACATTTTAGTTTGCACATTTGGATCAGTTTGTTTGCATTGTGTGTATGATAAACTACCAATGCATAGGTGTTTCAGTAAGGAAAATAGGAATGTATAGGTGCTTCGATGAGGAAAATAGAAAGCAATTTCCCTTACTGTAAGTTAACCAAGTAACCCCAGATTTTAATTATTCACTTATGGTTCCCTGTGTCTTCTGTCACTACCTGTCTGTTATGTTTTTTAAGACTATAAACCTTTGCCTCTCTGAATTTTCTCTTATTTTGTTTTTCCATTTCCATGTCCCATGTCTATGTGTCTGTGTGTGTCCCTAAAAAGGGGATTTTGTTCTCTCTTTATTGAATATAACAAATAGAATTATATGGGGAAGAAGAGCTGAAAGATACTTTATAAAAATCTTTAATAGAGTTTTGGATAGAAAGAACTTATGGACCCAACTGACCTAACATGTTGTGACCAACTTCATATATTGAATATTCACTTTACAAGGTCACTTTCAGCATATATTTGCTGTTGCTGACATATACCATATTATATATACATATGTATGCATTATCTGTAGGCTATTTGCATGGAAGAGTAGTACATAATTTAAGATTACAGCTATTAGGATGTGAAAGTTGATTACATGTTGTGTTAGTTTGAATGTAATTGGCTTCCATAATCTTATAGAGTGTGGCATTATTCAGAAGTTTGGCTTTGTTGGAGTGGATATGACCTTGTTGGGGGAAGTGCGTCACTATGGGCAGGCTTTGAGGTCTTTTCTCATGCTTTACTCAGTGTGTCAGTCAGTTGACACACTGAGGTAAGTCAGTGGCAAGGTATAGCAGTCTCCACTCCAGCACTTGGATGCCATGGCAATAATTGACTGAACCTCTGAAACTGTAAGTGAGCCCCCTCAATTAAATGTTTTAATTGTAAAAGTTGTCATGGTCATGATGTCTCTTCACTGCAATAAAAACTTAACTAAGACCCATGGGGAATACAAGGCAACTAAAATTGATTGCTGCATAGTTCCTTAATGACAGGTTAAACAAACAGGCTGAGTACACAGTAGGATAGCAGTGACCCCTAGAAGTACTATTTATCTTTGGTTGTGAGGCCCAGCAAAAAGTTCCAGTCCCTTAAAATATAAGAGATATTTTTGCAATGATGTATCATTGTACACTTTCACTGAATTTTACACATTCAGCCTTTAACTGTGATAAAAATAGTTATAAATATCCAATAAGACAGGGAACTGAATTTCTACACTTTTAATTCAGTTAATAATTGTTTGTAGTAGGAGCTGTGGGCAGGCCTGCTTTTCATCCTGCCTGGCTCCCACATAGTTAGCTTAGCCCCAGATATAACAACACACAAACTGTATTCATTTAAACACTGCCTGGCCCATTAGTTCTATCCTCTTATTGGCTAACTCTCACATCTTGATTAACCCATTTCTAATAATCTGTGTAGCACCACGAGGTGATGGTTTACCAGGAAAGAGTCTAGCCTACATCCATCTCGGGTTGAAGAATCATGGCATCTGACTGACTCTGCTTCTTTCTCCCAGCATTCTGTTCTGTCTACTCCACTTATCTAAGCTGCTGTCCTATCAAAGTCCAAGGCAGTCTCCTTATTTGACCAATGAAAGTAACACATAGACAGATGACCTACCTACAACAATTGTTGTCAGTTATTTGTCGTGCCCATTTCCTGCAGTCGTTAAGTCCCAAAGAAATTACACAGAGGTCTACCTTAACTATCAACTGATTGGCCCATTAGTTCAGACTTCTTATTAACTCTTACAATGTATATTAGCTCATTATTCTTGTCTATGTTAGCCACGTGGATTGGTACCTTATTCAGTGAGGCAGTCACGTCTTTCTTCTTCTGTGGCTGGTGTGGAGTGCAGAGGAATGGGCTTCCTCCTGCCCAGAATTCTGTTCTCATTGAATCACCTCTACTTCCTCTCTGGTTGTCCTGCCTATACTTTCTGCCTCCCTACTGGCCAATCAGTGTTTATTTAAAATATAATTGACAGAATACAAACCATTCTCCCACACCATTACCCTCTATTTTTTTTTTAACAAAGGAAAATATCCATACTCCATTTTTTGGGAATATGGGCATAGATTTCCAAGCTACTTCCTGCTGGCTCGGGGCACTGATAATCTTATGGGGACCAAAAGAAAATTTAGAATTAGGATCAAGTCCTGACTGGAATATCCTGTGATTCTCGATCATCTTAGGCAGCAGTCTTGAGTTTCTTCTGGATGTAGAATGCAGACATCTGGCCTGTTTCTACTGGAGATTTTTCAGGTGGTCTTTATTGATCAAACTTGATTTTTTTTTTTTTTTTTGGTTTTTCGAGACAGGGTTTCTCTGTGGTTTTGGAGCCTGTCCTGGAACTAGCTCTTGTAGACCAGGCTGGTCTCGAACTCACAGAGATCCGCTTGCCTCTGCCTCCCGAGTGCTGGGATTAAAGGCGTGCGCCACCACCGCCCGGCTGATTTTTTTAAATTCAGAATAAATCCATAGCCTCTTCTTTTCCATGGAAACAAAAGGAAAACCTCTTCTCCAATGTAATATATATTTTAACTTCAACTTTGAAGTCTAGGTATTTTCAAAATACCTACCTTGGATTAATTCAGCAACATTTATAAGCAAATATCTTTTAGCATCTGTTGCTTCTTCCTCAGCATTCAAACAATTCAAAGAGAACATAATAATATACAATATCCAGACACTCTGTGTATTTTTCATCTTTACATGGCTTTATTTTAACCTCTATTTTTTATTTTTAATGTTTGGCTTTTTGAGACAGGGCTTTATTTTAACCTCTATTTTTTATTTTTAATGTTTGGCTTTTTGAGACAGGGCTTCTCTGTGTGTGTTTGGCTATTCTTGAACTCCCTCTGTAGAACAGGCTGTCCTTGAACTCACAGAGATCCACCTGCCTCTGCCTCCTAAGTACTGGTTTTTTTTTTTTTTTTTGGTTTTTCGAGACAGGGTTTCTCTGTTAGCTTTGGTGTCTGTCCTGGCACTAGCTCTTGTAGACCAGGCTGGCCTCGAACTCCCAGAGATCCGCCTGCCTCTGCCTCCCGAGTGCTAAGTACTGGTATTAAAGGCATGTGCCACCAGACCTTGAACTCACAGAGGTCTGCCTGCCTCTGTTTTCCAAATGATGGGATTAAAGGTGTGTACCACCACACCCAAGTACTCTCTTTTTTTCTTTTTTCTTTTAAGGACTTTATGCTTTTTTTCCCCAAGCCTACATATATTTTTAAACACACTGTAAACCATTTAGAGGTTTTCTTTGTATTTGAATCTATCTTTACTTTATACCACATGAGTCTATAATTTTCTAAGCCATAAGGTCAGGTTTAAATCTGTGGCTTTGACAGCTGGATCCAGCCCATTCTTTAGTTTTCTAAGATTGCAGCCTCATGGTGAAGGTACTGGCTGGAGCCACATTTATTACCACAACTCAATGGTATTTCAAGGTCTCTGCCATCATCAGAAAGCATGTGGTCAGCTTTTCATCAACACCATTTAAGTGTTTGGTGGCAGGACCTGTTAAAAGAACTGCAAGGGTTTGCAGATAAAACCGAGTCAGGAAGCCGCTTTTAAATGAGAGAGTTTGTCTTTAGCAAGCAGAACCCACCTGAGAAAATGCTGCTATCAATAAGTCATGCTTAACTCTCTTCGTTTATGTCTAGAAATACTTCCTGAGCTCTTTCAGGCTTTATGTCGATGTAGTTGTCCATGTGGGTGCCATTTGTTGTTGGGGTTTCTGTCCTGCCCAGTTCTCACAGTTGTTAAGTTCGAAAGAAATCACACAGAGGTCTACCTTAACTATAAACTGATTGGCCCATTGGACTTCTTATTAACTCTTACAACTTATATTAGCCCACTATACTTGTCTGTGTTAGCCATGTGGCTTGGTACCCTATTCAGAGAAGCAGTCACATCTTGCTTCTTCTGTGGCTGGTATGGACTGCAGAGGAATGGGCTTCCTCCTTCCCAGAATTCTGCTGTTCTCATTGACCTGCCTCTACTTCCTGTCTGGTTGTCCCACCTATACTTCCTGCCTGGCTACTTGCCAATCAGTATTTATTTAAAATACAATTGACAGAATACAGACCATTCTCCCACACCAAATAATTTTGGCTAAACTCAAGCCTTCAGAGTTGGCATTACACACATGCACACACACACACACACACACATACACACACACATACACACATAGACACACACACAGAGAAATAGAAAGAAAAAGAAAGGGAGTGGGAGAGAGAGAGACAGAGAGAGCGAGAGAGAGAGAGAGAAAGAGGGAGGGAGCGGCAGAGAGAAAGAGAGAGAGAGCGAGAGAGAGAGAGAGAAAGAGAGAGAGAGAAATTATGACAGTCTCCCAATATTAGCCTTGCCTGTGTGGTACTTGGCATGCAGGTGTGAATCAGACTGCCAGCCCAGATATTACAGTTTAGCCAAACTGCCTTAAACATGCTCATTCACCTGTATTTTTAACCTGAAGATGTCTAAAAATATGAGCCATTGCAAAGCCTAAATAAAAAAATAAACTGTAAAAAATATTACATAAATTATTGACTTTCCTTCATTGTAAAGGACAAAACATTCATATATTATATCACAATATCACTTTGTGTCCTATAAATATATACAATAGTTTATCAACTTATAATTAAATTAAACATAATCAATAGTGTTTAAAACTATTTGTAACATGTTTTCCTACATGTAGCAAACTTTCCACTACCCATGGAGTTTCAGCAAAACCTCTGCTACATGTCCACAGACATGGTGGAGGGTTTTTAACATGCATGTGCTTTAAAAGACACCTTCTTTGTAGAACTAAAGAATAAGTAGGGCAGAATCACTTTGTGTAAGTGCTCTACACTGGACAGATATTTTTCATTTGCATTCTTTATCTTACTATTATTGCTTTGTCTGGTGCTTGGGATCAAGCTCAGAGACTTGCATTTGGCATATGCTAACTCTGCGAATTTTTGAAAAAGCTAATAATTTATAATATTTATAAAATATAAATAAAACAAACCTTTATTTTGAGACATTTTCATTTAAATACATCAATGAACATTTGTCACTTATTTATCCATCTATAAATTACATTTTAAAATCTCTATCTATAAAGACAAGATAAACATCTGTCTGCCTCTATATAAGACCTGCAAGAGTCACTAGCTCTCTGTTTTTATTACAACACAGTACACAGGATGTTTGACTATCATCAAATTCTGTGGGGTGTCATTCTAATTCAAGAGAAAAAGAAAATAAGAAATTATAGAAATTAGACTCTCTGCCTCCTTATCTGTGAGCATTTGCATGGTAGTGTTAGAGAGATGGCTCAGGGTTAGCAGTGCTTTCTGCTATTAGAGAGAACCTAGTTTGGTTCCCAGCATATACATGAAAGCCTACAACTACCTCTTAATCCAGTTCTAGGGGATCCCATACTCTTTGTTGACCTCTTTGGGCTCCTATTTGTAGGTAGTTAAATAAAATTCACACAAGCATAAACACAAACATATAAACTGATTGTGTGTGTGTGTGTGTGAGTGTGTGTGTGTGGTGGTAGAGGTATCACAAATGTCTAACACTAGCAAACCAAACTATATTTTGCTGTGTCTGGTTCCATGGATCATAGAATCCCTGAATTGAAACTCAAAAGTTGTGTTATTGAAATAAATTGTGTGTGTATGAAAGCAGCATGAAATCAGACTGGGAGAAGTTGGAATCCTAGCTCTGAGACCTCAGTCCTGTGGTATTGAAGGGCCATTTCTTATCAGTGACATGGAGATAATGATATGCAAATAGTAGTAATACTACTTGCTATAAAACTTTCTTTTTCAATGTCAGGGAATAGTAATGCTCTACTCATCTCTAGAGCAATACCCATAAAGAAATTCTGATTGAATGAAGACCAGAGTTTAATTGGTCCCTTGGGAATAAACAGGTACACAAAATGTTGACAGATATAGAGACTGGCCTGAAGAGCAGACTGAGCCATATTGTGACAAATGGACATCATGATCTCGAAGGTGTTGAGTCCCGCTATGATTCTCTTCAGGTTTCTTAAGATGCACTTGTTATTAGTTGAATTTAATTAATGCTTCAGACACTTTTGAAAATAGTCACTGTTTATTTAAATACAATTTTATTATTTATTTAGTGCTGACCTGACATTAAAATGTTATATTTCATTGTAAACTTTAAGTTTTAAAATGTTTTATTAATCGTTTGAGAATTCCATACATTATGTTTTGAACATATTCACCCCCTTCAGCTCCCTCCCTTTCTACCCTTCCCACATAACGTTGAGATTATTTTTTCCCCTTCTTCCTTCATCAACTCCAGTTTGTGTTACATACCTAGTCTTATAATTGTAACCCACACTAGCATATCCTCAGCCTACCATGGGTCACATCATTAAAAAAAAAGCAGAACTTTTCCCTCTCCCATCCTCAGAAGATGCTAATAGCTCTTCAACTAGTGGTGGCCTTATATGTGTCCCTTTGCTCTCTGTTCCAAAATTTTTGTCTGAATGAATCTTCCTTTGGTTTTGTGCCTGCTGTCAAATTGCTGTGAGTTCATATTGTATCAGTTCTGTTGTGACTCGAAAACAGTTTCTTTGAAGTTATTTTCTGCCTTTGACTATTATACAATCATTTTGTCCCTCTTGGCAAAGATCCCTTGGGAGACAAAATAAAATTTTAATGATATATATGGAGAATCATTTACGTTTTATAATATTTCCACATAGTTGATACTTTAATTCACCAATGATTAAATATATATTTAAAATAATTACACATTTGTAAGATAAATTCAAAGTAATATTTATATCCCTACTGTTTAAATACCAAACTAGTACTTAGTCTGGTGTTTGCTATATTTATGGGTAAATGACCATGAAACAGATAAAATGTCTACATGTTAAAGAACATCCTGGATTAGGTCTTGTTACTCATCCATAGTTGGGAGATTTTGCTCATTGCAAAAATAAAGCTCCAAATTCAGAAAATACCTGAGAGACCAGGAAGACAGTTCTTAATCTAATGGAAACTCTAAACAGGCAGATGCTCAGAAAGGATGAAGAATATGTAAATTATATACATAGAAACTACGAGTCAAAATTCACACTTTTGTAAGTCTGTATGCAAACCAATGATGCTAATCTTTCCATTTTATCTGCATGCAGTTTAGTACATATTTGCCTCTCACTCAGCTTGTTTGTTAATTTCACAAAGGTACATCCTTCTCCTAGTTTGGTAGCCCCATACTCAGTGTCAATCTAGTGATCAGTAGAGGTGACTACCATTGCAGACTCTACAGAGATATATATCAGAAATCATCATTCGTATAGCAAAGTGTTGAGCAAATGACTTTACCAACTGAACATTAAATTTAGTTAAATGTCACAGAGATGGTTTTGTCTACTAAAGGAGTGACAAATACATCTTCTGTGATGGAAGTATACAACCATGACTGTAAAAAAATGATGTAGAGTTTGCAAGTTTCAATTATTTTTTATTTTCACTTTTTTCTATTTTTGATATTGTAATTTTGTTACCTTTCTTCCTTTCCTGAAAACTCCCATATATATGTATACAAATATGTATTCATATGATGGAGGAAGGTCATTGGTTAATTAATAAAGAAACTGCTTGGCCCTGATACTTAGAACATAGGTGGGTGGAGCAAACAGAACAGAATGCTGCGAGGAAGAGGAAGTGAGCTCAGACGCCATGCTCCCCTCTCCTGGGCAGATGCGATGAAGCAAGCTGCCAGGTCAGACATGCTGAATCTTTCCCGGTAAGACTGGTGCTACACAGATTACTAAAAATGGGTTAGGCAAAATATGAGAATTAGCCCATAAGAGGCTAGAGCTAGTGGGCCAAGCAGTGTTTAAATGAATACAGTTTGTGTGTTGTTATTTCGGGGCATAAGCTAGCCAGGTGGCTGGGAGCTGGGTGGCAGGAATGCAACCCACAGCTTCTTCAACATTCATATACATACATACAACATCATAAAGACTGAATAATTTATATTTAGTAATATATGTACATATATACATATATAATAATAAAAATTACATTGTACAGACTAAACAGTTTATATTTAGGAATATAAGTATATACATATATGCATGAAACAGCAATTAGTGGAAGAATATATTTATTTTCTTATTTTGTTAAACTCTTAAAAATTTTAAGAACACTGGAGATTTAGGTACAGGACATTAAACTACAATATTCTATTAACACTGGTAATTGGAATGCCCAGATGTTAAAATTTATATCTAAATTTGTATAAAATTTGTATTTGAACACTTCACAGTATGTGAAAATTCCAAGTTTGGTAGAAACAGGAAGGTATTTTCAGGGTATTTCAGAGTTGATTATTGGTCTGGGTCAGAAGGCTCAGAGATAATCTGAGTTTTCTTCCTTGGATCTCCATGGTGGTTGGAGATAACAGAATCCTGGGAGCTGTTTTCTGACCTTCACACATGTATTGTGGTATGAAGGCATATTGACACACACTTTTTTATTATTTAAAAAGCCACTGAGGTAAAAAGGGAAAATAAAATAAAATGAAAAAAAAAAAACACATACAAGATGAGGCTTCAGCCCTACACAAAGAATTCCAGGCATCTAAGAAATTCTGAAAGTTGGAGAAATAGTCTTCCTTAGGAAAGAACATTCTAATTGGCCGTCCCATATCCAATAGTCAGCTCTAAAAGCATTTAAGTAACATTATACCTATTGAGCAGGTTTTATTTATAAATTTTGGAGTGTGTGTATGTGTGTGTACACACATGTGTATATGTGGAACAACCATTATTGAAAAATAGAAACATTTAATTTGAAATGGATCAAAGGGAAGCACAGCAGGTAGACTGGAGGGAGGAAAGGGATGTGAAAACTGATATAAATTGGATGATAATATTAAAATAAAAGGAATAATTAAAATGCAATTTAATTATCAGCACCTGGGGAAATGAAGGTGTGAGTGCCTTTATCAAGGACGTGCTGACAGACCATTTATCCCTTTATCATAAGTGACAACAAGATGGTCAACTGTGAAGAAAGATTTTGGTGTTAACAAGGCACTAGGTTCTTTGCAGCCTTCATCTAAAACTTCCTACTCTTCAGAGCATAAATAACTACATCGTTCCTGTGTACAAACCAGCTAATGATAGCTTTTAATAATGACCAAATGAACTAAGACAGCCTTTATTCAGCTTCTTTTTTTTTCATTCTCCATTACAATATCTAAGAGTGGAGCAAAGCCCTTTAAAGTTTTTAATATGTTATTGAAAGATGATTGGATTTCATGTCTTCCTGGCATGCAGGGAACTAGTAATGCCTTAACATTTTACAAATCCTGTCTTTACTTCCTATTATTTGACTAAATGAAAAACATTTTATATTTGATTAATTTTATATTAGAATAGTTTTCTGTTCTTGTAGATAGTAGTTCTCTACCTGTGGGTCACTATCTATTTAGAGGTTTGAAGTACCCTTTCACATGGGTCATCTAAGACTATCAGATTAGACATTAACATTCATAAAAGGAACAAATTTGGAGTAATGAAATAGCAACAAAAGTAATTTTATGGTTGGGAGTCACCAGAACATGAGGTATTGTATTAAAGGTTTGCAGCATTGAAAGGTTGAAATCCACTGTTCTATACTGAAAACATACATTTTCTAATTTTACCTGAGGTTTATGTCTTTATTACGAAGCAGGTTTTGTATTCATCTGTATATAAGAACACCACAGACCAAATCATTTAAGTAGCACACGACAGCTCATTTCATTGTGCAATGATGGAAGAACTAGGTCAACTCCCTCTGACTCTAAGTTCAATGATCTTCCACTTCAATGAAACATCTCATCATGTTTTTCTCTAATCACAACCATATTTTACATCAAAGCATTATCTTTCAGACCCATGATAAAATCCACTTAAACTACTTGGAATTTTTATTACTTTATTTCACCAGCTAATATGGTTCTAATTTTGATCTTAATTACCCAAAATGTTGATTTTCAGATATTTTAACTGTAGTGAGTGTAAGGAAGCAATATTTTTTGCTTTATATTAAGTAAGAGTTTAATTTATTTTAAATGAGAGTCTAATTTACTTTTATATCACAGAATTAAATCTGAGATCTTTCAAAATAAATGAACAGTAAACATATCTTCTATTATTATTATTGGATTACAAACTGTCCATGGGTTGGATTCTTGTATATGGGGTCAGTTTTGCTCTCCTTTTCAAATATTTTTTTTTTGAGACAGGGTTTCTCTGTGGTTTTGGAGCCTGTCTTGGAACTAGCTCTGTAGACCAGGCTGGTCTCGAACTCACAGAGATCCGCCTGCCTCTGCCTCCCGAGTGCTGGGATTAAAGGCGTGTGCCACCACCGCCCGACTCCTTTTCAAATATTTTAAGAGTAAATACAGTAACATAATATTTTGAAGTTGAATTTTGCTTTGCATGTCCTGTCTTTATCTCATAAGAACTGTGTAAAATTCATGGGTCAGACTTGAGAGATAAAGGCCTATGACTAGATAGTGGTCCATATGCACATAAACCAGAGTTTGAGGTTGTTCTTTGTTTTCTCCAGGTCTTCAGAGGCACTCTGTGCTGTTGACAGATGGCATATTGTGATAATTAAGTGGCAGTGGTAATGTTGTTTTTTATGTTTTCAGTCCTGTTCCTTGCAAGATACACCATACTTTTCTACGTTTTCACTAGGCATTTGTAAGTAAGCCATCAGATTCCTTCATGATAAAACTCTAAATCATAGTTCCAAAGTAGCATGCAAAGAAATGATTACTGAATATCTTAGTGTTTTTATCGCCTCAACAAAACACCATGACCAAAAGCTAGTTGGGGAAGAAAGGGTCTATTTGCTGTTCGTTGTTGAAGGAAGTCAGGACAGGAACTAAAACAGAATTTTAGAGGAAGGAGCTGATGCAGTGGCCATAGTAGGGAGCTGCTTACTGGCTCCCCACCCCACCCCCGGGCTTGCTTAGCCCATCTTATTATAGAACCCAGGACCTGCAGCCCAGGAACGGCACCACCCATCTTGGGCTGGGCCCTTTCCCATTGATCACTAAAGGAGAAAAAATGCCTTACAGATGAATCTCAAGGAGGTATTTCCTCAGCTGAGGCTCCTTCCTGTAATGACTCCAACTTGTGTAATGTTGACACACAAAACCAGCCAGTACAGTGGGAGAAAAATGTTCAGAGAAAGTTTCATATTCCAAGGCACTGAGTGTTGTCTTCTGCACCTATTGATTTAACACTCACTTGGCTACATCATTGAGCCATTCCTGGTAACATCCTGACACCTGTCACTGCCACAGTCACCTCAACTTAGGACAAGGAAACAACACACTCATCTAGAAACAAGCAAACCAAAAGTAACATTCAGTCAGGGGATAAATGCAGGTGCTGCCTGTACGTGCATTCAAAAAGAATTCAGCCTTTTCTGAGAGAGCTGCTTACGTGGGTGGACAGAAGACACCTTCTTATGATGCAAGTGTGTGGGAAACAACGCAATTCTTTTTGTCCATAAGGAAAGTGAAATACGTAAATAAAATAGTGACATGATAGGAGGTGGGGAACTGAAGTTTATTATGCAACATACTAAGAATAAATCAACACTGTATTGCCAAGTAACCTTCAGAAAAGAAAATGTCACTTCTAAAAGTGTATTTGGATAATTAAAGTGATTGCTGTGAAAATGATGTTATAGTAATATGCATTGTATGTTTTATTATAAGCACAGTATTGTTCAAACCAAGACAGGTGTTTCAAGCCTCATGTAAACATGAGTGAAGAGGACACATTGCATAATAAACCAGTTACGTTTTAGTAACAAGGGCAACATTTACCTCTATCAGCATCATGTGTGATTAGTGTACATATGTGCTGTGTGTGCACAAACTTGTGCATATAAATCCACATTGAACACATGTATGTAGAGGGTAAAGATCAGATTTTAGTTTATTCCTCTACCACTCTCCACCTTATTGTTTGTGACAATTTCTTGCCAAACCCAGAACTCGTTGATTGAACTAGACTAGTTGGTCAATAGGGATCTGTCTGTCCCACCTATCATTCCTGGAGTCACAGACATATACATCTGAAGAGGAACCTCCTTCAGACAATGGCCTTTGAGGGGCTGTACCAGGTTGAAGTAGGATTTTGGGGTGACAAAAACTACAGTCCTCTCTATTCCTGCACTCCACACCTAAATGTTGACCCCTGTTCCTATTCTGTGAGTTTTCTTTTAGCTGGAGAGGATGTGGGGTAAAAGGAACACTGCTGCATTGTTGGTGGAAATGCAAGCTGGCACAGTCCCATTGCATGTCAGTGTGACGATTTCTCAGGAAATTAGGAAACAGCCTTCCTTAGGACCCAGTAATACCACTTTTGGGTATATATCCAAAAGATGATCAATCGTGTCACAAGGACATATGCTCAACTACGTTCATAGCAGCATTGTTTGTCATAGCCAGAACTTGGAAACAACCTAAATGCCCCTCAACTTTCCACTCTTCAATTGGACTTTGGGAGTTCAGTCCAGTGCTCTGATGTGGGTCTCTGCCTTTGTTTCCATCAGTTGATGGATGAAGGTTCTGTGGTGATATTTAAGATAATCATCAGTCTGATTACAGGGCACGTCAAGATCAGGCCCATCTCCTCTCTTTCTCAGGGTTTAAATTGGGGTCATCCTTGTGGAGTTCTGGGAATTTCTCTGGAGCCTGGTTTCTGCTAACCCTATAGTGGCTCCCTCAACCAAGATAATTCTTTCCTTGATCTCATCTTTGCCTTTTCTCCTCCTCTACTCTCTCATTCCTTCAAGTTCTTCTCAATCCTCCCCTTATTCCCTCCTCTTTCCCTTCTACTTTCCCTTCTCCCCTGACACCCTGCTCCCAATTTTATCAGGAGATCTTTTCTGTTTCAAATTTACACGTGGGTCTATATATGTTTTTCTTTGGGTTCAGATTACTACTTAGCTTCTCTAGGATCATGAACTTAATGCCTTTGTTTATAGCTAGTATCCACTTATGAGTGAGTACATACCATTTTCATCTTTTTGGGCCTGGATTACCTCACTCAGGACAGTGTTTTCTAATTCCATTTATTTTCATGCAAAATTCAAGATGTCATTTTTTTAACAGCTGTGTAGTACTTTAATGTTTAAATGTGTCATATTTTCTTTATCCATTGTTTGGTTGAGGGGCATCTAGATTGTTTCTAGATTCTGGCTATTACAAATAATGCTTCTATGGACATAGCTGAACAAATGGTTTTGTAGTATGATTGAACATCTTTTGGATATATATGTGTGTGTGTGTGTGTGTGTGTGTGTGTGTGTGTGTGTGTGTGTGTGTGTGTGTGTGTTCAAGAGTGATATTGCTGGATCCTGAGATAGGTGGACTCCCATTTTCTGACAAACCACCATACTGATTTCCAAAGTGGTTAACAAGTTTGTATTTCCACCGACAATGGATGATTGTTTCCCCTTACTCCACATCCTCTCCAACATAAGCTATCATGGGTGTTTTGATCTTAGCCATTCTGACAATATCTCAGAGTTGTTTTGATTTGCATATCCCAGATAGGTAAGGATGTTGAACATTTCCTTAAGTATCTTTTGACCATTTGAGATTCTTCTGTTGAGAATTCTCTGTTTAGTTCAGTACCCCATTTTTTAATTGAGTTACTTAGAATTTTAATGTCTGATTTCTTAAGTTCTTTATATATTTTGGAGATCAGTCCTTTGTCTGATGTGGGATTGGTGAAGATTTTTTCCCATTTAGTAGGCTGCCTTTTTGACTTATTGACTGTTTCCTTTGCTTTACAAAAGCTTCTCAGTTTCAGGAGGTTCCATTTATTTATTGTTGCTCTCAGTATCTGTGCTACTGGGGCTATATTTTGAAAGTGTCTACTGTGCCCATGAATTGAAGACAACTTTTTCTTCTATTAGTTCAGTGTGGTCGGAGTTATATTGAGGTCTTTAATGCATTTGGACTTGGGTTTTGTGCATGGTGATAGATATGGATCTATTTTCATTCTTCTACATGTTGACATCCAGTTATGCCAGCACCATTTGTTGAAGATGCTTTTTTTCTCATTGTATAATTTTAGCTTCTTTGTCAAAAATCAGGTGTTCATAGGTGTGTCGATTAATATCTGGCTTTTTGATTTGATTCCATTGGTCAAACTCTGTTTCTATACCAATACCAAGCTGTTTTCATTACTGTATCTCTGTAATAGAGCTTGATAATCAGGGATGATAATGCCTCTAGAAGTTCATTTATTGTACAGGATTGTTTTGACTATCTTAGGGTTTTTGTTTTTCCACATGAAGTTAATTCTTCTTTCAAGGTCTGTAAATAGTTGCTTGGTATTTTGATGGGGATTGCATTGAATCTCTAGATTGTTTTTGGTAAGATTGCCATTTTTACTTTTTTGATACTACCTATCCAAGACCATAGGAGATCTTTCCATTTTCTGGTGTCTTCTTCAATTTCTTTTTTTTTTTAAGACTTAAAGTTGTTGTTAAATAGATCTTTCACTTCTTTTGCTAGTGTTAATCCATGCTGTTTTATGTTATTTGTGGCTATTGTGAAAGGTGATACTTCTCTGATTTCGTTCTTTGCTCTTCCTCTGTTTTAATACATTTTGTATATTGATACAATTTTAAGATATATTTATCATATTGCATTATATATTTATACCTCTGATCAAGATTTTATTTGCATTGTTTATATTTTGAGGTCATTGTACTCATTTGTCTATACATTGTTTAATATTCTAATATAAAGTCTTCATCTTTAAATTATACAAGTATTAAGTAATATATGTCAATAGTCATTTATGTTTGTCATATGTAGGCTAGTCAGGTTCTTTAGATACATAGAGATTGAATTCTGCCTAAACAGGTAATCTTCAAGGAACTGAAGAACATAGCATTTAAACAACTTAAGGTTCTGTTGATGTGAGACATGATTGCTCCTGATCTATTCCTGAAAGAATGTTGAGCACTGAAGACACTTCACCTGCAGCTTCTTTTCTTTTTGGCAAAATTAGCCTTTGGGCAGGGAATTGTCCATGATTTGACAAAATGCATGGTATCTGGACTGAACAAGCGGGATGCAAGAAGAAAGAGCGCCAAATCTTGCCAAGTCAGGTTAAGACAGTCTTGAAAAATTTTCCTGCCTCTAAAAATGGTCTGTAGTTACTCTAGGCCTTAGTCAGTGTTGGTAACTTAAATATTGTAAGTGATAGTTTGGACAATTGCCCAGGTAGCCAGTTGTCTCTGTCATCTACTGCACATTTTGGAGGCTGCTTAATTGTACTTCCTGCATACTCAAGTAATATTATCTCCCTTCTCAGGCCTTCAATAAGATTGAAGATTAAATAGTCATAGTTACTTTCCTTTTATGATTTAGCCAAGACATTTCTAATACAAGACTTTGACTCCTTAGGATAGAATGTTTATTGAATGTTTATTTCCCTAGCTTAAGATTGTTTACGCTGGTTGTAATTCTAGTTTTTATACTTGATATCTGTTATTATTGTATATAGTTTTGTATTGGGTTTGAAACTCTCTTTTTTAGGCAAAAGGGGGAGCTGATGGGGAAACCTCCTTCAGCCAATGGTCTTTGAGATCCTGGACCAGGTTGAGGCATAGCTTTGGGGTACCAAAAACACAAGATCCTTTTTTCTCACCCCTTTCTTCCAATGCTCCACATCTGGATGTTGGACCCTTGTTTCTGTTCTGTGAGCTTTTTCTTTTAATGTAGGAAAAATTAATATACTCTATTTGGAGCTAATGTGGAATTATTTGATTCGCACCCCTCATCTGATGTGTTCTTATGCATTCTGCTTTATACAACCATAACTACACTTTTATTCAATGTTAAGTGGGGATCCAAACTCGGTCCTAGTAATTATGCAGTAGGATCATAACTGGCTAAGCTGTCTTTCTGGTCCATATCATGATCATCTGCCTGAAATATTGTATAAAGTCTTGGGAATTTTTCTGTAGTTTTAAAGCTACGGAGAAATGCGTTGTTATAGAGTATTGGACATCTAACTTATATGTATTTTTATCTAGAAACATTATTATCCTGATGAGGATACCAGTATTCATCACTGGGAAAGCACCTATTTTCATATCCCTTTATAGAAATGGTTGATACACTGTTGAATGGTTCAAACGCTGTACTTCATTGACCTTTCTTAGTTCAGGTAACTATGTCGATGCTTCTTAGGCAGATATCTATGCTCCTCCATAAATTGATCTAAGCTACATTTTTAAATATCTATATTTGGATGAATTTTTATTTCATATTTTCTGGTTTTTACTGATTGTGACTATTTTTAATATATTAAGTTCTTCCCATGATCCAAAGAATTTTTTTTCTTATGGATACTAACCTTGATTTTTACAGTTCTGACTCAAAGTTTTCATCTTCCATAAATTATTCCCAACTTTACCAGAGGAAGTGGTCACTTCCTTTTTCCTAATTATGGACATCTGCATGAGGTTTAAGCTAACAAACATATTTTGTGAAGAATTAGCTGTGTTTACAGAAAACTAGGAGAGCCATTTTCTCCAGTTCTTGGCAACCACAGAGCCTGACATTTGCTCACTTTACCTAACTGAAAATAGTTACCCTAGAAATTCTTTATCTGTGTTTTCTGGGAACTTTTTGAGACCAGAAGTACAATGAGCAGTTCATTTTAGAAAGATGTGGGTGGACATTTCACTGATTTAAAATACATATTTGTGGTCTTAATGATAAGTCAAGAAGTTTTGCCTCAAGGTCCAAATCAGGAGCAGAAGGAGGGAGAACGAATGTGAGCAAGGAAGACAGGACCGTGAAGGGTGCGCCCACCCACTGAGACAGTGGGGCTGATCTATTGGGAGCTCACCAAGGCCAGCTGGACGAGGACTGAGAAAGCATGGGATAAAACCAGACTCTCTGAACATGGCAGACAATGAGGGCTGCTGAGAAGCCAAGGACAATGGCACTGGGTTTTGATCCTACTGCATGAACTGGCTTTGTGGGTGCCTAGCCTGTTTGGATGCTCACCTTCCTAGACCTGGATGGAGGGGGGAGAACCTTGGACTTTCCACAGGGCAGGGAACTCTGACTGCTCTTAGGACTAAAGAGGGAGGGGGAGAGGAGTGGGGGAAGGGGGAAGGAAATGGGAGGCGGGGAGGAGGCAGAAATTTTTTCAATAAAAAAAAAAAAGAATCCAGGGTAACTGTGGTATTTTTGGCAACGACCTTTGTCCCATTCCTGTGTTGGTGCTCAGAATGTGTTTGAGTGCACAGGAGATACCCATTATCTTCATTTTTAAAATTTGCTTGTTAAATGTTTGTTTGGTGATATTTTACTCTTTTGACTCTTTTTTTAATTAATTTATTTATTAAAACTTTCCACCTCCTCCCCTCCTCCCATTTCCCTTCCACTCCCTCCCACTCCCTCTCCCCCTCCAGTCCTAAGAGCAGTCAGGGTTTCCTGCCCTGTGGGAAGTCCAAGGTCCTCCCACCTCCATCCAGGTCTATGAAGGTGAACATCCAAACAGACTAGTCTCCCACAAGGCCAGTTCATGCAGTAGAGTCAAAACTCAGTGCCATTGTCCTTGGCTTCTCAGTCAGTCCTCATTGTCAGCCATGTTCAGAGAGTCCAGGTTGATCACATGTTCCATTAGTCCCAGTCCATCTGACCTTGGTGAGCTCCCATTAGATCAGTCTCTTTGTCTCAGTGGGTGGACGCACCCCTCACGGTCCTGTCTTCCTTGCTCATGTTCTCCATTTTTCTGCTCCTCATTTGGACCTTGGGAGCTCAGTCGAGTGCTCCAATGTGGGTCTCTGTCTCTATCTCCATCCATCGCCGGATGAAGGTTCTATGGTGATATGCAAGATCTTCATCAGTGTGGTGATAGGATAAGGCCAGTATAGGCACCCTCTCCTCTGCTGGCCACGGAACTATTTGGGGAAATCCCCTAGGTTACCTGGGAACCCCTCTAGAGCCAAGACTCTAGCCAACCCTAAAATGGTTCCCTTGGTTAGGATAACTTCTTCCCTGCTTCCATATCCACCCTTCCTCCATCTCAATTATCCCATTCCCCCAAGCTCTCCCCAATCTTCCCCTTCTCCCTTCTCTCTCCCCATTTCCCCTTCCCCTCAATCCACTCCATCCCCGTGCTCCCAACTTTTGACCAACGATCTTGTCAACTTCCAATATCCAGGAGGATAAATATATGTTTTTTCTTTGGGTTCACCTTCTTATTTAGCTTCTCTAGGATCACGAACTATAGGCTCAATGTCCTTTGTTTATGGCTAGAATCCGCTTATGAGTGAGTGCATACCGTATTCCTCTTTTTGAGTCCAGGTTACTTCACTCAGGATAGTGTTTTCTATTTCCATCCATTTGCATGCAAAGTTCAAGGAAACTGGAAGTCAATCTACCTCAAGATCCACCAATTCCACTCTTGGGAATATACCCAAGAGATGCCCAATCATACTACAAAAGCATATGTTCAACTATGTTCATAGCAGCACTATTTGTAATAGCCAGAACCTGGAAACAACCTAGGTGCTCCTCAATAGAAAAATGGATAAAGAAGGTATGGCACATATATAATTTAAAGTTCTACTCAGTGGTAAATAAAACAATGATATCTTTGGACTCTTTTAGTCATTATACCACCCAATTCCCAAATCAATCACACATGAAAGCTTATTCTTAGTTATGAATGCTTGGCTTTAGTTTGGCTTGTTTCTTGCCAGATTTTCTTAACTTTAATTATCCTGACTACTTTTTGCCTCAGAAATATTATATTTATCTATTTCCATAATCGTATTTTCACTCTTACACTGTGGTTTGCTGGGTGGCTGGGCCCTGATGTCTTCTCTCCTTGTTCTCTTGCTCTTCTTCACTTCCAGATTTCTCTTCCTATTTATATTCTCTGCCTGCCAGCACTGCCTATCCTTGTTTCTTCCTTGCTATTGGCTGTTCACCTCTTTATTAGACCATTGGGTGTTTTAGACAGGAAAAGAATTATAGCTTCACAGAGGTAAACAAATACAGTATAAGCAAAGCAACATACATTAAAATAATATTCCCTAATATTTCCTCTTTTTTTTCTTTCTAAATAAAAATGAAAAGTTTTGGCTTTAACATAGTAAAACTGTTTATAAGAACAATTATCACACAAAGATTATATTCACAGTGTGCTGAATTCCAATTCATTTGTGTCTGGTTAATTTAAAGAAAATACTCCTTAATATAGTCTATCCTATTAAATTCAAAATTTTATACCTAACTTACTTTCTTTCATATGTAAGAAAAACTGCAACTATAGCTATCTACTCTTCAATTCCATCAAAGGCTCCAGAAAGATATAATATTTTTAAATAAACAAAAATGCATTGCAAGCGTTTAAAACCCAAGAAATGACAGAGACATCTGACTGCCTGGATAGTCACCCAAATTTCCTTTACAGTTTTGGGGCATCCATCTTCAGTCTACAGGCTCATAGTACCTGGCAGACTTTTCAATAAAGCTGGAAATTTGAGAGACTGTCCCCCTATATTGGCAGTTTGCCAGTCACTTTCCTCTGTGTTTTGCAGAATGTCTGGCAGTTTCTTCTATGAAGCAGGACCCCTGAAGGACCATTCTACTTTGTTTGGGCAAAGTTTGCAACAGTCACCTTCCTGTGAGTTTTGCATGTCTTGTCTGCACAGCACATAGTCTGAAGTCAAAGGCAAAAGTAGTTTTTTTTTTTTATTGCTAACCTTGCCATAATGAAAACAAATTCCATAAGGAAGCTTCTTTAATGTTCATATCTTCTCCTAAGCAAATTGATGCTGACAGGAGCAAATGCATTTCATTGTCACGAAAAACATTAAATTAATAAAAAAAATTTAAATGTCATAATATATAGGTCTTTAAAGTATTGAAAGACTGATGAATATGATTAAAATCAACTGTATGAAACTCTTAAAGAATTGATAACATTATATAAAAAAATGTATGTCCAAACAAGCCTAAAAGGAGTCAGCAATTGAAATCAAAATTCTAAGTGCTGCCAGGGCATTTAATTGGCTATGAGGTTATTTATTTATTTATTTATCTATCTAAAATATATCTGTGTATGATCTGGAAAACATACCTGGCATATCTACAAGTGTTATTGATATAAGTGACTAAATATTGACCTGTGCTTCCTGATTATACTAAATAGTTCATAATAATAGCTTTCAAAAACTAGAAATTTATCTTACATTTTAAATGAACTGTATAGGTACAATATGTTAAACAAGAGTAGAAACATACATACATACATACATACTTACACACATACATACACACACACATATATATAATATGTTGTAGCAGAAATAATCTTAAATTGGTATCAATATACAAAAAAATCCTTTAAACAAGAGTAGAAACATATATTGTATATTATAATAAAAATTACTTTAAATTTGAATCAATATACAAAAGTACTTTAAGCAAGAGCAGAAATATAAAGTATAACAAAATTGACTTTGAATTTGTATTCATATACCAAAATTCATGCCAAAGCAAAATATCTGAGATTAACAGCTGTGGTTTTTATCCTATATTTTTATATTACCCTAAATTATAACAAACGTCAATGGGCCACTAAATAACCAAAAGCTTCCCATAACCCAGCTCTTGGGAACGAATATTGTCATCATTTTCTCTAGACTGCTTCCTGCTGAATGCAGGTAAAAGCATCTTTGGGACTCATAGAGATAATTTTGAGATAATGGTGAAAGAACCCTGGTTTGGGGAAACTCTCACTCAAGTCTCGGGATAACACGACCCTCCCTCCCTCCCCCCCGCCAGTAACTCACAAGAGATTGTCCTTGCTGCAATCACATGAGGTTTATTTGACAGGACAGGAACCAGTGCACTGGGGCCGAGATTCATAACCCGACACAGGGGAGGAGTTCAACCCTGAGTAGCTGGGAGAAGGGGTATTTAAGGGAAGAGACCACAACCTAGTAATCCAAAGGGGGTAGGGAGGGCATCATTGAAAATTTCAAAAATACCACTGATAATCACAAGGGGGTAACTCCCTGTTTCTCAAGATTATTCTCAAGATTATAATCTAACTTTATCTTCAGGTAGTTCCTGAAACAGAGTCACTGAACCTAGATTTTTGGCTCTATTTTTCCTGCTAGAGGGGTCTGGATTTATCCAGGTCTTTCATCTCCCCACTTCTTCTAGTACCTAGTTCTAATTATAGAACTAGATTTCAGTATCTTCTTGACCTTGTAAAGCACTTACAAGGCGTAATATCAAAATCTGAATATCACTTATTCTTTCTCTAATGAAGGCAATTAGTTTATTTACTATACATGGACATGTAATCAGTAGCAGAAGCAAGATTAGGAATGGTCCCATAAAGGAAGATATCAGAGTAGTCATACAAGGAGATCTATTAAACCAGCTCTCAAACCATCCCTGATGTGCTTCTCTGTCTCTTTGTCTTTTGTCTAACCTTTCTCTATGTTTACTCATGGAGTCTTTAATTATTCCTGAATGGTCCACATAGAAACATCATTCCTCTCTGAAAGAGGTACATAATCCTCCATCTTTTAAAGAATAACAAATCTAATTCCATTCTGTCCTGTAAAACCACTTCTGAGAGGGAAGTCAATGACTCTTCGAGTTTGGAAATATATTGTTATAGAGCCTCAAATCTTTATCCATGACTATTCTTAATTCATTGAAGTACTGAGGGACCTGTATTAGGGCAGCAGTACCTGTCCCAACACCAGCAGCTATCCCAAGGCCCAGGATTACTGTTAGTGTCAGAGAAATACGTTCTCATCAAAAGCGAGTTGGGTGTTTGACAAACTCATCTTCAAGTGTGTTAGATGGATGATAAAAGACCCTAGGTACCAGTTGTACAAGTACACAGTTGTTGTAATAAAAGAAGCGGGGCTGCATCCCCGGCACCCAGCTGCCCACATGGCTACCTTATGCCCGGAAATAATTACACGGAAACTGTATACTTTTAAACACTGCCTGGCCCATCAGTTCCAGCCTCTTATTGGCTAGCTCTTACATATTAATCTAACCCATTTCTAATATTCTGTGAAGCCCATGAGCTGGCGTACCAGGAATGATCTTAACCTGTGTCTGCCTGGCGTGGGAACATCATGGTGACTCCTACTGACTCAGCTACTTTCTCCCAGAATCCTGTTCTGTTTACTCCACTCACCTAAGGGTGGGCCTATCGAATGGGCCTAGGCAGTTTCTTTATTAATAAGAAGTCACTCCCACATCACACAGTAATCTTTGGTGTCATTAAAAACCGATGTTGACATGCAAGGTGTCAGGCCTGTACTACAACCCACCATTTATATAAACCGAGAACTAAGTACCGTGTCAGGAGTCTTAGGGCTCTTAAGAGTCTCATTACATAACCTCAGTAAAAGTCAGCCTATTTAGTCCCTCAAACACAAGCCTCCTGACTGGTACTGTTGTCAAAAGTCCCAGATACTGCAATTTGGGTAGTTCAGGAGCTCACTTCATATTGAAGGCGTGGATCCAGGCCTTCAGTTGTTCCCAGACCTGGCGTCTCATCACTTCATGGGTCTTTAGGTAGGCAAATAAAGGTCTAGAAAGAATAGCATCAGGATTATACACTCCACCTGACTCAGTGAGCGGTGGTGGTCCTCCACATAGGATCTTTTTTTTTTCCTTTTTTGTTTATTTATTTTTTTATTAGAAAAAAAAAAGCAATTTCTGCCTCCTCCCCGCCTCCCATTTCCCTCCCACTCCTCCCTCTCCTCCTCCCCTTCCCCCCCACTCCTCCCCCTCCCTCTCCAGCCTGAAGAGCAGTCAGGGTTCCCTGCCCTGAGGAAAGTCCAAAGTCCTCCCCCCTCAATCCTGGTCTAGGAAGGTGAACATCCAAACTGGGTAGGCTCCCACAAAGCCAGAGCATGAAGTAGGATCAAAACCCGGTGCCATGGTCCTCGGCTTCTCAGCAGCCCTCATTGTCCGCCAAATTCAGAGAGTCTGGTTTTATCCCATGCTATTTCAGTCAGAGTCCAGCTGGCCTTGGTGAGCTCCCAAAGAATCAGCCCCACTGTCTCCATGGGTGGGCGCACCCCTTGTGGTCCTGACTTCTTTGCTCATATTCTCCCTCCTTCTGCTCCTCATTGGGACTTTGGGAGCTCAGTCCAGTGCTCCAGTGTGGGTCTTTGTCTCTATCTCCATCCATCGCCAGATGAAGTTTCTTTATTTATCTCTAGAAACCAATTATGAGTGAGTACATCCCATGTTCATCCTTTTGGGTCTGGGTTACCTCGCTCAGGATAGTGTTTTCTATTTCCATCCATTTGCATGCAAACTTCACGAAGTCATTGTTTTTTACCGCTGAGTAGTATTCTAATGTATATATATTCCATACTTTCTTCATCCATTCTTCCATTGAAGGGCATCTAGGTTGTTTCCAGGTTCTGGCTATTACAAACAATGCTGCTATGAACATAGTTGAACAAATGTCCTTGTCATATGATCGGGCATCTCGTGGGTATATTCCCAAGAGTGGCATTGCTGGGTCCATGGGTATGTTGATCCCAATTTTCCTGAGAAACCGCCACACTGCTCTCCAAAGTGGCTGCACAAGTCTGCACTCCCACCAGCAATGGATGAGGGTACCCCTTTCTCCACAGCCTCTGTAGAAGAATGAAAATAGACCCATATCTATCACCATGCACAAAACCCAAGTCCAAATGGATCAAAGACCTCAATATCAATCTGAACACTCTGAACCTGATAGAAGAGAAACTGGGAAGTACCCTACAACAGATGGGCACAGGCGATCGCTTCCTAGGTATAACCCCAGCAGCACAGTCATTAAGGGCAACATTGAATAAATGGGACCTACTGAAACTGAGAAGCTTCTGTAAAGCAAAAGACACTGTCACTAAGACAAAAAGGGAACCCACTGACTGGGAGAAGATCTTCACCAACCCCGCAACAGACAAAGGTCTGATCTCCAAAATATATAAAGAACTCAAGAAACTAGACTTTAAAATGCTAATTAACCCAATTAAAAAATGGGGCACTGATCTCAAGAGAGAATTCTCAACAGAAGAAGTTCAAATGGCCAAAAGGCACTTAAGGTCATGCTCAGCCTCCTTAGCGATCAGGGAAATGCAAATCAAAACAACATTGAGATATCACCTTACACCTGTCAGAATGGCTAAAATCAAAAGTACCAATGATCCACATAGGATCTTATAAGGGGTGAGTTTAAATTGCTCTGAAGTGTTCCGAACCAAGAACAGGGCAAAGGGAAGGAGGGCTGTCCAGTCATTCCTGCAGATCTCTAGTGCCAATTTTGTCAAGGTCTCTTTTAGAGTTCTATTCATCCTTTCTACCTGACCTGACTCTGGGGTCGGTAAGCACAATGTAATTTCCAATTGATCCCCAGTTGGGTGGCCACTCCCTGACTTACCTGGGCAACAAAGGCAGGTCTATTATCAGACCCAATTACCTTGGGTATCCCAAACCTTGGAAAGATTTCTTTTATGATCTTCTTAGCCACCACATTGGCTGTCTCAGTTCTGGTAGAAAAAGCTTCCATCCAGCTTGAAAAAGTATCTATAAAAATAAGCACTTGTTACCATATCTGGCTGGCTTAATTTCTGTAAAATCTACTTCCCAGTAGGCCCCAGGCTGGTCACACCGGAACCTCTTCCCAGGAGTATATATGGAATGTCCTGCGCTAGTTATAACACAGATCTTGCAGCTTTTGACTACTTCTTCAGCCAAGTCAGAGAGTCCTGTAACATAATAATAAGAGGACCTAACCACATCTTTTAGTTTCTTGGCCCCAAGTGGGTCAGGTAATGTAAGTTGGTAATATGCTTGTGCCCTTCTTTTTGTGGAAGTACTAGTTTTCCTCCTTCTGTCTCTATTGCCCCATATGGAGTTTTCTTTACCAGTCCTAATTTGCCCATAACTTGATAGTTCTTGGGGGTTATCTAAAGTTGGTTTCACTGATATCATGATAATATTTAGGCTCTTTGACTACCAGGATCATTGCTCCTTGGGCCGCCCGTTTAGCAATTAGGTCTGCCATCTGATTTCCTTTAGCCACAACATCTTGAGCTTTTTGGTGTCCTGGACAATGTATGATGGCTACCTTCTTTGGCAAATGTATGGCCTTGAGGAGGCTCAGAATTTCTTCTTTATTTTTTATGTCTTTTCCTGCAGATGTTAACTGTCCTCTTTGTCGGCATATTGCCCCATGTATATGGGCAGTGGCAAAAGCGTACCTGCTGTCAGTGTAGATGTTGATAGACTTCCCCTCTGCCACTAGGCAAGCTTGTATCAAAGCCATGAGTTCAGCTTTCTGGGCAGACATCCTTCAGGGAGGCTATGCCCAGATTACTTACTTCCCATCCACCACTGCTGCCTTCAACCACGAAACTGCTACCATCCATATACCAGCTCGAAACCCCAGGCCAAGGCTGATCCTTCAGATCATTTCGGGTACCAGCTTCTTCTGCCAAAATGTCAGTGCAGTGATGAGTAGGTGGGATGTTGGGATTGAGGACAGCAGGGGGAGCAAAAGTCACTGGTTTGGTCAACAAAAGACTTTGATCACTTCCTGCCTGGTTCAAGTAAACGTGATATGGGCCTTCAATTTTGTTAACAAGTCTCTTTCTAATAAAGGCATGGGACACTCAGGGATAACCAGGAAGGAATGAGTCACTTGTTCTCTCTCCAAATCTACAGTTTATAAGGTGGTCCACGGATATTGTTTCTGTCCAGTTGCTCCAATTACCATAGTCTTTGTATTCTTTAGCTTCCCCAATGGTTGTTTCAGCACGGAGTACTCAGCACCTGTGTCCACTAGAAAATCCATAGGGGTCCCCTCCACAGTCAGGGTTACCCTAGGCATGGGGGAAAGGGTCCAAGCCCCATCCCCTCTAATCATCTTCTTCTAGGGCCAGTACCTTAGAGGTTCTTCCTTTCTTCTTTGGGCGTTCTCTTGCCCAATGTTCTTTTTCTTTGCAATAAGCACATTGGTCTTTGTCCAAGGGGCGCCTCTGTCTGTCTTCACTCATCCTTGGTCTTCTGTTGCCTAGTTTCTATCTGTCTAGGTCCTGTCTTCCCTTTCTCTCCTACCACTGTGGCCAAAATCCTATCAAATTTCTCTCTTGTCTATGATCCCTCCAGTCCTCTCTGTCTTCTGCCTCCCACCTCTCTCTCTCTCTCTCTTCCTCTCTCTCTTTCTCTCTCTCTCTTCCTCTCTCTCTTTCTCTCTCTCTCTTCCTCTCTCTCTCTTTCTCTCTCTCTTTCTCTCTCTCTCTCTTTCTCTCTCTCTTTCTCTCTCTCTCTCTCTCTCTCTCTCTCTCTCTCTCTCTTTTCTCTTCTCTTCTCTTTCTCAGTCCCTCTCTTATGAAACACTTTCTCTGACTCCTTAACCAAATCCTGCAAGATATAATCCTGCAACCCTGCTAACCACTGCAACTTTTCTTAATAACTGATGCTGACTGTCCTATGAAGGCCATAACTACCACTGACCCCCAGAGGTTGGGTCAAAGGGAGTATAACGCTTGTAAGCCTCTTTTAAATGCTCAAGAAAAACAGATAGTGGTTCAACCAGCCCCTGAAGAACCTCTCTTACCTTGACCAAATTAGTGGGGCTTCTTGTGGCCCCTCGGAGACCTGTCATGAGAGCCCTGCAGCAATAGGCTGTCAGCCATTCCCTATCTGCTTTAAGTTTGACCTTGAAAACGTACACAGGGAACTAGATAAGGCCCATTTCTGTTTACACATTTTTTACTAAAATCTTTCTTGCTTTTTAGACAACATACCAAAAATTTCTCTTGCTTTTTAGACAACACACCAAAAATCTCTCTTGCTTTTAAGACAACATAAAAACTCTTACCAAAGTCTTTTTTGTGTTTTTTCTCAGTGGGGATGTATGGCTACATTTTAAACAAGAACAGCACATAAAATCATGTACCAGTGTGAAACATTTGAGAACAACAATAGGTTTATTTTAACATGAACCTACAATAATTTGTAACCAGCCCCTGTAAATGATGTCAGATACTTATAACTCATAGGATCTGAAAGAATTCTCCACCCACAGAGCCAAGCCTTGGTCAGCTTTGACCAGAGGTTTTAGGCATGCAGCTCCCAGGGCAGGTGGAGGGAACTTGTCCATCAGCACAGAGGGTGGGGGGACAGGGTGGTACGCAGCACTGGGGAAGAAAGATTGTTAACCTTTTTAGGCCATAGCTATTACCTTCAGATTTTTTTGTTTAGTGTTTGAAATCCTATTGGGGTACACCCACCTTCTACAATTATGTCTGGCAGCCTCAATACCTGGTAACAGCAAAGCTGAATAGCATAGCCATCCATACAAGCATGCTGCCCTGCAGCCATGTGCTTGGGGTCGAGGCTGACTTTTTTTTTTTTTTTTTTATAAAATATACCCCTTTGCTTAAGGCCCTATCTCTAATGTCTTGTAAGTGGTCACAATATCAAAGTCAAAGAAGTCATGATTTGAGTACATCAGCATCAGTCTATGTCAGGACACACATAACACAGACATAAAGGACAATGGCACCAAACAAACCAAAGACACAGCTTCAAACTGCTTCTCAGGTGTGACCTACCCTGCTATAGAAATGAGACCACTATTCATGCATGTCTCTACAGAGAACTGACCACACCACTCATGTGTCATACCACAGAACTGATAAATGCCACCGCATATATCACCAGAGAACAACATGCTACCTGCACGTAAGACAAAACAGAGACTGAAGATACAGAGACAAAGGCTAACAAAACTTAAAAAGACAAAACCACTGATCCAGAGTCAATGTCACAGTCTGTCCCAATCGTCAAAGTCACAAGTAAGACAAAACAAAAGATCAAAAACACACAAGATACGCAAACAAATGTCCGTTTCCACCAAGACAGACAAACCATTCCAGAAATACAGATGGCTGAGCGGACATATAGTTCCTCCATTCCAGAACTTCCGTATCTTCACCAGCACCCAGACGGGAATCTCCCAGGTATCCCTGGGTCCCTTCTCATCTCCAGGGATGTCTCCCAGTGTGGCAGTCGGTGATCTCCCAGCACATCTGCTGATCATACTCTCTGTCTCCTCCCGAGACTCGATTGCAAATCTGAAACCGAAAATACAGAACCAGAATTCAGCTGGCATGGAAACACAAAGACACAGACATGGCTGTGAACCTGAATGTACAGAACCTGAATCTGAATTCAACCTGCACGGAAACACAAAGACACAGACACACAGATAATGTCTCACATCCAAGTGGGTCTTCAGAGACAAGGGTGGTCACCAATCCTTGGATGAGCCCTTAAATGAAAGACCCTCAGTTTGGGAAGACTCCCACTCAAGTCTCGGAAGAACATGACACCCACCAGTAACTCACAAGAGAGACTGTCCTTGCTGCAATCACACGATGTTTATTTGACAAGACCTGAAACAGTGCACTGGGGCCAGACTCATAACCCGCGCAGGGGAGGAGTTCGACCCCGAGTAGCTGGGAGAAGGGGTATTTAAGGGAAGAGACCACAACTCAGTAATCCAAAGCGGGTAGGGAGGGCATCACTGAAAATTCCAAAAATACCAGTGATAATCACAAGAGGTTAACTCCCTGTTTCTCAAAATTATTCTCAAGATTATAATCTAACTTTATCTTCAGTTAGTTCCTGAAACAGAGTCACTGAACCTAGATTTTTGGCTCTATTTTTCCTGCTAGAGGGGGTCTGGATTTATCCAAGTCTTTCAGTGGCTTATTGTGAGAAGACCACCTATAACCTTTATTGATAGATATCACCTGCCAAAATTCAGGAGGCCTCCCCTGATCGAACCAGATACATATCAACCTTAAACAAATTCACAGCCTCTTGTTTCTTGTAAGGTAACAGTGTTTCTGAAAAACATTTTTTTATTTTCATTTGGCAAATACATATTTCGACTCTTTTAAAGGCAAGGAATTCTTAAAATATCTATGCTGGTTTATTGCAACAGTCCCTCTTTGAATTTCAGTTCTCTTAGCAGCTGTCCTTTGCTTTTCAGCAATCAAAAAATTCAAAATCAAAACAGAAGCATACAGGATTGAGACTCCCTGTGTGTTTTCCATTTTTACCTGGCTTTTAAAAAAGACTATTATTTTTTTCTTTCTGTGAGTGCTTGTACCCATTTTCTTTTTTAAGTTTTTTTTTCCCATTTGGACCTCTCTTACTATGTATCTTTTTGACTTTTTGACAGCTTATACAAACTTCAGAATGTTAAACTACACATTGGTTGTCCTCATGCAGATCTATTGGCTGGCTTTTCCCACTACTTGGGTCATAAAAACTAAGGCTGGAGCTCATGACACTGTCAGAAGCTTGTGACCAAGAACTATGTTAAACCTTTCTAATTAAGGAAGCCAGTACCTGTGCTGTCACAAGCGGTTTTTACTGAGCTTGTCATTTCTAATTCTTGTTTAGCACTGCCAGCTGTACAGACATGCCTCTTAAAGGAGCTGTGTTTCTTTTTTCTGTTTTTCCAGCTTTCTCAGCCTTGTGGAAACACAAGCCCCAGTTGGGTTCTAAAACGTCATATGATGTGTTACTCTTTTGGCTTTTGGGGAGGTGACCCACCACTGAGCTCCCAAAGAAATCACACAAGACAGCTTATTCTTAGCTATGAATGCCTGGCCTCATCTCGACTTTTATTCTTGCCAGTTTTTCTTAAATTATCCTGACTACCTTTTACCTCTGGGCTTTTATCTTTATCTTTGTAATCTTACCTTCATTGTTAGTCCCTGACTGACTGGGTGGCTAGGTTGCTGGAGGGCTGGGTTTCTGGATTTCTGGGTAGCTGGGCCCTGAAGTCTTCCTTTCCCTGTCCTCTTGCTGCTTCTCTCTTCCAGATTTTTCCTTTTATTTCTATTCTCTGCCTGTCAGTCCTGCCTGTTCTTGCTCCTGTCTTGCTGCTGGCCATTCAGCTCCTTATTAGACTATCAGTTGTTTTAGATATGCAAAGAATCACAACTTTACAGAGTTAAATAAATACAGCATAAACAAAAGTAACCCACCTTAAAATAATATTGCCCAACAAATGTTATCAGGAAATTTTTAACTTTCAGTTCATTAAAATTAAAGTAAATAGCTGTTGCTTTTCCAAGGTTTGAATGCTAGAATCCACCTATGCCTTCCACAGCTATTGATTGAATATTTTTGGAACAAAAGTCAGGGTGTGTTTACTTCATTTGGAGAAACATTTACTTCCAGTAATGTATGTCAAAAATAAACTTTAAACAATGCAATTTGTCATTTTATTAACACAAATAAGAGTTTTTAAATCTTATGAATATATTTGGTCCAATTTTTTATTCTTTTTTTCCTGGAGCTTCATAAAATATTGGGTATATTATCAGTTTGTGTATCAAGGTAAGTGTACTGGCTAATTTCATGTCAGCATGACACAAACTAGAGTCATTTTAGAAGAGAGAGCCTTAGTTGAAAAAAATTACCCTCACCAAACTGACCTTTGGCAAATTATTTGTGTTTGCTTGATTGAAAATTGATGTGGAAGGGCTCAGTGATGTGGATGGTTCTGGAAGCTCCAAGAAAGCAGGGTGAACAAGCCATGAAGAGCAAGCTAGTAAGCAACACAAGTCCATGGCCTCTGCATCAGCTTCTGCTTCCAGATCCTGCCCTGAGTGCCCATAAGATGCTTCACTCCCAATGTTGCTTTTGGTCATGGTGTTTTATCTCTGCAATAAAAACCCTAGCAAAGGCAGTGTATTCATATACAAAGTGTAGTGTGTGTGTGTGTGTGTGTGTGTGTGTGTGTGTGTGTGTGTGTATGAGTGTAGTCCAAAGGTCAACCTATGGTATTTATCCTCTAGAAGTACCCATCTTGTCTTTCACTGGGATTCAGGGCTTAAAGGTTATGCTAGAAGGCTAGACTAGCTGTTTGGCTAATGAGCCCCAGAATTCCTTAGTCTCAGCTTCTTCAGCATGTTAATTATGAATAGATGTAACTATTGTGCTTTTTATTTGGAAACTAGAGATTAAACTGAAGGCCTCATGATTATGAGACAAGCACTTTACACACTAAACTGTCTTCTCAGCCTTTGACGTAATCATTTTTCTATAAAACTTAAGTGATACCCAATTCTATGTTTCAAGATTATTGGTGTCTGTAGAATGAAGAAAAGTGATATAAGCAGTTATTTTAAAATATCACAGTGTAACACAAACAATATTTAAGTTCTACATAATATTTTGCTGCTGTTACCATATGTATGCAAGAATGCCTTATTCATTTGATCCTAGCATCATTTTGCAGATGTTAAAGTTGAGTTTGAGAAGTTATGTCACTTGTCCAAAGTTGCAGGGTAATATGAAATAAATGTCTTTATGGTGCTTGTGTCTAGTGACTTCAGGTTAATTTTCCTCCTTGTTGTAGGTTGCCCTTACACTCACAGTTAGCAAATCTTAAATATATTTAAATCCATGTTTTCCTCAATTACGTTAGGAAATATTACTCTAAAAATGGCAGCTTTTTTCTCAATGAACAATGACTGTCTTCAAATGTTCTCTGAAATTTTTTTTTTTCTGTCTATCTAGACCTTTCAGTGCTTCCAATATTTTTCTGGTTGGGGGAAAAAGAATCAGGGTGTCTGAATTCTCCCTGAGAAAAAAAGCAAGGCATTATGGAAAATCCAGAAGGAATTATGAAGGGATTTTCAAATATGTAACTATAGGTTGCCATATTCATTTTATTGAATGTATATGATCTTCATTATCTACAATGACTGTGACTAAGTATTAACTATGCTTTCTAGTAGGAGTAAATGTTTCATGGTTTTTAATGGAAACACTCAGGAACTTGAGTCATCCAGGAGTCCCAATTTGCATTAATTACAGTGACTGATGAATCTATTAAGAATGTGAAACATGCTAGCTAAGGAACATAACCGACAGAATAACAAGCAAAAGTTATTTGGGGCAAGTAAAATTTCAGTAAAATATATGTTAGAGCTAAAGTTGAGTCAGTCCGAATGACTAGCCTACATTTAAAGTGACAGATTACAGTTGACTAGAAGTGTTTTGACAGTTGCAGTTGACCAAAATACAATAAACTGCAAAAGTGAGATTTTGATGACCAGGTGTTCCAAAAAATTAATATGGATATATTTTAGGTGAGTCGGCATATCTCTGTATACAGAAAAAAATTAAAAGACTGACATAAATTTTCCTGCCATCCCACTCTTCTAACACTGCCCCACCACTTCTTACATTCTTCTAACACTACTAATTACTTGTCTAGAAATAGATTCTAAATTATTAACGGTGCATATATGGAGAATACAGAGTGAAGGTAGAAGACCATAAATGCTAGAAGAAAGGTGTGGTGTTTACAGTGCTGGAGGAGATCAGTGCTGTGAGACAAAGGTCTGTACCCTGTCAATTATATTTTAAATAAACGCTGATTGGCCAGTAGCCAGGCAGGAAGTATAGTCAGGGCAATGAGAACAAGAGAATTCTGGGAAGAAGTTGCAATCTGCCATCGTGACCCAACCGCAGAAAAAGAAAGATGTGACTGCCTTGCCGAATAAGGTACCAAGCAACGTGGCTAACATAGACAAGAATAATGGGCTAGTATAAATTATATAAGAAGCCTGATATAATGGGCCAATCAGTTTATAGTTAATGTAGACATCTGTGTGATTTATTTGGGACTTAATGACTGTGGGAACGGGGCAGGACAGAAACCTCAAAAGAGAATGAAGGTGGACATTTACAAAAGGAGTTAGATTGAGGGAAGTCTACTGTCCTGCTTGTCCACAGCTGGCATGAACTAGTACACAACTGAATGTGTGGATAACAAAAGCAACAGTGCAGCCCTTCATGGTGCTGGGATAGCACAGACACTCTATAGGCAGATGGATGTTCATGTAGACCTTACTCTTGTTTATTCACTCCAGCTTCTGTGCTCCCCACAGAGAAAACTGGAGAGCAGTGCTTCAAATGGTGTGGCTTGTGTATGACTGAAGCTACAAGCTTCTGTATACACAGGCTGTGACTTGATTCTCAATTTGTTTTTAACAGTTCATATGTTCCAAAATGATTTTCACCTTTTCCTTTGTATTGCAGAAATTTCCTTTTGTGATTGCTTGAATTATTAACGTGACAGAAACCCAGACTCTTCATGAGAGTGTCAGTGAGGATTATTCTGTGGGTATATCTGTGAATGTCATTTCTTAATTGGGTCTTTGAGGTAGAGACATCTACCCTGAGTGTGGTGTTTTAATATATAGAGTAAAAAGAGCTAGTAAAGAAGTAAGCATGCATTTATTACTTACTGTTCCTTTCTGCAGCTGATGTGCTGTATCCAGTTTCACTTTAAGTTCTGCTCCCATGAACTCTAACTAAAATTATAAGATAACATAGATGTTTTACCCTTTAAATTGATGTTTAAACATTATTTTGTTGTAGCAATATAAATATAAAATTAGGACATTGTTTAATTTTATTTCTTCTTCCATTAGGGAAAGTTTGTGTCATTTTGATATTATGCAGAGTAACAGTGATCTAACTTGTACCACCCTCACATTTGACTTGGCTCTCAATTCCCTTTGTGGCCAATACACAGACTCTCATTATCTTACAAAACTAAGACTATTTTCTATTTGTTGTAAGTTTAGAGAAATTTGCAGATCTCTGCCAAAGGGCAAGTAGTTGTAGAAAGAATTCATTCCAGACTCTCCAAGTCTTCTTTGAAGCAACTAAGATTAAGTCAGCCTATTTTTAAGAAATTCAACATTAAAATTTAGTTGATCTTGAAGTAAGGACATAGTAAGCTTGTATAAACTATGGAGAAGTAACAAAAACAACAGAGTTTTTATTAGACTTTTCAGACATGAAATATAGTCACATTCAATTTAAAATAATTAAAATGTGTAGGTTAAAGAATATGCTTTGGGGAGACTAGGATGCACTGCTGCACCTTACAGGGAGGGAACAGGGGCCCTTCCTTCTATGTCACAGTCTATGGGAATTCATGCAGTAATTTCTCTTTAGTTACTACATTTCTTCTTGTGGTCTTTCCTTTTAACCTGTCTTTATTAGTCAATAATTCAACCTATTTCACTATAGGTCATCATACACACACACACACACACACACACAAGGATGTATACCTTGTTCAGCCTAGATATAGTAAGGAGGGCCTTGGACCTTCCACAAGACAATGTGCCTTTACCCTCTCTGAGGATTTGATAGGGGTGGGGTGGGAGGGTGTGTAGAGGGAATGGGAGGAGAGGAGGGAGTGGAAACTTGGTTTGCTATTTTTTTAAAACCTAATTTTAAAAAGCCCATGGAATAGGAAAAAATGTGTGAAACTTGGATTTAAGTAGCTTCCATGGAAAGTCCCTCAGGTAAGAATAACACACGGTGAATATGTAAAAAACAAAAATTTAAATGTTAAAGTCAATGGTTATTTAGAATTTGTTAAGCAGCCATTTATTATAGAGGCCTAAAAGAACAAAGATTCACAAGTGCTGTGCATATGCTATGTATTTCTTTGTGGTTTCTTCACTGGGCCTCCAGTCTGACAAGTGTCCCTCTTCTCCTAGGTGCTCCACTGCTGCTACGTGTTTTCATGTTAGGAGTTGTTCAGATTTACATTCACCTGACAACATGTAGCCCCCATTAGGGTGTGATCATTTCACAGGGCTGCTGTGTGTTTACATTGGTATGGAACCAGGTCTACACAACAATAGCAATGAAACATCAACATCTCAGCCACTGAAAGGTAAAAAAGAGATGAGTGTTCTGAGAAGAACAATACACACGGGTCAGACACTGTCATCCTTATGTGTTACACAGAACAAGAGGAGTGCAAGGAAGTGGGAGCATAATGTCAAGGAAAGTATCAAGATACCTTGACATTGGGTGTCTTGCAACCCAAGCTCATTAGTGAAAACTTTCATATATGCTCACCACATTTATAGTATTCTTATATATGTGATACTTACCTACTTAAAGAAAGATTTAATTAAATCCCCAAATTAAATCAGATTTTCTTATCTTGTTCTCATAAAGTACCTCACATTTTTTTCTTCCCAGCAATTACAACATTTTATAATGACATAATGATGTGATTGCATGATTGATATCTATATTAAACTCTAACTTGCATTGGTAATTATTGAATATATTCTGAGAACCATAAAGATAGAGTGCTGATGATTTTTCATTTTTGAAAACACCTTTTACTTAACATTATTATAATGGCAGTACATTTCTACTTTCTTTTTCTTATTACACTTTGTGTGTGTGTGTGTGTGCGCGCGTGTATGTGTGTGTTATCTGTGCAAACACAAGCTATGGTGCACATGTAGAAGTCAAGGGATGCTTTGTGAGAGTTGGCTTTCTTCTCCTACCATGAGAGACCAACAGATTAATTTTTGTCTTCAGTTTGATAGCAGTTGACTTTACCTAATGAGCTTCCTCTCATTGGACCCACAATGTTAATCAGTCTTCATATCAATTATGGAGAGCACATATATTCAAACTTTGGAAGAGATGAGAAGAAGGAGTAAAAGGACAACAAAATACATAAACCCAACACAACTTAAAAGATTACATATATTTATTTTATTCCGAGCTAACTTTTTATCATGTCTAAGAAAAACTGCAACTGTAACTATCTAGTCTTCAGCTCCATCAAAGACTCCAGAATGATATATCGGTTAAATAAACAAAAAGTGCATTTCAAGCAACTAATAACTCTAGAAATGACAGAGACATCTGACTGCCTCCACAGTCTCCTAAAGTTGGGGCATCGATCTTGAGCTTATAGATTCACAGTATCTGGTATATTTTTCAATAAAGCAGGAAATTAGAAGAGTGTCCCACATATATTGACAGTTTGTCAGTCACTTTCCTCTGTGTCCTGCAGAATGTCTGGCAGATTTTTCTGTGAAGCAGGAACCCTAAAGAACCATCCCACCTTATTTTGGCAAAGTTTGAAGCTGTCACTTTCTTGTAGGTCCTGCTTGTCCAACCTGCACAGCACAAAGTCTGCAGTCAAAGGCAAGAGTGGTTTCTTTGCTCATTAACTAGTCTTGCCACAATGAAAACAAACTCCAGAAGAAGTTTCTTTAATTCCCATACATTCTCTGAAGTAAATTGTTGCTGCCATGTGTCTCATTGACAGGAAAAACTTTAAATTAACAAAACATTTTAAATGCCATATTCTATAAGTCTTTGAAGTATTTGGATACTATTTATCTATCTAAAATATATTTATATATGATCTGGAAAACATACCTAGTATATTTCCAAATTTGATTTTTATAGATGACTAACTACTGGTCTGTGTTTCTTGTTTATCCTAGATAGTTCATAATAAAAGTTTTCAAAACCTTAAATTTTACCTTACATTTTTAAAAGAACTGCATTGGTACAATACCTTAAGCAAGAGCAAAAACATATGTACACTATGTTATAACAAAAATAATCTTAAATTGATATCAAAATACAAAATAGTTTAAATAAGCGTAGAAACATATAGAGTGTGTTGTAACAAAAATTACCTTAAATTTTTACCATTATACAAAAATCTTTTAAATAAGAGTGAAAACATAGAGTGTAATAAAGCTGACTGAATTTGAAACCATATACCAAAATCCATGCCAATGAAAATTGAGATTAATAGTTATCTTTTTTTATCCCACATTCCTATATTTACATAAATATAACAAGCATTCATGACCCAAACAATAACTAAAGGCCGCTACTCTTTTTCTCTTCGGAATGTGGATGGTTTTCTAGACTGCTTCCTGCTGAATGTGTGTGATGTGTTTTTAGGGTCCCGGAGAGGAAATTTGACATAATGGCTAAATCCAGGGAAGACCATTTATAATCTTTCTTGATAGATATCACCCTTCAAGTTTCAGGAGATCTTCCATGATCAAATCAGATGCAAATCAACCAGAAACAAACTCACAGTCTCTTCTTTCCTGTGGGAACAAAAGCAAAACATCTTCTCTTTTTTTTTTTTTTTGGTTTTTCGAGACAGGGTTTCTCTGTGGCTTTGGAGCCTGTCCCGGAACTAGCTCTTGTAGACCAGGGTGGTCTCGAACTCACAGAGATTCGCCTGCCTCTGCCTCCCAAGTGCTGGGATTAAAGGCGTGCGCCACCACCGCCCGGCGCAAAACCTCTTCTCTAAAGCATTTTTTTGATTTCCATTTGACAAATGTATTTCTTGACTTTTTTCAAAGTTAAGGCTTTCTTACAATATCTAGAACGGTTCATTTCAATAGTCCCTCTTTCATTTCCAGGTCTCTTAGTAGGTGCCCTTTGCTTTTTAGCAATCAAAAAATTCAAAATCAATGCAGTAACATATAGGATCCAGAATTCTTGTGTGTTTCCCATCTTTATGTGGCTTTTTTCTTTTATATTATTTTAACTGTCTCGTTAAAGACTTTATTAATTTTAATCTTTTTTTTTTTTTTTTTTTTTTTTTTTTTTCGAGACAGGGTTTCTCTGTGGTTTTGGAGCCTGTCCTGGAACTAGCTCTTGTAGACCAGGCTGGCCTCGAACTCACAGAGATCCGCCTGCCTCTGCCTCCCGAGTGCTGGGATTAAAGGCGTTTTGTAACTGTTTATATCCATTTTCTTTCTTTTGTTCTTAAGTGTGGGCATTTTGTAAAACACACTGGTACCTGTTTAAAGGTGTTATTTCCATCTGGACCCTTATCTTGTACTGCATGTCCTTTAGCCTTTATTGACCACACAAGCAAACTTGAGACTGTTAAGCTACACCTGGCTCCTCTGCCTGCTCTACAGCCTGGATCTGCCTACTCTTAGCTTGGGTTGTGCAACCAAACCTAAAGTTTATACCCTGGCCAGAGGTTCATGACCAAGAACTACATTAAGCCTTCATAGCTGTGAAAACTTGTGTAAGTGTTGCTACAAGGTGTTTTTACTTAGCTTCCCTTTGCTAGGTTCTATTTTTTGCTGGGGGCTGAATATCAATGCCTTGTAAAGGACCCCCTCCTCTTTTTCTTCCCTCTTTCTCGCTTTTTTAAAAAAAAAATTAATTGAGTTTTCTCAGGCCCTAGATGGATATGGATATTTGGATCCTTGATGGTATGCCAAAATATTGTGTGATGTTGCACTCTTTTGATTATTTGAGGGTTAGTCACCGAACTCCCAAATAAATCACACATAGAGGCTTATTCTTACTTTTAAATGCCTGGTCTTAGCATGGCTTGCTTCTTGCTAGCTTTTCTTAACTTAAATTATCGTGTCTATTTTTTGTCTTTGGACTTTTTCATTCCTTCTGTACATCTTACTTTCAGTCTTACTCCATGACTAGCTGGGTGACTGGCTTGTGGTGGCTGGATGAATAGATGGCTGGATGTCTAGGTGACTGGCTTGTGGTGGCTGGATGAAGAGATGGTTGTAAGTCTAGGTGACTGGATGAATAGATGGCTGTAAGTCTAGGTGACTGGCTTGTGGTGGCTGGATGAAGAGATGGTTGTAAGTCTAGGTGACTGGCTTGTGGTGGCTGGATGAATAGATGGCTGGATGTCTAGGTGACTGGATGAAGAGATGGTTGTAAGTCTAGGTGACTGGATGAATAGATGGCTGTAAGTCTAGGTGACTGGCTTGTGGTGGCTGGATGAAGAGATGGTTGTAAGTCTAGGTGACTGGATGAATAGATGGCTGTAAGTCTAGGTGACTGGCTTGTGGTGGCTGGATGAAGAGATGGTTGTAAGTCTAGGTGACTGGATGAAGAGATGGTTGTAAGTCTAGGTGACTGGATGAAGAGATGGTTGTAAGTCTAGGTGACTGGCTTGTGGTGGCTGGATGAAGAGATGGTTGTAAGTCTAGGTGACTGGATGAATAGATGGCTGTAAGTCTAGGTGACTGGATGAATAGATGGCTGTAAGTCTAGGTGGCTGGATGAATAGATGGCTGGATGTCTAGGTGACTGGATGAATAGATGGCTGTAAGTCTAGGTGACTGGATGAATAGATGGCTGTAAGTCTAGGTGACTGGATGAATAGATGGCTGTAAGTCTAGGTGACTGGATGAATAGATGGCTGTAAGTCTAGGTGACTGGATGAATAGATGGCTGTAAGTCTAGGTGACTGGATGAATAGATGGCTGTAAGTCTAGGTGACTGGATGAATAGATGGCTGTAAGTCTAGGTGACTGGATGAATAGATGGCTGTAAGTCTAGGTGGCTGGATGAATAGATGGCTGGATGTCTAGGTGACTGGATGAATAGATGGCTGTAAGTCTAGGTGACTGGATGAATAGATGGCTGTAAGTCTAGGTGACGGCCCCTGATGTCCTCCCACCATGGTCTCTCATTGCTCTTCCTCTTCCTTTCTTCTCCTGCTATTTATATTCTCTATCTGCCAGCCGCACCTAACCTTTCTCCTGCCTTGTTATTGACAATTCAGCTCTGTATTAAACTGTCAGGTGTTTTAGACAGGTAGAGAATCACAAATTTAAGCTGTGTTTAAATCACAGTTATTGTGATTTAACTCTATTTAAATCACAATAGAGTTAAACAAATGCAGCATAAATAAAAGTCATACACCTGGAAATAATATTCTCCTAACCCAAGTATTTTTGCCTGTGATATCAGTTCAAATAATTTCTGCATGGTCTGTTCTCGTTTTTATTCTCAAGACAGTAAGCAAACATAGTTTTTTACAAATATCTTTGTTTTTAATGTTTACTGAGTCAGATGAAAAGGAGTGTACATCATTACCTAGGATTCTAATTTTCTTTAGTTTAATGTTGAATTTGTGATTGATTTTGAGTTGAATTTCAATTTTGTACATGGTACTAGAAGCAGATTAGGGTTTTTTGTTCTGTTTATTTTTTATTTTGCACATTGATGTCAAGCTAGCCTTTGTACTCTGCTTGAAATCAACGCCTTACATTTCTGGTATGTACAATCAATCTTTTTTCTGTCATATGCCAATACATTTCCTTGATGACTGTAGTGTTTATAATATGCATTGAGGTCAGGCTACATAAATTGTCTAATGACATTGTTTTAAGAGTGTTTGAATTTCATGAGGTCTTTTTAATTACCATGTGGATTTCAGAATTAGATTACCTGATTTTATAAATTAAAAAAGAACATTGGAATTTGATTGAAGATTGATTCATATGGATGGATTAGTGAGAACTGGCTTCTTATGGATATTGGTTTCACATATATGAACATAGATGAATCTTTTATCTTTATGTCTTTTTGATTTCTCTCAACAATAACAGTGTTTACATCTTTCATTTTGCTTATCTATGACTACTTTGCCATTTCTTGCCTTATTGAAATTGCTACTTTTATTTTTTGTATTTTTCTTATTCTTTGCTAGTATGCATATTAAAAACTTGTTAAACTTGGCTAACACTTCTAACAGAATTTGGCGGATTTCAAAGATATTTTCGACATGACCACTTTGTCTACTGAGAGATGGACTTCCTTCTTAAATTTCCTTATTTTTAATCTGAAGATGTTTTAATTATTTTCCTTGAAATAGTGTTTCAATTACAATATTCAGTAAATAGTTGAGAAGGATGAGTTTGTTGTTTTCCTAATCTTAAAAAGAGAACAATGTCCTAATACCAAACATAATGATTTAGTTTTTGAAAGAAGTTCCTTATCAGTTTGCTATCATTTCATCATTAGCTAAGAGAGTTTTTTAAATAAACAATATGAATGTTATTTTCATCATATTTTTGAATTTATTATTATTACATTTTAAAGACTATTAATATGATAGCTAATATTGAAAAATTTCAAATGTTAATTTATTCTTGTGTTTCTTGGAATAGTCAATATTTGTATTATTTCTTTTGCACATTATTTGGATTATTTAAAACCAATGAATTGTATATAGGTTCTTGGAAATATTGGTCTCTGGACATCGCTTTGTAATATTTTTCTTACATTTCCTGTGAGGCTAATGATGGAATTATTAATGAATTAGAAAAGTATCTCAAGCTCTTTCAGTTTTGGAAATGTTTGCCTAGGATTGGTGTCACTTCTGTCAAGAGTAAATCTTTGAAATATCAAAATATAATCGTGGACATTTTTCTTTATCTTTTGAGTGTTCTGCTTTTATATTATATAATTTGATTCTTTGTTGCTTTAAACTTTAATATCTAGAACTGGTGTATATTCTTCCTGGTGTTACCTCTATTGTTGATGTGAAGAAACAATATTTTTGTACCTTCTTCATCATTTCCTCTAATCTTTCCAGGAAGCTCACTTCTTAGATTCAGGCAATTTCTCACAGCATGTGAAGATCAGTTCCTTCATTAAAAATTTCACACAGATCTTCCATATGTGGAAAATTATCCTTGTGCTTCTGTTCTATCAGGACAACTTTGTCTTCGCTCAAAACCCTATCTACTTTGGCCAGAAAATTCATAGCTTTCTCCTATATACAGAACAAATGCCAACATCTACTTGTGTTTCTTCTGACCCATCTAGAGATGAAATTGTAACCTCTTATAAAATTCCCTAATAAAAACAACCAAGGATATTATTAGTAACCATTTGAAACTGCTCCTTTAAGAAACTGTGATGTCACGTTGGTGGGAAAGTAGCTCAGTTGCTGTAACACTTTCTTAGCATATATGAAGTCATGAGCTAGTTCCCAAAACCACATCAAGCAAACGACCAGACAAAAGCATGTTTTTATACTTCTGTTTTAACTCAAATCATTGAAAAATAAGGTTAGAGAATACATGAATAATATAACAAATACATAGCTAACATCTAAAATGGTTTACTTTTCTGGGAGGAGAGAAATGAAGGCTCTGCAAACATTCATAACCTCACACCATGGCTCCAATTTGATGTATTTTTACCAATTCGTGAAGGGAAACCGATGTTATCATTGTCTTGTGAAGTATTGCCATAGGTGAATATACTTGAAACAAAACAGGAAGTTTTTTTTTTTTTTTATTAATCACTTCTGAAAATGTTTGGTGGCCCAGTTTCATTCTGGTAGAAAGTTACAAATATCTAGCCTTTCTCCAAGCTTATGTATTCAAATAATTGTCCTCTTTCCTTTCCATCTCTTTCTCATAGTATCTTTTTATCATTGCATATCCTATGTGTCCTTTCCTGGGCTTCAACCCTATCTTTCAACATCCAATAGGTCTCAGTCACAAACAGAGCATGTGAGGACAAATTTCTCAGCTGCAGTTCTCTCTACGTGCTTTTCAGTTAGAGTCACACAATGCTCTTGTTTCACAGTCACAAACTATGATTTCCATTTGTGGCATGCCTCTGCCTGCATCTCGAGTATTTGACTGAAAATAGACAACAGAGATTTGATGCAAGTATCAACACTGTTACTCTTTTCTACCCAACACAGATAACCATGTCTTTGTATGTTTTCTTATAAAGAGTGTTTAAGTTGGTGTACAATATAGTAGATTTCCTTATGCATTTTCAGATACATACATATGTGTGTGTATATATGTATACAATGATAGTAGTAAGGATTTGAATATGAATGAAATGCAATGATTCATATTCAAATCCTTGTTACCATCTCTTGTTCTTTGTCTAACTGGTTGTCTTCTTCTCAGCGTACCCTTATTTTCATATTATATGCATGCATGTCTATATTAACCTGAATATATTCAAAATACACAAATATTAATTTAAATTTCTCATGTTAGAAAAAGCAGGTGATGTTTGTTTTTTCCCTTGCTAATCTTATTTCTCTGCTTTTTTTCCCCACTACTTATTTCTTTAAAAATTACTTATTCCAAACTAAATAGGTGGGTTTTTTTTTCCCAGATTGTCCTTCAAGCTGTGACCTTCAAAGGGTAAATTTGGTGTCACTAATTGTTCCATTATAAAATTTTCTATTATAAGAACAATTAAATTGTCCTAAACCCTAAGGTTCTACAAATAATAACACAATTCCTCTTTTCAAAAATAATTTCTCTATATGTGGTCCTTAGGCATCACACTGATGTACAATTATACCAGGAGGAAACAGTTCTTAGTATTTAAAATAAAACACAGACAAATAACCTGGGCTGGGTATATGCTTCTCTAATGTGTGAGTTTCTTACAAGTACGTGTTCTATATTAAGATACTATTACCTGAAAGTTTATTTTATTTTTGTGTTTCTTGATGTATGTCTGTGTGTATTTACAGATGTATCTGTGTGTATGCATGTGTGTGTGTGCGTGTGTGTGTGTGCATGTGTGTGTGTGTGTGCGCATGTGTGTGTGCATACCTCCTAACTCACAGTGCATACCTCCTAACCCTCTGAAACTGGGGTTACAAGACAGTTGAGTCACTATGTGGATGTTGGCAATCAAACTTTGGTGTTCTGTCAGATTAGCTGCATTCTTAACTGCTGGGGCATCTTTCCTGCTAAAAGCATCATAATTGTCACCCAATATTCTTCACCATGAATAAATCTATATCAAATATTTATAGTCAAGGTGGTTCCCCCCCCCCTCAGGAACTGAGAATAATCATGAGCAACAGGTAAATCAACATCAGAACTTTAACCCTTAGATACAATTTTTTAATTAATGGTCATGAAAATAAGAATAAAAAATATTCTGCCACCAATCTATCAGGTCTGGACATGTTACTCTTCTTCTCACCAGGTTGCTGGGAAGTTCTCCAAAGGTAACATGGTGAAAGACAGTACTGACAGAGCTTCCAAACGAAACTTATCTCAGATCCAAAAGGGAACCTTGTTCAAATGTAATCAGAACTAAGCTTCTTCTGAATCTATGAGGGTGTCTCATGCTGTGTTCTGTAAGCACAGGCCTGAGACTGTCTCACAGTCCAAGTCAAGATTTTCTCTGCCTTATGTGGGTATAGCAGGCTTGTCTTATATACACTCAAAAGACACAGAGACACACAAAGCAGATATCATTTGTGAAGTTGTTTTATGTGGGGGAAATTCTGCCTAAATCTATAGGTGAAGAATTCACAATCAAACCAGCGAGAAGATGGAATGCTTACAGGACGTCCCACCCAGGCAACACGGTGGATGGTTCTATTTTTTCTGTCAATATCAACAGTACCAGGGCATCCTTTCCTTGATGTTGGAGAGCATGCTCTCATTTCACTTCCCTCTTGTCCCATTATCTTATCTACTCCTGGATCCATACACGGTCCATTGGCATTTTGGGTACGGAATGCTGCGGCAGAGAGAGCTCATTTCAAATTCTTCCCAGCACACCCTGTTTGGAGGACTAGATGGTTGGTGCTAGCACTTCCCTGGTGAGTCGATAGATGGCGGTGTTTCTGAATCTAGAGAGAGGGAAAGTTAAGCTTAAAAATAAAGATTCTGTGAGGCAGCATGGGGCCCAAGGAATGACAGAGAAATTGGATTTGCTTCCTGGCTCTTCTGAATAAGTTTATTTGAATAAATGGAGACTAGCCACTTAACTTTTGTTTCCCTTGTTTTCTTGACCTTGAAATTAGACAGAATACTCTGCTTCTTCTCTCTGCTCTCACAAGGACACTGTGATCTAATCAGACTGCAGATCATTTCCGTACTCTGAAGAAAGACTCTTTATGAGTTTGCTGTGCTATTTATAATGTAGATGGCAAAACTGATGCGGGCTGTTCATCTGGGCTGTGAAGTAAATAAACAGAGGCAATTGGCAAGAAGGGTCTTCTCTATTCCTGTGCCATAAAATGTTGACGCTTTCTTATTTTAAGTAGCCCCATTGGCTTTCAAGATGCAAAATAACTCTTGCTCCTTGGAATGAAAATAACTTCCTCAGAAACACAGACTTGGAAATCTTGGCATGAGGCCAATGGCACCCTTGGAGACTTTCCAGTTTAAATGTCAACTGCTTTTTGCAAGTAACAGCTTGAGTCAGATACAATAATTTTCACTTCTGCCTGCTATTAAACAGGAGAAACTTGCTTTGACATTTCACCCCATTGCCAGTTAATGATAAACATGAAGTTAAATTGTAAATTTGGAATAACATTGAATGATTGGCAGATGTGACCTGGCTATACATTAGGACACCAGTTCCACAAGAAATTAGAATCATGGACTAAAACTTGCATTTATACTCATGGCACTGACATTGGTTATGGCAAGACTGTGTTGGGGCAACTGAAAGCATGGCATCTCACCTGGCAACTTGTCTCTACTCACAACTGAGCATCTCTGCCAAGAGCTTTTGTTTAGGCATGTTTGGAATGGGATGGAATCAGTAATACTCTGTCCAGACATGTGGGTTCTGTCAGAGGAGATCTGTGTGCCTAATACAGATGTTTTTCTCTTGCAGGGAGCATGAAACTGTAAGAACTGAATACTCTTCTAGCAGTAGAGCTATACCTGCTGATTGACATAAATTGACCATAGAACATACTGCGTTTCTTAGTAAAATTTATCCAAATTTGAGACAAACATTGAAGATAGATTCTTAGAATACAATCAGTGAGGGAAAGCTTGTCCAAATCAGCATCCATTGTCAAAATGCTGTCAAAGAACCAGGCTTTAGGAAATTTCTTCCAGGGTATCCCACACAAGTGATTTCTGTGATATGCCCTCTCATTTGTAAGATGGACATCCCTCTAGATGAATGACAAATGGCTTGTTAGTTTGAATGCCAGGAGGTTGCCATTTTAATTTAAATATGTATAAGTATTAAAATATGTTCAAGAAAATGTCACATCAGCCTCTATCTCAAAGTACCAATTATGTTGTCTGGGTTCTGCATTTGAAACTGTTCTTGCTAAACTGATTTTATCCCCAGATTTATAAAAGCACCCATAATCTCAGTTTCATACGGCCTTCTATTTAGAGTACAAACAGTAGAAATTGGACTATAGTAATATTATTTCATAGTTTCAAGGACATGGAAGTCAAACACACTGCTTGAAACCAATGATCAGTTATAACTATGCAGGCAACAATTCCTATTAATGTGGATGGCACAGCCTGGGCTGGGCCATTCTACAGTCACTGAGCAAAATAGGTTCAAAATCAAGGAGAATAATGTAAGGCTATAGTTTAATTAGAGAACTGATTTGCAAATTTATTAGCCAATGTGTTATTTTCTCTGAAGCTACATATTGATGCAAATAAATGATTCAAAAGAAGCAAGAGGAACGGCAAATCACTAACATTATGCATGTTTATATATGCGACTTCAATGGAAAACAGCCTGGCTAAAGCACAGAAAGTTTAAAGAGGATGAAACATGACTTTTGAGGTAACAAGTCACAATTGTCTATTAATAAGCCTGCTTAGTAACTGAGAACCAGATCCTCAGCAATGTTTGTTGATGGCACCTACAGAAGAAAAACAGAGAATAAAGGCACACATTTTTTTGTTTAATCTTCTTTATAATTTATAATTTCTTTACTTAAAAAACACCATCCATATCTAATTTTGGGTAATCTTATGGGCATTTCAATGGTACGTCAGAATGCTCCTTCCAGTCTGTGAAAAAAGAATAATGTAATACGTTCAACCATTCTATCCTTGGGTATGATGATGCCCAGAGAAAGCCATTGTCACAAGCCACATGTCAGCTTGTGGAGACCAAAGGCACAGAACGAGAGTCTGTTATGAATGTTAGATGTGCATACTCAAAACACAAATCTAAAACAAAGCTAAGAAAAGTTAGGTTCCTTAGGAAACCGAAAGAGAGGAACCCATTAAAAGATCCAAGGGAATAAAAAATTGAATTTCTCAGCCAAAGAGATAACTATGTGGTGTGGGACCATGGACTGTATTCTGTCAATTATATTTTAAATAAGTGCTGACTGGCCAGTAGCCAGGCAAGAAGTATATATAGGCAGGACAACCAGACAGGAAGTAGAGGCGGGTCAAGGAGAACAGGAGAATTCTGGGAAGAGGACGCAGTCCTTGCCCAGCAACAGAAGAAGCAAGATATGACAGCCTTGTTGAAAAAGGTACCAAGCCATGTGGCTATCATGGACAAGAATAATGGGCTAATATACATTATAAGAGTTAATAAGAAGCCTGAGCTAATGGGCCAATCAATTTATAGTTAATGTAGACCTCTGTGTGATTTCTGTGGGACTTCATGACTGCGGGAACTGGGTAGGATAGAAAACTCAGTCAATAACTATGGAAATGAGAAAGGAAGCATTGTGGTCACAGACAAAAGGAAGTATGAAACTCCAACTCCTGAGATCTAAGGATGATGCTTATTGGATGGTCCTCATATTGTGCATTAGAGATAGAATTTAGTAAAAATTTAAAAGTAGTCACATTTGATACTGATAAAACAAAAATGTTGATTCCAAAGGTCACTGATTTATGAAAAATCACAATTATTTGTCAAGAAATGGTAATGATGCTTGTTATTCATAATTCTTTACATTCCAAATGATTGATAACTCGATTTACATTAAATTAAAAAGTCTGGGAGATAATTGGCTAGGGTAAATATACAACTCAGTTTAATAACAATTAAAGTTTTAATGATTGTGACTTTTTCCTTACATGACCCTTGTCCCCTGGGCTATCCTAACCCCTACATAGAGCTGCTTGAGACTTGGACAGGGCAGCAAGAATGTGGACATTGTCACTGTCCCTTTTCAACATGCCTACTGCCTTTCTGAAGGCCTTGTTTCCAAAGCTGCTTAAATGATCAGCCAGTGCTTACAGAGAAAATAGGAAGAAACAAGGGTCTTTGGTTTCAGATTATATGTATCTATTAATTAGTAAGCTTATCCATAATATAAATCATCATATTGGAAACATTCTTTATTCTGATCATGGAGGCTCAGAGAATAAACTGTGCCAATAAAAGTATACAATACCATCAAAGAACATAGCCATAAGTGGAAATGGATTATTTCCTAAGGTCAGATGGGGTGATATTTGAAGGTAGAATAATGGGTCCTGGAAAGTACATAAATACAGAGACTTTTTAGACACTTGTTTCTATAGTTCATTGTGCATAGATCATTCTCAGAGAGGAGATTTCAGTGTGGCTAAGATTACTGACTCATTAAAAGGCTGTAATTGTAGGTATATATTCCAGTTTATAGGTATCTATGTCTAAATGCCTACAAATATTTGCATGTGTATATGTCTATGTGTAATGTATGCATAAACACATACTAATTAGTGAATAACATGTAATTTGAAATTTATTCCAACCATACTATGATTCCAACCTGATCTTCCTCATTTCTTTTTTCCTTCTTCACTCCCTCTCTTCTTTCCTACACCTTTCATCTTTCTTTGCTTTTCCTTTATTTCCCTTTATCCTTCCTCTGTCCATCCTCATCTCTGCTACAGACCCCTCCCTTCTCTGCCGCTCCTGCTTCCTATAGAACTCAGAGCTTCCTATATGCTAGGAAGCAGATCTACCACTGAACTATTCAATGAATCCACACTTGAAGTGCACAAATTTTTGTCTTCTGAAATTTATATACTTATCAAATTTCCTTAGACAATTGTAAGACAGTCTTTTATTTCACGTTTTCTTCACATACATGATTATATTGGAAGCTTCTACTCACCCTTCAAAAATTGTCCAAATACTGGTTTGAGGTACATGTGAACTTATTGCACCTGCCATATCCACTATCTTTTATGCATACACCAATCTATACATTCGATTTGCTTAACTTCTTGACTCCACTACTTTGTTTTGAAACAATAGGTAAAGGGATTTATTCATTTCAACAAATTATAGCAGAAAGGGTGTGAGACTCACTAACTTCTTCATTAAAAATGGGTATTATTTAACATATCCATGTTTATATTTACCAACTTATTTATTTCCATCTCAGCAATTTTATGTATGAAAAAATTAAAATGCAATATAACATGTTGCCTTCATTTAACACTTAGTAAGGAGCAACAAAGAACCTTGCATATGCAACTGCCTTAACTTTCATGGACTCTTTTGTCTCCCTGTCTCTGTCTTTTTTTTTCTCTCTCTGTCTCTTTTTCTTCTGTCTAAGGTTTATCTTGATATACGTTGCAAATTAGTAATTGGTGAAGCTTGAATGTATATACTGCATGGCTTGTGTATACATAACATTGTACATAATTCCTAAAATTCCATGTGATTTAAATTGTGTAAGGAACGATAAAAATCTATGGGTGGGGGTTAACTTTCATTTAAATCCAGTAAGCAAAAAGTAAAATAAAACTCACCTAAATGTACAGCCACATGTAAATCTGTATGTTTGTTACACACATAGCATCCAACTTATACAGAAATACTACCTGTGATTTGTTATTGTAGATTCATTTCTTTCCTGTTTGGTGTGGTAAAGATTCGTGTTTACATTGATCCTGGCATTACACAAGAGATCTGGCTTCTGACCAGAACTAGAAAGCATGAAATTCTCTACAAAATAACTTAAAGGGGATTGTGAAATGATTTTTCTTCACTGTTATTTTCAGTTTACTCAGTCACTGGTGAGTAAATATGTCTAGGATACATATAATACTTGATCTAAATATCATGTGTATGATTGAAGTTCCTCGGTTAGAATATGCTGCTAAAATGCAACGTAGCTGCACACATAGACTCCACCTTGACCTTTTATTCTAGTCTAGGGCCTTCATTGAAAGCACATTTTGCAGATGGCTACTTCTGACAAGATCCTAAGTCTCAATATGCTTCTTTGTGCTGGGCTGGGAGGAGAGACAGAAATTCTGGGTGTGTTTCAGAGTCAACTATTCTCAAGTCCCAGAAGGAGAGGAGAAAGAGCAGCAGTACAGAAAGCCTGGATATTTGCAGAAGGAACAGAAAATGATTCCAGCATCTGGTGCATCAGTAAGACAGTGGGAAGGACAGGGCTGGGGACAGCCTTTGTTGAGAACGGTTTTAATCCAGCAAATAGAAAAAAAAAAACTCTGTCTTTCAGAGTAAGCTTCCTCATCCGCACCCAATGTTTGTGGATATCTCAAAGACACTATTCATTTTCTCTTGGCAGCAGCTTGAGAAAAAGGAAAAAAAAAATGAGTTTACAAAGGCGTTTTCTTTGCACTCATAAAAGTTATTTTCAAAATGAATCATAAGGAAATGTGCTTGCTAAATATCTATCTGATTATTTTCAGGGACCTACAATTTTGAGAGAAATATTGAATGTTTGTTAGGTACACACTAAATTAATTTTAAAACTATAAACATCTTAATGTTGTCAGCTCTCAAAACCACAATATCATTCCAGCGTCCTTAAGTTAATTTAGGATTCTCAAAAGAAATACCTTCCTATTTTCAAAAAAAAAGTATATCTAATTTTCCTATACCTTTTCATGTTTACTATGATTATAAGGGATTGTCTTTTGCAAGGTAATATCTACATTCATTCTGGCTTTTTATTAGTCTTTATAATGAAGGGACTCTGGCCCGCTCGAACACGTGGCTCAGGAGGTTCTTGACCTTCTCTCCCATTCTCTCGGTCTTGCTAAAAATTTTTTAGATTACATTCCTAAAGCTAGCCACCCAGGTCTATTTCCTTATTTGTCCAATTCCCCTATTGAGGCAGACTATTAAAATCTAGCTATAAAAGTATTGAAGTCCAGCAGTTAAGAGGTCCCTTTAGTTCACCTAATTAACATGTCCAATTGAAATTGAACACATCAACCTAAGGAGGGGTTTCCCCCTCCAGTTTTCTAATCTGCCATTTGCTCATGTGCCACATCTGTGTGCCCCTGTCCAGAGACAGTCCTTTGTCCCTCCATGACAAACACCCTTCTCTGTTTCCCTTTCTCCACTATGTCCTTTACCACTGCACCCTAGCCCATTCTAACTTAGATCTCCCTTTTTTTTCCTTTTAAAAATTACCCCTATGAAGTCATTTGCTGCTGTTTTCTGAGTCAGCATTCAGGAAAAAACAAAAACAAAAAACAAAAAAACAAAACAAAACAAAAACCTCTGAGTCAGAAAACAGCCACTTTGACTTTTATTCTGCACTTAATAAAGAATCTCTCTGTGAAAACAAGTGTTTGGCTGTGGTTTGGACGTAATCCGAGATCCAACAGAAAGCCCTGCTGTTCAAGGATCTCTCTCAAAAGTGTCCTTTGTTTTATCCCATGCTTTTTCAGTCCCAGTCCAGCTGGCCTTGGTGAGCTCCCAATAGATCAGCCCCACTGTCTCAGTGGGTGGGTGCACCCCTCACGGTCCTGACTTTTTTGCTCATGTTCTCCCTCCTTCTGCTCCTCATTGGGACCTTGGGAGCTCAGTCTGGTGCTCCAGTGTGGGTCTCTGTCTCTATCTCCGTCCATCTCCAGATGAAGGTTGTATGGTGATGTGCAAGATATTCATCAGTATGGCTATAGGATAGGGTCATTTCAGGTTCCCTATCCTCAGCTGCCCCAGGAACTAACTGGGGACATCGCCTTGGGCTCCTGGGAGCCCCGCTAAGTTCAAGTCTCTTGCCAACCCTAAGATGGGTTAAAAAGCATGGGATAAAACCGGACTCTCTGTACATGGCGGACAATGAGGGCTGATGAGAAGCCAAGGACAATGGCACTGGGTTTTGATCCTACTTCATGTTCTGGTTTTGTGGGAGCCTAGCCAGTTTGGATGCTCACCTTCCTAGACCTGGATGGAGGGGGGAGGACCTTGGACTTTTCACAGGGCAGGGAACCCTGACTGCTCTTCGGAGTGGAGAGGGAGGGGGAGAGGAGTGGGGGGGAGGGGGGAGAGGAGTGGGATGAGGGGGAGGAAAATGGGAGGCTAGGGAGAAGCGGAAATTTTTTTTTCAATAAAAAATAAATTTAAAAAAAGTGTCCTTTGTTGAACCTGTTGGTCAGAAAATCAAGTGCACAGATATTGAAAGCTTTACTTGATTTAAAACAGCAATTAACTTTATTACAAGATGATATGAGAATTTAACACAAAAAAGGGATTAAAGTTTTTATTAAAAGCCCCATGTTATCAGTTTCCTGTTTAGTGGGTTTAAGTAAAGTGGCCAGGAGGGCTTTTCTAAAGAAAATGGCACTTTTCATGGTGCTCTCCAGACAACGTCTAATGGTGGCGATTCGGTGCTAGTGTCTGTCATGCAAAAATGTGCGCAATACTCTTAATGTCCGTCTCATTCCAGATCTTAGGAACCACTGCCAGGTAAATCCTGTAGGAGAAGAGAGCGGATGCTAGATGCATCATCAGGAGTCTTTAGGTGCTAGGTCCCAAGTGGGTGTTACCAGAGTTCTGGGGATCCTGAAAAGATATTTGCATCCCGGCACTTAAATAATTCAGAAAATACAGCATAGCTGAGCTACTGAGAATCAAATTAGGGGACAAGTAATTGCCTCTCCTGGAATCTGACCAGAAGGTACCTGCAGCTCTCCCTACCTGGTTCTGAGAAGTTCCTTGAGTCAAGACTCAACTGCCCAATGGGTTGAGCAGGGAAATTATACTCAAGGCCAATCTGGGCAACTTTGAAACTTTATTTCAGAACAAAGAGTCTTTTAATCTGGAATAGGGGACAAGGGTGAGATTGACTCATTAATGGAGGGCATGGCTAGCATGAAGGAGACCTCAGGTTCAATTGAAGGTCATATAAAATACATAAAAATAATAAAGAGCAAATAAATAACATGAAACACAAATAAAGCTAGCCATCTTCTCAGATGGCAAGGTAGTCCACTCATAAGTAAACTAAATGAATTAGTGGACTCTCTGCTCAGGTGTCAGAAACCTAATAATCACATAACCACATGTCGGTGAACATCAGTCTCTGACTTTGGACCTTAGTCTTCCCTGTTCCTCCTTACTTCTGTTGAGACTTAACGTATGGGACAAACCATGGTATGCTGTTATAAGTTAGGGCCGATAACTCCCTGACCTCAGAGATGTCTCATGTCTTTGTATCACCATTGCTACATTCAAGTGGAAATAAACAAAAGATGTACTTAATGGAAATGTTGAGAAGTAAATTAATTAATTGCATTATGAAGGGCATACTTTAACAAACACAAAATGTAGCCAAATGAACTTTAAAAATGATTTGAAAAAAAAACTAGTGCCATACTGTTTAAAGTAAATCCTTTCTATTTTCTCCAATTCTGGGGTCAGAGCAGGTCAAATAACCTCAATTCTACTATCTCAGAAGAGAGAGACAGACCAATTCCACACAGCTGTGGCAGGGATTTGAGCAGAGGGCATACTGAAAGGGAGCTAATATTGGTAACTCCTGCTAGCACTGAGGACATCTATGTGGGACAGCAGGGGCTTCAAACAAACAGCTAGAATGAGAGCAGCGCATCTCAGGCAAAGAACACTTTAGCTTCTGAATTGGTGCCACTGCTGTGAAAGAGGCAAAAATGCTTCCTTTTTTATAGTCACTCGGAGAGTCACTAGGTCACAGCAGGGTGCAAGACATAGGAGCCCATGAGAAGTCAGACTCAAGAAGCAGTGGGTTTAGGGCAAGTCAGACTATTTTATCATGTTATAATGTGACGTTAGGTCATTGAGATAAAATCTGACCTTTAGAAGAATTAAAGTTTTAAATAGAATAAAGGTTTAGCCTTCCATATTATTTACTAATCTGGAAAGAAGAAAGTCTAACAAGTATATGTCTCATGAATACATTTAAACATGAATAAATTCCTCTTTATATGTTAATCTTGTTTTTTCTCCAAATCTCAGAATTCTTTCTCTCAAGACTATTCTGTATTCCTAAAACTAGCATAGTCAATATTTAATTTTTAAAGTTTTAACTAATCAGCCATTATTAATGTTTACTTGTAAATTGATATAGTAAGATTTAAAATAATTTTATTTAAGACACAGTTGGGACAATGGTCAATTGTATAATAAAATCCTGATTGGTCAGTAGCCAGGCAGGAAGTATAGGTGGGACAACCAGGCAGGAAGTAGAGGGAGAGCGACAAGAACAGGAGAATTCTGGAAAGAGGAAAGCTCATTCTGCAGTCGTGACCCAACCACAGCGGAAGCGAGATGTGACTGCCTCGCTGAAAAAGGTACCAAGCTATGTGGCTAACATAGACAAGAATTATGGACTAGTATAAGTTGTAAGAATTAGTTAATAATAAGAGCCTGAGATATTGGGCCAATCAGTTTAGAACTAATGTAGACCTTTGTGTGATTTTTTTGGGGGGCTAAAGGGCTGTGGGATCTGGTGGAACAAATAACTTCAGTCAACATTTCCATACAAGGTTTTCTTCGTGAATGAGAATTTGAGGTTAAGTTCCCATGCTTACACAATAATCCCTCTTCCACACTCAGTGGTTTCTCTCCAGTCTCTTTTAGGCTCTTACTGAAAGACCCTCTGGACCCCCCCCCCCAGAACCCGCAGAACATCCTGTTTGTTTGAAAGATTTTCAGGACCTGCATTTGGCTGTACCATAAGAACATCCTGTTTGCTTGAGACCCTCTGGACCCCCTCAGGACCTGCAGCTAGCCAGCTCTCATGAGAACATCCCGTTTGCTTGCTGGCACATGTGCCAAACTTAGAATGTTATCAGTTCACAAAAGGAACAGTCGCCCCTACAGATGTTTCCCTTATCGCGTAGCTATTCCCCTGCCCTGGAATAGACCAATCACTGCTAATAACCCTTTGAATAAGCCAATCCAATAAGTTGGAAAACAACGTACAGGTCACCCCCCTTGTGTCTGTGGCTTTTTGCTTTAAAAGATGGACTGTAACAGCTATCATGGTCCTTCATATCCCAAACCTGAAGGACCCTGTCATGACAGAAGAAAAATCCTCTTGCTTTTGCATCAATTTGTGGTGTCTGGAGCAACTCTTCCCTGATGTTTGGACTTCTAGCCCAACATTACAAGGGCATTCATTTTACTCATGATAGTTCAGCTGTCATAAAGTAAACATCTCTCAATAATACAAGGCACCAAACAATATTTGGTGATTAATGTTTCTACATAATAGTTTGCCAGTTTTCCCTTCAGGACTCTCAAATCCTCTAGATATGCCAGTCTTGAAGAACTGTGGGTGGGTATCTCAAACAGCATGTCTATCATAGATGTCCTTATTTTTTTCTCCTTCTCTCTGGCTGAATTAAAGGAACTTTTTTTTCTTGCTCCAATCATTGCTGACTTGTTTGTCTAGTTTTTGTCTGTTTTCACAGTTCTGTATATCTCCCTTACTCTTCAACTCAAGTATCATGGAATTACTACGCAGCACATTTCTTGATTGTAATAATGACAGATTTCTCATGTCTGCCTTCCTAATACTCTTCAAAGTGGTTAACCAGAGGATTGGGCATCTAAATCATGACAAAGACTTTAAATTTCTTTGTCCCTGGGTCCTCAACCACATTTTTCCTTCTGATCTTTGTCCCTGTGTACCTCAACCACAATTGTCTTTCTGATCCTCTACTCAGAATGTAGCCTGGACATCAAGTCTACCATATTGGATTCATGTAGCACTGTAGTTTCTCAACTCAGAGGAAATAAAATTGTCATTTTAATTTTTATGTCTTTCTTCTTTTCCTTTCCTTTCTTTTTTTCACTTTCTTTTCTGGTGTTGGGTATTATGACTAGGGGCTAGACACCCTAGACAGACATTCTTCTGCCGAACTACTTTCCAGCCATAATTTTAGTATATATTATGATATTAGGTCTCAATAAATTCTCAAACTAGATTTAAATTCTCTCCCTTGTTTACATGCATCATATATTAAAATATTTCATCATCAGTCATGGCAAAGATGGGAACATACATGTAGCACAGCAAACCTTGAGCATGCCATCTTTATTCCATTGCCCTATAGCTATGCAAACTGTTATGTGACATACAAAGCCAGATATTTCTATCAGTTATAGCCTCACCTTATATTTTCTACAGAAACAAAGCTTCCAGATTATCTTTTCTCCCTTTAATAATTCTCTATATTTGTTTAACCTTATGTGCATAGCTGATATACTGTGAAAGAGATTTTTACTTATTTTTTAAAAATGGCACCAAGGTCCAAAGTTAAGTGTCAAAAGCTATTAAGTAACCTGAATTCTACTCTAAAATATGGACCAACCATGAGTCTGCCTTCTCTCATTATAGCTCAGTGAAAGTTGGTTGCCTACCACCATGGCCTCACTAAATCTCACTGGTAACTTTGGGTTACTGGTAGAGAACATAGATGCTCTCTTCTGAACCTAAATTTGAGAATAAACTGTTTGCTCCAGCATCTCTATGGTGATATAATTTCTTTCCAAATTATCAGAACAATTTTGGTTTTGATAAATATAATTTAAATATTCCTTAACCATTTAGGTACATAGTAGATACATTATCATTTGAATTTAAAGCATCCTAGTAAGATCTACCTCATTTTCCCAGACTCACACAGTGTTGCTTCATGCCTGCGCCCATTTTGTGTATATTCTGGTTGATTTGAATGTCAATTTGCCACAAATTAGAATCACCTGAGTAGGGCATTTCACTTAAAAGTACAGTTTGCCTGGGGGCAGCCAGAATTGGGAGTGGAGACTTTGGACAATAGTGCAGGTAATTGGAGCTATAGAAAGAAGGACAATGCCTTTGTTTACTTGGCCTTCCCTTTTTTTTTCTGAGTTAATTCCCCTGCTGAGGCTGTTGATCCCTTCCCTGATAGCAAAGCCAGAATTGCTAAACTTTCAGCACAGTCTAGAAACTAGGGACTCTCCAGTAACCTTTTGATATGCCGGGGAGATGCAGGGATTACTGATTACTGATCAATTGCTTTTTCATCCCTCATGCTTCCAGGTTGTAGGAGATAGCCTATAGAGACTAATTGCCTACTGAGGCTTTTGTCCTCAAGCATGGAACAATTACAGGTTCTTAGTATTCTCTTCTTTTTTTACATACATATATGTAACACACACACATATTTAAACAACACATATATATTATCTATGTAATATACAATGCACACACATATATATTATGTATGTGTGTGTGTGTATGCACAATAAGACCACTGGTTCTAAAGCAGTGGTTCTCAAATTTTCTAATGTCGCAACAAGTTTTTACAGTTTCTCATGTTGTGGTGACCTCTAATCATAAAATTATTCTTGCTGCTAATTCATAAATAGTTTTGTTACTTTTATGAATCATAATGTAAATATATGTGTTTTGTGATGGTCTTAGGTGACCCCTATGAAAGGGTTCTTCAGTCCCAACAGGGATCAAGACCCATAGGTTAAGAACCACTGCCATAGAAATCTGACAAATAGGGTAGCATGTGTATGTGATACGCATGTATAAGCATGTGTGCCTGTGTGTACGTGCACATCAATTGAATATGCTTGTAGAGACTGGAAATGGACAACAGGTCTCTTCCTCAATTGTTCCCCACCTTAAACAAGGATGTATGATTTCTTAACCCAACCCAGTTAGCTTGCTCTGAAGATCTCTAGTCTAGGCTTTCCTCATACTGGGCTGGCAAGCAGCCTTCCTCACCAACCTGGCTTTTACATGAGTTCTTGGAAATTGAGCTCCAGTGCTCATAATTGTGAAGTGGGCACTTTTACAAAATAAACCATCTCTGCAGCCCTTGTGTCCTTTTGAAAGTTGAGAAAGTGTCCTTCACAAGTTGCTAATCATAGGTCAAAGATGACTTGAGATATCTTTTTATTTTTTAAGAAATGTAGCTGTCACAAGATAATGAGACATGCTATTTGTTATTCTTTCGGTCCCTGCCCTAGCCACTTCAACTCCCATTACCTCTGACCTTCCCGCCGCCATCTTGGCCCGGGCCTTTCCTGCTTCCTTGATGTGCGCACGCGTTTTCTCTGTCTCTCTCTCCTTTTATCTCTTCTCACTCCTTATATCTCTTCTCTCTCTCCCTCTTTCTTAATAAATACTTATGGTTCAACAAATGGTGCTGGCACAACTGGATGTCAACATGTAGAAGAATGAAAATAGACCCATATCTATCACCATGCACAAAACTCAAGTCAAAATGGATCAAAGACCTCAATATAAATCTGAACACACTGAACCTGATAGAAGAGAAAGTGGGAAGTACTCTACAACACGTGGGCACAGGAGATCACTTCCTATGTATAACCCCAGCAACACAGACATTAAGGGAAACATCGAACAAATGGGACCTCCTGAAACTGAGAAGCTTCTGTAAAGCAAAGGACATTGTCACTAAGACAAAAAGGCAACCCACTGACTGGGAGAAGATCTTCACCAACCCTGCAACAAAGGCCTGATCTCCAAAAATATATAAAGAACTCAAGAAACTAGACATTAAAATGCTAAATAACCCAATTAAAAAATGGGGCACTGAACTGAACAGAGAATTCTCTACAGAAGAATTGCAAATGGCCAAAAGACACTTAACGTCATGCTCAACCTCCTTAGCGATCAGGGAAATGCAAATCAAAACAACTTTGAGATATCATCTTACACCTGTCAGAATGGCTAAAATCAAAAACACCAATGATAGCCTTTGCTGGAGAGGTTGTGGAGGAAGGGGTACACTCATCCATTGCTGGTGGGAATGCAAACTTGTGCAACCACTTTGGAAATCAGTGTGGCGGTTTCTCAGGAAATTCGGGATCAACCTCCCCCTGGACCCAGCAATACCACTCTTGTGAATATACCCAAGAGATACCCTATCATATGACAAAAGCATTTGTTCATCTATGTTCATAGCAGCATTATTTGTTATAGCCAGAACCTGGAAACAACCTAGATGCCCTTCAATTGAAGAATGGATGAAGAAAGTATGGAATATATACATATTAGAGTACTACTCAGCGGTAAAAAAAACAATGACTTCTCGAATTTTGCATGCAAATGGATGGAAATAGAAAACACTATCCTGAGTGAAGTATCCCAGACCCAAAAAGATGAACATGGGATGTACACACTCATAATTGGTTTCTAGTCACAAATAATGGTCATTGAGTCTATATTCTGTGATCCTAAAGAAGCTAAATAAGAAGGTGAACCCAAAGAAAAACATATAGGGAGTCATCTCAGGGTTGGCAAGAGACTTGGATCTAGAGGGGCTCCCAGGTACCCAGGGCGATGTCCCCAGTTAGCTCCTTGGGTAGCTGAGAATAGGGAACCTGAAATGACTCTATCCCATAGCCATACTGATGAATATCTTGCATATCACTATAGAACCTTCATCTGGAGATGGATGGAGATAGAGACAGAGACCCACACTGGAGCATCGAACTGAGCTCCCAAGGTCCCAATGGGGAACAGAAGGAGGGAGAACATGAGCAAGGAAGTCGGGACCACGAGGGGTGCACCCACCCACTGAGACAGTGGGGCTGATCTAGTAGGAGCTCACCAAGGCCAGCTGGACTGTGACTGAAAAAGCAAGGGATAAAATCGGACTCTTTGAACATGGTGGACAATGAGGGGTGATGAGAACCCAAAGACAATGGCATGGGGTTGATGTGGGAGTGTCATATAGCAATCTGTTGATTTCATTGGTTAAAATAAAGAAACTGCCTGAGCCCATTGATAGGCCAACCCTTAGGTGGGTGGAGTAGACAGAAGAGGATTCTGGGAGAAGGAAGCTGAGTCAGAAGGAGTCGCCATGATGTTCCCAGTCCCTGCAGATGCAGGCTAGAATCTCCCCGGTAAGCACACCTTGGGGTGCTACACAGATTATCAGAAATGGACTAGTCCAGGTGCAAGAGCTAGCCAATAAGAGGCTGGAACTAATGGGCCAGGCAGTGATTAAATGAACACAGTTTGTGTGTAGTTGTTTCGGGCATAAGCTGGGCCATGTGGGCGGCCGGGTATAGGGAGGACACAGCCGGCCGCCCCTAATTACAACAAATTGGCGCGCCAACGTGCTAATGAACTCCACGTAAAACCTGAGAGGGCTTAAAAAGGACATAGAGAAAATTTAAGACAGCTTTTTGCTGTTTCTGGGTTGCGTACCGCAAAGAAATTGTCCTGACTCAGGAACAGAAAAAAACTGGCTGTTTTAAAATGCCGGCTTTCTGGGCTGTGCCGCCATTATGATTTCTGTCTGGCTCCTGTGGGAGACAGAACTTTTGAATGGAGCGTTTGGAATAAACTGCTTTGGCTTGCTTGATGGCAATTTGGACTGCTGTGTGCCTGGAACTCTATGCAGCTCAGGCTCACCAAATGGCTCTGGGCAGGAGCAGCTCAGCTCTGCCATACTGCAGACTCAGGCAGGAACTACCGTAATTACCTTAATGACAGCACACTTAAGGTTTCTACTGGTCAAAATGCAGGCGGTACCGTATTAACTGTACAAAAAGCAACTTAAGTTTTTAAGAAATGCTTAACATTTTAAAAAATGCTGCTGGATAGTAAAAAAAATTTACAGATTCACAATAAAACAGATTCAGACAGACCACTAAATGAGTCACAATGTTGGATAAATGTACATGTGCTTGAGAGAGAGAAAAAAAAATATATATAGAGAGAATAAAGTTAATGCCTTTAAAATTAAAAAGGTAAAGTCTTTAAAGAGACAGAGTACAGATAGTTAAGAGAGTAAAAGAAATAAAGAAAAATTAGCCACGTAAAAATGGAAAATTCACAGAGAGTCTGGATTATGTACATTCTGTTTTCTTTAAAATTTTTGACTGTAAAGGAGCTAATTACAGAGAGTCATTTTATTACATGGGCTGCCAAGCTAAACCAGAATGGATATAAAGGTATGACTTCAAAATTTGGGTATAAGGATATGATGCTTCGGAAAGGGTCTTCTTTTGTTTTCACAGAGGATGAGACCCTGTGGATTTCTTCTATTCCGATTTGGTATGATAGACCACGCCCTCCTGAAAGGTTGCTGTGAACACCCTCAAAAAATTACTTCACTCAACTGCCAACTGAAATGACCCTGGCACACAGGTTATACCATGAAAGACCTAATTAACGATGCCCCCATTCAGCAGGAAGCAGTTTAGAGAGAAAAAGCTGCGCCCATGTTCCCAAAACATTGATTATATATGTTCTTTTACATTTAAAGGGGGATATGATATAGATATAAATAATTTGCATTGGTGTGGATTTTAAAGTCAATTTTGTTATATGTATATGTATTTCTGATCTTGATTAAGGTATTGTGATTATATAGTTCATTTTTAAAATGTAATGTATAATTAGGAAATATAGGTTGTTGTTAAATAATCGTAAATAATAGTCAAGCTTGTAGTCATGTTAGATTTTCTAGATATATGGAGATATATTTCAATTAGATAGACATTCTTCATATCTTTCAAAGATTGCAGAATATGGCATTTAAATATTTTAATAACTTAGGGTTTTTCATGACAATGAGACACGTCTGCTCCTGGCAGCACTAATCTATTTTGAGAGGAAGATGAGCATCGAAGAGGATCCTTATGGAGTTGGATAGCCATTTGGGCAAGAGGCTGTTCTTGCCTGGACTGTTGCATAAACTGGACACAGAGAACCCGCAGAGAGAGGACTGCTGAACTTGCCTAAAGGTGAGACGATCTTTCAGGGTTCCTGATTCATAAAAGAGTCTACGAGACATTCTGCAGGACGCAGGACACAGCAGAAAGTGACTGAACTGTCTTTGAAATTTCCTGCTTCATAAAAATGTCTGCTGGATACTGTGGGCCTGAAGGCCGAAGATAGATGCCCCAACGGTACAGAGGAACTTTGGGTGACTGTCCAGGCAGCGAGATGTCTCTGTCATTACTAGAGTTTTCTTATTTCTTTTTAATTTTATATCCTTCTGGAGTCTTTGATGGAGTTAAAGAATGGTTAGTTATAGTTATAGTTTTCCTTAGTTATGATAAAAGATAAAATAAATATAAATATTGTAACTGTAATTATTACTTGATAACTGTTTTGCTATATGTAATTTTACTATGTTAAAATGAAAGCCTTCCTTTTTGTTTAAACAGAAAAAGGGGAAGTGATGTGGGAGTGTCCTATATCAATCTGTTGATTTCATTGGTTAAAATAAAGAAACTGCCTGAGCCCATTGATAGGCCAACCCTTAGGTGGGTGGAGTAGACAGAAGAGGATTCTGGGAGAAGGAAGCTGAGTCAGAAGGAGTCGCCATGATGTTCCCAGTCCCTGCAGATGCAGGCTAGAATCTCCCCGGTAAGCACACCTTGGGGTGCTACACAGATTATCAGAAATGGGCTAGTCCAGGTGCAAGAGCTAGCCAATAAGAGGCTGGAACTAATGGGCCAGGCAGTGATTAAATGAACACAGTTTGTGTGTAGTTGTTTCGGGCATAAGCTGGGCCATGTGGGCGGCCGGGTATAGGGAGGACACAGCCGGCCGCCCCTAATTACAACATGGGGTTTTGATTCTACTTCACGTTCTGGCTTTGTGGGAGCCTAGCCAGTTTGGATGTTCACCTTCCTAGACCTGGATGGAGGGGCAAGGTCCTTGGACTTTCCACAGGGCAGGGAACCCTGACTGCTTTTCGGACTGGAGAGGGAAGGGGAGAAGAGTGGGGGGAGGAGAAGAGTGGGAGGAGGGGGAGGGGAATGGGAGGCTGGGAGGAAGTGGGAATTTCTTTTTTATTTTCTTTCAATAAAAAAAATTAATTAAAAAAATAAATACTTATGGCTATTTCCTGTGTTTATGTGTCTGTTACCTGCCGCCACCGCCCATGCGGCACGTGCCCTCCTGCTGGTGGGAAACTGTAGCTGTGTGCTCGGGTGCTGGACTGTTGAGCCGGCGCCCGACACCGCTGGGAACCTCCCATATTTTTAAGAATAACACTATTAACATTCATCTGACTGACCTATGTAGTCTTTATCTGAGATGAAGGCAAACAGTTTATGTTTTATATGCAGGATTACCTTCAGAGCCAGAGAGTTAAAATGAACTGTTCTAAGACCTGTATCCTTAGAGCTCATTCAGCCTTAGTCTATAAAGGGCTGACTGATAGAGAGCCCCCTCTTTCACTTGTACAATTATCTATCTAGTTAAAAACTGAATTGAAATATTTTCCTGGGAAAAAATGACAGTTTGGTGTTCTGTTTAAAAAAAAAAGTCTTTGCAGATTATAAAAAAGAGAATGAAAAAATGCTATTTCAGGCTGCAATTATTTAGCATGCATTAAAATTAATCTAAAATATCTATAGGGCCTGTGAAGTTGCATGGAAATGAGCTGCTCTTCAAGTTAATGCCATGGAAAATGGCAGCTAAGCTGATCTCTTTCCACAGACTATTAATTACGTATTTCTCTTAAGATCTGAAGGAACATTAGATCTAGGAGCTTTTAACTATAGCATGTGGATGATTTGAAGTGAAATTAGACTTGGGATCCACCATGTGTGAGTTTCAAAATATCTAGGAGCTTCCTTTATACTTTTTCAATTCCATATAAACAACTGAGAAGATGTTTTAGTGAGAGATGTTTATACTAACTCTTCCAAGTCACCAAGTCTCTGACCTTCCTTTTACATTTTTCATATGTCACACCTTTGCTCTAAAAATGACCTTTGGTTCTCATGTGTAGGTGTATGTGTTCAGTTGTACATTTGTAAATCTTTGTAGGTGTGTGTGTTTGTGCATGACTAGGGAAACAAGATAACAATTCCAAGAGCCATTCCTTAGGCACAGTCTGCCTTGGACACACTGTCTCCCTGGCTTGGAACTCAAATAATTGGCTAGGCTAACTGAACACCAGGTCCCAGGGATCATCCCTGGCCATGGAAATAGTACTATATGTCACCACATATGACTCTTCATCTTTCTTATTTTTTGGGTTTTGTTATTTATTTTTGTTTTGTTTGCTTGTTTTGAAACAGTGTCTCTTCATGTATCCCAAACTCTTAAGAAGCTCACTAATTTCCACTCGTGAGTGAGTACATACCATGTTTGTCTTTCTGGGTCTGGGTTATTAGATATAAAGGATAACTAACCTATAGTCTTTGACCAAAGAGAAGCTAGGTAACAAGGAGAAACCTAAGAGTGACATACATGGTTCCCCCTGGAAAGGGCAAATAGACAAGATCTCCTGGGAAAATTGGGAGCATGGGTGGAATGACAGAAGTGGAGGCAGAAAGGAGGAGGAAAACATGAGGGAAAGGGATGCTCACAAAGCGGGAAAGGTAAAGAGCAAGGGAAGATACAACTCGATTGAGGAATCCATTATGATTATAGCCCTTTGATTATGAGGGTAGCAAGAAACCTGGCACTAGGGAAATTCCCAGGAATCTACAAGACTAAGCGAAGTCTCAAAGTAATAGTGGAGAGGGTGCCTTTACTGGCCTTTCCCTCTAATCAGGTTGATGACTGCCTTAATTATTATCATAGAACCTTCGTCCAGCAACTGATAGAATCAGATGCAGAGATCAACAACTGAGCATTGAACTGAGCTCCCAGAGTCCAGTCGAAGAGAGGGAAGAGTAAGAATATGAACAAAGGGGTCAAGACCATGATGGGGATACCCACATAGACAGCAGATCTGAGCTAGTAGTAGCTCACTGACTCTAGACTGACAATGGGGGAGCCTTCATAGATCCAAACTAGACCCTCTGAATGTGGGTGATCATTGTGTGTCTGTGAGGCTACTGTGGGGATCTTTAGTGCATGAACTTTTTTAATTTTTGGAGTCCATTCTCTTTAGAGGGATGCCTTGTTTGGGAGAGGGCCTTGGTCCTGCCTCAAAGTGGCATGATAGACTTTTTTGACTCTCCATGGGAAGCCTTACCTTCTCTGAGGAGTGGGTAGGGGATGGGGTGAGTGTAAGGTGAGAGGAATGGGAAGAAGGGAGGGATTGGGAACTGGTGTTGGTATGCAAAAATGATAAAAGATTGTTTTAAAATAAACAAATATTAAAAAACGAAAAAACTCACTGATCAGACCAGGCTAGGCCTCAAACTCACAGAGGTATGCCTGTTTCTACCTCTAGAGTGCTGGTATTAAAAGCATGCAATACTATTATGGGGTACCTGAACTCTCCAGACACCTGAATAAATCACATGGAGTTCTTTCTTATTATTCATTACTACCAGCTTAACTATGCAAAGAAGAGTAATGTGAAACAGCTCTGACCTTGAGTTGTTTGATTTTTTTTAAATACAAACAACACAATTGTGGCATATACAGAAAGATATCTGTGGATATCTGTGGCAGGTATTGTTTTAGAAAACAGAGAGATAGCAATTAAATGGTCAGCTTGTTAACCTTTAGGTCAGGGCCATATTGTATAGGAGCATACTGCTGTTCCAGAGACCATTTTACCTCAGTAATGTGTGACTGGTCCAGAGACCAGTTTACCATTGAAATTTATGACTAGTCTAAACCAGAAACCAGCTTTACCCAAGACAGTTTTAGTAATTAATGTATTCTTAGGATTACTTTCAGCATACATATAGTTCAGTAACCCACTACACTACCATACTTAAGGCTCAATCTTCCTTTTATAATAATCTACACATGCTAAATACAGCTTTCCCTTCCTCTGTAAACCCTTTTTAGCTACATAGTAGTAGATTATTAGTAAAACATAGTGCACTAATATAGGTTTTTATAATATTTGTTGGGACGAATACCATGGTAAATATATTGTATGCTAAAAATAGAAAACATTTTAACAGAGAATAAAATAGAAAGGACATTTTTGTATAAAGTGGACTTTTGTGCTATTCAAAAATCATATTTTCACAAAATTGATTGCCAATAATATAAAGTGACTAGTTGTTTCTTATCAAGTTAAATTTTTCATCAATATTGGGATTATCATTTCTGTGATATTGATAAAGAAAATGACAGAATTAAAATATCTCTTAAACAATGTAGTGAAGTAAATATATAGATATTCCAATTCTATGAAGCCACTGTGAGAATCCTGTCTCAATCTCCTATTTGACTCAGTGGTGAATGCTGGTCTCTTCTTTTTGGTATCATCAGAGCAGGAAGCATAACAAGGCAAAAACACAATTGACTCTAGTTTCCAAATATGTAATTTTGTATTGCTAAAAGTTAATTACAAAGGAAAAGATTCACATTTTGACTTTATTCATCTCAAGAATAATTCTATCTAGAAAAAGAAAGAGACTAAAGAGCTGTTGTATTAGGGTTCTTAAGAGGAAAAAATTAACAAAACAAATATTTATTACAAAGAACATTTCTTCTAGTGGCACAAGTTGGCTGTCTTCATGCTAGTGAGGCTTTGCTAGTGGGTCCAGCTTCTTCTCAGTCTGTAAGACTGGATCGTCACAGTCCCAGTCTAGCACAGAAGGCCTAGAGGATGCCTGGAGAAGTGGTCTTTAGTCCATGATGGAGATGAAGGTGGGTGGGTTCTAATGGCAGCAACTAGGTAAGCAGTTGCACTCAGTAGCAAAGAAGGAAGATGGCTAGGAAAATCAGTACTGGGAGAAGAGAAGGGCATATCAGAGGAATTTGTGGGAGAAAAGGGAGAAAGGAAACGATGTAATTATATGTTTTTAAAAATTTTAAATTCATTTTATTAATAATTGAGTAAGTGCTGTGTTAATTCATAGGATAATGCAGCAAATTGCAACAATCTTAAGATATTATTTAAAGTTAAGAAAATTTTGTTTAATATAATATCTTTTTGTTTAATAAAAAATAATTTGCATTTAGTCTTTCTCCATACAGCTGTATACATATAGAATTGTTCTATTGTTGATATTGAACCAGCACCTTGTTCTAGAAGGAAAATTTTCTTCAGAGTGTTTTGTAGATTTGCATTAAATCTATAAATTATTCTGTAAAATAATTGTTGAAAATGCAATAATGCCCTAAGATCTGTAGGTGGGATCTCACTCTATCCCTCTTCAGCTTCATGGGCTTTGTCATCTCTGTTGGAAGAAGTCAGATGAGACACCCAGAACATCATAGAGCAGCATGCACATTTTATCACAGAGTAAAATGATAACATGGTCAAGCGGTGAAAGAGGACAATGGCCCAGAAAGGCCATAATGGGGAGAGCACCCTCATCAAATGGTAACAGACAATGGTTAGGGAACTCATAGTTTACATTTTTAGGTAAATATTTTAACAATACTTTCCAGTCTCTAGAACAGACCACTTTCCTGAGGACTGTTTTCTTTTTTTAAAAAAAATGTATTTATTTATTTATTAAAGATTTCTGTCTCTTCCTCACCGCTGCCTCCCATTTCCCTCCCCCAATCAAGTCCCCCTCCCTCGTCAGCCCAAAAGGACTGTTTTCTTATCTAGGAGATTGATAAGTATATTACATTAAGTCTTAAGATAGAGAACAATATATGTCTTGTTCTTTATTAGAAAACCCTCTAGAAAATAATGATGCTCTTTCTGGTAGTTCAGAAGGCCATTTCTCCACCTATGGCCATGGATACCACTAGATGACTTGTTTTGACCCATAGTCAAAATCTGACTCATTAAGTTTTTGGTTTCATAAGCTAGTGCTTTCGAGGGAGGACCATCTCCTTTGACCTTGAGGCCTGCTGATGTCTGATGAGTAAAGAGAAGTGAATTCACCTTACATATTAGCTAGTGTTCCCTGGATGAAAGACCCTAGACAATCATGTTTTCAGCTCACTGCTTTGAACATTTTATTAAAAAATTCATTTGCTGCAAGATTATTTGGAAAAAGTTGTTGTGGGAGCTCCTTCCACTCCTTCAGCCAATAGCCGCTGAGATACCAGCCCTTTGGGGTGTGGTCTCTCTCCCTTTAAAAAAGCAGCCACTTTCCTCTCCTCTCTCTCTTACTTCCTGCTCCACTCCCAGCGACTAGACTCCCTTCCTGATTGCACAGAGGGCTGTTGTTTGGGACAGTGATCTGTAAGCTTTTCCCCCTTTAAATAAATAACCATTCTATTAATCATAATTTCAAACTGGTGTGGGATTGTTTGTGACTTACGCCTTCGCCTTCATCTGGCGCCCAACGTTTGGTTTTAGGACCCCTTCTTCCCCCCTCCCCCGCTCTGCTGCCTGCCACCAGTTCGGCTTGGTGCAAGCCCTCCCTCCCTCCCTCAGCCATGGCCTGTGCCTTGCAGCCTATGCCTTGTGCATGGAGCCAGCAGTTTAACATAAATTATCATGCAGTGGCTTTCCTTGCTGCAGTTCTTTATATTTTCCCGTTAGACACCTCAGATTGACTTCAAGTACCCACACACCCTATTGTTTGCCTCCCCACGTGGATTTAAACTCCACAGGCCTGCGTAGTCTCTGCCTACATGGTTTGCTCTTTTCTGAGTCGTTTTTAAATCTCCCTGGCAAGTGCAGCGCTTGAGTGGAGCTTGAGTGGCGTGAACCAGAGTGAAAGCAGTTGCCGAAAGCTGTAACCCCTTGGGGCGACTCTGTCACATGGAAGCATAAGCTAGCCAGGCGGCCGGGAGCTGGGTGGCAGGAACACAGCCCACAGCTCCACAACAGAATGTTGAAATAGGGGTGTCGGGGTTGCGTCCCTGACACCCCGGCCGCCTGGCTAGCTTATGTCCGAAATAACAACACACAAACTGTATTCATTTAAACACTGCTTGGCCCATTAGCTTCAACCTCTTAACCCATTTCTAATCATCTATGTAGCACCATGAGGTGCACTTACCAGGAAGATTCTAGCCTACGTCCATCCTGGGTCTGAGCTTCATCGTGAGGGGAGCATGGCATCTCTGTCTGAGGCGTCTGGCTCTGAGAAGAGCTGCGTGAAGTCTGACCTCACTTCCTCTTCCTGCCAGCATGTTGTTCTGTTTACTCCACCCACCTATGTTCTAACCAATCAGGACCAAGCAGTTTATTTATTGTTTAACCAATGAAATCAACAGATTGATATGACACTCCCACATCAACAGAAAGTTTGTTTGTTGATGACTTCTCTACCGTGTTTGGCAATTAATGCAAATTCATAAATGATTTTCATTTTATATTTCCTTAGCACCTACTACTAAGATATACAAGTAATACCTGTGGTTAAAAGAATTAGATCTGACTTGTATTATTTAGGGTTGCTATTTCTATGATGACACACCATAACCAAAAGCAAGTTGGAAAATAAAAGGTTTGTTCTGTTTACAATTCAATATAACTGTTCATCACTGAAGGAAGTCAAAGAAAAAACTCAAACAGGGCAGGAACCAGGAGAAAGGAGCTGATGCAGAGGCCATAGAGAAATGCTCCTTAGTGGCTTCCTCATCTTGGCTTGCTCAGCCTGCTTTCTTATAGAACTCAGAAACATACACAGAAATAGCAATACCTATAATAGGTTGGACACTCCCCATCAATCACTAATGAAGAAAATACCTACAGGCTTGCCTATAGCCAGATCTTTTGTTTTCATTATGTTTATATAGTTATTTCACATTCCAACTGCACTTCCCCTCCCTCATCTCCTTCCATTCCCTCCCTAAACCAATCCTCCTCCCAATCTATTCTTCCCCCCTTTCTTTTAATAAAGGGGCAGACCTCCTATGGATATCAACAAAACCTCAAATAATTGTGGTAGGACTAAGCACCTCACCTTTGATTAAGTCTGGGCAAGGCAATCCAGTATGAAGAATAGGTTCCCAAAAGCCAGGCAAAGCATTAGGAATAGTACCTCCTCCCACTATTAAAAGTTCTGTAATTATACCAAGCTATACAACTCAACATTTGTACAGGGACTAGGTCAGTCCCATGGAGGCTCCCTGGTTGTAGTTTCAGACTTCGTGAACCCCTATGATCCCAGATTAGACCTCTCTCTCTCTCTCTCTCTCTCTCTCTCTCTCTCTCTCTCTCTGTGTGTGTGTGTGTGTGTGTGTGTGTGTGTGTGTGTATTTTGGGATGTCCTTGACACTTCTGGCTCTTACCATTTTCCTCCCTCTCTTCAGGACTCCCCAAGTTCAGTCCAATTTTGGCTACAGGTCTCTGCATCTGTTTTTATTTAATGACAATTGGGGTAGTCACTAAACATTAATTAAATCAGAATATCATTAGGAGTCACTATGTTTATATTTTTTTCTCCAATTGTGTTTGTTTGTATCCTAAGTCTCTGGACCACCCAGCCTCTGGGTTCTGACACTCTAGACAGTGTCAGGGATGAGGTCTCTCTCGTGGCATGTGTTTCAGGTTGGATCCATCATTGGTTGGATGCTCCCACAATCTCTACCCCACCCTTACCACAGCACATTCCATAGGCTGTAGATGGCTAATTCAGGCTATATATCCACTATCACTAGCAGTATTAGCTGGCTTCATCTTTGTAGATTCCTGAGAGAGTCTCTTGCACCAGGCTTCTACATGACCCCAAAATGCCACCCTCTCCAGTCATCTGTTTGAGTACTCTCCCCTTCAGTCAACCCCCAACCTGATCCATCATGTTCCCATCCTCATCTGGCCCCAGTGTACCCACTAAATCTCCTGAATTTTTCCCTACCAGGGAAGATCAGAGCAACCAGAATTGAGCACCCCTTGTTACCTATCCTATCTGAGTCTGTGAACTGTAGCATAGTTATCCTTTATAGCTTATATCCACTTGTAGGTGATTACATAATGTGTATGTCTTTCTGGGTCTGAGTTACCTCAGTCGGAATATTTTTTTTCTAGTCCATTCATTTTCCTTCAAATTTCATGATGTCATTGCTCTTAACCACTTAGTAATACTTTGTGGAGTATACGTTTCTTTCCATTCATCCAATTTGGGATATCTTGGTTTTTTACTGTCTCTGGCTACTAGAAATAGAGCTACTATAAACAAAACTGAACAAATATCTTTGTGGAATGATTGAGCAGAGCATCCGTTGGGTATATGCTCAAAAGAAGTACAGCTAGGACTTGGGGTAGATTGATTTCCAGTTTTCAGAGAAACTACTATATTGATTTCCAGAGTGGCTGTAAAGGTTTGCACTCCCACCAGCAGTGGTAGAGTTTCCCCTTGCTCTATATCCTCAACAGCATGAGCTATAACTTGTGTTTTTGATCTTAGCCATTCTGACAAGTATAAGATGGAATCTCCGAGTAGTTTTGATTTGCATTTCCCTGCTGGCTAAGGATATTAAACATTTATTTAAGTGCTTCTAGGCTATTGGTGGTTCTTCTGTTGAGGATTCTCTCTTTGGAGTATTTTTGCATTATTGTTCATGAGGGAAATTGTTCTATAATTCTCTTTCTTTGTTGAGTCTTTGTATAGTTTGGGTCCCGGGATGACAGATTCCTAATAAAAAAGAAGTTGACAACTTCCTTCTCTTCCAATTTTGTGGAATAATTTGAAGAGTATTGGTCTTAGCTCTTCTTTGAAAGTCTTGTAGATTTCTGTACTCAAAGTATCTGGTCCTGGGGTTTTTGTTTTTGTTTAGATTGAAAGACTTTGAGTGACTGCTTCTACTTCTTTAGGGGTTATAGGTCTATTTATGTTGTAAATTATTTTTTTCTCTGATTTTGATTTAAATTTGGGAAGGCATATCCATCAAGAAAAATGCCCATTTCTTTTAGATAAATTTTACAAAAGTGGCTTAGAAGCACATCTGAAAACTTGAAGAAGAAGAAGAAGAAGAAGAAGAAGAAGAAGAAGAAGAAGAAGAAGTTTCTTTTAGATAAATTTCACAAAAGTGGCTTAGAAGCATATCTGAAAACAAGAAGAAGAGGAGGAGGAGGAGGAGGAGGAGGAGGAGGAGGAGGAAGAAGAAGAAGAAGAAGAAGAAGTTTCTTTTAGATAAATTTCACAAAGTGCCTTAGAAGCACATCTGAAAACAAAAAGAAGAAGAAGGAGGAGGAGGAGGAGGAAGAAAAAGAAGAAGAAGAAGAAGAAGAAGAAGAAGAAGAAGAAGAAGAAGAAGAAGAAGAAGAAGAAGAAGAAGAAGAAAAACTCAGGGCTGAATTTGATGGAGGAGGGTCTATGTTTTACTTTCATTGGTTAATAAAGAAACTGCCTTGGCTCTAATAGGAAAGAAAATTAGGTAGGCAGAGTAGACAGAACAGAATGATAGGAGAAAGAAGCCAAGTCAGGCAGTCGCCCTGCCTCTCCTCTGTGAGTCAGACACAGGTTAAGATCTCTCCTGGTAAGTCATCACCTCATGGTGCTACACACATTATTAGAAATGGCTTAGTCAAGATGTGAGAGTTAGCCAATAAGTGGCTACAGATAACAGGCCAGGCAGTGTTTAAAAGAATACAGTTTCCATGTAATTATTTAGGGTAAAGATAGCTAGTGGCCAGGAGCCAGGGAGCTGGAATGCAGCCCTCCACTCCCACTACATGAAATAAATCAAATATAAACAAAATAGCAATGTAAAGAATCAATGGAAAAATAATTGGTTCCTTGAGAAAATCAACAAGATAGTAAAACCCTTCCCCAAACTAATGAAGAGAAAGAGAAAGAATATCCAAATTTACAAAATTACAACAGATTCTGAGGAAATCCAGAGAATTATTAGATCATACTTTAAAAGCCTATACTCCACAAAATTGGAAAAATCTAACCAAACTGGACAACATTTTTAATTGGTAACAAATATTAAATTAAATCAAGATCAAATAATCAATTTAAACAGACCTATAACCCCTAAGGAAATAGAAACAGTCATTAAAAATCTTCAAACCAAAAATATCCCCAAACCAAATGTTTTCAGCACAGAATTCTTCAGTATTTAAAGAAGAGCTGATTCCAATACTCCTCAAATTGATCTGCACAATTGAAACAGAAGGAAAATTGCCCTACTCTTTTCAAGAGTCCACATTTACTCTGATACCAAAACCAAACAAAGATGCAGCAAAAAAAAAAATGAAAATTGCATACCAATGTCACTCATGAAAATTGATACAAAAATACTCAATAGAACACGACAAACAAAATCCAAGAACACATAAGCAGGTCATACATCATGATTAAGTAGACTTAATGCAGAGATGCAGGAATGGTTCAACATATGAAAACCTGTCAATATAATCTACTATATAAACAAACTGAAAGAAAAAAGCACATGATCATCTCATTAGATGCTAGAAAAGCCTTTGACAAAATGCAACACCCCTTCATGATAAAAGTTCTGGAGAGAACAGGGATACAAGGAACATACCAAAATATAATAAAGGCAATTTACAACAAGCCAACAGTCAACACCAAATTAAATGGAGAGAAAATCGAAGTGATTCCCTTAAAATTAGGGACAAGACTAGGTTGTGTACTCTCTATATTTCTATTCATTATAGTACTTGAGGTTCTAGTTAGAACTAGACAACCAAAGGAGATCAAGGGGATACAAATTGAAAAGGAAGAAGTTAAACTTTCACTATTTGCAGATGATATGATAGTATACATAAGTGAACCAAAAATTCTACCTAAAAACTCCTACAGCTGATAAATAGCCTCAGTAATGTGGCTAGACACAAAATTAACTAAAAAAAAAAATCAGTAGCCCTCCTATATACAAATGATAAACGGACTGAAAAAGAAATCAGAAGAACCATTACCTTTACAATAGTAACAAAAAATATAAAATATCTTGGGATTATTCTAACCAAATGAAAAGTGAAAGACATACATGATTAGAACTCAAAGTTGTTGAACAAGGAAATTGGGGAAGAAATCAGAATATGTAAAGATATTTCATGCTCATGGACCAGTAGGAGCAACACGCTAAAAATGGCAATCTTATAAAAAGTAATGTGTAGATTCAATGCAATCCCCACTGAAATCCCAACACAATTTTTTCACAGACCTCAAAAAAAAAAACGATAGTATTCAGTATCATGTGGAAAAAACAAAAACTCAGGGTGGTTAAAACAATCCTGCACAATAAAGGATCTTCTGGGTGTATCAGCATCCCTGACTTCAAGCTCTACTATAGAACTATTGTGGTAAAAACAGTTTGGTATTGGCATAAAAACATACATATGAATCAATGGAATTGAACTGAAGACCATGACATAAATCCACACACTTCTGAATACCTAATTTCTCAAAAAGAAGCTAAAAATACACAATGGAAAAAAGAAAGCATGTTCAACAAATTGTACTGGCATAACTGGGTGTCATCTTGTAGAAGAATGCAATAGATCCATATCTATCACCCTGCACAAAACTCAAGTCCAAGTGGAGCGAAGACCTCAACATAAATCCAGTTACACTGAATCTTGTCAAACAGAAAGTGGGAAGTAGCCTCAAATGCATTGGCATAGGAAACTACTTTCTGAATGTAACACCAGTAGCACAAACACTGAGATCAACAATTAGTAAATGGAATGTCCTGAAACTGAAGAGTTTCTGTAAGACAAAGGACACTGTCAATAAGAAAAAAATGGCAGCCCACAGAATGAGAAAAGAGCTTCATGAACCCCACATCTGACAGAGAATTCATCTCCAAAATATATAAAGAACTCAAGAAATCAGACTTCAAAACAAAAAAAAAATAGTCCAATTAAATATAGAGTACAGATTTAAACAGAATTTTCAACAGAAGAATCTTAAATGGATGAGATAAACTTAAAGACGTGTTCAACATCCTTAACTATCAGGAAAATGCAAATCAAAATGACTCTGAGATGCCATTTTACACCTGTCAGAATGGCCGAGATAAAAAATGCTAGCCTATGTTGGAGAAGATGTGGAGTAAGGGGAACACTTCTACATTGTTGGTGGGAGTGTGAACTTGTACAACCACTTTGAAAATCAGTTTAGTGATTTCTCAGAAATTGGGAATCAATCTACCTCAAGACCCAATGATACCACTCTTGGGCATATACCCAAAGGATATTCAACCATACCACAAGGATCCTTGCTCAACTATGTTCATGGCAGCATTATTCATGATAGCTTGAATCTGGAAACAGCCTAGTTTACCCTAAAGTGAAGAATGGTTAAATAAAATATGGCATATCTGCACAATGGAATATTTATTATTCAGTGGAATAAAGCAATGACATTATGAAATTTGCAAGCAAATGGGTAGAAATAGAAAAAAAAATCATCCTGAGTGAGGTAACCATGATCCAGAAATATAAGCATGGTATCCTCAGTCCCAGATAATAAGCAGGGAGGTAGGCAATAGGAGAAGCCTAAGAAGGTTACGTGGATCTCCATGTGAAAAGGAAATAGATAAAATGTCCTGGGTAAACTGAAGTGGAGGTAATGTGGGGATGGGAACATGAGGAATCAGGATGGTCAAGTTGGGGACAGTACGTAGGGGGAAAGTAGTGAAAGAGATAGCTTGTTAGAGTAGGCCATTATGGGGTTAGGAAGAAACCTGGTGACAGGGAAACTCCCAGCAACCCACAAAGATGTCCCCAGCTAAGACTCCTAGCAATAGTTGAGAGGGTGCCTGAAGTGGCCTTCCCCTGCCATCAGATTGATGAACACCCTAATTTAATCATAGAACTTTCATCCAGTACCTAACATAAGTCGATGCAGAGAACCATAGTCAAGCACTGGGCTGAGCTCCAGGACTCCAGCTGAAGAGAGGAAGAGAGGAAGGATTATATGAGCAAGACAGAGGATGGGGCATCAAGATCAGTATGGGAAAACCAACAGAGACAGCTGACCTGAGTTTGTAGCAACTCAAGGACTCTGTATGGACTGTTAAGGAGCCAGCATGAGACCAAACTAGGCACTCTGCATCTGGGTGACAGTTGTGTAGCTTGGTCTTTTGTGGGACCCATAGAAGTGGTACCAGGACCTTTGCCTAATACATGAGCTGGCTCTTTGGAACCTAATCTTTATAATGGGATGCCTTATTTAGCCTTGATGAAGCAGGGAGGAGCTTGGTCCTGCCTCAACTTGCTATGCCATGCTTTCTTGAATCCAAAGGGAGCCCTTAGCCCATCTGAATGGAGATAGAGGAGGAGTGGATGGGGAGGTGGTAGAATGGAGGTGAGGGATGGAATGAGAGGAGAGGAGGGAGAGGAAACTGGTTGGTACATAAAATAAAATAAAGAAAAAAATGTAAAAACGTAAAAAAGAAGAGTAATACTCCAAAACTGATTTCTTTGTTTTCTTCACTTTGATATTGTAATTAAATTTTTAAAAATGTTTATTCTTTGAAAATTTCAGTGATGTATACAATGCCTCTTAATCATTTTATTGGCTCCATCCCCTCCCTCCAATTTCCTCCAACTCTCTCAACATATCTTCTTCCAAAATTCATATTCTCTGTTTACTATTTTAAATAACTCACTGAGGCCTGTTAAAATTACCAATGAGCACTTAAATGTGGAATTATTGACTGTAGCGTGGGCAACCAACTCAGAAATCAAAGCGACTCACCTTCCTCCAGCAGCTACCAACAGCCAATAGCTCTTCAATTAGTGGCAGGGACTTAGGGGCTGTCCCTGCCCAACCACTGTTTGAAATAAGGCTTTGGCATATTGAAACTTTTGTTTTAATATCTCCACAAACTGAAACATGAAGAATGTAGGTTGGGCAGAGGAATGATTCTACTTTACTGAATGAATGCCCATGGAATGTTAAATAAATGCCACATTCCTGAAATACTTGAGTGAAATAGGCAGAAATAAGATTAATTTACAATGACAAAGTGTATATCATCTGAGACAGTATAATTAAATATGCTAAAATCCATTTATTTTCCTTTAGTAAAGTGGGGATGAAATGTGTGTATGCATATAGTGTCCTATTTACAAGGTTATCTTGTAATACTTGTTATCTTGTAATACTTGTTATCTTCAAATACATTGGATACATTATAAAATTAACTTCTCAAAATGTTCAAGTTATTCATTGTGTAAAAACTGTTTTTGACACATCATCTGATATCTGAGATATATTTTGGGAGCCATGTTTTCACGCTCAGACTAGAAACCAATTAGACTTGTCAATGCTGTAAAGTCAAATCCACCTATCAGTATGGTAACCATCACTAATTCTTAGTGTTGTGAACATATATTAATTAGCCTATGCTTTATAGAAGCTTTCAATTTCAAAGTTTCTAATATAATCAATCAGAATGAAATATTAAAAGTAACTCACTTCATACTTAAACAAAAGGATGAACAGATCTCAGTGTCTTTTATATGGAAAGTTTTCTCCACAGTGTATTGTTAGGTATACTTTACAACCATAGGCTTCTGTCCTCAGTTTTGCATTGGATAGTGTACAAGCTCATATGTTTTTCTTATACTATTCTTATGTAACTGTATTCATCTTCTTTTATGTTACTTTGACATTGTAGTTCCTGAAATGAGAAATTAAACATATCAACAAAGCAATGTGAAGAAAAATTTTTATATGTTAAGAAAAATTATTTTTAATGAGATCTATTAACTTCTAAATAATAAGGTGTAAGTTTGGGTGTTCCTAACCATAGCCAATTAGTGGGGGAGGGGTCACTCAGTAATTACCTTCCATTTGCAACTATGCAATGGGAATGGCTGCCAATTTTGTACAAAATAAGATAAAAATTTAAAGAATCAGCAACAAATAATTGCCATTCATGAGAAAATATGGAGCATATTTCTTTTAAAGATCACTTGCCCTGAGGCAAGACAAGCAGTGCACATCTTATTGCCCACAGAAAAGAGGAAAACTGTGAAGGCTTCCACATCCAGCTCAATTCTACCTGGCTATAATTATCACTGCAGTGCCTAAGCTATTTCTGTCCTTTTGGGATCGTATATTAAGATGTTTCCATTTATTTAAGCGAAGAAATGCCCATTCTTATTAAATCTACATGAAGTTACAGGAAATTGCCCTATCTCCCAAATCTTCTAAGAGTACTGATGATGTTAATACAAACTTTTCAGGGCAGCAAAACCATGATCTCAAAAACTTATTTTTGACCACAGTTCAGTCTTGCTGTGAATTTACAGCTGGACTTAGAAGTCAGAAGCAGTCTAACGGACTTTATCTCGAATGCCTTTGAGGTAGTGAAACTATGTATCTGTTTTCTGACTTGACATTGCAAATTAGACAAGGAGCTGAACATGATTGAGCAATATGCTTTCATGGAAACATTAAAAACAAATTAGGTTTCAGCGAGCAGCTACTTGAATTTCAGCTGCTCTGAGTAGTTTTCTATCCCTTATTATTATAATATTTAACTAGGGGTGATACCATGGGTGACAAGTGTAACAAATATATAAAGTCAAAGTGACTGAAAATAGAGGTGTTTGTTTCAGGTCCTAAACTTTCAGATTTTAAAGTAGCTTATTTTAAAATGGGATATCATCATCTACTAAATAAATAAAACAATATAAACAAATCATGTTTAAAAGGAAGAAACATTTTGCATTTCAATATAAATTGTTTGCTTATGCCACTTCTCTTTATTTGAAATCAAGGTGACAATATATTTTTCAAAAAGTATAGAAACAAAATGTGCTTTATTCACTGAACTATATAATTTGTCATATATAAATACTTAGTTATCCATGAGAAAGTTGCCTGAGACATTTCCTTTACTACCAGTCAATTTAGTGCCTGCTTCTATTTTTCTTGAATTTGTTGGGTTTTCTTGACTTCACTGTTAAAAAGCTTATTCAATACCAGTTTTCCACAAAAAAAATTAAAAAATGAAACAATTATTTGAGAAGCTTTTCTTTTGCAGGTTGTCTAAAACAATTAATCATTTTGACAAAATCCTTGGCAAGATGAAGCAATCTCATAATTCTCTCTTATTTATGCCCATTACTTTCATCTAAGTTTTTTTCTTTAGTGTATTGTAGAATGATCTTTTACAAAATAATGCTAAAAAATTCCCAAAATGTTATATTCTTTTCTGTTGTGGGAGCTTAGTATTAATAGTTTTTGTTTTTCATTCCTTTCTTTTCATTTTCCTAATTACTCCTTTGGGTCAGAAGAGATGCGGGGAGAGAGTCAGTGAGAGTTATAAGAACTAGAGAAACTGGCCTCTAAGTATGTTAGCATATGTGCAGGAAATCACAACGTATAGTTCCCTACTAGGCCAACATGACTCAGACATTCAGAGAGAAGGTAGAGCAAGGGTTAGCAAACTGTCCCTGGTGATAGGCAATTTGCTTTAGGGAAAGTCCATGAATCCAGAGAAGATCCAAGACTTTGAATGAAGTCTGTTGAGTGAGCAGACTGTGGTGTGTAAGGAATTGTTTCTGGAACAAGTACAGACCTAAAATAGAAAACAATGGTGTGTGAACAAGCCTGTCTGTGCATACATACAGAGGTCAGACAGCCTGTGATTAGAATTTATCATTTTCTTCTTTCTTCTAACATAATATTCCTATTGAATATTTGGGAATTTCCCATCAAACACTCTGATTATACTCATGTCCAAGTCCTCCCAGGTCCATCCTCAGTAACAGTTTGGACAGGAAACCATTGGAGAAAACTCTTAAAAATTGTAATAAAGATGCTGAAGTGTAGCTCCATACAGCTGAAATCTTTAGGCGAAAGTGTGGGTCAGAAACAGTGCTTGCTATTTAATAAAATTTCTAGACAAACAATGAAAACCTTCTGGTGAATATGAAATTTTCATATTTGGCTACATATGTAATTTAATAAGCCATTTCCTATTTTTTTTTAAAGGTACCTTCAAGACTGTCCCCTCTCCACAGGGAGTAGTATCTGGCTGATACTAGCCTGCCAAACCACAAGCCGACGTGAGTGATTGGACCACTTTGCAGTGGTCTTCCGGTAAGTGCTAACACATTGACTCAGCGGTAGAGTTTCGGCTGCACCATGTCTGAGCCAGCAGACCACACACAGTGAAAACTGAAGTCTAACTTGGCTTTGCTTCCTGCGCTTGTCCTATTTCAAAACTGAGTGAACAAGTCTTTCACGATGACCATCTTTTTTAGGACATTGATTTCTAATCTTTTTCACTTTTTTTTTCCTGGCCCCCTGTGGAAATCTGATTAGTTCCACTCTGACTGCATACATTTCTCTGAATTGCTTAGATTGTTTCCGTTTCTTTCATCTTCGAAGTAGACTGGGTTGGGAGCAATAAAATCAGCAAGCGATTCCTTACTCCAATTTATAGGGACTTACTTTCTTTTCATTGTTCAGAAAGACAATATTCTGATAAATAAGATATATCTATAGCAACATCTCCATAATGCCACTGCTCCTACATGCCACTCCGCACCTGCCACTCCCTGCTCTTCTCTTCCCATTAATCCACAACTCAACTATTTAAAATGATATACTTCCAGCTCTTTTACATATGATCTGTTGTCTTTGTTATTCCAGTACTAGAGATCAAAACCAGAACCTGGCATATGTCAGGCCATTATTCTATGCTGAGATCTATTCTCAGCAATCATATTCTTTGATGTCTATCAATATCATTCCTTTTGTATAAACAATTTTGTACAGTTTTTTTTGCTCTAGAAATTAATAAGCCTTTGATCATGTTAAAACCATGAGGTCTATGATGCTGTGTCCAGATATGAATAAGTATCCACGTTTTAAATCATTTCAAATCTGGTCTTTCAAAGAACAAAATGTTTCTATTTTTTCATGTGATGACTAATTTTCTATATCAGTTTGACTGGTTTTACGGTTCTACTAGAGTTTTACCTCCTAACATATCTATGATTTTCTGGAAGAAATCAGCATTGGAATCCACAGACTGAGGCAGAGCTGCTCCCACTGAGACCAGGCATCATTGACCTTGGAGAGCTCAGATGTTCTTTCTCACATAGACCACAGACATGTACCTTCTCTTGCCATAGGAGATGGAGCTCTTGGATCTTTTGACCTTAAGACTCTGGAACTGACTTTCAAGGTGATGGAATGGAGAACAATTTATGACACCAGTAGTCATTCTCTGGCTTGCACATTCTATCAGGAAACTTCTGGTTCTCTGTGATTTCAGTGGTCAGATTCCACGCAAGACTTACTTGCCATCTGTCTGTTATACTGTTATACTATCTATCTGTGGTGGTTTGAACAAAAATGGCCCCATAATCTCATAAGGATGTCACTATTAGGAGATGCGCCCATGTTGGTGTGTGATTAGGTATGGGCTTTGAGATTTCAGAAACTCAAGCCAAGCCTAGTGTCCCTCCCTTTTTCTGCTGCCTGCTGATTCAGATGTAGAATTTTCAGTTGCTCCATGGCTGCCTATATACTGTCGTACTTCTCACCATGACCATAATAGCCTAAACCTCTGAACTATACGCCAGCCCCAGTTAAATATTTTCCTTTATCATTGGTACTATGGTCATGGTGTCTCTTCACAGCAATAGAAAATCTAACTAAGACTCTATCTATCTATCTATCTATCTATCTATCTATCTATCTATCTATCTATCTATCTATCATCTATCTATCTATCATCTATCTATCTACCTATCATCTATCTATCTATCATCTATCTTCTATTTGCCTATCCATCCATCCATTGACTATCTATGTATCATCAGTCTGTCTGTCTTCCTTTACCTTTATTATCTATCAGAATCTACTATCTGCCGGGCGATGGTGGCGCACGCCTTTAATCCCAGCACTCGGGAGGCAGAGGCAGGCGGATCTCTGTGAGTTTGAGACCAGCCTGATCTACAGAGCTAGTTCCAGGACAGGCTCCAAAGCCACAGAGAAACCCTGTCTCGAAAAACCAAAAAAAAAAAATAAAGAATCTACGATCTATCATCTTTGTATCTGTCTATTTTCTATGTGTCATCTATCTACCAACTTTCTATTATATATTTATCATCTATATTTACTTATTGTCAATTTTTTATTTATGTTTTTAACCTCCCAACCATCCATTTATTTTGAAGCTATCATCTATCTGTAAGTCTATCTTTCATCATCTATCTTCTACCTGTATATATCTATTATTTATCTATTTATATCTATCTACTAGTCTATCTACCTATGATTAATTTATTATACATCTAATCACTGCACATTACTATAATCTTGCCATGTCTCTCTTTTGCTCATCAATTCACTCCTTCACCTATTCCATTTGTTCTGTTTGCTGTGGAATCTGAATATACTCTAAGTATCACTGTTTATAACAGAAGTTTTTCTAAAACCATTGAGTAAAGCTTTCATTATTTACTTCTCACTCCATTCATGGATTTATGAATCAGTTTTCCCTTAGTGTAAAAAAATCCATGATGATCAACTTAAAAGCAGAACAAACGAATTTTGGCTACCAGTTTGGTAGACTTCCTTCTTCCAGACTGTTTCCTGCTCTTGAGGCCTCATGGAGATAATAAGAAATGGTGCAAAGCATCTAATGGAAAAAGTCTTATATCCAACAGTTGTGAAAGATAAGCATGCTAAGAAGACAGGTCAGATCCTTCTGTATCCCCTTTCAAAGGCCTGTCCCCAGTAACTTAATTTTACCCACTGGACTTTATCTATGAGAAGTCTACCATTGTCTACAGTGTCTGTAGTAAGTAGGGGTGGCGGGGCTGTGTCCCCGGCACCCGGCCGCCCACATGGCTAGCTTATGCCCGAAATAACAACACACAACTGTATTCTTTTAAACACTGCCTGGCCCATCAGTTCCAGCCTCTTATTGGCTAGCTCTTACATATTAATCTAACCCATTTCTAATAATCTATGTAGCCCATGAGCTGGCTTACCAGGGAGGATCTTAACCTGCATCTGCCTGGAGTGGGAAAATCATGGCGACTCCTGACTCAGCTTCTTTCTCCCAGAATCCCGTTCTGTTTACTCCACCCTCCTAAGGGTGGGCCTATCAAATGGACCTAGGCAGTTTCTTTATTAATAAGAAATCATTCCCACATCAAGTGTCAACCTGGAGGTCAAGGTCATAGCACAATTCTTCATGGGACATTTTAGACCCACAATGATGCGAAAGGTATTTATCTTTAAAATTATGCAAACATATCTGAAATTAATGGTGTCCGTAATACTAGTATTTTGGTTTATTCTATTTTATTTGCCTGATTATGTTTTTTTTATTGTACCAGCAGCACTTGGAAGAAAGAAACTGTATCTTTTATTTTATTGCAACTTAAAAATCAAGTATGATACTTACAAAAGTGATGGAAAAAGCACACAGCTTGATTCATTGCCTAGTGGCTGAGTTAAAAGAAGTTTTCTCTCTCTCTCTCTCTCTCTCTCTCTCTCCCATTATAGGGATCAGATTCCAGGCCTTTGTCGCATGAGTAAAGCAACATAGGTGCTCCACCAAAATGAGTTACCCCCCCAGTCCATGAAATTAAAATATCATAACTTAAAAATTTGATATTCCTTTACAAATATTTAAGATTTTCTTGGGTTGGAGAAATCGTTAAGTAGGAAAAGTACGTGGCAAACAAGCATATTTTGATTCCCAGAACTCACATAAAGCTGCTTACAGTAGTTATGTATGTAATCCTGAACTCTTGTGGTTGGATGGATGTTGGGTAATATCCTACAGACAGTCAGCTAGCCTAGAGTATTTGATGGTGAATAACGGGAGAGATTTCCTCAAACAAAGTAAAAAGAGAAGACCTAATTGAACCAGGTTTGTCCTCTAACTTCCAAATATGTCCTGTGGTATGCATGTGCTCAGTGAATCAAACACACATACACACAAACACACACACACACACACACATACACACAAACACACACACATACAGAGAGAGAGAGAGAGGGAAAGAGGGAGGGAGGGAGGAAGGGGGAGAGAGAGAGAGAGAGAGAGAAAGAGAGAGAGAAAGAGAGAGAGAGAGAGAGAGAGAATAGAGACTGAAAAAATAATGTTCTCATTTTTTAGCTGGACCAAAGAATTCACATTGAGTAACAAATCATTTAGCACCAAGAACCTCAGTAGCCATCTTTGGAAGAGGGTTGTAGTATAATAAGTAACTCTTCATTTAAGAGTTTATTATTTATCTCTATCCAGTAATCAACCAGTAGATGAGAATTGATCATGTATTATCAAACTTGTGTTATGCCATATCAAAGCCTAGAGAATCAGAACCTGTAGTTTCTTGCCTCTCTTCCAGGAATCTACATCTCTATTCCAGTCATTGGCTCTTTCCTCCCCAAAGCTGGACCTGGCATGTAATAGTAATTTCTATTTAGCATGCTTTTTATAATGAAAGATAATGAGGTTCTGTAATTCAGCAAGTATCATTTATGAATCAGCATCAAAGAAAGCTTTGCAAGCAAACTAAAGACCATTCTGACCAAGTTAGCTATTCATAGCCTGGGCCTGGATTCAATCAAAAACACTGAATAGGCTCACATCTAAAGACTGTGGGCCAACTCTTTTTCACAGATGAAAAGATGCTTGGCATTGCTCTTCAAATCAAAAATTATTTTGTCATATTTCATTTTCAGTGATCTGCCTGTATTGTGTAGAAAAGCTAAAAAGAATCATTCACAGGCTTTTTAGGGGATTATTTTTAGATTGCCATAATTCCTTATATTGTCAGATGTCAACCTTATCTCTAAAGACACGCAATCCAAAATCCACAAAATTAAATGCAGATTAAATCATTTATGGTGGTCTTGAATTTTAAACTAACTTGGGTGAAATTTAAAGTTCCATTTTCTGACATCTTTTGTATATTTTCATCTTCATGTTCCAAACTAAAGTGCTCATTTCCTCTATCCAGACACCTATTACCTATTTATAGTTTTTTCATCTCTCACTATATTAAGTATAAAAGTTTCTCATAATTAAAGACCCATGAAAACCAATTTTATGATTCTAATATTGTACTCATTTTTTTTACCCTGTCATCAATACCAGTTTCCTTCTTTTGAGGGGCTAGAGATGAGTATATCCACAGAGAGAATTGGGCAAAACAATGTCAAAATAAAGTGGAACAAAGACAACTGAAGACTGAGAGTGAAGATATGAATTTTCTGAGAAGAATTCTTAAGGTTAAGTATGAATTTATCTTAAAATTTATGACATTAAGATTTAAACAAGCAAGAAAATGGAGACACTATGGTGGTGAGTTGTGAGGCGTGGCAGATAGAATCCTGCCCTCCAAACATGACGGGGCACAACAAAAGTTTTAGAATATTCATATAGGTCTATTATTTTAGGTTATATTAGGTCTAAAATTATTACAAATCTCTGCTAAGAGAAATAATGGGGACAGAGTAAGAGACAATGTAATGAGCTAAAGAGAGAAACTTAAGAGGGAGGTGAAGAAAGAGATAGAAAGACTAGAGGTATCATCAGGCATGCTACTTACTGGTATTTGTTATGATGGAAGAAATGGTGACCCAAGTTAGATTTGAGGCTATTTTGATAAGAAAGTAGGCTCTTCCCTTGAATTAAAAAAGTTTATGCATGTAATTCTGCTGTTAGCCATTGTGTTGTTTAGTTTTAACTGTCATATTGACACAAATTAGATTCTCTTAGGAAGGTAGACTGAGCAGTTTTCTGATCAAGTTGGACTGTAGGACATGTCTGCTGGGGATTACCTTTATTGATGGTAAAGGGTAACATGGGCAGTATCAACCCCTAAGCAAGATCCTGAATAGTTTGAGAGGAGAAAGCTACCTGAGAGTGTGCAAGCAAGAAGGTTGTGTTAATATTTTCTTTGCTTCTGACTGTGGCAATGATGTGACTAACTGATTTAATTCCTGCCTTGACATCCCTGAAACAATAGATTATAACTTGTAATGATTTACACAACCCTTTGTTACTATATTGCTTTTTTTTCTTTTTAGTGCATTTGTCAGAACAACAGAAATAAAACATGGACACACTTAATATGAACTGTTTTGTGCATGGAACCTCTAGGGAAATGTGATGCTATATGTGTACTGTTTTAAACCATTGGACTTATTTTTATTTGTTACAGACACATAAAGAATAAACAAAGAGCAATGTGAGCATAGGAAGTATCTGCTTAATATTAACATGATATAATGTTCCAAAAAGATTATACAACCAGATTCAGACAGCAAAAGGAAGCAAGTGCCTGACCTTTGTTGCATAGATAATACCTCCTGAAATCTGGGAGAGGGAGGAGGCTCCTTAAACCCAGAAAGCTAATGAAACTGACCAGGTTCAAGAAGCACAAGGAAATTATAAGTATAACAAAACTTCCCAAAATTAAAACATACTGAGCAAACATTGGAAGGGGTGATTTGGTAGAGGCTAATGTGGTCGTACAGAGAGGCAGTGTCCCATGTGAGTGTGAAGGTTTCATTGAGAGAGCTGCTGTTATTTGCCAATTCATTGGTTCTCTGCGGTGGAATACAGTTTTTGTTCTAGATTTTGTCCTTTATCTGTGAGTATATAGACATTTTTTTTTATGTCTTCTTTGGGAAAGTTAACAATCTTTAAGTCAGAGCACTCATAAATAACACATAGCTGATACATTTGAAACAAATACTTACTTATCTATAACACAGATTCTTACTCAGAGTACCCTGTCCCTAGAGTAATATATTTTTGTGTTGTTTTATAAAGAAATATAATATATTGAAATGGCAATTTTATACTATTTCTATAAAATTAATGCACTTGCAATTTAACAGTGGTGTGTACATTTTGGAGAAAATTGCAAAGTATACAAGTTTGATTAATTATAACTAACATTTACATTGAATACAATTAAAATGATTTTGATTTTTCACTAGATTCTCCAAATACAGGTAAGAATTGCCAAATTACAGGAAATGAAAGAGATTTTTGTATAACACCATCCACTTCTCTTTAAGAGCAAAACAGAGTATTATTACAGATGCATATGAGTAAGAACTAACATCAAAAAAGAATTATCTAACAGTTTCTCAAGAACCTAGCATCAGTATGTGAAACAGTTGTTTATTATTAGAAGAAACTCGAGCACATGCAGAATAAATAAACTGTGTTGGTCATAAAGTAAAGACTTCACGTTGAGGCTTGTACAATGATATCAGTTCTTGCTTTCTCTTCACAATCTACTCTTTCCTACTCTCTTTCTTTCTCTCTCCTTGTGTGTGAGACACATACACACACACACACACACACACACGAGAGAGAGAGAGAGAGAATGTGTGACTGTCATTGTAAATAATGTAAGTTTACCCTCTTTTGCTGTTGAACTCTTGATAAGCTCATGATTAGTTTCTGATGACCAATACTGTGGTAATCACTGCTTTGAGCAATTCTCTATACTTTATTCACTTATGATTTTTAGAAACATAGGTTTTTAAATATATTACATAAATATATAATAAATATATTATATAATTTAACACTTGTCATCAAGCTGCATTATCTGCACCTTCAGAAAAGATTGACTTATCACGGTAGTATTTAAATTATTCCTTAAGTGATGATTCTATGCTTTGGAGTGGTTTTGTTATTGTTGTTGTTTGTTTCTTTCTTTTGGATTTTTCCAGACAGAATTTCTCAGTGTAGTTTTAGAGCCTGTCCTGACGTGGTTTTATAATGCTTCTACTGATAGGTTTACACTGATATAATCACACATCTATTATTTCTCTGAGAGCACTCTAATGATAGTCTAATTAGAAGAATTGTTAGTGAGTTTCTCTGTCTGCTGGGACTTGAATTTTCTTGTCAGGACATTATTGAAGACAATGGTCAATTGTCAAACAATTGTTTCTGTTTATATGATATACTTAGTCAAATACTTAATGTATTGTCTATAAATATAAAAGAAAAAAATTGGAAGAGTCATTGACTATTGTTTACTTAGGAAACAGTAATTACTCATCTATTGATTAATAAGTTCAATTTCCACACAGCACATATTATTGATCAGTTATTTCTTGTAAAATCTCATGACAGATACAGACTAATAAACTGTAGCCCAGGCACTCACTTGATCCAACAGAATAAATAGGAAGAAGAGCACTGAAAAAGCAAAGTGAAATAAAATGAGGAACTGAGGAGCTGACCCACCAAAGTAATGCTTGCTCTTCTAGCATAAGGACCTGAGATTAATCCCTAGCACTCATGCAAAAGTATATCCACAGTGTTAGAAAGTGAGGGATGTGGTGGGAATCCCTGAGGCTCATTGATCAGCCTTAATTCTAGAGGTACTGAACCCAGTGTAAAACAGTCTCAAATAGACATGGAACAGCACCTAGGGCGATCTCTGCTATCATATGCATACACATGTAGTCATTCACTCATGGACACACATACAAAATTAAAATGAGATATGTCAACTGAATTGTGTATTTTTCTAAGTAAAATTATGGAGCTTTAATAATGGTTAAAGAATAAGGATAAAAAGATCAAAGCTATGGTGTCTTGACTTGGCTCTATAGAGAATCTTGAGGAACAAACATTTCTCCATTACTAGGGCACACGGTATCTAAAAACAACCATTAGAAATAATTTTAATAGAGCAATTCATAAGTTCATACTAACATGAAATCAATTGAAAGTATTAAATTAATAAGAAATCTACTGTGGAAATAAATCATCATACATTGTTTATGCATGTACAGACAGTGAATGTCTACTATACCCCTGAGAGTTCACTAGCCACAGAACTTTTTTATGAGTTTAGAAGCCCATAGAAATCCCTGAAGTTGTCTGGCAACTACAGGAGGTTTTTAGCCACATAGTTATTTAAGAAGGCTTCTACAGCACAGGATGGATTTGGAATGTGCTGGGGTCACTACAGAAATAAGTGGACACGATCATTGTTCTTTGTATAGTGATTGCAAAAAGTAGTATGTCCCACAGGAAAGCAGTGGTCTAGGAAGACATATTTTAAAGTATCAACAGTATGAACAACTCTTGGAACCTAACTGCATTTAAACATTATACTAAAAGGATGGGAAAACTCAAAAGTAAGCAAAACATTTTAATAAATAAAATAAGCCATTTCAAGTGGGTTGTAAGTGACACTTGCAACAAGTTATCATCATGGAGAGTGAGTATGTTGTCAGAGATGGGTTCTGGAGTCAACAAGGTATCATCATGGAGAGTGGGTGGGTATGTTTTCAGAGACAGGTTCCAGAGTCAACAAGGTATCCTCATGGTGAGTGGGTATGCTGTCAGAGATGGGTCCCTGAGATCATAAGCTCAACATTACAGCATCTCCATTAAGATTTTAAGAGTAACATTTTGTGACTAGGAATCTTCAATAGTCAGTGCCTGCACTATTGATAGCCGTGTTTGAATCTGTTCATTTCTTCTCCGCTAAGATGGAAGACTGTAGCATTACTGTTGCAAATTAAACATTATTATCATTGCTTTGGCATTCTGAGGAAACGGATAATAAATTCTGTCAGCTCTTTAAATTTTTCTGTTTCTTATTGGAATGTGAAAAACTATAATGTATGAATCAAGTGTTTATATCCAACATGGCTGATGTTGAGTTAACAAAAGTTTATTGCTGGTTGATGACCTTGACATTCTGATATTGCTTTCATCTATAAACAATATTTTTAATTGTTTCAGTATCAGAGGAAATTACATCTGAATATTTCGGAAAACTTTGAGATGTGAAAGTGTAGAGCAGAGGACCCCAGAAACCCCCATGCATGAGGGTGCTGGGATGGCCTGCAGGGAAAAGCAGTTGCTCCCAAGGCTGACGGCCTAAGCTGCAACCCTGAGACTCACATGGTGGAAGAACTGACTCCTAAAGTTGTCCTCTAAGTACCAAGTTTTTTGTGTGTGTGTGGGGGGGGGGGACACGCATGCACACATGCTCATCTACACTCATACAAATAAATAAAAAACGTCTCATGTATCTACCACACAGAAAATTTGATGACTGCATTAATTTTGCATGTATTGAAGTATTATACTGAATCCCATCAAAATGTCTATTTATACATGTTAATAAAATTATATATGTATGTACATGCATGCATGCATACATGTGTGGGTTGTGGTGTGTATATAAAATGAAAAGACAATAATCTGTCAAGGACCATATCCTAATTATTAAGTCACCCCAACGAATTTGCTTTAATATCCCGTGCTTTTTATTTCGTGGCTTCCACCTACCTTCTCTCACTTGGCTCTTGTTCCCACAGCTCAGACGTGCTCTAAAACTGTCATTTCCATCTATATATAATCCTACAGCTGGTGTGCCATTCATGGCAGTTAAGTCTGTTCATTTAGCCAGAGTGAGTCTTGATCTCTATGATTATCCATGGACCATCTCTGTAGTTACTGAGATCACATTCACCTTCAGATAAATAGCTTTTATTAACCTTGCAGATGTTACTTCTTCCAATATTTTAAGTAGATGTAAGGCATAATGGAGACTTATCTTGTTTTTTTTTATTTTCAGGGGATATTTATTTACATAAATAAAATCCATTTATCTCAGCAATACAAGTCTAGATTTGTTACCCAAGAAAGTTAAGGAGTTTAACTCCTTGATCTGGTTTGGGGCAGATTACTATAAATATTTTTAAAATTCTTATTATTTAAATATAAAATATCTTTTCATATTGCTTTATAGATTTCCATCAATACATAGAAGAAATAGTTTAAAATTAAAAGAAACAAAAAAAATGAATGAATGTCATCCTATTTTCTTTCAAATACTATCGAGCACATATTGTGTTACTACCATGCTAAATATTTTGCTGGAATCAGTCAGCCATGTACTGGGAGAGAGTCCTTAGACCTCACTCTTTCTTGTCTGTTCTGTCTTAGTTTTTCTTTTTGCCTACCCAGAAAAATTTTTGTTGAGTGCTAGACATGATGGGTCTGGTAATAGGACCAGAGCTGCTTAAGTGCAGTGTGTATTTGCCACTTTTTGTGTCCTGATTTGCTGTCATATCAAATCCTGCTCATGCTGGTGTGCGTATTTGCTTGGGGTGATGTGAACACATCTCTATCTATTCCAGAAAAGATGCAGACAATAGACCAAAGAAATTCCACCTAATCTAGTTTAGCAAACTAGTAAGCATTTTTTTGGGGGGAGGTGGTTACTTACAGTAGCATGAATGAGTGATCACTTATAGAAACACAGAGGCAGTTCCATCATGACTGATGGTAAGGAAAGCTGTATCCTAGGATACCATGTCTGAGCACCAGATAGTTTCACTGGGTATTGGCACCTTTCTTCCCAGTAGTTGGTATTTAAGAGCTTTTGCTGCCTTACTAGATGCTTTATGTCTTGTCTCCTGTGAATCATATCCCTACTTTAGGAGATAGTGTTTAACTTTGGTGGAAAAAGCTGTAAAGCAACACAAAGGTAAGAATAAAGAAATAAAAAAAATATAATCATAGGCCAGACTCTGTAAAAGTCTGGTACATTTTTTTTCTTCCACAATTAGGAAAAATTTTTATGGAGACTCTATGGGAGTAGTCACACAAAAGAAAAAATAAAAATACAATAAGAATATACAAAAAATACCCCCCAGAAAAACATACCCCCGAAAAATCATAAAAGCAACACTTTGCTTTGTATTTCCCACCCCTCCATCATCTTCTTTGTTCTATTGACATTGGAAGCTGCTATGTGTCTGTCACAGAGTAGACTCTTTTGTCCAAACAGCTTTACTTGTAAATGCTGTATGATGTGTTGTTGGTCAGGTTCAAGGCCTCTGGTATACAAGGAATGCTGGATCCTCCCTGAATCTCCTCTTGGATATTCTGCTATTGCCTGAGTCATGGAGACACTGCAGCTATGGTTCAGTAGGACCAGTCCCTTCATGTGCTCCAAGAGGTCACAGATGGATGAGATGTTGGGGAGTGGCCACTAAAAGCCCTGGATATGTGCCTGAGAAGTAACTGAACTAGTGGTGCTGCTAGGATTATCCCCTTTGGGTGTGGGAGTAGGCCAGCTCTCCAACACCTGTACTGAGAGGTGGGGCCAGCTCTCCTGCGCTGTCATTAAGGGTCCATATTCTCAGGGTAGGGTCAGTTCTTTGGTGGTGAAGTGACTCTCCTAAGGCCAGTGATGGGTGTGGCCAATTCAGCATGATGCTGGTACTTCAACACATGGTTCATTACCTGGTTCTCATGGCCCTTTTTGGTAACAAGGACAACAGACAGCAACACAGACCCCAGCTGCATGAGGACCATGGACCCAGACATAGCCAGCAAAAATAGCTTGGGCTCAGATGTCTCCATGGACCCAGGAGAGCAATGCAGGACTCTTAAACTGTCATGGTCCCCCGACTAAAGCAGGGCCCCAGGTGGGGCCCATAGGCCTGGCAGTTGCACGACCTTTGATGATAACAGGTGCCATGGATCTCAACAATGTCCCTGGCTGTGATAAGATCAATGATCCAGACATGACCCTCTGCTGCAGCGTAAGCTTGGATGACATCTCCATGGACCTGGGCACAATTTTTTATTGCGATAGCCCCTGAGGTGGCATGACCCTTGGGCACTAATGTGGCCATATGTGGAAGCCTAGACTCTGAACACCCTCATGGCCTCTGGAGGTAACAGGATCCGTGGCATCAACACAGACTGCAGCTGCAGCAGGGCCAATTCACCCAGACATGACCCTTGGCAGCAGCTCAGGACTGGGCAGCACCAAGGTCCTGGATGGCAAGAACGCTTCCCCGACCAGCCTGTTCTGCACAGGCTTTGGCTCTTCACACCTGCCTTTCTCCACAGGACATGAACCATCTTGCCTCTCTCTCACTCCCATACCCTAGCATATATTTGCTCACCATAATGGTGCCAACTACCTTGCACTACAAGGCATGGAGCATGCCCATGGTTTCTTCTCCTTCAAAAGTGCAACAGCCCCAGATGGGCACATCCTAGTAGAATGTTTTAGTAGTAAATGTCTATGCATATCCTCAAAGACTCAGCCTCTGAGTGGTGTGTGTCATGTTTGTTCTAACAGCCATTACTCATGTGTCATTAGATATCTACTGTTGGGGCTCTGATGTTTTCAGTTCTAACCCAGCTGATAGCAGTTGTGACCCTCTGGGTTTGTCTGTCTCTTCAGATTGTGTGTGGTGATGGTTTGCTTAAGACCACATTGACCATTATTCTCAAAATTTGTTCCCCAAAAAACTTGTTGAGTTTCAATATGCTGAGCTTCTCAGTTGGATTAACATAGTCCCCTTGAAAGGGCATCAGATGATTTTAAAACACTTTGTATTTGTGATATGAAACTAGATACCTATAACCATTCTTTACAATAGCTTTTATGAAAATCCCAAATTAATACAAAAGTGCAGAGTACTGTACTCACATAGTTAACAAAATATGTGCTTTCTTCCCACTCATCTTATTTGATCTTTTTTCCCAATCAGTACATTTAAAATACTTTCTATATTTGAATCATTATTATCAACCCCAGTAAGCATGCTGTATATAATAATGGGACATCTTGAAGTCAGCTATTTGAAAATTTTCTTCAGCAATAGTACATTGCTTTTCAGTTCAGACTCACTCAAGTTTTCAGAACACATGTAGAAAGCAGAGAGATTTTTAAGAATTCTAGATGTGATTGGCCTTTAGCCCAGTTCTCAATACAGTCTTTATGACCCTCTAACATCTCAGAAGTTGGGTCTCCACTGTCACTACTCTCTTGGCATTCATAATTCTGAACTAGTGTGTGATTATTTTGTAACTTTTGTCATCAGGAAGAATGCAGAATGAGGTTGTGGGACGCATGTTATTAAGTTTTGATTGTCTGTCTGAATTAATGAACACCCCTGGCATTAAATAAATGTCTTTGAGAGTGTTTCCAGGGAGTTTAACATGCTGAACGAGGACAGCAACATCCCATGACTGATCATCCAGAGTGAATAAGAAGAAGAAAAGGAAATCCAGCTGCATACTGCCTGTTCTCTGCTTTGGAGTTTGTACCAAAGACCACACTGCTCCCATATCATGCCTGCCACTAAAACGGATTGCATTGCTCAGAACGTTGAAATAAATAAACCTTTCTCCTTAATATTGCTTTTTGTCAGGTATTTTGTCCCATTAATGAGAAAAGTAACTAACATGGGTGGCATGCTTTGATTATAGTGGATGTGCATAGATGGGCCAGATTACCATCAGGAATTTTAGGTGTCCTATTACAAATACACCCACACAAGGCTGGAGACCAGCTCTAAGATGGCCTCTCTGATTGGATGTGAGTTTAACAGATGAATTCATGACAAGACTCAGAAGAAGACATAGGGCAATTTAAGTGGTAAATACTAATAGTTATTTACTTCCCCCTAGTTGTACAATAAAGATGCTTTCATCACTGGTGCTCAGAGATTTGAGAAAGATTCTCAAATGTAAAGCCCTATGTGACAGTTTAAGGTATTCAGAATGTCACTGATTTTGTGGTAATAGCATCTCAGGTCTCTGTGCGCCATGAGCAAGACCTTGAGCTGCTGTGTAAATCAATGTCATTTGTGTTTCTTTGCATACTTGTAAATAACTTCCAATTAATTATTCCTAGGCATTCGGGTATCCTACAGGAGGATGAATTAAATTAGAATCACTCTGTGGTTTTCTTGATAGAATCATGCTAAACAAATTAGTATTAACTAATACAAAATAGGAAACATATATAATTTATGGTTATCATGGTAATTACAATAAAATAAAAACTCTCCTTGGTAATTTTTTACAAAATTGATTTCCCCAAAGCCAAAAAAATATCATTTGAACATCTGTGATGGATATCTTTGTGGTCTACATAACTGAATTAAGAATCACCTAGGAAACATACTTTGAGTTTGTCTGTGAGAATTTTCAGAAAGTAGAAATAATTTACCTTACATGAGGATGGTTGAGTTTCAAGATTGCTATTTTTTAAAATTGTAAATGGTCTATAAGTGGTGGATAGGGTTTTTTTTTAAGTTCTTATTTCTACAGATGGTACCCTAAACCTGGTCTCATAGTAGTGATATCAGCATCATGACATCATATTCACCAAGTGGAATCATTGTTGTGGGACCCCAACTTCTTCCTGGAAACTTCAAAGATTATTGCAGGAAAATCTAATGTTCATTGTGGAAAATTTCGCCATTATTCATATAGACATTTAGTCAATGAAAGATACTATGTAGAAAAAAAATGGACATGTAGAAAAGTAAAATATTTCTTTAAAATCTGTCTTCTTTCTGTCCCATATCATATGACTCAAGACATGAGAAAGAAATCCTAAATTTTTTTTTAACAACATGCCTGGATTTAGAGAAGGAAAACCATCATCTAAATCTAAATCCTGTTGAAGGAGGGCTGCTTGGTTGTTCCTGGTTGTGTAGCCCCAAAATAATCACACAGAAACCATAGTATTTGCAATACTGTTTGACCAATAGCTTAAGAGTATTTCTGGTTAACTCATATCCTAAACTAACCCATCTCTATTAATCTGTGTATCACCACATCTGTCTCTGCCAGGGCTACATGGTTTCTCCCTGACTCCTTTTTCTTTCTCCCAGCATTCTGTTTAGTTTTCCCCACCTACTTCTATTTCCCTATAGCTCTGCTATAGGCTCAAAACAGTTCTTTATTCATTAATGGTAATCAGAGTATAAAGAGGGAAATCCCACATGACTTCCCCTTTTCTGTTTAAATAAATAAGGTTTTAACTTTAACATAGTAAAATTACATATAACAAAACATATATCAAGCAAGAATTACAGTTACAATATTTTTATCATAACTGAGGAAAACTATAACTATAAATTCTTCAACACCATCAAAGACTGCAGAAGGATATATTACCTAAGTAAACAGAAAGTGCATTGTAAGCAACTTCTAAAACACTAGAAATAACTGTAACATCTTGCTGCCTGGACAGTGACCCAAAGTTCCGTACCATTGGGACATCAGTCTTCAGCCTACAGGCCCGTAGTATCTGGCAGACTTTTCCATAAAGCAAGAAATTTCAAAGAAGGTCCCACCTATATTGGAACTTTCTTCTGTGTCCTACCGAATTTCTAGGAGACTCTTCCATGAAGCAGGTACCCCAAAGGACCATCACACTTTTAAGCAAGTTCAGCAGTCATTTCTCTGTGGGTCCTGCATGTTTAGTTCATCAAACTGTCCAGGCAAGAACAGTTTCTTGCCCAAATGGCTAACCAACTCATCAGGAGCCTCTTCAATGCCCATATTCCTCTTGAAGTTGACTGGTGCTACCAGGAACATATGTGTCTCATTGTCTTGAAAAGTGCTAAGTTATTAAAGTATTTTAAATGTTTTTCTTTGGATTCACCTTCTTATTTAGCTTCTCTAGGATCACGGATCATAGGCTCAATGTCCTTTATTTATGCTAGAAGCCACTTATGAGTGAGTACATACCATATTCATCTTTTTGGGTCTGGATTCCCTCACTCAGGATAGTGTTTCTATTTCCATCCATTTGCATGCAAAATTCAAGATGTCATTTTTTTTAACCACTGAGTAATACTCTAATGCATACATATTCCACACTTTCTTTATCCATTCTTCCATTGAGGGGCATCTAGGTTTCCAGGTTCTGGCTATTACAAATAATACTGCTATGAACATAGTTGAACAAATGCTTTTGTAGTATGATAGAGCATTGCTTAGGTATATTCCCAAAAGTGGTACTGCTGGATCCTGGGGTAGATTGATCCCAAATTTCCTAAGAAACTGCCACACTGATTTCCAAAGTGGTTGCACAAGTTTGCATTCCCACCAGCAATGGATGAGTGTTCCCCTTACTCCACATCCTCTGCAGCAAAAGCTTTCAGTGTTTTTGATTTTAGCCATTCTGACAGGTGTAAGATGGTATCTCAAAATTGTTTTGATTTGCATTTCCCTGATCGCTAAGGAGGTTGAGCATGACCTTAAGTGTCTTTTGGCCATTTGAACTTCTTCTGTTGAGAATTCTCTGTCCTAGATATTGCAAGGAGACAAGATTGCCAGGCAAAAATTAGAAACTTGGGAGTGGGGTGGGATGGGAGTAATGGGAGATGGGGAGAAAAAAATTAGGTGGGGGAATGGGGAGAGCTTGGGGGAATAGGATGGTTAGGATGGAGGAAGGATGGATATGGGAGCAGGAAAGTATATATCTTAATTAAGGGAACCATTTTAGGGTTGGCAAGAGACTTGGAAAATTAAAATATTAGACTCTAGAAGTGTCTTCAGTTGTCCATGGAGATGTCCCCAGCTAGATCCTTGGGCAGTTGAGGAGAGGGCGCCCGAAATGGCCCTATCCTATAGCCATACTGATGAATATCTTGCATATCACCATAAAACCTTCATCTGGAAATGGATGAAGCTAGAGACAGAAACCCACATTGGAGGACCAGACTGAGCTCCAAAGGTCCAAATGAGGAGCAGAAGGAGGTAGAACATGAGCAAGGAAGTAAGGACCACGAGGGGTGCACCCACCCACTGAGACAGTGGGGCTGATCTATTGAATCAGCCTTCTTTAAGCTCAAAGCAGTTGCCCATTGAATACCTGAAGTGTCGATAGTATAGTGTAAATATTTTAATTTTCCAAATTTTGTAAAATAGAACACATCCAACTGCCAGATTTCATTCCTTTGAGTACCCTTTAGGTTTCTCCCTGCAGGTAATGGTATTTGGTTATAGAAAGAACAAGTAAGACATCTCTTTATAATCTCTTTCCCTTGTTGCCATGTAATAGAGAGCTCTTTGGTTAAACCTTTGATACCAACATGATATTTCTTATGAAATTCTGAGGCCTTCAGGAAACTTCCAATCAATAATTGATCAATTTCTGAATTACCTTGAGTTAGAGGACCTTGCAGATCCATATGGAATTTGATATGTGTTTTATATATGGGACAAAGCCTCATCCTGATTATGTATTGAACCTGAATGAATAATGGAGCCAATTTTGTAACATCTGGTATGAATTCAGCAGTTTCAATATGCAAGACAACTCTTTCTGCATATTATCAAACAGTAACTATATCGAGAGGTTATTAAAATCCTTAGTACCATGAGACTAGCATATAATTCTGCCTTTTGTACAGAATTGGCTTTATTCCATCTTATTTAATTCTTCTGATTTATAATCTGCTTTTGCTGATTTATTTGCATCAGTGTAAAATGTATGGGCTCCAGTTATTGGTGTGCCATGTACAATTTGGGGAAGAATCCAAATACTTCTCTTTATAAAGATAATTCTATCACTTTTGGGATAATTGCTATTCATTTCTCCCAGAAAATTAGCACAAGCACTTTGCCATGGTTCATTGACTTCCTATAATTTAATAATTTTATCAGTAGTAGAAAACACTATAATCTCTGTTGGGTCTGTGCCTACAAGTTGATGAAGTCTCAATTTTCCTTTTTATAGTTAATTCAGAGTCTTTTTCCACATTTGTTTTTAATTTTTATTTAGTTTATGTGACAAAAAGGTATGCTGTAAGATAATATATTCCCTATGCATTAAAATTCCTGCAGGGAAAATTCTAGAAGGCAATATGACTAGAATGCAATTAAAATTTGTATTCTTATCTATCTACATATGCCTCCTATAATTTCTCTTCAATGACTGTCAATTCATTTACTGTTTCAGCTGTTAATTTCCTGGGTTTACTGAAGTTTCTGTCACCATCTAACATTTGTTTAAATGTATTATTAGATGAGGTGTTATCCCAAAAGCCAGTGGTAGACTGAAAATGTCTCCTAACAATCTTTAAAAGTCACTAAGTGTCTGCAATCAGTCTCTCCTGATTTGTTCCTTTTGTGTTTTAATTTTTGTAAACCTATTTTATAACCTAGGTAATTGAAAGAATCTGCTCTTTTTAATTTTTCAGGAGCAATTTGTAATCCCCATTTAGTCAAAACTTTCTTTACTTCTTCAAAGTTCTTTCTAAAGTATGTGCATTTGAGTCAGATAACAAAATGTTATCCATGTAATAATAAATTATACACTTAGGAAATTAATTGCATATCATTTCCAATTGTTGAGTTACAAAGTATTGACAGAGGGTGGGGCTTTTGAGCATTTGCTGTGGGAAGATAGTCTACTGGTATCTCCTAGGAGGCTGAGAATTATTATAAGTAGGCAACGTGAAAGCAAAATTTTCTGTCCTTTCCTTTTAATGGTATAGTGAAGATTTTTTTTAAAATCAATAACTATGAGAGACCATTCATTTGGTAATAGAGAAGGCAAAGGAATTCCAGACTGTAGAGGGTTCATAGGTTGAAAATTTTTGTTGACAGCTCTTAGATCTGTCACCATTCTTCATTTTCCAGATTTCATTTTAACAACAAATACAAGAGAATTACAAAGGCTGGTTCATTCTTCAGTATGGTAAGCAACCTGTTGCTCCTATACCAGGTGTTCTAAGGCCTCTTGTTTGTCTTCTGTTACAGGCTATTTTTAACCCATATGGGTTTCCCAGTTAACCATTTTAAAGACAAGGCCATTAGTACCTCTGAATGTTTGTTAGTTGCTTTGTGTTCTTGTACAACCTGAATGGCTGGTGACCTTTGTTTATAATACCTTATAATATCCTTCTCAGAAATATAAGTTTTGGAGACTGCAGAAATGTTAACTTAGGTATTTCATTGCTGCAATAGGTTGTGAGACCATAAATTCCTTGTGATATTAGCTACACTTGGCCTCAGCCTTCCTTTCTGTCCTTCTGGCCCTATATACATTCAACCCACATTGTGCTTTGTTTCACTTGAGATAGGGTACCAATTCCTAGGAATTAAGTATTTGTCTCCTGAAGTGGCTAATCTGGATGCCAAGATTCTGGAGTAATGATGCTCATGTCTGCACCCATGTCTAGTAATTTCTCAATTACAATGTCATTTATACACACCTTAAGTTTTGGTCTTTGATCATTTATAGAAATCTGCCAAAATATATGTTTTCTATTTCCTACTGAATATTTTGGTTCATCATCAATGTCTATTCCATCATCTAGAACAGTATGTTTTTTTTTTTACAGTAGGTACTGGATTTTTAAATTTTCCTGTTATGGCATGTTCTACACAGTAACTGAAACTTTTTAAACACCAGGGCCTGCAAGAGCCCCCCACCCCAGGAGTTTCCCAGTGATATCATGTTACCTTGTATGTCTTTTGTTGAGCTAAATTCATTGGTCCATTATTGCTTTTTGCCACACCTCCTACATAAACCAGAAGCCTAAGTTCTCCTATTCTTGCCATTCCTAGAGCAAACATTATTCCTAGGAATTCTTTGTTGACAGTTCCTTCTTAGATATCCTATTCTACCACAATTAAAACATTTGGCATTTTGGTGTCTCTTCATACCATTGGAAATTGCTTTTTCTACCCAAGCCTCAGTTCAATAGCCAAATGTCTCAACATTCATTGTATGCAATATACATTCATCTATTGGTGCTGATCTCACCTTTAAAAACCCAGGGATCTTTCTGCATTCTAAGTTGGCATTTTCAAAAGCCAGAGATTCAATAAGTCCACATCTAGCTTCTTGGTGATGTGGGAGTGTCTTCTATCTATCTGTTGCTTTAATTGGCTAATTAATAAAGAAAACTGCTTGGCCTGATAGGGCAGAATTTAGATAGACAGAGTAGACTGAACAGAATGCTGGGAAGAAGGGAAGTCTCCATAGCTCTCCTCTCCGAGATGGATGCAGGTTAAGAATATTCCTTGTAAGACACCACCTCATGGTGATACATAGATTACTAAATATGGGTTAATCAAAATGTAAGAGTTAGCCACTAAAAGGCTGGAACTAATGGGCTATGCAGTGTTTAAAACAATACAATTTGTGTGTTGTTATTTCTGGGGCTAAGCTAGCCATGCGGGAGCCAGGGCCGCAGCCCACCGCTCCCTACAACATTAGTTAATCTTTATAAGAAATCACTAAAGAGTTCTTCCTGGCCCTGTCTAACCCTAATATATAATTTAATTCTTTTTCCTTGTTTCTGAATCCTGTCCCAAGAATTAAAGCTGCAGTGCTACATAGGGACAAGGAGTGTTCATCATAGAGACCCTGTTTCTGAGGCTCAGAGTAATGACCCTTACCAAGAATTTGATCTTCTGAAGTCTCAAATCCTTTTTGTTTTCCCCTTTGTTTTAAATTTTTGCCTCTTCTCTCTTTCTCTCTAAAAAAAAAAAAAGAAAAGAAAAGAAAAGAAAAAAGAAAAACACTTCCAAAACAGGAGCTGTCTGTCTTCTAGGATTGCTGAGATTAATTGAATCCAATCTTGTGGGGGAGGCCTTATTGTTTGAAGCCCACATTTTCACCATTTCTCTAAAAAAGGTGAATGTAATTCATAAGATGCTATTGCTTTTTAAATTTCTATAAGATCACTCATATGTATATCCCATGTATGTTCTTTGACTATCTTGAGGTACTTTGTGCCATATGGTCTTTCTGTGGAAATTACTGGATAAGCAATTAATACCCTGTGTATGTCATCCTGGGGTCTGGGACATACTGATGAAGCTAAACCCTGTCCTTGTAGCTTCTATGCCTGCTCATCAATCTCAATAAATGTCTCAATCTTCTCAATTCCTTTCACTACTACCTTTTGTAAAGTTTAAATCTCCTGTCCAGTGTTCTGTTCTAATGCTTTCATGAAAAATCCAAGGTATGAGCCTGCGAGGTCCTTGGCTCAGCAAGTGGCCCTGCTCCTGTGCTGAGGGTACCCCTTTCCATCTGCAGGGTCCTAGGATCCCCCAACTCAGCCTGTTTCAGGACTGAAGGACTGGGGATCCAGCAGTGAGTGCTCCTGCAGCAGGGACTTCTTTGTTACATACAAATCTACCCCTGTCAAGCCTGATCTTCTGTCTGTGAGGTCCTTGGCCCAGCAAGTGTCCCTGATCCTATACTGAGGAGATCTATCCAGAGAGGTGTGTGTCTACCCTGCCAACTGGATGCCCCAGGAATGGAGTACAGGCCCCCTCCAATTCCCTAAACATTTCTGGCCATTCAGCAAGGCATCTCCCTGGCTACTGGCTTTCTCTATTTACCCCATTCCATCTTGCACCCAAGCACCCCTTTCCATCTGAGGGGTCTTAGGATCCCCAACTCAGCCTGCTTTGGGGCTGAGGGTCTGGGGAGCCAGTGGTGAGTGCTCCTAAGGCAAGGGCTCCTTTGTTCCACATGAGGCTGTCCCTGCCATGCCTGCCCTTTTGTCTGTGAGGTCCTAGGCCCAACAAGTGGTCTTGCTCCTATACTGAGGAGATCCATCCAGAGGGGTAAGTATGTGCCTGCTTGGCTGGACAGATGATCCGGGAATGGAGTACAGCCCCCCTCCAATTCCCTAAACATTTCTGACCATTCAGTGAGGTGTCTCCCCAGTTACTAGCTTTCTCTATCCCATTCCATATTGCCTACAAGCACCCTTTTCCATCTGCAGAATCTTTAGATCCACCACCACAGAGATGCGGGGCTGGTTCAACGTTTGAAAATCTATCAATGTAATCCATCATATAAATAAACTGAAAGAAAAAAAACCTTTGATCATTTCATTAGATGCTGAAAAAGAATTTGACAAAATTAAACACCCCTCTATGATGAAGGTCTTGGAGAGATTAGGGATACAATGATCATACTTAAATGTAATAAAAGCAATATATAGCAAGCTGATAGCCAACATCAAATTAAATGGAGAAAAACTCAAACCATTTGACTAAAGTCAAGAACAAGACAAGGCTGTCCACTCTCTCCATATCTCTTCAATATAGTGCTGGAAGTACTAGCAATGACAATAATATAACATAAGAAGATCAAGGGGATTTGAATTGGAAAGGAAGAAGTCAAACTTTCATTATTTGCAGATGATGTGATAGTGTACATAAGTGACCACAAAAACTCTACCAAAGAACCCCTAAAGCTGATAAATACCTTCAGTGATGTGTCAGGATACAAGATCAACTCAAAAAAACCAGTAGCCCTCCTACACACAAAGGATAAAGAAGCTGAGAGGAAAATCAGAGAAGCAACACCTTTCATGATAGCCACAAATAGCATAAGTATCTTGGAGTAACATTAACCAATGAAGGGAAAGATCTATTTGATAAGAACTTTAAGGTTTTGAAAAAAGAAATTGAAGAAGACACCAGAAAATGGAAGGATCTCCTATGCTCTTAGATTTGTAGGATCAGCATAGTGTAATTGGCAATTCTACCAAAGGCAATCTATAGATTCAATGCATTTCCTATCAAAATCCCAATAAAATTCTTCACAGCTATTGAGAGAACAATAATCAACTTTATATGGAAAAACAAAAAAACCTAGAATAGCCAAAACAGTAAAGGAACTTCTGGAGGCATTACCATCCCTGACTTCAAACACTATTATAGAGCTACAGTAATAAAAACAGGTTGGTATTGTCATAAAAACAGAGACATTGACCAAAGGAATCAAATTGAAGACCTGGATATTAATCCACAAACCTGATTTTCGACAAAGGATCTAAAATTATACAATGGAAGAAAGAAAGCATCTTTAACAAATGGTGCTGGCATAATTGGATGTCAACCTGAAGAAGAATGAAAATAGATTCATATCTATCACCATGCACAAAGCTCAAGTCCAAATAGATTAAAGACCTCAATATAAACCTGACCACACTGAACCTGATAGAAGAGAAAGTGGGAAGTAGACTGCAACACATGGGCACAGGAGACCACTTCCTACTTATAACTCCAGTAGCACAGAAAATAAGAGCAAAGGACACAGTCATTAAAACAAAAAAGGCAACCTACTGAATGGGAGAAGATCTTCACCAACCCCACATCAGACAAAGGTCTGGTCTCCAAAATATATAAAGAACTCAAGAAACTAGACATTCAAATTCTAAATAACCCAATTAAAAATGGGATACTGAGCTGAACAGAGAATTCTCAAGAGAAGTTCAAATGGCCAAAAGGTACTTAAGGTCATGTTCAACTTCCTTAGTGATCAGGGAAATGCAAATCAAAACAACTTTGAGATACCATCTTACACCTGCCAGGATGGCTGAAATCAAAAACACTAATGATAACCTATGCTGGAGAGAATGTGGAGTAAGGGGAACACTCATTTATTGCTGGTGAGAATGAAAACTTGTACAACCACTTTGGAAATCAGTGTGGTGGTTTCTCAGGAAATTGGGAGTCAACCTACCTCAATTTTAGCAATAACACTCTTAGGAATATACCCAAGACATGCCCAATCATGCTACAAAAGCATTTGTTCAACTATGCTCACAGCAGCATTATTTTTAATAGCCAGAACCTGGAAACAACCTAGATGCCCCTCAATGGAAGAATAGACAAAGAAAGTGTAAAACATCTACACATTAGAGTACTACTCAGCGGTAAAAAACAACGACATCTTGAATTTTTATGCAAATGGATGGAAATAAAAAACACTATCCTGAATGAGGTAACCAAGACCCAAAAAGAATAATATGGAATAAATTCATTCATTAGTGGACTCTAGCCATAAACAATGGTCATTGAGCCTATAGTTCATGATCCTAGAGAAACTAAATAATAAGATGAACCCAAAGAAAAACATATGTAGATTCTCCTGGAAATTGGAAGTAGACAAGATTTCTGGGCAAACATTGGGAGCACTGGGGTGAGGGTGGAGTGGGGGTAAGGAGAGTGGGGGAGAGAGAAGGGAGAAGGGAAGGATTGGGGAGAGTTTGGGGAAGTGGGATGGTTGAGATGGAGGAATGGCAAATTTGGGTACAGGGAAGAAGTTATCTTACTTAAGGGAGCTGTTTTAGGGTTGGCAAGAGGCTTGGCTCTAGAGGGGTTCCCATATGTTCATGGGGATGACCCCAGCTAGGTCCTTAGGCGGTAGTGAAGAGAGTGCCTGAACTGGCCTTGTCCCATAGTCACACTGATGAATATCTTGAATAACACCATAGAACTTTCATCCGGCAATGAATGGAGATAGAGACAGAGACCCACATGGGAGCGCTGGACTGATCTCCCAAGGTCCAGAAGAGCAGGAGGTACACCCTCTGAGACAGTGTGCCTGATCCAATGGGAGCTCACCAAGGCCAGCTGAACTGTGACTGAATGAGCATGTGATCAAACCAGACTCTTTGAATGTGGCTGACAATGGGGGCTGACTAAGAAGCCAAGGATAATGACACTGGAATTTGTTTCTACTGCATGCTCTGGCTTTTTGGGATCCTAGTCTGTTTGGATGCACACCTTTCTAGGCCTGGATGGAGGGGATCAGGGCCTTGGACTTCCCACAGGGCAGAGTAACATGCCCTTTCTTTGGACTGGAAGAGGAGAATAGAGGGTGTGTTGAGGAGCAGGAGGAAAATGGGAGGAGGGAAGGAAGTGGTATGTGAATGGTATTATTTATAAAGCAATAAAGACAAAAGAAATCCAAGGTATGAAACTTGTTCAGTAAAGATAATGTCTCATCCTTGGCCATATTTTTTATGGTGTGCATATTACCTTCCTGAGGACATACCTTATCCATGAATCTATCGTAACTTTTCAACAAATTTGACTCTTATATTCAACAGCAAAATTCTTTCAGATAATTCTGTCAAATTGATGTTATCCCTCTTCATAGTATTAATCTTCTAAACTAGCTGACCTACTATAGGTCCAAAGCAGTTTCTTTATTCATTAATAGTAATCATAGCATACAGATGGGAATCTCATATCACCTCCCCTTTTTTGTTTAAATTAAAAAAGTTAGGTTTTTAACTTTAACATAGAAAAATTACATAAAATAGTTATCATAACTAAGGAAAACTATGACTATAGTTATAACTCTAAATCCTTTAATTTCATCAAAGTCTCTAGAAGGATATAATATTACCCAAGTAAGCATGAAGTACATTGTAAAAACTTCAAAAACTCTAGAATTGACAGAGATATCTTGCTACCTAGACAGTTACCCAAAGTTCCTACATGTAAGGAACCTCTTTGGTTCCTATCTTCCTCAATGTAATTGGTGTCACCAGGAACAGATGTGTCTCATTGTCATGAAAAGTCCTACATTCTTAAAATATTTTAAATGTCATATTCTGTAGTCTTTTAATAGTTTGAAGAATGCCTATCCATCTGAAATATATATCTGTCTTTCTAGAAAATCTAACTAACATGATTTACAAGTATGACTATTATAGATGATTATCTATTAATCTATATTTCTTAACTATACATTACATTTAAATGAACTACACAATCCCAATATCTTAACAAGGGCAGATTAAGTATAACAAAATTGCTCTTAAATTTGTATCAATAAAGCATGATCCATACCAATGCAAAGTATCTATCTCTATAGCATATCCCCTTTAAATGTAAAGAAACATTTATAGACAATATTTAGGAATATGGCATAGTTCTCCAAATTGCTTCTTGCTATCTATTGGGTAAAATAATTATTGAAGACAACCATTTAGAGGGTCTTTGTCCATCAAACAATATTAGGCTGGAAGCAATTCACAGGTTCTCAGCCTCTGTAGAAACAAAGAAATCTATCTGTAGACTCAAATTTTAAAATCAAGATAACTTTACATTGGTTAAATGTAGCAGCCTGTACAATGAAATGTCTCTCTGTACTTAGCTCTTTCACAGTCAAAAAAGTCAAAGAAGACACAACAATATACATAATCCAGACTCTCTGTTAATTTTCCATCTTTACGTGGCTTAGTAATTTTTACTCTATTATTTTTCTATATTCTCTTTGTTTTAATTTTTTAAATCCTTTACTTTCTTTTATAACTGTCTATATTCTTATTCTTCTCTCTCCCAAGCATACATACATTTATCCAACACCTTGACTCATTTAGATGTCCTTTATGACTGAATCTGTCCGATTGTGTATCTGTAATTCTTTTCTTTCCAAGGGTGGTTCTTAAAATGCTAAGCGCTTCCTTAAAACTTAAGCTGCATCATTACCAAGGGAAATACAGCACTTCTGCTTGCCCCATCCAGACCAGCATGGTGAAGCTACTCTCCTCAGAGAGCCATGCACAATACCCTCTAGGCACAGAGTCAGTCCATGTTGCCACCAAGGCATAACACATTGCTCACAAACCCCATTCAAATGCTCGGTAGCCAGTCTCCAGCAATGCTACAAGGCTTCTCTATGACTCCACCTCCTTTCTCACAGCATTCAGCTTAGTTTTCCCTGCTTAAGTCCTGCCCTACTATAGGTCCAAAGAAGTTTCTTTATTAATTAATGGTAATCATAGCATGCAGAGGGGAATCCCACATCATCCATGGTATAAGCAAAATAATGATTGGACACCTGAAGAATTATGTATCAGTAATTTTTATAGTTTTTCATATCTTACCTGTCATAAAGCAATAGCAATGAATGGTAGTAGGTGTAATGATTGTTATTGGCCAGCAGTTATCACAATTGTATCCATGTGGCCAAGAGACACTAGCAGCAATGAACAGCATGTACTCTGCTTTTTTTTTTTTTAACAAATTAAGAGCAATTACTAAGGCAATCAAATGATTCTGAGAGTTGTGGACCAGGATAAAGAGAAAACCCAATGGTTTTCCATCAGTGTGAGTTGAAGGCTGTGTGCACTGTGGGAATTGTAGGCAGTGGTGTGTGGACCAGCATGTAGTGTACCAGTGGCAGTGTATATATCACAAGCCCGGGAGTCCTTTGCAGCAGCCTGCTGTGTCTGAGTGCCAGCAATAGGATTGACATGGAGACTTTGGAGAGGACTATTTACTTCAACTGGTCTGTGAAGAATATTAAGTAATTAAGAGATGTGAGAACATGGTACTTATAAATGACTGTAGGCTTTAGTTTTAATTGCCATTAAAGCATTGAATAAAAATAAAATGTTCAGACAATGAAGAATTTAGGATAAGAATTTTAAAACAGGATTCTAATAGCCATATTTAAAGAATCCCTTATCTACTGTGAGTAGATGACTCTCTGCACCGAAATTGGACTGGAGTCTAATTGTTATAGGTGAAAAACTAAATTCAAAGATATAATGAGTTTTATAATAAAAATATAGATATCATAAGGAATGTCAGCAAGAAATAATATTGGTATCTTGTAAAGTTTTGAAAATTTAAATTATTGTAGAACTTCCATATCTCTAGAAAGAGAGGCCATGTGCTGCTGGCATGCTTATACTTTTGGATGTCAACATCAGATCCTGGACACATGAGTCTCTCGATAAAAAAAACTCAGCATGTCAGCTTATTTGTACTACTTAAACTTTAAAATGATCAATGCTATTTAAAGTTACTCAGTTGATCCTCCCAATCCAAGAGCAAGGGAGATCCTTCCATCTCCTGGTATCCTCCTCAATTTCTTTCTTCAAAGACTTAAAGTTCTTGTCAACTAGGTCCTTCACGTCCTTGGTTAGAGTTACCCCAAGATATTTTATGCTGTTCGTGGCTATCGTGAAAGGTGATGCTTCTCTGATTTCCCTCTCTGCTTCCTTATCCTTTGTGTATAGGAGGGCAACTGATTTTATGGAATTGACCTTGTATCCTGCCCCGCTACTGAAAGTGTTTATCAGCTGTAGGAGTTCTTTGCTAAAGTTTTTGGGGTTGCTCATGTACACTATCATATTATCTGCAAATAATGAAAGTTTAACTTCTTCCTTTCCAATTCGAATCCCTTTGATCCCCTTATGTTGTCTTATTGCTATTGCTAGAACTTCAAGCACTATATTGAAAAGGTATGGAGAGAGTGGACAGCCTTGTCATGTTCCTGATTTTAGTGGGATGGCTTTGAGTTTCTCTCCATTTAATTTGATGTTAGCTGTCGGCTTGCTATGAATGGCTTTTATTATAGTTAGGTATAACCCTTGTATCCCTAATCTCTCTAAGACCTTTATCATAAAGGGATGTTGAATTTTGTCAAATGCTTTTTCAGCATCTAATGAAATGATCATACGTGGCGGACAATGAAGGCTGATGAGAAGCCAAGGACAATGGCACTAGGTTTCGATCCTAATACGTGAACTGGCTTTGTGGGAGCCTAGCCTGTTTGGATGCTCACCTTCCTGGTCCTGGATAGAAGTGGGAGGACCTTGAACTTCCCGCAGGGCAGGGAATCTGGACTGCTCTTCATTCTTGAGAGGGAGGGGGAATGGAGTGAGAGGGAGGGGGACAGGGGGAAGGAAGTGGGGGGAGGGGGCGATGTGTGCAAGGAGGGGGAGGGAAATGGGAAATTTTTTTTGCAACAACTAAAAAAAATAAAATAAAATAAAAAAAAAAAAAAACAAAATAAAATAAAACAAACAAAAAAATAAAGTTACTCAGTATGGGGAATTATTATAAGATACTGGCCAATGAATTAAATGCTTAGGTAACAAACACTTTAGAAGAGTTACTAAAACTATAGCCCACAACATTGCCAGTGATGATTTGGCAGTTATTACCCTAGGAATTCACATTCAAATTTTTTCTTGGCATATCATCGTCCTAGGTATATCACACTCAAAATATTCCAATATATAGACTCAATATAGTGTCAGCCATTATATACTGAAATGAAAGCTTGGGTTTTCTTGGCTACCACCAGTGTTATTAGCAACCATAAACCTGTTGATGACAGAGGCTGACAGTAAGCTTTCAAGAAAACACAGTCCCTTGCAGTCAATAAAAACCAACTTGATGGCCTTAGGCCACATGTAAAATGCAAAAGTGAAAAGTGCTTTCTTTTTCTTGATACTGATATTTTCTTCACATCAATTTGTTTTCAATATTATTACAGCTATATTTTACCCAAAAGGAGTCATGGTTGTTAATAATTAAGTTTAAATTTATTATGGAGTTTGGAGAGTGGGAAGAGAGAGCAGATGGACCTTCATGTTTTTTGCTACCCAAGGCCATGCCCCACCTAGTCCAGTCTCCCAAAAGCCATTGGCTGAAGGAGATTTCCCATCACCTCCCACTTTTGTCTAAATTAGTTCCAAACCAAATGCAAAACTATATATAAGAAGAGATATCAAGTCTAAAAATTAGAATTACAACCATCATAAACAATATTAAGCAAGAAACACACTAAATGTTTCAATAACTATTTTATCATAAGGAGTCTAAGTCTTATATTAGAACTGGCTTTGCTAAGTCATAAAAAGAAAGTAACTACGACTTTCAAGCAGTGTTATAATTAATACAGTTTCTGTGATTATTTTGAGCCAAGGCACCTGGGAAATAAACACACATTCTCCCACTACATATTGGCACCAAAACATGGGCAACTACATCTATGTAAAACCTGAGAGATCTAGGAAAGAAATTCTAGGCACAAAAGAACAGAGTTTAGTGCAGCCTCTTGATAGCTGCACTTTTTTTTTCAAGTGAGCTCTGTTTGTAGCTCCTTTAAGAGAGGTCTTTCTGACTCAGTGTTAGCAGCAAAAACTGTGCTGCTGCTTTTTTAAGGAGGTTTCCTGGTTCGTACTGCCAATGGGAACTCTGGTTTTTTTCAGGAGGCCAAGCTCTTGAATGGGGTTTGTGAGCAGCATGTTACAAAATGCTTAATGGCATGATGCATACCCACTGCAACCCTGGGACAATGTGCATGGCTCTCAGAGATAGCAAGCATGCCTCAGCCATGTTTGACAGGGTGGAACCAACAGTCAGGACCATGGAGTTGGTCTTAGTCATGCCCGGTTAGCATTTAAAAAAAATGGGGGATCCTGGTCAAAAAATAATAATCCTGATATGTAATAGACACAGATTCAGACAGAAATAATCTACTGAACAGGTTACAGTGTGTTTTAAAAATGTACATAGGCTTGAAATAGAGAAGAAAAGAATATAGACAGTTATAAAAGAAAGTAAATAATTTTAAAAACAAAGTCTTTAAAAAGGCAGAGTACACACAGTCCTAGATTAAAGGATTAAAGAAAAATAAGCCACATGAAGATGAAATATACACAGAAAATCTTGATTATGTATATTATTGTGTTTCTGAATTTTTTGACTGTGAAGGAGCTAAGTACAGAGAGATATTTCATTGTACAAGCTACTAAGCTAAACCATCATATATATTTTAATGGTATCTTGACTTCAAAATTTGGATCTAAGGATATATTGCTTTGGAAAAAAGGTTCTGCTTTTGTTTAAACAGATGATGAGAACCTGTGGATTACTTTTAGGTTAATGTGGCTTGATGGACCAAGACCACTCCATGAAAACCTCTAAAAAATACTTTTCCCAAAAGACAGCACGAAGAATTTTGGAGAGAACAATAATCAACTTCCATAAATTATTGTTTATTAATATTTGTTTACATTTAAAGGGGATATACTATAGAAATGAATACTTTGCATTATTATGGATCTTGGTCTATTGATACAAATTTAAGGTTGATTTTGTTATATGTGCATTTCTTGGTAAAGTCATTGGGTTTGTGTAGCTCATTTAAAAATGTAATGTATAATTAAGAAATACAAGTTAATAGATAGCCCTCTATAAGAGTCAAAGTGGTAGTTATGTTAGTTAGGATTTCTATATGTAGAAAGTTATATTTCAGATGGATAGATATTTTTCCAATTTTTCAAAGATTAACAGAATATGGCATTTAAATTGTTTTAAAAACTTAGAACTTTTCATGACAATGAGACACATCTGCTCCTGCTGAACCTATCTACATCAAGAAGATGATAGACATCAAAGAGTTTCCTTATGGAGTTTGCTAGCTATTTGGGCAAGAAACTGCTCATTCCTAGACTGTTTGATATTATGTTGTATGAACTGGACATGCAGGAACCACAGAAAAATAACTTCTGAAATTTTCTAAAGTTGAGATGGTCTTTTGGGGTTCCTGCTTCATGAAAGCATCTGCCAGACATTCTGTAGAACACAGAAGAAAGTGACTGACATGTTGCCAATATAGGTGGAACTGTTTTTGAAATTTCCAGTTTCATGGAAAAGTTTGACAATATGGGCCTGTATGATGAAGATGGATGCCCTAGTGTTACATAGAAACTTTGGGTGACTGTCCAGGCATTGCAATGTCTCTGCAAATTCTAGTGTTTTGGAGGTTGCTTACAATGTACTTCCTGTTTACTTAGGTAATATTACATCCTTCTGCTGGTATTTGATGGAATTGAAGAATATTTATAGTTTTCCTTAGTTATGATAAAAGTTAAAGTATACATAAATATTGTAACTAATTCTTGCTTTATACCTTTTTGGTTGTATGTAATTTTACTATGTTAAAGTTAAAACCTTCCTTTTTATTTAGAAAGAAAAGGGGAGTCGATGTCTGATTTCCCTCAGTATGCTCTGAATACCATTAGTTTAAAAAAAAAGTTGATTTTGGCCAATAGTTTAGAAGAATATAGCCAGGTTGAACAAGATATATACAGACAGAAGGCAGAGCCAGTAATACACTATGTAGCTGCCATAGGAGAGAGATGAGAGCTGCACACATATACCCATAAACCATGGGTCTCATGGTAAAATATAAAATAATAGACATGGATTAATTTAAGATATAAAAGTTAGCCTGTAATATGGCTACACTAATAGACCAAGCAGCATTTTAATTAATACAGTTTCTGTGATTATTTTGGGTGTGGCAGCCAGGAAATGAACAAGTAGTCTCTGACTACATGGAAACATTTGAAAGAAAGAACTATTAAAAAGTCTAGGAACACAAAATTATCAGTTATGTGTCACGTTGTATCATCCAGAGACTTTTTTTTTAGACAGAATTGGCTCAAAATCTACATATCTAGATCTCAGATATTTTGGATGAATCTTATGGAATTTGATTGTTTCCTGTAAAATTAAGTGTATACTTTAAGCCAGCAGCTATTGAGCAATATTGTATCCTTAGAGAGTCTATGTGAATGGGAAACAGAAGAATTCTCTGGCTGCCTTTGACCCAATAAATAGTTTTGTATTTTATTTTCTGAATGCAGTGCTATATTTAACTAGAGTTTTAGTTTAATGAACTCAATGTCCTCCAAAGAACAAGGCATCCATTAAGTATAGATATTTATCTTCCAATATTTTATCAATTGTTGAATAATAGGCTGAACAAGGAAGTCAAGAACAGTTTAGACAATTTTGTAATATAAAAATGTTCACAATGTTATTACAAAAATACAATATGGAAAAAGAAATTTTGAAATAAAGTTATGTGTTCCTTATAAAGTGATTTATTTAATCTTTCATTTAATAAACCCAGTAACCAAACTTCCTAAGCATTAGGCTTATTATTTAAGTTTCTGACAATGATATGGATGGAATATGACATAGACCTAGCCCTTCAGTACTCCCTGGGAATTTACTAAAACACTGCCCTCCAGCATTATGGCCTTAAGAGTTACAAACTTCTGATCATAGGTTCAAATAAAAGAAAAATTTCCAATATTATCAAACTACTGCTTTATAGCATGTTATTTCTATGTTAAATTACCTAAATTTTAGGGTTCATATATTTATACACCATAGCATAGCCAATCATGACAAATACACATTAGATAAAAGAAATATGTCAGTAGGTGAACTAAAAAAAATCACAGTATAAAACCACATAAGACAGTAGAATACTGTGCAACTCTCTAAACAGTAAATATAAAAGATGCTAGTATACAGGGACACAAGTTGCAGGGAATTTGTTCAGAGTATTCTTCAAAGTCTAATGAATGCTTTGGAGAGAAGATGGAGATAAATTAGCCTAAGGTCAACCTCTTTGTAACCAGCCTTCTAAGTGATGAACATGCACATATGAGCCTCCATGCCTCACATAATTGTCATATGTTTGTCTATTTTGTACATTGTATGGTTTATAACATTATAGTATAACAAAATAATCTACACTTACATCATGCCAACCTTAGCCACACTCACTCTTTATTTCTCTATCTTGAATCTTATTAATATGTATTTCTGACTCTACTCAATCTCAGCATATTCCCAGCATGCTAGTTCCCTTCCCACATACATGTTTTTATACAAGGTAATTTATTGGTTTGAATGACCTAATTTTTTCTTTGCCTATATGGACCATTTATAGCTACTCATAAATTAGAACAATTATATCCAATCTTTCTGAATTTTTTTCCAATGATGCTTTGAGACAGATTTAATTGTTTCATGATATCATAGTCACACAATTGTGAAGTCACTGGGTGACAATGTACAATTTTGTCACGAATCTGTCCTGGTTGTTAAACTTTGAGTCCTAGAAAACATATTCTGTGGCATGTTCCTCATGTAAGCTCTGTGCCTTCCTTCTCTATGGAGGGCTCAATAAATGAGAAAACAGAGGAAATCTTCTGATTAATTTAAACAGCATGATAAATTGTTCATTTTCAGTTACTTGACTCTGTGATTTGTTAATCATACTATATAGAAGATGGGAATTAATTACATGAGATAACTGAAATCTGAAAGTGACTTTGATTTCAATTCATCTTCAACCATGTACGTATTTAGCATTATCACCCAGAAAGTATTTGAGGTCAGAAGAACTGAGAGGGCCATTAATTCAACAACTACCAAGGCATATGACAGCCCTCAAGGCAATGGACAAGCTGCTGGTTTCACCAAATGTTTCCTGAAGAGTCTGCCAAGTTAGTTAGTCACTGAGGTGAAAAGCAATTGCTTCTTCCATGAAATCTGTGATTTCAGGTACTCTGCTTCCTTGAGGCAAACAAAAGGCAACAACATGCACTGCTCACTATTGTAATATTTATATTTCCTCATTTGTGTTACCTTATGAAACTATCAAGTGGAGATTATAGACAATATGTGTACTTAATACTTAGGGGATCGGGATCACTTGTGAGATTTGTAATTCATAATAAATATAATCTTATAGCACAGACACTATTGATTTCAACCCAGTTAATAAAATTGCAAACTAGTCATGAACACACCATATGTGCATAACCACAGTCCTTTGAGCTTGAATGCCATATATTTTTTTCAATAAAAGGTATCTTTAAAATACATGATCATAAGATACTCCTGTTTTTTAAAAGTTATTTTCTCCTAAAATTAATGGGTTGAGTAATAATTTTAACTGATATATTTAGAATATTTTACATTTTGCTTTTAATGATTTTAGAATTTCTGAAAATTAAACATATAGTCTAAGATTATATTCTCACCCAATTTCTGTTTACTGTATTGAATTGAACTACTGAATGTTTAGCCATCTGCATCTCAATTTTCAAGAAGGAAAACAAAAGTTACAATGAGGACTGTAACTTTCAGACTTAGTTGAGCTCACAAACTAAAACTGATTTGCAGAACTGTAAACAGAGACTGCATCTTCATTTCCTGGCTGTCCAGACTTGAATAACTACACAGAATCTATGTTAATTACGGCACTGTTAGGCATATTTCTAGCTAGCTCTTACATCTTAAATTAACTAATTTCTATTAATCTGTGTTTCACTACATGGCTGTGGCTTACTACTAAATTTCCAGCATGTTTCTCCATCAGCAGCTACACGGCATCTGCCTCAGTCTGTCTTCCCTCTTCTCTCATTCAGCCCAGTCCTCCCACCTAGCTCCCTTCAGCCCTTCCATAGGCCAAAGCACCATCTTTACTAACTAATGGCAACAAAACATAGTCAAAGCATATGGATGGGAATCCCATATCACAGAACTCACATATCTCAAGCCAAGGAAAACCGTGAGTTTATTTTTGTTTGTTTATTGGTTTTTTCTAGACATGGAATCTCTGTGTAGCACTGGCTGTCCTAGAACTGGTTCTGTAGACCAGTCTGTTTTTGAACTCACAGAGACTCACCTGGCTCTGCTTCCTGATTGTAGACATTAAATGCATGTGCCACCACAGCTTGGCCATCTTAGGTGTTTTTAAGCTTTGAGAAAACTCAGCCTTCTGGGATTTTATTTTTATTTTTATGGCTTTGACAAACATTTGTGTAAAGCTAAGACAAAATTCCAACTTGTTAGCATACCCATAATCCTGGCATTTGAAAGGTGGAAGCAGGAGGATCAAAATTAAAATCAGCTTTGGACACAGAACCAGTTTGAGCCTATTTTCGGGTGTAGAAGAGCATGTCTCAAAAGCAATCTACTATTAAAATAGACACTAGCTTTATCACTTCAGAAACTCATTCATTTGCCTCAGTATTACAAAACTAGTGGTGTCCAAGTCTTTGGGAAACAGTTATCCTCTCTTCATTTTTATGATTTTATTTTATTTAAAAAATAATATGTGAAAGGATTTAATACATAGCCTTAGTCCCCTTACAGAAACTGTTTAGAATGACTTCCAGTTTGTTCACATTGTACCCCGTGGAAGGTATCAGCAATTTGTTACTTTCTGTTACAAGTAATATGCTATTGTTTTCACCCGTAATCTATCCATTCATGGACTGATATTGCTGAATATGTGTCAGTGTGAAGTACTTATGAATAAAGTTCCACATTCACAGAATAAATCCATATATTCACATAATTCACAGATTGGTTGAAATGTCATTTTTTGGATCAGCACAGGAAAATTGGATTTAAATATATATTTCACCTTAATGTTGTAGTGAGGAGCAGCAGGCTATGTCCCACTACCCAGCAAGCTTTACACCCAAAATAACAACACGCAAATTGTATTCTTTTAAACACTGCTTGGCCCATTAGCTCTAACCTCTTACTGGCTAACTCTCACATCTTGATTAACCCATTTCTATTAATGTGTGTAGCACCAGGAGGTGGTGGCTTATTGGGAAGATTCTAACCTGCATCCATCTCAAAGAGGAGAGCTATGGCATCTTCTTGTCTCACTGCCTTCTTCCCAGCATTCTGTTCTGTTTACTCCACCAACCTAATTTTCTGTCCCAAAGGGCCAAGGCAGTTTCTTTATTAACCAATGAAAGTAACACATAGACAGATGACCCTCCTCCATCATAATGTCATTGTCTTGTTAGGAGTGAAGCACTGGAACAAGTATTTCCAGCCTTTTTGTACAGAGGAATTTGTTCTTGTGATTGAAGTACCTTCCGTTCATAGCCCCGAGGTCTTGTATGCATATTTATGAACTAGTTGTAGTCAATATTTAAGAATTTTTAAAATTTAGCTGAAATTTTACAAATCTAAATAGTATTCACATGTCTTCATGTATTGCCAGATGCATTAATTTGTGTGTTTACCATTATGATATACCACCAACACCTAAATCAGCTTGGGTAGGAAAAGTTTCTTCCCAGGGAGATTGGGGCAGGATCCTGGAGGCAGAAACTAATGCAGATATTCTGGATGAGACTGCTTCCTGGCTTGCTTGTCATGATTATTTGCCAACTGTTTGAAGGGTGGCACCACCCACATTGAGCCAGGCCCTGCCACATCAATTATCAGCAGAGAAAATGAACCATAAGCTGTCCCATGGTCTTATGGCTTCAAGTGAGACTCCCTCTTCAAAATGAATCTAACTGATATCAGCGGACATTAAATCACCCAGCTCACAGGTAATCCTGAGCTTGTCACTCATCTCTAAATATCTAGGCAGTTTTTACTAACTGCAGCAGCTGCTCTCCCCCTGATTCAGGAAAAACACATGATTCTGCTGTTAGTCTTCTGTAGTCTTTGAATGAAAGCTTTGAATGAAAGTCTTTTTAGTTCTATCTGTCTTGGGTGGAGATTTATCTAAGCTGATGTTATAGATGAGACCAAATTATATATTTTAGAGATTTACTTTATTTTATTTCTGTTTAAGTGTGTGTTTGTGCAAATATGTACATATGTATATACAGATACCTGTGGAGTCCTGTATATAGAGGTCATGGCTTACCTGATAATTTATGTGGATCTTGGGAGATAAACTCAATTTCCTCTTCAAGAAAAGTACAAATCTTTGACTGCTGAGACAATATGTGGACACACACTACAATTTTTGATTGACTTAAATATATGCAGCTTAAATAATTTTTGTATGTTTGAAGTGTGTGTGTCTTTGTGTATGTGTGTGTGTTTCTGTGTTCTGGTGCATGCTTGTCTCTGTACACATGATGTGGAGATCAGAGGACAACTTTCAGGAGTAAGTTCTTTCCCAGTGGTACAATAGACTTGTGCAGTGAAAGCCACATCATCTGCTTCAAACTATCCTTCATACAATTCAGCAGCTGAACCAATAAATAACCCTTAGTGTACCCATACACTTAAGTATTTTTAATACTATATATCTGCTTTATTCACAAACTAATGAGCTTTGACAATGTGAGTAGAAATAGAGAAAGCTTAAATAAATACTGCTAAGTTAACGAAACTAGTCTTCAAGGCTTCATGAAATTTGATTACCACTATGAGACATTATGAAAAGGGAAAACTGGAGAAAAAAAAAACTGCCAGTAAGTGTAGGTGGAAAATGTAGAAATGGAAAAGGGAAGTTAATAGGTACATCATGATGTGGAATTTCCCTCTGTATGCTGGGATTACCGTTAATGAATAAAGAACTGCTTTGAGCCTGTAGCAGAGCAGGGCAGGGTGGAGCAGAGCTTGGTGGGAAGGACTGGACTGAATGCTGGGAAAAAGAAGGGTGGAGTTGGAGAGACACCATGGATCCAATTCCAGTGGTAGACAAGCTAAACTTTTGCTCTTAGGCCACAACCTCATGGTTATACACAGATTAATGTAGATGGGTTAAATTAATGTATAAGAGTTAGCCAATAAGAAGTTAGAGCTAATGGGCTAAGCAGTGATTTCATTAATATAGATTCTGTGTGGTTATTTTGGTTTTAAGCAGCTGGGATGAACAAGGGGCCTCCCCATTGCAACAGTTGGCACCCAACATGGGGCCAATATATTTAGGAAACTATTTTTAGGACAGGAAAACTAATATGTAGAAAAGCAAGCAAGATATCTGAATTTATACATACAGAATGATAACAAACACTAGAGATAAACCCTAATGTAAATTTAAAAATCTTACTTAATACTTAAGTATTTATGTGAACTTATCATGTTTAGCTAATGTACCACCCTAAAGTATGACAGCAGTAATATATGAAACTGAAGGATATAAGTATGAAGAAGGAATTTTGTCTATTTTTTCTACAACGTCAATTACTTTAAAAACTAGTATAACACAACTGGTAAGACACAAAGTGTCTTCTTAAAAATACTGAAAATAGGTTGAAGTAATTTGGACCAAAATATTCTGTTGTGTTTTAGAGAGTAAAGGCTTGGAACTGACTTTAATCTGATATGTGAATACTGGAGTCAGTTACAGATGATGAGGGAGATACGATCATGGGTGAAGTCATGAATGTTACCTAGACACAATAAAGCATTCCGGTAAATTGATTCATCATGTTCACTGAAGGACCAGCGAAAATGAGTTAAACCACCAAGGGCAGCAAACCCTTTCCATGTTCTCCAGGGCTGTGTCTTGGCATAACTTTCCTATTAGACTCTAACATGAATAATGTAAGATAGATTTCTACATAGATTTTAAAGTTGTAGTAAGACTTAAAGTAAGTACCCGAGACAAGCTTCATGAAGTATTTCAGCAATTCCAATACTCCAAGGCTGAGGCAGAAAAGTCTGTGTATTCTAAGGTAGCCTAGAGACCAGCATGACATCATGAATCAAAACTATTAACAGCAAAAACAAAAGACATTCTAGCACTATGACCTCCAAGGGTATTATCTTAACCAAATTATCGATACATGCACAAGTATCAGTTTTATCTCTGAGCTTTGGCAGTTTTTGATGAGAATTACTCTAAAATGAAATTAATACCTTAGGAAACTAATGTTAACTATGTGAGAACTTGTCATAGGCTTTATCATCTTGCAGTTGGCAAGTTACCTACCCACCAAAGTTTGTTATCATGTAAAAGAACACCATAGCTGATCTTTTCAAAGTCCTCAGTGTCTTCCTCTAGAAAGATATCTTTTTCTCCTTTTAATTTTAGTTGAAGAGAAACTTTTTATGGGACAGTCCAATATTGAACTTTCAAGATAATCTGAGATGCCTTTGAGCTTTTGATTTTTCTGCCTCCAACTTCCCCAGTGCTGAAATTACAGGAGTTCACTGCCAGACCTAGTTAGGATGCTGGTAACCAGCTACAGCCTTACTCATTGTATTGATGTCTAACACAAGTAAGCAGCCATTGTAGGGCAGATATTATTCATTTCATATAACAATTATGTCTGTATCCTGATGCTGTACCAAATGAACTACTTCTCTACCTCCTTCAGCATCTTTGTATTTAGTTGTCCTTCAGGGTTTTGAGAGCTATGGAGTTGTTATATGGCCAACCATGCTTGAAGCAGGGCCCTAGGTTATAATACATAAGACAAGAAACCCAGAATCAGGTCAGTGATTCTGGGTTTCTTGTCTTATGCTTAAGAAGATTAAAGACACACACTCATAGGAGTATGAAATCAGAAGCAGGCTTTATCAAGAAGACTTACAAAAATGGGAGAAATTGAGAAATTAGGGAAAAATTAAATAAAACTCCTGAGATATGAGCATACTCTAAGACAAGAAATAGGCAAAGCAGGAAAAAAAAAACCCAAAAACAAAAATAAGAGAAGCAAAATAAACCTTTGTCCAGGTGTTTCTGTAGCACCATAGCAGAAACTGGACATAGGTTGAGGTAAACTTTAATTCTTGAGCATCATGGGCTGAGCCTATGAAGTCCTCAAACACATTGTACATATTTCTCTGGCCAAATCAGTGACATGATCATATACTGACAATAAGCTTCTAACCTTACTAGTGGTGGTTAAAACACATCTCTTACCATCCCTGACTCCATCTTTGTTTGTTATGGACCTTGACTGCTAGCTGTTCATCACTTGGTGACTATTACTGTAATCAATTTTGTGGGTGTCTCAAGTGTTTAATTATACCAGAAAGCAGCTGCTACTGTTATTTCTTCTTATATGTGGAGGCTTTTCCAGGAGGTAATTTTACTTTCTCTGTTTCAGTTAGAAGCAAGGATGATACAATGACAGTAGTAGCCTATATCTGCTGGTCAGGGGTTTCGCCGGTGCCGACTAGCCTGCCAACACTAACCCAGAGTCTACCTTTCCTCTTATCTCCCTAGCTTTGCTATCACATATGTAGTGTTCCAAACTTTGTCATGTTAACTCTTAATCTTCCCTTAAACTCCAGCATCTGTACTCATTGCAACATAGAACTTGAAGTGTTTTTCATGGACCATCCTTCATATTCCTCACAAAGACCTTATACTTATCTTCCTAGATCATTGTATTACATTTTCATATATAATTTTGGCTTCCATATACTTAGGGATACTCTTTTTGTTTATATGAACTTCTTATATTTATCTGGAATATTTTATATGCTTCCAACTAAAATTGGTAAAGTAGTGAAACAATCTGTTCAGATTTATCTTTAGTATTATGAATTCACATTTTATTGCAATGTATAGAATGACAAAACATTTAACAAAGACAGACTTTTGACATCTTACCCTTAAGAATGTGGAAGGAATGAGAGAAGAGCAGAAACTAAATGACTTGCATGGTTCTGACAAATGTCTTACATTTACAACTCATGGTTGAAACTTACATAAACTAACAAGCATTTGCTAACTCAAACAGTATTTTTTCAATTGTGTCCTCCAGAGAAACTTGAAATGAAATTCACTTGATAAATTTACCCTTACAATGAATTTGCAAGAGCAAAATTTTAAGACAAAGCTCTATTCATACAAACTGTTTATCTTTGTACTGTAAGCTTTAATTATAAGTTGAAGTTAAATGGTAAGATCTACGCAGAGCATAAAACTACACCAGTATTATAACTATTTTTTGCTTATTGTTAAAATTATTTCACACCAGAGATTTGTAACATTTTATTAACTAGAAATTAAAGAGTATCAATTGAGTATACTACCCAATAATTAAATGGAACATATGATTGAATTATCATGTTCACTGCTTTAGGGAAACATTTTTCTGTATCCGAAGATATATTTTGCCTTGGAAGTGTGACATGCACACTGTTTGGTTTTCTCTTGAATTGCATCTCTCATTACTAGTGGTCTGGATGCCTCCACATTTGTCCATGAGTGTTCTGTATATGTAGTTATGAGGGACGTTAACTAGTGCATATTTATACAACCTTCACTAGAAGCATGAAAACCTTAGGCTGTACTTTGATAAATTCATGAATTTCTGTTTTATTTTGTTTTCAAGCTTTGTGCATGGCCCCAAATAATGTCTGTGAGAAAAATACCTAGTATTGACCTACGTCTTCCACACATGTGCTCTCTCTAACATGGAGCACTTCCAAATGCATACATGTACACTTGCATATACAACACATAGATATAGTTAATCATGCGCTCAAAAATCAAGATAAATAAAACTGAATGCTTCCTGATTGAATACAAGGAAGTTAGAATGAAACAAAAAACTCTCAAATGATGATGCAGAAATACATGAAAACATAAAATCTTATACAGTGGAGAAATATTTGAAAAATTAAAATGGGAACAAAAACTGTTTTACTAACTTGGAAAACTTAATGTGCTTTGAGAAATCTTCACCAATCTCCTCAGACAGCAGGAAATACGGTCAGAAAATACTTGAAACAACACAAAAATTTTAATTGCGATACCCTAACATGGCAATAAGACTATAAGAACATTTTTTTCACATTTTTATGTGCTTTAAATAACATGCAGAGTTTAAAAGTGGCAAAAGATGGTTGATAGAGGTTTCTGTCCCACCTGGTCCCACAGCCAGTTAGTTCCAAAGAAGCACACAGAGGCCTACATTAATTATAAACTGCTTGGACTATTAGCTCAGGCTTTCTTATTAACTTATTCTGACATCTAACATTAACCCACAATTCTTGTTTGTGTTGACTATGTGGTTTGGTACCTTTTACCAGCCAGGCATTTTCATCTTGCTTTCTCTGAGCCTTTTCTCTTCCCAGAATTCTCTTCTGGTTGTCCTACCTTTACTTCTTGCCTGGGTACTGGCCAATCAGTATTTTATTAAACCAGTACAAGTGACAGATCTTCACAGAGTACAAGAACATTGTTCCACAGCAAGATGAGAATGCCTTGCTGATAAAAGGTACAAAGCCATGTGATTAACCCAGAAAAGAATTATGGGCAAATTTAGGATATAGTTAAGAAGAAAGCCTGAGCGAATGGGCCAGCCAATTTATAATTAATGTAAGCCACTCTGTGCTTATTTGGGACTGAATGGCTGCAGGACCCTGCTGGACAACAGATTTCCTATTGTGTTGTAAAACTTGATAGAAAAAACAGAAATAGAAATGCTGAGGATATAAAAAATTGAACAACAAGCCATTAAACATTTTTATCTAAATCCCATTTATAGAAAAGCCCCTAAACACTAAGAAGTATAGCCTTTTCAAGTATATATGTAATGCTTATTTTGATGAAACATGTCACAGTCAATAAAACAAATCTTTTAAAAACTATAAAAAATAAAAGAGCACAAATAATATATTTTCTATGAACAAGACCAAAACCAAAACAACCACACTATAGTGTGACAATGAAGAAGGAACATTCTCCTTCTCAAGTCTATGGTGATCTAATCGGACAAAAAAAAAAAAAAAAAAACACCAAGTTTATAAGACTGTATCAATGAATTTCTGATACATTGTCAATTGAAGAGAAACCAGAAACAAAATTACCCAGACAAGCCGGGAGGTGGTGGCGCACGCCTCTAATCCCAGCACTCAGGAGGCAGAGGCAGGCGGATCTCTGTGAGTTCGAGACCAGCCTGGTCTACAAGAGCTAGTTCCAGGACAGGCTCCAAAACCACAGAGAAACCCTGTCTCGAAAAACCAAAAAAAAAAAAAAAAAAAAAAATTACCCAGAAAAAAAGAATTAAAAATATTAGAACAGTTTGCTTTTCTAATGTAAATATTTTTATTTATTTATTTATTCATTTTGTGGGTACATGAGATCACTTGAGTGAATCTAAGTGTAGACATGTGTACAGTGTCAACAGTGGCCAGAAGAAAGTTTATATCACCTGGAATTAGAATTAGATGCTATTCTGAGACTCCTGAAGTGGCTTCTGGTAACTGAAGCTGGGTCATCTGGAGGAACAGAGCTACTACTCAGCCCTTAGAACTGGCTTTAAAACTAGCCGATCTACAGCAAAACTTCCTGGGAAAGATGGGGAGAAAGGATTGTAGGAGCCAGAGGGGCCACAACACCACAAGAAAACCCACAAAACCTGATGTGGGAGTGTCCTATATCAATCTGTTGATTTCATTGGTTAAAATAAAGAAACTGCCTGAGCCCATTGATAGGCCAACCCTTAGGTGGGTGGAGTAGACAGAATAGGATGCTGGGAGAGAGAAGCTGAGTGAGGAGTCGCCATGATGTCCACACTCCAGACAGACACAGGCTAGAATCTCCCCGGTAAGCACACCTTGGGGTGCTACACAGATTATCAGAAATGGGTTAGGTCGATATGTAAGAGCTAGCCAATAATGGACCAGGCAGTGATTAAATGAATACAGTCTGTGTGTAATTATTTCGGGGAATAAGCTAAGCCATGCGGGCAGCCTGGTGCTGGGGAACACAGCCGGCCGCTCCTCTTACTACAGATTGGCGCCCGGACGTGATGGGCTGAATTCACTTAAAAACCTGAGAGAGCTTAATTCTAAACAGAGAAAAAACAGAGTTTAACACAGAGTTTTGTTCTTTGTTGGTGGTGTGCCGTAGAGAGATTTCCTGGTTCGGCAATAGCAGCAGAAAAAAAGCTGCGTCATTTTAAAGTGCGGCTTTCTGGGCTGTGCCGCCATTGCAATCTCTGTCTGGCTCCTGTGAGAGACAGAGCTTTTGTATGGAGCATTTGGAATAAACTGCTTTGGCTTGCTTGATGGCAATTTGGACTGCTGTGTGCCTGGAACTCTATGCAGCTCAGGCTCACCAAATGGCTCTGGGCAGGAGCGGCTCAGCTCTGCCATACTGCAGTCTCAGGCAGGAACTACCGTAATTACCTTAATGACAGCGTACTTAAGGTTTCTACTGGGCAGAATGCAGGCGGTACCGTATTAACTGTACAAGAAGCAACTTAAGTTTTTAAGAAGTACTTAACATTTTAAAAAATGCTCAGGATTGTAAAAAAATTACAGATTCACAATAAAACAGATTCAGACAGACCACTAAATGGATCACAGTGTTGGATGAATGTACGTAGGCTTGAGAAAGAAATAAATATATATAGAGAGAAAATAAAGTTAATGCCTTTAAAAATAAAAAGGTAAAGTCTTTAAAGAGAGAGAGTACAGATAGTTAAGAGGGTAAAGGAAATAAAGAAAAATAAGCCACGTAAAAATGGAAAATTCACAGAGAGTCTGGATTATGTACATTGTGTTTTCTTTAAAATTTTTGACTGTAAAGGAGCTAACTATAGAGAGTCATTTCATTTCATGGACTGCCAAGCTGAACCAGAATGGATATAAGGGTATTACAATTTCAAAATTTGGGTCTAAGGATATGATGCTTTGGAGAGGGTCTTCTTTTATTTTCACAGAGGACCAGATCCTATGGATTGCGTCTATTCCGATATGGTATGATAGACCACGCCCTCCTAAATGGTTGCTGTAAACACCCTCAAAAAATTACTTCACTCAACTGCCAACTGAGATGACCCTGGCAACACAGGTTATACCATGAAAGACCTAATTAACGACGCCCCCATTCAGCAGGAAGCAGTTTAGAGAGAAAAACTGCGTCCATGTTCCCAAAACATTGTTTATAACTGTTCTTTTACATGTAAAGGGGGATATGATATAGATATGAATAATTTGCATTGGTGTGGATTTTAAAGTCAATTTTGTTATATGTATATGTATTTCTGATCTTGATTAAGGTATTGTGATTGTGTAGTTCATTTAAAATGTAATGTATAATTAGGAAATATAGGTTGTTGTTAAATAATCATAAATAATAGTCAAGCTTGTAGTCATGTTAGATTTTTTAGATATACAGAGATAATTTCAGTTAGATAGGCATTCTTCATATCTTTCAAAGACTGCAGAATATGGCATTTAATGTTTTGATAACTTAGGGTTTTTCATGACAATGAGACACGTCTGCTCCTGGCAGCACCAATCTACTTTGAGAGGAAGATGGGCATTGAAGAGGATCCTTATGGAATTGGATGGCCATTTGGGCAAGAAACTGCTCTTGCCTGGACTGTTGCATAAACTGGACACAAAGAACCCACAGAGAGAGGACTGCTAAACTTGACTAAAGGTGAGATGATCTTTCGGGGTTCCTGATTCATGAAAGAGTCTACGAGACATTCTGCAGGACACAGCAAAAAGTGACTGAACTGTCTTTGAAATTTCCTGCTTCATAAAAATGTCTGCTGGATACTGTGGGCCTGGAGGCCGAAGATGGATGCCCCAACGGTACAGAGGAACTTTGGGTGACTGTCCAGGCAGCGAGATGTCTCTGTCATTTCTAGAGTTTTCTTATTTCTTGTTTAGTATTATATCCTTCTGGAGTCTTTGATGGAGTTGAAGAATGAATAGATAGTTGTAGTTTTCCTTAGTTAGGATAAAAGATAAAGTAAATATCAATTTTGTAACTGTAATTCTTACTTGATAACTGTTTTGCTATATGTAATTTTACTATGTTAAAATGAAAGCCTTCCTTTTTGTTTAAACAGAAAAAGGGGAAGTGATGTGGGAGTGTCCTATATCAATCTGTTGATTTCATTGGTTAAAATAAAGAAACTGTCTGAGCCCATTGATAGGCCAACCCTTAGGTGGGTGGAGTAGACAGAATAGGATGCTGGGAGAGAGAAGCTGAGTGAGGAGTCGCCATGATGTCCACACTCCAGACAGACACAGGCTAGAATCTCTCCGGTAAGCACACCTTGGGGTGCTACACAGATTATCAGAAATGGGTTAGGTCAATATGTAAGAGCTAGCCAATAATGGGCCAGGCAGTGATTAAATGAATACAGTCTGTGTGTAATTATTTTGGGGAATAAGCTAAGCCATGCGGGCGGCCTGGTGCTGGGGAACACAGCCAGCCGCTCCTCTTACTACAGATTGGCGCCCTACTACAAAAATCAACTAACCTGGGCTCCCTGGGGCTCAAAGAAACTGAACCACAAACCAGGAAGCCTGCATGGGACTGACTTACACACTCTACCTATATTACAATTGGGTAGTTTGGTCTTCTTGTGGGACTCCTAACAGTGACAGTGGAGAAAGTCTCTGACTTCATGGCCTGCTTTTGAGACCCATTCTTCCTCTTGGATTGCTTCAGGAGGGGTGCCTGTTCTCACTGTAGCTTGATATGCCATGGTTGCCTGATATACATGGGATGCCTGCCTGTATCTGAATAGTACAGGAGTGGATTGGGTGGGTGCAGGACATCGAAAAGAAAAAAATACAAAGTAATATGACTAAGGCAAATCTTTTAAAAATGCTGTTGCCAACAATCCTTCTTCAAGCCAATATCTTTTCATATTTGTAGTTCTCTTAAAAATAAGAAATATTTTATATTAATGTTTTACATAAAACTGACAAAACTTTCAGAATTGCCTAAATAGATTTGAGAGAATAAAAACAATCAGTTCACTCTGGGCATGAAACCCTGTTTTTAAAATGAGAAAGCACTATTTAGCATAAGCTGAATTCTATCCTTACTCCACCGGAAACCAACTATATGTGTACAAAGGAAAAGCGTGTGTGTGTGTGTGTGTGTGTGTGTGTGTGTGTGTGTGTGTGTATACACAAATGTCATTTACTTTTTTGTTAAAAGCCTTTCTTGCTAACTAAGCGTGCATATATACTTATATACTTAAGAGTAACAGGAAGACTTTCCTTAACTTGATTTTAATACCCACACACTGAGACAACGGGGATGTTTTATCGGGAACTTACCAAGGCCAGCTGGGCTGGGTCTGAAAAAGCCTGGGATAAAACCGGACTCGCTGAACATAGCAGACAATGAGGACTACTGAGACCTCAAGAACAATGGCAATGGGTTTTTGATTCTGCTGCATGTACTGGCTTTGTGGGAGCCTAGGCAGTTTGGATGCTCACCTTGCTAGACCTGGATGGAGGTGGGTGGTCCTTGGACTTCCCACAGGGCAGGGAACCCTGATTGCTCTTTGGGCTGAGGAGGGAGGGGGACTTGATTGGGGGAGGGGGAGGGAAATGGGAGGCGGTGGCGGGGAAGAGACAGAAATCTTTATTAAATAAATAAACAAATAAATAAAAAAATACTGATATTAGTTTCCCAGGGCTGAACAGTGATGTGAAATAAACTGAAGGTTTTACAAAAATAGAAACTGGTTATTTCAAGGTGAGAGGTCAGACATCTGCAGTTGAGGAGTTGGGAAGACAGTGCTCCAATCCTTGCCTTCAAAACCTCCTGCTCTGTAATATGTAGCTTTCTAACCTCCATTATTTCCTCAGTTTCTATAAGACCTTCTGTCTGCATGACTGTATCTTGTTGCTTGGTAGAAGGACAATAATACCTGCTCAGGACTGACTTTAATTGAAGATGGCCTCCTCTTATCTCACTACAATTCATAGAACCTATGTCTAAATAAAGTCACATTTGTGGTTATCAGAATTTTCATTGTCAACTTATCTTTTTGGGAGACACAATACAACTCACGGCAATACTGACTACCTAACAGTTCTACTTGTTTGAAGTGAATATTTAACACAGAGATTTGTTAAAATAGAATGAAATAAATATTTGGGAATGCTGATATAATTCCCAAATTTTCTTAAAGTTCTATTTTAAATACCACCCAAACTCTCTCTTTATAGTTCTCAATATGCATGAATAACATTTATTCATATGCTATAAAACAGAACACTCATGGCTCAGACAACCATTGCCACTTTAGTATTTTGCTTTTCTCTCTTCAGAATAATGCATTTACTTGAAATAGCATATTAATGATCTTTTCCATAGACTGTGTTTAGAGGTGCACCATGAGAGATTTTTGCAGTTTCTAGAACCAGTATTTTTTACTTTGTGACATTAGTGCTTTTCTGTCTTCCCTGGAAATGTAAATGTCAAGGCCTTCCTCTGCTGAAAACCCTCATTAGACATGGTGAAAGAAATACTTATAGGTCTGTGGTACCACTTGAGGATCAACTTGGGTCTTTATCCAATTAGTTGTCTCTAATTTTTCATGTAAGTATGTAAATAAAAAGGAAGAAGCTGAAAATTTCTTTGGGGGTAATAGATGATATCTTATTACTTTCATTTAGATAGTCATCTTTTTAATATTCATCATCACATGAGCAAACATGGCTCTTTCCAAGTTTCCATATTTAAATTCATGGGCAATAATCAATTAGAGAATCATTATACAATAAAAATATATGACAATACAAAGAAGAGTTCATTGTTGATACTTTGATAAGTTTCCTTTTCTAAGTTTGGAGTTTGGTGTTACCTACACTGAATACTGAAAAGTAAGTATCTAAATGTTGTTTTGATTCCCAGTTCACTGTGTGCAGACATGTGATTATTGGTAGTACAGGTGGGCATTTGGCATATCTGAATTCTTAGGATAGATATTAGAGCATGTTGTTTTAAATTAGAGCATAGGATTTTATGGGCTTGGGCAAACCCATGCACACATATCCAAACGATTTCTTATTCTTGCAGAGCTCAGTGTGAGCCAAAATCTGATCAGAAATCTAAAGACAAAGTTAAATGCTCTTATTCATTTCAGACTTCGTTGTAAACAAATACCTATTTATAACAAATATAAACAGTTGTAAATAGGTGAACATATCAGATATATCAGAAAAGTATGTCCTGGAACTAATATTTGGGCAATTTATAAGGACCAATGAAGTTATGTAATACAATTTGATCATGTGTGTCTGCGTGTGTGTGTGTGAATGTGTGTGTGCACGCACACAAATCATGTGTTTTAAGCTCTGAAGTTTCTTTAGAAAATAAAACTATCTATTATTGTGATATAGCAACTTTCACAGGCAGTAAATACTAAAAGGAAATAAAAATTTACTCACAATGTAGTCTGTGAGCTGCATGTGATTCTAGAGAATATAGTTTAAGAGAACAAATTAATTGTTATTAATAGGACAGATAGTATTAATATTCTACCCCATAACCCACAAACCACTGAAAAGAGGATAAATGAAAAGGAGAAGATAAATTAACAAAGTCAATACCACGAAAGGCAAAACATCACAGACATGACACATCAACACAGTTTATGAATATAAAACATTAAATATGGATTATGGCTGTCTTATTAGAGGAGTTAATGAGGCTGAATACTAAGAATCAAATGAAATAAAGCAAGTAAGAATGGTAACTTGTTCCTAAACTACACAAAGATATAAAGTATGTGTGTGGTGGGGTGCTAGACAATGCTAACATAAGAAAATGGCATATAAAACATTTAAAACTTACGTCCTACACTTCAGCTGTCAGTTTTTTCCATTTTCTTCCTCTCCTGAATGCCAGCAGCTGGGCTATTTTTTCTTATATGTGTTATGAACAGACTTTGACATAAAGGTACTAGTTTGATTCTGTTTCAGTATTTAACACACTGAATAAAAAAATCTTTAAATAAAATTTGTATGCTAAGTGATGCTTAGATTTTAACCTTTTAGTTGACATTCACCAAAATGTTGATGAATGGCCAGTTTCTAAAGTCTTTAAAAAATGCCCACTTTTCTACAGAGAAAAACATGAATTTATTTATAGAATAGAGTGGTATTCATTCTGTGTGCATTTCAACAATGTGTATCATTTAAAAATGAATAGGTGTGATCATGATGGTGCACATCTTTAACCCAACACCAGGGAGAAAAAGGCAGTCTTTCTTTGCATTTGAGACCAGTCTGGTCTATAACGAAGCAAGTTCCAGGACAGCCAGAGAAACCCTGTCTTAAATTCCTCCTCCAAAAAAACAAAAACAAAACAAACAAACAAAAGACAGCCATAAATCCTAGTAGATTTAATACTAGATCAGTATTTAAGCACTGATGCTCTTCCAGGGGTAAAGAGGATATGATTACATTTATTATCAATATCTATGGGATAACTGAATGGTGGTGGTACGTGCCTTTAATCCCAGCTCTTGGGAGGCAAAAGTAGGCAGATATCTGAGAGTTCAAGGTCAGCTTGATATACAGAGCAAGTTCCAGAACAGGCACCAAAGCTACATAGAGAAACCCTTTCTCAAAACCAGGAACCAGAAAAAAGAAAGAAAGAAAGAAAGAAAGAAAGAAAGAAAGAAAGAAAGAAAGAAAGAAAGAAAGAAAGGAAGGAAGGAAGGAAGGAAGGAAGGAAGGAAGGAAAAAAGGAAGGAAGGAAGGAAGGAAGGAAGGAAGGAAAAAAGGAAGGAAGGAAGAAAGGAGAAGAAAGAAAAGAAAAGAAAAGAAATCTTTGGAAACAAGCAATGGAATGAAATGAATAAAACAGTTTAAGTCATCAAGTAAAAATTGAATCAATGAAGAAAACCGAAACTAAGGTAAAAGTAGCAATGAAAAGTTGTGTAGGAACTCAAGCAGGAAACTCAGAGGTAAGACTCACCAACAGAAAAAAAATGGAAGCAAGAATCTCAGGCATTGATGACACAATGTAAGAAATGGATACACCAGTCGAAGAAAATGTGAGAAACTATTAAGATACCAAATCTACAAATGATAGGAATAGAGGAACAAGAAACCCAGGTCAAAAGCGTAGAAATATTTGTAAAAACATAACAGAACAGAAGAAAATTTCTCTACTCTAAGGTAGAAGATGCCTGTCAAAGTACAAGAAACCAAAAAGGTCAGACAAGAAGAGAAATTAGCTATGCTTCATAATAATCAATCTACTAAATATACAGAATTAGGAGAGAATATTAATAGCTGCAAGGGATAAAGACCTAATAACATAAAAAAACAGATCTATTAGAATAACTCTTGACTTTTCAGTAGAGAATCTCAAAGCTAGAATGGCCTGGATAGCTGTTCTGCAAAGTCTACATAAGTTCAGCTGTCAGCTAAGGCTATTATACACAACAAAACTTTCACTTATAATTTTCTTGAATATATACCACCTACCAAAGTTAATTCAAAATCAGATAAATAATTTAACTAGACCAATAAGGTCTAGTGAAGTAGAAGCAGTAATTTAAAAAGTCTCCCAACCAAAATAAAAATAAGATAAAGTCCAATGGCCAAATAATTTTAGCACAGAGTTCTAAATGATGTTCATGTATAGCTCAACATGTAAATTAATAAATGTATCCCAGCATTTCAACATACTTAAAACAATAACAACAGTAAAACCCACAAACCACTCATCAACTGCAGATAAGTCCTTGGGAAAAAATTTCATATCTTATTACAACAAAAGTCCTAGAAATAATATCAGAAATACAAAAGCCATTCACTAAAATAATGATTTACAGCAAAGCAGAGTCATCATCAATCTAAATAAGAAAAACTCAAAGAATTTCCACTAAAATCAGAAACAAGACAATGTCGTTCACTTTCTCATAACTGTGCAATATAGTACTTGAAGGCTTAGTTAGAGTGATAAGATACCTGAAAGAGATGTATGGGATACAAATAAGGAGTGAAGAAGTCAAAATTCTTTATTTGTTAATGATATTATGTTTTACATAAGGAGCCTAAAGACTCTAGAAGGAGACTTGTACAGGTGAAAAATATGTTCAGAAACAGCAGGACACAAAATTAAAAAATCATAGAGACAGAAAGGGTGTGGATTTGGGCACGTAGAGAAGCACGAGGAGGGGGAGGAGAACTATAATCAGATTATACTATGTCAGTCTATTTTCATTAAAAATGTTCCTTTAATCACAGTAAATGTAGATTTTTGTATTTTCATTCTAGGTCTCTTTTTAGCAGTGGTTTTTCGTATGGTCCCAAAGCTCTGCATCTACGTTTTCACAGTTGTCTTAGGCATGGCAGTGGACTGTTCTTTGCAAGTATACATTAATAAAGTCTATAGAGGTAAATTCTTTCTTGTGCTACAAATTATGGTGCTTAAGTCGTGACATCTTTCTTGTGCTACAAATTATGATGCTATTTCATGACAGCATAAACTAATCATCCATGAGTCAATCCTGCCATTTTACAAATATCCCACAACACATGACATCTTTTACAATATAAACTGAATATCCATGAATAAGCCCTAAAAGGGACATCCTGTGTTAATATTAATCAAGTCTTCAAAGGCTTTTTACATTTCATTAAATAAAAAGTCAAAGTGATCACTGCAAAGTATATTTTACCATATATACATTTATTAGCTTGATCCTAATGTGTTTATTTTCCTAAACATATATTTTAAAGATGGGTTGATATAAAATATATAAAGATATATGAGTATAAGACATATTATCACTATATGATATTCCACAAGTGGTAATGCAGTTTCATAGGTTTAGCAGTTATCAAACATGCTCTGTGTGACTCTCTGCTTGTCTTGCTAGCCATCTAATGAGTAGGAAAGAGTAATATTAATTGTGTCTCATGTAATCCTTATTTATTTTGCCACAATAGTGACAATGCTTGGACCACTTCTGAAAACTAACACAATATTGTATAGTCACATCATTCCTGAGTGGGTTTGTTATTCTCCACAAACATAAACAGTACAATAAAATTAAGAAGACTACAAAAACAGTATCAATAACCAGAAATTCAAAAGATAAATGTGTTTTGTACCTCATGAGGGAAGCACACTATGGCAGCTCATGTTGTAGGTATATATACAGTTTCCTTCAGTGGTTTCTCTAGACAAGGACTTCTCTCATGTACAATGTCTGTAAAAGACAACACTAGCATTTATGTTTGTATATCTAATTCTTTGTTGTTCTTGTCAGTGTCCTTTACAAGACAATGTTCTCTCCAGGTACAAATTTATGTTGATCCATTCAAGCCTTCCCAATAAAAGTCTAAAGTGGTGAGTAAGTGCGTCAAACTTTGAGTATTTTTACACACTTGTTTTTTAAAGTTTCCTGTTAGTTTCATGTGAACTCATATAGTTAATATGACAATACACTAAAAATCTATGCAAGTTCAAAGACATATTTGTCTATGCCCATTATTAGGTTAGAAAGTTTAATGATTATCAGCATTTTAATCTTTATTAATATTTTTAGTTTTTCTTAATAAGCAGTCTTTTTATCTAATAATGAATTTTTATGATAAACAAAAGTGTTTTAAAGCATGTTCATTTTAACAAAGCTCTGGGAATCTTTAGTAAAATAATTGACTAGAGTCTTGGTGATTTAATATCATATTTTGTATCTTTTCTTAAACCAATTATATTAGGAATACAATGGACCTAGCTTGCTGATACAAAGTTAAAACCCAATTAATCTTTCCACTCCTGTCAGAAAGTATTTCATATATGTAGACTATGAAGACAAAATCGATGTAATTATTATAGGTAAAATCCTAAATAATTTGATAACATTACCATAAAGTTATTTTTAAATTTAAATTTTGTTTCATAAGGATTTGTAGACAGGATTTTAAGAAACAGTTTGTTTTGCATATTAACTTCATATGCCATGGCCTTGTTGAAATCATGTACTGAAGCTGCTATATTTACCTGGGTGAAGTAGGATTTTTGTGTGTGTGCCCTTCCTGCACGTGTGTGTGTGTGTGTGTGTGTGTGTGTGTGTGTGTGTGAGAGAGAGAGAGAGAGAGAGAGAGAGAGAGAGAGAGAGAAACAGAGAGAGAAACAGAGAGAGAAACAGAGAGAGAAACAGAGAGAGACAGAGAGCATATGCAGATGGCATGTATGTAGGTCAGAGAATCATCTTGTGTGTTAGTCCTCATCTCCCACCTGAGACAACATCTTTCCGTGTTCATTGCTGTGCACACCATGTTAGCTGACTTCTCACAGGATTTCAGGGGCTCTTCCGTCTCTATTTCCAACCTTGCTATAGTAACATTGAGATCATACATTATGTTTTTTCATAAATTCCCTTTATCAGATATTCCTATCCAATCAAGGTTTGTGCAGATTTCCTTTTCAAAGTGGAAATTGATTTTTTTGTCAGTTGCTTCTATGTGCCAGGATCATCATGGGGCTTTTGTTCTCTGTCCTGTTAATATGAGGAATTACATTGACATCTGAATGGCAAGCCATTCATTCTTCAGTAGATGCCCATGAGAAAGAATGCATTATCCCCATCATGCTGTCACAATTTGTATAAAGCAACTTTTCTTTAATGTGTAACTATTTTATCATTTTCAGTGATTAAGAATTAAGCCTGAAAGAAAACCACTAGGCATTATATATTTTCGTATTACTTTATATTCCTATTTTTTTCTACTTAAAACTCACCAACTTTCTTTCTAAGGCAAGGATCATTTCTCTGGAGTAGAATGACAAATTTCTTATGTGTGTTCTACAGATAACTATACTTTGAAATTACTTATGTGGCATAAAGAGTTTGAATTCATTTCAGATATTAATGCAAATAAAGTGCTCAAGGCTTCTGTTATCATTTATAAAATGGGTGGGCCCTGGTGGGGATCCTGAAGCCTCAGTGGGTACCTTGGTTGGTGGGAGACAATGGTGCCTGAAAGACAGGCAGATATGCCATGTAGATAAAACTTGGGTGTAGAGTTTATTTAGTGAGTATTGGGAATGGTATAAGAGTAAGGGGCTATTGAGGGGAGGGGAGGAAACTAGAGAGAGAGAAGGGGTACATAGAAAGAGGAAAGAGAGAGAAGAGAGAGAGGAGGGGAGAAGGGGAGAAGCAGTAGTTATCTCTTCAGCAGAGGGACCAAGGAAGGGAGGGGGCTGGAAGCGAGACAAGAGACCTGCTTGCTTCTGTGGAAGAGGGTGATTGGGAGTAGGCAGGGCTTGTCTCTTAAAGGGACTGGATACCCAGGTTACAGGTCAGGCCAACAGATTAAAACAGCTTTGAAGGTCTAAAGATGACGTATAACTGTTGAGATTGGGGGCACTGGGGTTGCGTCCCCAAGACCCCAGCTGCCTGGCTAGCTTAAGCCCAAAATAACAACACACAAACTGTATTCATTTAAACACTGCTTGACCCATTATTTCTAGTCTCTTATGGGCTAACTCTCGCACCTGGTCTAACCCATTTCTAATATTCTGTGTTAGCACCCCAAGGTGCGCTTACCGGGGAGATTCTAGCCTTTCATCCTGGGTTGGAGCTTCATCGCGAGCATGCCTCAGAGAGCTGGGCTATCCTGTCTGCCCGCGAGAGATATAACTACAACAAACAAAGGAATTCTCTTTTGTGTTTTGTTTGTTTTTTATCCATTGTTTACCACTTTTTAAAGGGATGCATGGTTCATGGCAAAATTAAGAGAAAGTTGCAATGTGGTGATTCTCCTGCAGGCTTTACAGTAAGCAGGGAAGAAATGATCCATGAAGAGACAAGAATGAATCTGGGCTCACCCTGATTTTATTGTAACTGTTGCTGGACCAGGACTTCTGGAGTCTGGCCCAGCTAATTTGGCTGTAGTCATATTTAAGCAGAGCACAATTCTGAAAAAAGTACTCAGATAACAATTAGCCCAGTCCCAAGTGCAATTTAAGACATGTTTACATTGAGATTTCTCTTTCTTTCTTTCTTTTTATTTTTTTTTATTTTTTTATTTGTTAATTTTTTTTTTTTTTTTTTTTTTTTTTTTTGGTTTTTCGAGACAGGGTTTCGCTGTGATTTTGGAGCTTGTCCTGGAACTAGCTCTTGTAGACCAGGCTGGTCTCGAACTCACAGAGATCCACCTGCCTCTGCCTCCTGAGTGCTGTGATTAAAGGCGTGCTCCACCATTGCCCGGCTTACATTGAGATTTCTTACAAAGTACATCTGACTTCTTTCATAAGAATGAGTACTGCTGAGTCAGAGAGAGTGCTTAAGATTTAGGGTCTTGGGCGTTTGACTGGGGTAAACATAATGCCTATAGGTGTTGAGATTGCCCCGGTCCTAAGATGACATAGAAGTCATTTAGGCTGTTGTAAATCACAAGTGACCTCACTCATAAAAGTGGGTTTAAGGTCTAAAAGTGATGCTCAAGATTTAAAGGAGGAGGTTTTGGATCAATAAGAACATGAGTTCTGGGAGATACAGGAGAGCCTGTTTCATCAGACAGCAATGAATCACCAGGTTGTAAAATAATATCATTCCTAGAATTCCAGAGAGAGGATCTACGCAGATCATTCCATTCTATTCTAGTGTTTAACTTTCCTAGCTTCTCCAGTGCTTATCTGTGTACTTTTTTTTTTTTTTTGCTCTCTACAATACAGAGATTTTTCCATGTAACTCTGACTCTATACTTTTGTATTCTCAATATGATCAGCGTGTTTTGGTAGAGTTCCACTTGGCATAGTCAATCAGCATAAACGATTATCTTCCAAGTCCTCAGTTCACCAAAAGTGATCACATTCTGTGCCGTGTATCTTTTAGGTTCAGCCAAAGGCTCTGTGGCATGAGTGTACTGTTACCATTTCATACAGGATAGTTTCACTTTGTTGATGGTGTTTTAAATATACCATAAACACATGACATACTTACTCTAATCTTTATTTGATGAACCTATAACATGCATTAGCGCTTTGAAGAATATTGGAGAAATACTTATAAAAAGATAATATGTTAAAGGCACTAAAGTGAGAGAACAGAAGCAACTAATGATAAAAGGAGAAATAAAGTTTCGAATTTATGCATTTAACCAGAGAAATTTAGATTTATGAAAATCACTCTCATAGTTTAAATTTAAATTTTTTCACAGCCTAGAGCCGTCTGGAGGAGAGCCTCAGTTGAGGAGATCTCTTCTTCTTTTTTTTTTTTTTAAAGAAAACGAAGTATCTTTTTTTTCATTTTACATACCAATTCCACTTCCCACTCCATCCCCTCCTCCCATTCCGTTCACTTATTCCCCACCCCTCATCCACTACTCAGAAAGGGTAGGACACATTGCTTTGGGGAAGGTCCAAGGCCCTCCCTACTATATCTAGATTGAGCAAGGTATCCATCCAAAGAGAAGGGATTCCCAAAAAGTCAGTATAAGAAAATTTATAAATCCTGATCCCACTGCCAGTGGCCCTGCAGTCTGCCCCAGGCATACAACTGTCACCCACATTCAGAGAGACTAGTTTGGTCCTATGGTGCTTCCTTCCCTGTCCGACTGGGGTTAGTGAGTTCCCATTAGCTCAGTTAAACTGTTCCAGTGGGTGTCCCCATCATAGTCTTGACCTGTTTGTTTATATTCTCACTCCTCCCACTTTTCAGCTAGACTTGGGAGCTGAGCACAGTGCTTTGCTGCAGGTCTCTGCTTCTGTTTCCATGAATTTCTGGATGAAGGTTCCATGGTGCCATTTAAGATATTCATCAATCTGACTATAGGGCAAGGCCAGTTCAGACACCTTTAAGGAACTATCTTGATCAGGGTAGCCTTTGGGCATACTGTGAGGACTTTTATATATGCCGAACTAGTGTGTCTCAGGGTACATAGCATTGTTCTCTGGCCTGGACTGTGTGACTAAAGAAAACTGGCTAAAGCAGGAAAGTTGCTTTTATCCTCTTGGCTCTTTGCCAGGCCTCCTTAGACTTATTCCCCAGAGAAAGCTGAGTGTGATATCCACCCATTCTGCAGTCCCACAATGCAGAACAACCAGATCCACATCCCTACGACACAGTGCAATCAGATGCAATAGGACGTCAAGTCAAAACAGGAACTCAGTTTATTACTGTGAGCATCAGTTTACATAGCGTAAGTGACATCGCGTGATGTGGTGGTAGCTCCAGCCAATTAGAGACAGCCTCGTCCTCCCTCTGACTGGAGGGGCATCTACCTAGATTTTGCTGTCTCATTCTCACTCGGTAGCTTCGAGGCTATCCTTCAAACTTGCTCCAGGTTTTTCTTTGTCCTACAGGCCTTGAGGTACAGGCCCTGAGATAATTTTAGCTTAATATCTCCCCCTTTTTTGTTTTATATCCCACCCTCTACCCCAGTAGCCAAGCCAGAATAGCCCACTGGAGAGATAGAAGGGGTCAGGGCCACCCGTAACTGGAGTTTCTACCTGGATACCCTCAAATTGAGAGTTCATCCATGGGGTGATATGTATCGAGCCTATCTTATTGTACTCGAAGGCCTACGAGTTGTACCTGTTGTATCTGTTTTTGGAATGCTTGTTTCAGTCTTTGGAGAATGCATGGGCCAAAAGGACAGATCAATAAACAAATGGCCATAGGACCACTTTGGGAAGAGGTGAGTGTAGTAAGCTGTGGGGAAAAATTTACAGGTCTCATAGGGGGTTCTTGACTTAAATGAATCAATATCTTTTCTTAACTCATCTAGGGTTCTTCTAACCATTCCAGAATGGCCCACATAAAAACAACATTCTTTCCCAAGTGCCCTGCAAATTGCTCCTTGTTCTATAAACAGCAAATCCAAGCCTCTCCAATTTTGTGAGGTTATCCTTGCTAAGGAATCCAAAGCTTTTTGTAAATAACATGCTGCAGTCTCTGTCTTTTCTAAGGTCACTGTCAATTGTGAGCAAATTATTCCCATTTCTTGTTATAAAATTACCAGGGATGAGGTACCCAGGGCAGTCCTGGCCACCCCTAGCCCCATCAATGTGGTGATGGCCAGGCAATTAGGGGCTCTCTCTTATGCCTTCAGGTCAGGAATTCTTCTTGTATGGGGTAAAGCACGTGAGGGAAAATTAATAAAAGCAGGCAGGTGTCATTATGCTGAATGATCAGTGGATCAGACAGGCAGGGAGTAACCCCCATATCGTGGCAGATCCAAAAATACCAATGATCTTTGGGCACCCTCCATGATGCTATAGACCACATAGGGGGTCTGGTGTACGAAACACAAGTTGTGTTCAACATCTGCCAAAGGGGGATAGCCAGTCCCGACATTTCTTCCATTTTGGGTTTTCCCATCTACAGATATCAGCTATATCTAGTATTTCATAAGAACAATTTGCCCCAAAGTCTTCAAAGTAGGGGGTAGTGGCAGAGGCTGTAAGTAAAGCCAATAGGCCTCGATGGCTTCAGGGTGGGTAAGGTTTAAAGCCATAAAGGTGATCTTAATGGTCTCCATCAAAGAAGGTGAGGCTTCTAGTCCCCTTATATCTCTAGGTGGCTTGGTAAAGGATACCTTAGGGGTGGATGATGGGAGGTTGAGATATAATAAGTTGCGGTATGTAAAGTTGAGGTATATACAGGCATGTCCCCCATGGGCATTTGCTTAGCAGCAGGCCCCAGCATCCAAAGTAGGTCCTCAAGAATTATCTCCATTCAAAGCATGAATATAAGGCCATTATCATATCCCTTTTGGTATAGCCTTAATCCCCACATCTTTCCAGATAACCAGGATAGGTCCCTTTTCTTCCCCTGATCTGTAAACCTTAGTATCAGAGGGTTACATCTCAATTGAGTGCATCTTTTATATAGGGGGTTTTGGGATAGGGGTACCAGGGAGGCCCTGGAGATCATTATATCTCCATGTTGTTTTATCCAAAGTCCAGTCCCAGGCTGCTCACATCCCCGGGAAGAACAATAGTAATCAGGAGCCCTCCCCCCACTGCAGTTTCTAATAACAGAGGCAGTTCGGTTGATTCCTGGGCATACATCAAAGGGTGTCTGGAGGAGAGCATGTCTTCTAAGGATATGAGAACATCCAGACTCATTAGGATAAGATGCCTTGGATAAGGTGCACCCCTGAGCCTCTGCATTCAGGTCTCCTTTTAATCCCCAGAATCCAGTCTCCCACATTCTAGCTTCCACACGTCAAATCACAGAGGTCAAACATCAGGTAAGGCCACCGTGTTCAGGTGTTATCATGTGAGAAGTCTGGTTTAGGATTCTTCCAGTGCCAGTGCTGGACAAGATCCACATCACCTTCTGTGGTTGGTGGGGGCTTGCTGCCTGGAGCTTGGTCCCTGTGAGAAGAATTAACAAAATTACTGCTGGGAAAGTCTTCTGAAATAGATAAACAGGCAACACTTTCCTCAAGGGCCAGTCTCTTGGGCAGTGGTGGTTTTTCTTTCCTTGTGTCCACCATAATCTCTTTCTTTCTTTATTGGTCATCTTGATCTTCTCCATTGTCCTGAGAGGAGGGGAGAAATTTTAAATTATGAGCAGGTAGGCATTTCCACTGTGCTTGGGAAGACACATCCATATCCTTGGCCCTGTGTCAACAAAGGATCTGGGCCTTTCCATTGGTTAGTGAGAGTGTCCTTCCACCTAACCTTTAGGCAGGGCCTCATTGGTGGGTATTCCCAATGTTTCTGGAATCTATTTTGTTTATCTGATTTCTGAAATTTAAAATATTGGTGGTTAGTAACACCTTTTGCAGTTGCAGATGGGGGAGACTTCTTTTTATTTATAAGGACCTCTTTAAGATATTGGTGATGTCTTTTGACAGTCACTTGACCCTGAGTATTGCATGGGATATATTCCATCTCTTGAGAAATTCCTTTAATGTTTTACTAATAAAACACAGTTTGTTGTCAGTCCCAACAAGCAAAACATTGTAAGAAGTAGCTTTTGGTATGGGTGCCTTTTTCCCTGAGTGGGCGGAGGGCAAGCATGCCTTAGAGTATGTGTCTATGGTCACAAACATATATTTTCCTGGAGCATCTTAAGTTTAAGTTTAGGTAATGGCCACTGCTCTATCCACACTGGCATACAGGTACCCACCTAATGAGAGAGACACTGCAGGCAGTGGCCTCTACTTTTGAGGGTAAATCCAGGTGTCAGGGTCTGCCCGATCATACCTTGCTCAGTTTTATCATCACAGAAGGCTAGGTGGTCAGTGGTAAAATGCATCCATTTGTCCTGACAAATCTTGTCCCAGATGTTTTGCAGAAAACCCTGGGAAAATCAGAGGCCTGAAATTTCCTTTGTCTCCATTTAGCCCCACCCAAATTACGGAACATAGACCTTCCCCCAACCCCCGTGACAGCTGGCCCAGTTATGAGATTCCAGCTGGTCAGAACTTCTTCCTTTCTGAGGACCGTCCTGTCAGCTCCTGTATTTATCAAGCATTGGAATCTTTGTCTTCCAAAGATCATAGTCATATTAGGTCAGAACCCCTCTACTCTTGGAATGGTCCAGTTAAATGAAGGTGCATCTTTCTTTCCTTTGGTTAAAAGGGCGGCAAGTTGGCCTCCATCTAGTTTAAATGTTGATTTGCAATGGGTTTCCCATTTATATCAAATTTGGAAAGGCATTCTGAACCCCAATGGTACCTCTTGTGACAACAAGGGCAGGGAGACAGAGGGGCTCCCTTACGCATGTGGGTTTTATTGCCGTTTTGTGGACAATGCCTCTAAAAGTGTCCCATTTGACCGCAGAGGAAACATTGCCCACGTGCTTGCTTTTCTTGTCCAGCCACCAAGGCTTGAGTAATAGAAGAGACTAGATTTAGGGTCTGGGTCCCTACATTCTGCGAAGCGATAACCCATTGATGCATGGACCCTTCCCTAAAGCCAGCACAAGCCATCCTAGTATCTTGGTTTATACCTTCCCAGACTAGGAGCATAGTAAATTGGTTTCTAAGCCCATTTCAGAGCAATTTCCTCTCCAGGCTGGTCTGCACACAGACAATAAAGTCTATAGGCAGCTCTCCTGGTTTGCATCATGCCAGTTATAGGTGATCTAGTAGGTTCATCCTCTAGTTTGGCCCAGGCCTCCAGGCCAGCTTGTCTAAGTTGGTCCCGATGTGGAGCCAGGACTGTGGCTTGTTGGACCCCAGTGGAAAAGCCTTTCCCTATACAAGTAAGCATCGGTTAAGGGATGGGAATTGGGAGGAGGGGTTGGATGCTCTATTGAACTCTGCCCTAGTGCAACAGGCCTCCTTAAAGAAGGTTGTCCATTTAACATATTGGGATCCCCCAGGGTAGCCTTAACCACATCATAACAGTCCTTGGGGACACAAGGATGGTAGGTTACCTCCTGAACGAGGGCTATGGCACAAGGGGAGTGGGGCCATCTTCTGCCACTGCCTTCCTCAATTCTTTCAAGTCCTTAGCTTCGAAGAATGCCAGGCTAGGGGGAGATTAGGGCAAGGGCAATAATGACTGGGAAGGTTTGGTGTCTGTAAACCTTAGCCCTATAGGCTTCAGCGTAAATAGGGCTAGGACCCCCAGGAGGCCCCATCCCAACTTTGCATTTCCTCTGGAGGCTGGTATATTCATTTCCTCCTTCAAGGATGGAGGCCCCTTATTTGTTCCCTTCCCCTCTCTCATTTTATCCTTTCAAGGGCAGCTGGGGACATAAGGAGGCAGATACTCCTCATCACAGACAGTATCTACTTTCCTTTTTGTCTTTGCCTCTGCCTGCTGTATCTTCCCCCCTGGGACCTCTCTTCAGTAAATTGTGCACATTTTTGATCTTCCCCCTCATCTGTCTCCTTTTCTCCCATTCTTTTGGTTAACTGGTTACTTTTGCATTCTTCACACCTCTCCTGATCTTTGATCTTTTCCTGTTCCTTGCCTGTCCAACTTCTTCCCCACCCCTTCTAACCAGTTGATTTTTTTCCCGAATTCTTTAGACCTCTCCAGGTTTCTGACCTTTTCCTCCCCCACTATTGGGGGAGGCAGAGCAGCCTGGTAAAAATATGCCTTAATGGCCATAATAGTTGGATAGAATCCCAATGGTGGGGGTATATCAAAGTGTTTTTTGCTTAGCCAGAGTCTCTACTCGGTTCCATGAGTCCCATGAGAAAAGATTCCTAGTGCATACCCATGGTTCCAGAGTAATTACATTCTTCCACATCTGGATTGCAATGTGGTCTTACAATTCCAGGCCTCGAGAGAGTAGCTATATCTCAGCACCTTAAATGCTGGGTCATTTTTGTGTGAAGTTGTGTTACCCGTCATAGTCTCCCACTCACCTTGAATTTGTTTCGCCCTGGGAGCACCCGAGCCTCACATTGGGTGCCAGTTGCTAGGCCTCCTTAGCCGTATTCCTCAGGGAAAGGTGAGCACACTATCTGCCCATTCTACAGTCCCATGCCTCAGGACAATCAGATCCACATCCCCATGACACCAGACAATCAGACATGATAGGGAGTCAAGTCAAAGCAGGAACTCAGTTTATTACTGTGAGCATCAGTGTATATACATTATGTGACATCATGCGTTGTGAGGGTACCTTCAGCTAATGAGAGACAGCCAAGAGGGGTGTCTCATTTTCACTTGGTAGCTTTGAGACTATCCTTCAAACTCGAGCTAGGCTTTTCTCTGTCCTACAGGCCTCAGGGTAGAGGCCGTGAAATAATTTTGGCCCAACAGTTCTTGATCGTCTATAGGATGTGACTGTCTTCTAGAGCCTCCACTGTGTCTTCTGGGAAGTGGTAGACTGGGGTCTGGGTTTGTAAACCAAGTAAACTCTTTCTGTGAGAAGCTGCCCTTGGTCAAGTTTTTCATCACAATATCAGAAATGAAACTAAGTATAATTACCTATAAATTAAGCTATGGTTTTCTAACTGCCATTAAGTTTAAAACTTAATTCCCTGTCTTAAGACTGAGATATTGAAAAACAGTAGCATTTTCCATAAACTTTCTGACAGGTAATATTTACTCTCATATAACATGGATCAATATGCTATCTCCATTTCCCTCAGTTTCAAGATTAAGATAAAGTTTCAAGAAAGGAGCTCATCATGTAATCAGTCTTATAATTTTGTCCTTGCTTTCTTAATGCTATGCTTATAGGTATGGTCTCCTCATCTAGATTAGATATATTTTAAATAGAAATAATAATATATGATGAATATTATATCTTTATATGTAAACCACTTCAAATGAGGTTCTCAAAAATATTTGAAATTAGAAAACTCAGACTTGACTGTCAAATGCAGTCTAACTTCAACTTGTACTTATAGAAAGTAGATAGAAAGAAAATCTGAGAAAGTATGAGCCAAGGAGCCTTGTTACAGTAGCATACATGCAGGAACATGAATGAGAATAATAATCACCAAAGGCTATGAAGACAAGTGAAATTGTTTTCTGTTCTCCTAGAGATTTTGCCAGGCATTGAGAAGTCTAATGATAGAGATTCAAAAAGAAAGACAAAGTCTGCTCTTAAAATGAGTGCAATTGGCAGTTCTATTCTAGGATACTGTTCTAGGAACTGAGGAAGTGAATTTGCATATTATGATTGCTGGGGCATAAATAAAAATAGATCATAAGACACACATTTTATGATTCAGTTGTTTGCAAAAATTTTGTCAGGAAATTAGCTTGCTGTCACTCAGTTTTGTAGGAAGTTAAAATATTATGTCTAATAATGTGTCTATTAGACCAAGTAAAAACCCATGTAACATTAGACCTCAAATGTTCCTGTTTTGTGTAAGATGAGATAGTGCTAGGGCTGACAGAATGGTCTACCAGCTAAGAGTCCTTGCTGCTTTTAATAAACTAAAATTTGGCTTCAAGAAATCATGGGGGATAGCACACAAGGCCCTGAAACTCTAGATCCAAATTATTTAATGTAGCCAGAGGGTGCTTGTTTGTTCTCAGCCACCAAAACTCCAAGTAAATACACAGAAACTGTATTAATTACAACACTGTTTGGATAATCACTTAAGCATATTGCTAGCTAGCTCTTATGTCTTAAATTAGCCCATCTCTATTAATTTGTGTATCATCATGAGGTTGTGGCCTACCTGTGAGCTTCCATGGTCATCTTTCTTCTTTGGTGGCTACAGGGCATTTCTATGACTCCACCTACTCTCTCTATATAGCTCTTTCAGTCTTGCTATATTCTGCCTTTCCATAGCAGCTTCTTTATTGACCAATGTTAATAAAACATATTTACAGCATACAGAAAGGAATTCCACATCACCTCCCCTTTCCTGTGTAAATAAAAAGGAAGATTTTAACTTTAACATAGCAAAATTACATATGCAAGAATTATACTACAATATTCATATTTACCTTATCTTTTATCATAACTAAGGAAAATATAATTATGACTATCTAGTCTTCATGTCTATCACAGACCCCAAAAGGATATAATATTATTTAGATTAACAGGAAGTACATTGTAAGCAACTTCCAAAACTCTAGAAGTGACAGAGACGTATCACTGACTGAACAGTCAGCCAAAGTTTATCTGTAACATTGGGGCATCCATCTTAGCCTATAGGCCCTTAGTATCCAGAACACTTTCCCATGAAGCAGGAAATTTGAAACAGTGCTTCACCGGTATTGGTAGTTTGTCAGTCATTTCTTCTGTATCATGCAGAATTTCTTGCAGACTCTTTCATGAAGCAGGAACCCTGAAGGACTGTCTCACCTTTAGATAAGTTCAACAGCCATTTTCCTGTGGGTCCTGCATGTCTAATTCATCCAGAATACCATCATGCAGTCCAGGCAAGATCAGTTTCTTGCCCAAATGGATAACAAACTCCATAAGGCACCTCTTTGATGCCCGTCATCCTCTTGAAGTAATTGGTGCTGCCAGAAGCAAATGTGTTTCATTGTTGAGAAAAGTCTAAGTTCTTACAATTTAAATGCCATATTCTGTAGGTCTTTGACAAGTTTGAAGAATGCTTACTCATCTGAAATATATTTCTGTATATCTATAAAACCTAATTAACATGACTACAAGTTTGACTATTATAGATGACTGTCTATTAATCCAGACTTTTTATTTGATCTGTATGAACATAATACCTCAAACAAGAGCAGAAATACATATACACTGTGTAACAAAATCAACATTAAATCTCTAACAATAGATCAAGATCCATAATAATGCAAAGTATTTATCTCTATATCATATTCCCCTTTTTTATTTTTAGAAATTGACTGTAAACATTAGTTACTTATAATCGCCCCCTTTACATGAAAATAACATTTATAAACAGTCATTTTGCAAATTTGGGTGTTGTTCTCTCCAAACCATTTCCTGCTGTTTGTTGAGTGAGGATGTTTTAGGGTTCAAGAAGAATTTTTTATCAAACCACATTAGCATGAAGGAATCCACAGGCTCTCATTCTTTGTGGAAACAAAAGCAGAACCTCTTTTCCAAAGCAGCATATCCTTAGAACCAAATTTTGAAATCAAGATACTTTTAAAGTACATATGTTGGTTTAGCTTAGTAGCCTGTATAATGAAAGGCCTTTCTGTACTTAACTCCTTCACAGTCAAAACATTTAAAGGAAACACAATAATATACATAATCCAGACTCTCTATGCATTTTCCATCTTTTTGTGGCTTATTTTTCTTACTCTATTACTTTGCCTATAAGTTTAATATTTGTTTTATTATCTTTATTCCTTTAATTATTACTGTCTGTACTCTTTTATATTATAACTATCTATACTCTTGTTCCTCTCTCTCCCAACCTACATACATTTTTTGAACACACAGTCTTACTTAGGGGTCATTTATATCTGAATCTGTCCTATTGCATATCTGTAATCCTTTTCTATCCAGGAACCCTTTATAAAATGTTAAACAATATGGCTAGGACTAAGGCTGCTTTACCTTTTGGCTCTGCCCAGTCCAACATAGTGGAGCCACATTTCCAGACACACAGTGGGTCTATGTTGCCATTAAGTAAGTTGTAGCATTCTGCTCACAAGCCCCATTCAAATGCTTGGTTTCCTGAAAGAACCAGAGCTGTTTGTGCAACTAGCACAAACAAGGAAGCTGCTGTTTCTTAAAGAAGCCAGTGGTTTTTTTCTACTCATGCTGAATCAGGAAGACCTCTCTTAAAGGAGCCATGACACCTCTGCTCACTGCCAAAACCAGAGCCCATCTGAAAAAAAAATGCAGCTACCTAGAAGCTGTGTTAAACTCTGTTCTTTTGTGCCTAGCATTTCTTTTTAATTCTCTCTGGTTTTATGTGGATGTATTTCCATGTTGTGTCACCAATCTGTAATTGAAGGTTAGTTGCTCATTGCTGGCCACCCAAACCTAAAATAATCATATAAAACTGTATTAATTACAACACTGCGTGGCCAATCATTTAAGAATATTGCTTGACAGCTCATATATCTTAAATTAACCCATCTCTAATAATCTGTGCATCACCATGTGGTTGTGCCCTACCGACAAGGTTCTAGCAGGCTCCCATGGTCTTTTTCTCCTTCAGTGGCTACATGGCATCCCTCTGGCTTTGTCTACTTTCTATTTCATCCAGCTTAGCTATACTTTGCCTTGCCATAGGCCAAAAGTAGCTTCTTTATTAACCAATGGTAATAAAACATATTTAGAGCATACTGAATGGAATCCCAAATCAATTTGAAACCATCTTCTTGCCTCCCCCCAAAAAGTACATATTACACACAGATACCCATAAATTCAAGTTAATATATATAAAGATCTGATAGCTTTCATATTTTTTGTACCTGCTTTCAACTCATATCAATCAGCAAAAGTCAAAACAATCACATGGAATCTACAACTTCCTGATCGACCTATATCCACTCAGGATATGTTTGATAGCTTCTATCCCTTCAATCCTAAAGCTTACCCAAATTCTGCTCATATTACCAAATATAAGCAGTGATTTCTAAATTGCTATTGCTAAGTATATTAATAGTCTTTTTGAGCATATAGATTGCCTTTTACTTTTATCTCCAATAAAAGATTATAATTAAATTTGATAATCTCTTTTTAAATTACAATTTTATTTTGATACCATGCATCTTTTTACCTAATATAAATCTCTCAGTATGTCAGGTAATGAGAATACAAGGATATTCAAGCTTTTGCCCACAGCAAAACTCCACAATGTAAGATAGAAATAAGTAAATGACTAGCAAAGAAAGGCCCAGAAAAATTATAACACATACTTTATTCATAAATATATCTCATGTGACTCCATGGGCATGCACTTTGAAAAACTATTCTTAAGTTTTTATGAAATTAAAGAATAAGAAGAAAGGAACATTTGAACAACCCCAGAATGGCACCTGCTCTCTCCTAGATCAAGATGTAGAAATTGAGACCATTTTAGGAACAGAAAACAGTTGTTTGATAGTTTGAAGAAGGCAAGCTAACATCATGGAGATCTATAAAAGATGTCTCAGTTTTAGAGACTGAGATGTTTTCGTGACTGGCAATTTCCTAAAACAAGTGGAGTTGATTGAGTGTTCTTGTATAATTTGTTCATTAGAAGGCCCTTTTGTGGATCAAGGGCAAAAGGGCCTATGTCAGTCAGTTTCTCACAACTGTGAGTGCTGAATTCCTTGTACTTTTATATATAGAAGTACTACTTCACATATAAAATACATTTGGTACTACCTATTGGAATTACAAAAGTAATTTGTTAAGCTCCAAGATGTTAAATGATTGGGTTGTTACCTTCCTTTGTTGCTATCCATTTCAAAGGATGGTTTCCAAAGTCTTTGTCAATCATGAGAAGATTGACTTAGGTTTCAAAAGCATTTATGCACATTTTAAGGTCAAAAGAAAGTGATTATCCACATTATTTTTTATAGTAAACATGTTAGGGAACATGAAAATATCAAAAATATTTGTAACTATCATCTATTTATCTATCATCTATCCATCTATCTATTAACTATCTATCTATCTGTCTGTCTGTCTGTCTATCATCATTATCTATCTATCTATCTATCTATCTATCTATCTATCTATCTATCTATCTATCTATCTATCATCTATCTGTCTGTCTGTCTGTCTGTCTGTCTATCTATCTATCTATCTTTCTATCATCTATTTACCTGTGATCATCTATCAATTTTACAGAAACAAGAATTGAACCCAAGATTGTGTATTCTGGGAAGATACTCTTTCATTGAATCACATTCTCAGATAATCCCTTTATTTCTGATAAAATAATTAAGCCTTTTAGTTTATTGTTTATTTGTGCCTACACACATTTATCCTGAATATGGCCAATTTCTTGTCCCCAAGAAGTAGCTTTAAAGACCATTAAAAATAGTTTTCTCTGAGATGAGACTGAAATTTGTAAAGTTATATGAGGCTTCAGGTTTAGGGAATTAGAGAGTCTTTTAAAATGTTAATTAGGTATTGGTGGCAAATCCCAGGATTCAGTTCAAATATCCTTCTTTTTAAGACATATTCTGAAATGCATACCTCATTAGAAACACTACACAAGGCTAGAAAATCCCAGTGAAATAATGACTCTGAGAGAGAGCCTTTGAGTTTGCAAATGTTCTGTGAATCTCCCTTAAGCTACTAGTTCAGGCAATATACTTCATAATGCCTGAAGCCATCTCTTCAACTGGGGAAATAAGAACTTTTTCCTACTTCATAACTAAGTGTCTTCTCATCACATTGGTAATTCGGGGCATTTCCCATGCTTGCTCATATAAAATTCATGTCAAGATATGCTGCAACACAAACCTACACTAAATCAGATATCATTTAAAAATAAGATTATGATTTTGATACTTCGTGAGAAACAAATAAGATTAAAATTAGTGATAATTTACTATTGAATTCAAAATTTACTTGTTACTAGTGCTTTGCTCAAATGCAAGTCTCTGACTTTTCCTGGCAATCGATCTTTAGATTAATTTTCTCCATACCTCGATATATTTCCTATGGTTAAAGATGACTAGTTACCACAAGTGCATCAGGAAGTATGTAGCAAAATTACTAACATAATTAATGTAATTAAAGGGTTTACTTAAAAACACTGATCCCTGATTACATTTAAAGTAAGTGAAAATAGCTTTTTTAGTTAGTGTAGTTGCATAGATGTGGCATTAGAATGATGGTAACTGATTCTGAATAATTTGCTAAAAATATTTGATATGATATACAGACAAAAATAAAAGATTTTTTTGGTAGAGAGGAAATTTTAAACCATTCTCTCATAAATGGGCCTTTCAAATATTCACTTATGGGTAACACTTTGATGTGATTACTTCTTTTAGAACTTAATGTAATAAGAAAATGCCTCTGCATTGCTTTTGCAGTCTACAGGAAAGTAACAGTTATTATTATTGACCTTATTGGGGCAAAATCCTGTAGTTTAATAAAAACATGATGTAATTTCTGTAGGTCATAATTCTTATTTAGCCAGTTAAGGTCACGGCTTCAATTTTCTTTTCCCAATGCCAAACCCTGGGGACCCCAACTCCACAAATACTAAAAAGAATAGCCACAATGTACTATTTTGATTTTTTTTACCCTTCATGCATATGCATCTTCAAGCTTTCCAACCTCTTTAGGCAAGTTGAAAATAATCACTCCTTTCACTCCTAAAGAAATAAACTGTGACCTCTGTAACCCCTTTTTAGCTATACTCTATCGATCCACATCTAAGCTGGTTTGCTGAACACTTCCTGGAGGGCTCTCATGAATTTTTTGTTTTTTCTATTTTACTGTATTAATAACCTATTTTCTAAACCTGAGAAAAAAAATAACCAGTCAGAAATGGTTATCTCTAAATTGCTATCACACCCACATGTTACCATTTCTCACACTTCATTCAAAATGTAATCACTGAATTCTCTCTATACAGGTTAGGAAATATTTTTGGAATGGAGACTGTTGTTGAGTAAGATCAAGTTTTGACATCAGAGAACTGTGCATTTGTCCCATTTATATAAAAATAGAAAGTAGAATGGCCCATGTCTCCCTTCCCTCCAGCTGTACAGGAAATTCACTGAAATAGAGGATAATGTCTTATTACTTCTTTTTAAAGTTTTTATTACTTTTATTGAGCTATACATTCTTTTCCACTCCCCTCATTTTCTCCCCTCTCCCCTTCTACTCTCTCATGTGATCCTTATGCTCCCAACATACTCAGGAGATCTTGTATTTTTACCTTCCTATGTAGATCCACGTATGTCTCTCTTAGGGTGCTCTTTGTTGCCTAGTTTCTCTGGGGTTGTGGCCTGTAGGCTGGTTTTCCTTTGTTTTGTGCCTAAAACCCTCCTATGAATGAGTACATATCATATTTGTCTGTCTCGGTCTGGGTTACCTCACTCAATATGTTTTTTTTTAGATCTGCTCATTTCAAGTTTTCATATTTATAACCTCTGTGTAGTACTCCAATGTGTAGATGTACCACTGTAGAAGGAAGTTTCTGTCCTGCATGATCCCACAGCCATTCAGTCCCAAAGAAGCACATAGAGGTTTATATTAATTATAAACTCCTTGGTCTATTAGCTTTGGCTAATTATTAACTAACTCTTACAATTTAAATTAACCCATAATTTGTATCTATGTTTAGCCATGTGGGTTGGTTCTTTACTCAGTGAGGCATTCTCTTCTTGCTTACTCTGTATCTGGGTGGCAACTCCAGACTGAGTTTTCTCTCTTCCCAGAATTCTCCTAGTCTAATCACCCCACCTGGTTACTTCATGCCGAATTACTGGCTATTCAGCATTTTATTAAACCAATATGAATGATAAATCTTCACAAGGTCCAAGAGCATTATTCCACAGCATACTATATTTTCTTTATCCATTCTTCAGTTGAGGGGCATCTAGGTTGTTTCTAGGTTCTGGTTATCACAAATAATGGTGCCATGAACATAGTTAAGCACATGTCTTTGTGGTATGATTGAACACCTTTTGGGTATACCCAACTGTGGTATTGCTGGATCTTGAGGTAGATTGTTTTCTAATTTTCTGATAAATTGCCATAATGATTTCCAAAGCATTTGTACAATTTTGCACCCCTATCAACAATGGAGAAGTGTTCTTTTTTGCATACAGATGCATAGAGTATATAAATAATCTTAAAAAATAATTGCAAGTGTGAAAAGAAATGATCTTTTACAATTAACTATTTTTGGAATAACCTAATACCATCTTCCTTATATGTTCCCTTCTCTAGCTGTTTCCTGAATTCAATATCTATTATCAGAAATTAATTAATCCCCACTAAATAATTTCTAAGTTTCTAACAGTGAATGAGGGAATCCAGGGGTATTTTTTATATTAAAAAGTGTATCTGGAGTCCATTTTGTATTTATAATAATCTTTAAAAATTATTTTAGTATAAAACCTAAGCCAATCCACACAATTTTTGCATCTTAATAAAGAGCCTTTGTTACATTTTTGAGATAAATTTTTCCCACTCATTTGCCTGATCATTTTTGCTCAACATCAGTCATCTATTTCCCGCCATAAGCCACAGCCAGTTTTCAGTCTGTGAACTGCCCTTCATTCACTGTCAGCCTTTTGCTCTGAGAGAATTACATTCTCACTGAAGGCAACCTTTCATTCACGTGCAATATTTCAGGGACAAAACAAATATTACAAAGTGTTTAGTGGAATATGTGTATTTCACTATTCTCCTGGTCATACCTTCGGTTTCAGAATGAAGTCTACTCCTGGGACCTAAACTGGGTCACATATGGTAAGTTAAGAATTCCCAAGGAACACTGACATGGTGAAGTAAACTTGTCTATTTACTGTGAAATTGTCCTAATCACAGGAAAATCTTAGTTTCTGTGGTTCAGCCTAAGTAATAAACCTATGCAGATAAATCAGAAACAGAAACCATATCTGGCTCATTCACCAGCAAACTGAGGATTCTACTGCTATTGACCCTGGTCTACTCTATGGATATTTTAACCAGTGGTTCATACATTGGTAGTTATATTGTTTAAGTAGAAAATACAGGAAGTTGGAAAGCATGTAAACCAGTGAATCTTACATATGGCACCCATATTTTAGTATGATTCATACAACATGAATGCACTTCTATAATGTGTGTAAGTAAATGATTTTAGTACTCTATGGGAGTTGTAAAATTAAATAAATTGTAAAATAAACAAAAATATATTTATCAAAAATTATTTATAACATTTTAATCACTTCCCATAATGATTACTTTTGTTGTCTTCAAGAAAAATATTTGAAAAAAATATAGGAATAATGATATATCTTAGTTGAAGGATAAGGGACTTCAGCTCACATCCCTGGCCCTGTAGGTCTCCAAACTATGGTGAAAAAGAATCTCAGGAATGTCTGGCACCTCCCAGAATTTCTGGGGTTCGGGTGTTCCCTTCTTGTCTCCTTGGGGAGGAGACCGTGGCACACTATGTTTTTGGGGGCGTCAGTTCTTCACACACCTCACATGTGATCTTTTTGCTGCAATGGGTCCTCAAGCTGAGTGTGAGTCTGTAGATGTCTTGGTGGAAGAGGGCTAGCTGGGACTGCAGGACACTCTACATAAGCTGCTGAACTATCCCCAGAAGAAACCCAAATGTAAGAACTTCAACAAAAGTGGGAAACATTGTTTCTTTCAACTAACAGCTGAGCGTGTGTGTGTTTCCTTCTAAAGAATAAGAGAGTGGGGAAAACCTGTGCAAACTTCTCAGAGACTAAAGCATGGATAAAGGGAGGCCATTAGTTAGGAACCCATCCCAGTTCTGAAAGATGACAGTGAGATTAAAATAATAGCAGTTGTTAGATAAAAGAGTAGTATATGTAAATTATTATGAAAACATACTGAATTTAAAAAAAATATAATGATAATCAATTGTATCACTGTGTGAGGTAGGATATATATATATATATATATATATATATATATATATATATAGCCATTGCCAGCTGTGCTTAATGGAAATCAATAAAATATCTGAATGTCCAATAAATACATCGGATTCCATGAAACCATTAACCATTTAGAATAGAAAACCCAAGGAGAGAATAGAAAGAAGTGTACATCTCATTCTCCTCAATGATCTGACTTTAGAGCTCTGAATAGCTCTATAAGAACAAGAGTAACAGAAAATAAAATTGTGCCACCATTTGTTTAAAAATATGATAAGATTATTATAACATCAAATAAATGTTAAACCAATAACTCCAATACCCAAAATTGTCCATGCTATAGTACAACCAAGTTATCTTTTAAAGATATGGAGAGGGGGATCTAGACTAGGAAAGCTGAACTATAGCCAGGTTTCCACAGAAGTCATGGCTAATTCTACTTGAACTTTACAGATTTACAATGATCTTTTCAAGCTGTAGCAGTTTAAAAGACAGACCTAACCTTTGCCTCATGCATTAGCTGTTGGATGTGGACTGTGCCTGAGAAAATGGAATAACAAAGTAATAGATCCTCCATCAACAAAGAGGAATTTTTAGAGAAGTACTTATCTGTGAGAAATCACTATCCAGAAGTGGGGGAGATAACCGTAATGGAGAAACCATGATATCACTGTCAGTAGCAAGTGTCTGGATGAATCTTTATTATTAGCTAATTGTAATGTTCCCATACCTTGCCTAATTAGAAATAGTTTCCTTGATTTTCAAAGACCTGTTTTCTCACCCAACCTCTCAAAATTCACCTGAGAAACTCAGATAGAAAGCTGGCAAATGGAAGGCTTGCGGTAGGCATGAGGCAGTTTAAAAAGTGAATTATAGAAACAAAGTGGTAGAGATTCTGAAGGAAGAATATTGGTTACTACAAACACAGCAGTGAACCTAAAGTCTGTAAAGCTTGTGTACCAAGAAGTGAAGGAACCGTTTACGCTGCCATTCTACACCAGGCAAACCGCAGAATGGAAGGTAGGGTTAAAGTTGATGAAGCCCATGTCATCTGGCTATGTTCCATTTAAACAATACTGAAGCTCCAGGAGTAGAGCATAATGAATATTCATAATTTCACAGGTTACATGAGAGATGTTGCAGTTAATTGACTTACAAACCAGGGAAACAGAGAAATTCATTTTATTATCTTTTCAAAACTCCATGGTGCAACTCCAGAAGAACAGAACTTCTTTTTATTGAAAATAGATCATTTTTCTCACATAATATACCCTTATTGCGGCTTCCCCTCCATTTCCCCCCAGTCTACCTCAAATCCCTTCCCATCCAGATCTATCCCGTTCTTGTCTCTAATATTAGAAAATAACAGACTCCTAAGAGATAATAATAAAATACAACAAAGTAAAATATAATAAAATAAAACAAAAACTTATCACTTCTGAGTTGGACAAGACAATCCAAAAGAAGAGAAAGAGCCAAAGAGCAAAGGAATCAGAGATCGACTTGTTTATCAAATGATAAATCCACTAAGAATACTAAACTGGAAGCCCTAATGCACACAATGAGGACCTGGTGCAGCCCTGCCAGGCCCTGTGCATGCTGCTTCAGTCTATGTGACTTCATACGAGCTATGATCATGCCGATTTAGAAGACCTTGCTTTCTTGGTGTCTTCTATCCCCTCTGGTTCTTACAGGCAAGGTCAAGGTGTCAGTATTACTGGTTTCTTCTGAGTTCTCTCTCCTTAATTATCAGCATGGGTCTTTTCTCCAAACATGTGTGTGTGTCTAATTTCCTTTTTACTTAGGAACAGTCATGGTTTAAGATGTCTATGTTAATGACATAATTTTGATCATTGCTTTGATGATTCTATCTTTATAAATAAATTTTTACTGTTAGGATTTTGATATGTCAAGTGTGGTGGCTAAAATAAAATAGGAAAATGATCAAATTTTGTTCCACCTCATGAGAATAATATTTTTCTACTCATATACAAATCTGCCTATCGTTTTGCTCTAATTGTAGGCTCCAAATTGAAAGGATTAATTTTAAATTTTCTTCAAGATAGTGGAATAATGAGCCAGGTGCACACATGTGAGATGGACTTTCTCTCTGAATAGCTTTTTGCTTCTTTGGTGGTAACGAGAAAAAAGGAAAGCCTTCCTAAGCTGACCTCATTCTACATTGTTTACTACAATCAAAAAGGAATGCTCAGAGTGGAGCAAGTGAATCAATGCTACTGGTCCTGTGCTGCTTGCTACAGTACTTTAAGCCTCTTCTTCCTCCAGCAGCGGCTATTCTTACACTTTTCATATTTCCTGAAAGACATTAGGCAGAACAATTTGCATGCCTAGATTTTATTTGATTTATTCATCTAAATAATAGCTAATAAGATTTTCATACATCAGATGGTTCAAACTATTACAAATATAAGACCTAAAGCCAAATAGTAAGTAAATTAAAAATGTAATTTCACTTTTAGTAATTGCTAGTAACTTACATAGCTACAGAATAACCACATGCACCATGTCTTTCCAAAAATATTTTTACTATTTTGGCAAAACATTACACTGATTATTCTAAACATCATTGCTAGTTGAAAAATAGGTGTGATAGATGCTCTCTTCCCTCAGAGCAGTGATGATCCTATCATGTTGGCAATGTCATAGAGTATACCTCATCTACATTATTACTTCAGTGCATACGGAATGCCACCTCAGAGCAGTGATGAGCCTATCATGTTGGCAATGTCATAGAGTATACCTCATCTACATTATTACTTCAGTGCATATGGAATGCCACCTCAGAGCACTGATGAGCCTATCATGTTGGCAATGTCATAGAGTGTACCTCATCTACATTATTACTTCAGTGCATACGGAATGCCACCTCAGAGCAGTGATGAGCCTATCATGTTGGCAATGTCATAGAGTATACCTCATCTACATTATTACTTCAGTGCATACGGAATGCCACCTCAAGCAGCTTAATAAAAGATTTTTAAATCTTGATGTTCATTAGAAAGTTTCACATATGAACCCAAGTAGAGATGATGGTATAAGGATCCTCCGTAAACCCATCACTCCACACCAGCTACTCAATCAGTACAGATGCTTTTCTCCCATATTCTACCCAAAACTCTAGACACCTAGGATGAATTTCAAGTACTAAGCATTTTAGAAATAAAAATACATGCATCTCTGTAAAATATAAATACTTTTTAATAAATATCCCATATTAGCATTGTCATAAAGTAATCATTATTTTTAAAGAAATATACCCAAATATCATCTAGTCAGTTCATGTTTCAGATTGTTACATATTATACATATGTCTATAGTTGAAATATAATTAAATATAGCATAAATATAGGGAATAAATTAAATTTGAAAATTCAAACATGATTTTTACACTGCAACTTTATAACATACTGCCTGACACTTTTTTTACCTTTGTAGATGAGCTGTCATTTCTCTTCCCCAAGAGGCTTCTCTTTTTCAAAATGAATCTTTATTAATTTTGATGGTATCCATAGCTTTTCTTCTCCTGTGGACACAAGAGTGAAACCCCTTCTTCAAAGCAGCACATTTGGCTTTCATTGCGAGGTCAGCACATCATTGAAATATACCAACTGATTTAATTCCAATTTTTTCTATTATCCAATGTCTTTCTGCTGCTCTTGTTTCTCATTAGCCTTAAAAAAATTCAAGGTTAGTAAAGCATTATGCAATCTATTTCTGTGGGTATTTTCCATCCCTTACTGTTTGTTAATTATATCTTTTCTAGCTCTATTTGGTCTTTCTATAACTGCCTGACCTATAGGATTATTTGGTATGCCTGTAATTATGCTTTATATTATAATAAGCAAAAACTGTTTCATTTTCTTAGACACATATACTGGACTACTGTCTGTCTTTATTTGTGCAGTTATACCCATGATGGCCATAACTTCTAATAAATGTGTGATTACTGAATCAGCCTTTTTCTGAGATTAGGCAGTTGGCAATTGAAAACCTGAATAAGTATGTGTACATATTTTAATCTTCAAAATCTGCAAAGTAGAATACATCCATCTAACAGATTTTATTCATTTGAGTACCCTTTGGGTTATTCTCTTCAGGTAGCAGTGTTTGGTTATAGAAAGAGCAAGTAGAACATATCTTTATAATCTCTTTGGCTTGTTACCATGTAGTAGAATATTATTGCTTTAAGCCTCTGCTATTGACATAATGTTTCTTATGAAATTTTGAGGCCTTCAGCTCACTTCCAATCAATAGTCAATCAATTTCTACATTACCTTGTGCTTGATGACCTGGCAAACCCATTTGGGTACTGTAGGCCCATATTTTTTTATAGCGATAAAGCCATAGGCCCCATCTGAGGGGGGTCACGTAGCTCTGCAGACAAGCTGTCTCTGCCTAACAATGGTCAGGATGTTTGGAGGATCTCTTATAGAGATGCTTATTCAGGCCTACGTTACAGCTAGCATATACAGGTAGAATGCGGACGTGACAAAAGGCCATTCACCTGGTTACCTAGGATATGAGTCTAATGTTTTTTCCCCGCTCAATTTATGTGTTGGTATATAAACTGTTTGGATAATAAACGCGGGGAGATCATCAGGAGAAAGACCCCTGAGACGCCCTTCCATGATGACCGCGTAAGTTGCGTCTGATTACTCCTCGCGACTCCGTTTCAGTCCCAGTTAGAGAAAATAATTATCTGTGTTGGACCCACACAGCCTCCTACATAATGGAGCCCAATGTGGGGCACTACTGAACCCTGAGATTAAAGACAAGGTGGTGCTGACCACCGAACCCTGAGACTTATGCGGGAGGAAGAAGAAGCAGAAAAAAGAACGGGGTGCTGACCACCAAACTCCATGAAAAGCCGAAGAAAGGACAAGATGATGAAAGACCGTGAATGCTGCCCGCTGAACCCCAAGCAAACTAGAAATAAAGCATATGGTAACTGTCAACACTATCAGAAACTTCCAAATAATTATAAGGAAATTATTACCAAAGTTAAGCAAATGATGTCCCCAAAGCTTGTGTCTACTCCTTTTGATCTATTTTGGGATGTATGAGACAGAATGGTAGTGCAGTGACTGTATATAGTCATAGTAAACCACTTATTTGATGTAATTAAATTGAGTATTTTCTGAAATATTTTCTTTCCATCTATTTTATAACCTAATTGAATTTTTCTGTATTTTATATGAAAACTGAGTGTGACACAGTTATAAAGTAGAGTACTTGGGGACTTAAACTCTGTTGGTAATGGTTTATTTTCCTGGATAGAGGTAAATGCACTTTTCCGTTGAATTATTCTCCATGTTTGCTTCAATAGCTAAGAACTTCATTATATTTTTAAAATTATAAATCAGTTGTAGTTTTCCAGCACTTGTGATTGTCAAGTCTAATTTGTGTGGGAAATTTAGTGTTAAGTTTCAGCAAGTGCAAGACTGTGTGAAAGAAGTAAATGATAAGGGATATTGCAGCCGAGAGTACCAATACCTTCACTTCCTGTTTCTCTACTCTTTATCTATTTAATACCTACATTTTTCTACATACAAAAAAATCTCTTCCTTTAAGGATATTAAATTTCCTTCTTTGTTATTAATTTTATTTTTTGTTAAAATAACCCAGGGACTGAACTGGATAATATAGAACACAATCAATATAGGGAACAGGTACCACAGTCTGACTTGATCAGTCAGGGAAAAGTTCTTAGATACCCTTTGTGGGTTGAGAGCCTACTCATCCTTCATCTGCAGCTCTGTTTTGCTAATAAGGTTTGGGAGAGAACTGAGACCTCAGTGTCAATCCAAGGTCACTCAGCCATATTAGGGAATCAGTGAAGAGTCCATCTAACTCTTGTTTCCTACTATAGGTATTTCTTATTCAGTGATACTCATGGTCAGTTAGCAGACCCCCTCAGCTGTTTGTCCCCACTCCTGCATATCCTATCATCTTTCTTTTAGTTATCCCAAATATGAAGCTTTCCCTAGATTACAAAGTTTCAGTGACTCAAACTCTTGGGAGAAGGGGCTATTCGACATTTCTCAAAGTTATCTGAGTGTTTTTATTTACCTAATCTTTTTAGTCTACTTTTAACCTAAAGTCCCACATCTAGTAAGCAAACCCCCATCACTTTTCTCTTTGCTTCTATCATTCCTCGTTTTATGTATGTTCTCCTGTGATACTTCCTACATAGCAACCTAGTACTAATCACTAATCCCACTGTGATTTCTTTGTCCTTTCTCTTACTCTATCTCTCATATAAACAGCCACTAACATGCTGGTACATACAGTATAATTAGTGTCATTTTTCTCCCCAAACCAAATGGTAGCTAAGGAATTACTGTTTTGTAGCCAAGAGACATTCTCTTCTCACCATGGGTTTATTGCTAAACAGTGACTATAGTTGCTGACAGGACTCAAAGTGCTATGGAAGTCTGGAATAGAGCCTGGTGCCCTGTTGAACAATGGTCTAAAAGAAAGAAATATCTCTTTAAGTAGACTTAAGACTACAACATAGTAGTTCTTGAATAATATAAACATTCCTCACTAAAATTAAAATGCTAATATGAATTCAAACACACACAGACACACACAAACACATCTGTCCTTACTGTCAGAAGACAACTTGTGGATCTCCATTCTTTCCTTACTTCATATTGAATTCCAGGAATGGAACTTGTTTCTTTAGGTTTGGCCCCAAGTGCTTTTACCTGCTGAGCCATTTTGATGGCCCTGGGATTTTTTATACAAAAACAATGTTAAAAGCTAAACAGTAGCTAAGAAAAATTTTCTTGCATTCACTGATGTCATTGCATTTCTTTTTGCTGAAGGCAATCCTTTCTACATTAAGAAAGGAAGTTGTTTTAAGTAAAAGGAAAGAATTTTCTGAGATTTCTCCATTTTTTTTATAGTTAATGATTTTGGAGATCGTTGTTCAATCTTTCTCTCCTGACTTACTCCATTTATATATCTGTTTATAAATTCAAAGAGATTTCATTGATAGAATATTTTGGAGAGATTTTTGTAAAAATAAGTTCTTTTGTAATCAGATAAATATTTTGTTCTGAGAACACTTGTCAGTTATTTGCCATTCCAACATTAATATTCTGATACAAGAATTCCATTTTCATTTTCTGTTCCAATATTCATCCCATTTGCATTGAATAACAGCCATTTTGACTGACACTTCCAGCAGAAGATGTAGCAGTCTGTACAAGCCATCTATCTAACCATAATGATTGATTCAAAGAATTGAAAGTATATTTTTATGTATATATATATTTGTGTGTGTGTGTGTAACAAAATTCATGAAATAGAGGTGATAGATTTGAAAGAGAGCAAAAAGGGTTTGGAGAGAATAAATGATGTAATTATAATTTCAAAACATAAAAAAGTAAAAAAAACTTCTGGAAGTTTGAAATTGGCATTTTAGGTTTTATGTTTTACTGATATGGTTTAAAGATGGACAAGTAAATTTACGTCATACAATCAAAGCTAAAGTCTTAAAATTTAGTATGCTCCATCTCTCTCTTTTTTTTTTTTTTTTTGGCTCTTCTTATACAAACAAGTTCCATGAGGTCAGCTTTCTGTCTCTGAGTTTCTCATGAATGACATCCTAAGAAAGAAGGCTTGATACATTTCCTTGTTTGTTTGAAATCAGTTGAGAAGAAAAAGTTAAAAAAACACTTTGGGGATACATAGGAGAAACAGTTGGATTTATTACAGAAAAAAATTATTTCCTATCTATAAATAATTCACTTCCTGAATAGGTTTCCACTCAGAGTGATTCATTTGTATTTCAAGAGGTATAAACAAGAGTGGTGATTGAGAGCTTAATATAGACACAATCACCAGCCTGCACTCATTAGTTCACCATGGACTTATGCCATGGATTGATGCACAGCTGCAAATGTGTTCACAGTAATCCTCCACTCTGCTGTGTTGAGATTGACTTTGAGTTAGAGCCGTTGTGCTCATGAGAGTATGACATGTTTCAGCTCGCAGTTTATAACTTCATATTCATAGAAAAAACTAAAAACAATAGCTTAAAGTTACAAGAAGTCCACAGGGACATAAATTTTGGCAGTAAGATAAATCTGTGTGAGTATCATTGGGTCAAAATCCATTAAAAGCATGGAGGATTCAGGCTTTGGTGCTACCTGAAACAATGCATTTGATTGGAAGAAAACTGTTTCTAATCAGACCATGGTGGTAGAAGCATTGCAAACAAGATATATTTTAGACCCTGTGGTCACACTTGGGAAGCAGTGATTAACACAAAACTCAAGAACAATAGACTGTCAGGTAGAGAAAGGACTTTGCAATTCATCCTGTGAAAAGATTTCTAAACTTAAGCCATTGGTGGTAGCTACTGATTAAAAGAAGAAAGAAAGAAAGAAAGAAAGAAAGAAAGAAAGAAAGAAAGAAAGAAAGAAAGAAAGGAAAAAAAAGTTGTCCCGCATTCATGCATTGTATTTCTACTGGAAAAGCTAATTAGTACATTAATGAAAATACATTCCATAATATTTGCTGGTTCCAACCAGCAAAATGGAGAAGAATATTATCAGTGGGCCATTCCTTTTGTTTAGAAATGATAGGTTTAAATTCAATTCCAGTTTCAAAATTACCTGCAGTGATTAAAGAGAAAAAAACAGTAATTTTGCCTAATTAATTAATACTCAAACCTAATTATTTCTCACATAGACCACAGCAGGTATAATCAATAATAGTTAGATGTCACAATGTGCAAAAGTATTTGAAAGGAAGAATGAAGAATGATCTAAATTTAAGTATAATATTAAATCAGGAGGCAAATTGAAAGCAACCAAGGTTTGTTTTGCAATTCAAAGCAACGTGTTTATATCTGTTGTAGAACTTGAAACTGTAGTACAGAAATGAATATTTGTGTTACAGTGACTGAAGGCTAAATCAAAATAACTATTATCTTATATGATTGACTACTTCAAGTGTTGATCACTTGAATGAGCTGCTTTCCAAATATAATGAGCAGAAAAAAATGTAAAACTTGTTTTATGTAACAATTTTATCAAATTAAAATTATATCATCCTTTATTTTATATTTAATCTAAAATATCTACCAATACATTTAATTTTTTATATTAGGGAGATCTTGAGTATAAAGCATAGAAATGTATTGATTACCTGCTATATAAAATTTTTGTAGCAATTACTGTAACTAAGTATAAAAAGAATTGCCCAAAAATGTGTTAAAGTTTTTTTTAATTAATTTATTTATTTATTAAAGATTTCTGTCTCTTCCCCACCGCCGCCTCCCATTTCCCTCCCCCTCCCCGAATCAAGTCCCCCTCCCTTGACAGCCCAAAGAGCATATGGCATACTGTCCACAGAGCATGTACAAATAGCTTTGAGAGTCATATTGCATAATTTGAAATTGGTTGAACCTTGGGAGGTGAGGCCTAGTGAAAGGTCTTGGGTCATAGATGGCATGAACTTCAACAGGACTGACGAACCTTGATCTCTTCCATTCTCTTTCTCTTTTGCACCCTGGACAGGTAGTGGGTAGATTTTCCATCATTATCTTGCTATGACTTGAATACTCACTACAAATACAATCCAACTGGAAAAAACTCTGAACCAGAAATAAACGTTTTTTTAAGTTGACATATAAATAAACTTCTACATTTAAAAGGTGATTCCAAAACAAGTCATCTAAAGAGCCAAGTAAATTTTGAAAGAAAAGAAATAATGAGAAGTAGTCAATGTTTATATGTCACATGATTCAAGTTTATATCCTGGATTACTTTTCATTAGGAAGATAGTTTGTTGGAAATTACTATATAAATGCTGAAAAGTCTCCACAAGACCAAATTTAAAAGTAAAAGGACATTACAGTCCTCCTTACAATGTAGAAAATGTCAACACTTAAAACAGAATTGCATTAATGCATTTAGACGTACTCTTAGACAGAACACTAAGGTAAACACACAAAAACATCAAACAAACAAGAAACACAGTTCTTGGATATTGCTGCTGTTGGGAAGTAGAATAAGCTAAATATCTTTCACACCACCCTGCTCAAACTATGACATCTCACAAGCCTTGTCATTTTCTCTACATACTTGAAATTGAGGACATAAAAATCCATTTTCTTTTATTCTATGGAAGTGACTTTAAGCTTGGTTCCACACTCTCAAAAAAAAAAAATCCAAGGAAAATCATAGCCTGATGTGGGAGTGTCATATATCAATCTGTTGATTTCATTGGTTAAGCAATAAAGAAACTGCTTGGCCCTGAAAGGTTAAAACATAGGTGGGAGAAGTAAACAGAACAGAATGCTGGGAGGAAGAGGAAGTGAGTTCAGACTCGACAGCTCTGCTCTCTGAGGCACATGCGATGAAGCTCTGACCCAGGATGGACATAGGCTAGAATCTTCCCGGTAAGTGCACCTTGTGGTACTAACACACATTATTAGAAATGGGCTAGTCCAGGTGCGAGAGTTAGCCGAGAAGAGGCTAGATATAATGGGCCAAGCAGTGTTTAAAAGAATATAATTTGTGTGTTGTTATTCCGGGGCATAAGCTAGCCAGGCAGCTGGGGTGCTCGGGACGCAGCCCCGCCTCTCCTATTACTACAATAGCCCAGTTTTGGAAGCTACTATAGTTATATCAAAAGCATACTGCTTTTGTACCCTAAACTCTCCAGGACCATTGGAGATGACTAACGTTGACATTTTCCTCATTTTCTTAAAAAAGATTTTTGAAATGTGGATAATTTGAAATTTTCTATTCCTTTAGTCTATATTCGGATTTTGTGAATTTGGTGTCCCGTGTCTCTTTTCAGCAGGGCTCGGAATAACTTGTCTCTGCTTGTTGGTCACTATCAGCTTCCCATTCTCCAGTTCTATACCTCAGATACAATATTGGTACAAGCATAGGGCAGCGATTTGTGCAAAGCACTTGCCTGGCAGTCTCATAACTGTGCTCTTCCAAAAGTCAAGGATTTCCCAGCTGATGCAACATTGGTCTATTGATAATTGTCTGCCTGCAGTTAATCAATGGGTTTTATTATCAAAGTCTATCTTCTTTTACAAATGAGCCCTGTTATAAAGTTTGCAAATTATAGTTGTATATTATTTGTGTTTTAATGAATACACCTTTCTTGAAGTTCAGTTCAAAGCAGCCACACTTGTCAGCCATACTTGCCAGGCAGTGTTTGCACACACCTTTACAGGCCAGGCCGTGGTGACACAGACCTTTAACCCCAATAGTCATGGTAGTTAGCCATAGAGGCCAGGTGGTGGTGGTGCACATCGTTAATCCCAGCACTGGAGAGGAATATAAGGTGGGATGTAACAAGATCTCCCTCTCTTTTAGTCTGAAGATTTCAGAGGTAAGAGCTCTGTAGAAGCTTGGCTGCTTTTGCTTTTCTGATCTTCAGGTTGAACCCCAATATCTGTCTCTGGCATTTTATTATTTGTGCTAGGGTAAATATTCTTTAAAGGAAAAATGCAAATGATAAATTAGAGCAACTTATTTTGCTGGGCCTCCAAAAGGCAATTACACGTGATATTTGTTTACTATAATGGTTATAATACTGAGGTGTTTTTCAGTTCTGTGAAGGGGCTTTAAAACTAGAATAAAAGACAAAGAGAGAGAGAGAGAAGAAGAAAAGAAAAGATAAGAGAAGAGAAGGGAAGGGAAGGGAAGGGAAGGGGAGGGGAGGGGAGGGGAGGGAGGGGAGGGGAGGGGAGAGGAGAGGGAGAGGAGAGGAGAAGAGAAGAGAAGAGAAGAGAAGAGAAGAGAAGAGAAGAGAAGGGAAGGGAAGGGAAGGGAAGGGAAGGGGAGGGGAGGGGAGGGGAGGGGAGGGGAGGGGAGGGGAGGGGAGGGGAGGGAGGGGAGGGAGGCGAGGGGAGGGAGGGGAGAGGAGAGGAGGAGAGGAGAGGAGAGGAGGGGAGGGGAGGGGAGGGGAGGGAGGGGAGGGAGGGAGGGAGGGGAGGGGAGGGAGAGGAGAGGAGAGGAGAAGAGAAGAGAAGAGAAGAGAAGAGAAGAGAAGAGAAGAGAAGAGAAGAGAAGAGAAGAGAAGAGAAGAGAAGAGAAGAGAAGAGAAGAGGAGGAAAGAAAAAAAGAAGGAAGGAAACAAGAAAACACATGCTCTGGGAAGAGCAATTTCTAAGAATGTTTTCAAAGTTTTGACATTTATCAGGTTTGCATCTTTTTTACTTCCTTTCTTTCTGGAAGTCGTTTGTTCAAGTGTCAAATGATTTTAGTGGCTTTGACCAGGAGACAAGCATGTGGCTATCATTGCCTTCTCATGAACAGTAGAAACTCACCTTTGGGGTCAGGGAAAGAGGTTATATATCCCTGCCCAATGGAATAATGTGGAAATGTTTCTCAGATGTGGGTTTAAGAAGTGGATCAATTTCCACCTCTGTGTTTTGAACATTCATGGAAACAGTGCTATAGAGGCTCAAACTTCTCGATGAAGATAAAGTGAGGTGTTTTGTGTCATTTTTTGTTGTATTTTATTCTATATTTTTACATCTGTGTTTACTAGATTCTTTTCATTATACATTCCTAATGAAATTTTAATTATTTAACTTAGGAACTTGCAATATCAAGTTTAATGCATAAAAGCATACAAAAATAAAAAATAAAATTTAACAAGAAATCATTCTATTTTTAATGTTATCAAATATGTATACTAATAGGTTCTATTTTTAAACTGAGTTATTTCTAATAATGTTTTAGAGAGTTCCTTAGTAATTGGACCTATACCATATAGATGCCAGTTATCCTAAAAGTCTTTCTGTATATTTAATCTTACTGCAATTAAGAACTCTAGCGGTTTCATTCCTGCATTGGCCACAAGCAAAGTTTAAAATTTGTAGAGGGTCAAAACAGACGCAAGTAAGGGCAGATCAGTAGACAGAATGCAATTGGTGATTCAGAAAAAGACTTCATGTAGGAACAATATTTAATCAATAGCAAAAATAGAACTGAGAAGTTGTTGTCTGTTTTTAAAAATGTGAAATTTGGCATCTACATTATAAAAGTCACAAAACTTAAACTTAATTTCAAACAGGTTAAAAAACAATTAAAATGAGCAATATAATATGCAAACGTATCTTCAGTAGTATGGTTAAGCATGAAACGGTTAATTAAAATCATAAAATGACATTAGCAACATTTCCATAAGGAACAACATCTAAACAGACACTGCACATATTAGCAGATTCAGGTCACACAATTTCCTTCTGTTTAGATGCAGCTTCACATAGATTCTTTAACCAACATTGATGAAAACTGCACACGTGTGAGCTTTTTATTTGATAAAATTTTATTTATGGTTATAGAATGAGATAAAAATAACATATTGATTACAGAAAAACAGATACATGTTATGGTACAGAGATATGTTACAAAAGCAAAGTATTCATAGAAGCATTTCTTGAAAAGGCCTACATTGGAAAGGACTTAAATATCTATTCAGTGACTTGGGGATTCTTGAAAAATTAAAATTTAATCCTGTGATAAATACAATTGCACAGATAATTCTGCAGGTACACTGCTAAGCAGAAAAACCTAATCATAGAAAAGTCAATGCTATTTGTTTCTATTTACATTTCAAAATTAAGAAAACAGTACCTGGCAATGAACACCAGATCCTTGCCTTTTAAGAAAATGAGTAAGACTAGTAAGAGAAGTTATATATAGCTCCCAACATACTTTGTTCTTTTTTTGTTTGCTTATTTTTGTTTTGTTTTATTTTCTAAGACAGGATTTTTCTGTGCAACTTTGGAGCCTGTCCCTAAACTTGCTCTGTAGACCTGGCTGGCCTTGATCACTCACAGAGATCCTTTGCCTCTGCTACCCAGAGCTTGGATTAAAGGCACCACTACTGTCCGGCCAAACACTCGCTTTTAAAGAACAGTTTATCACAGAACTTTTCAGAGTATTCAAATACATATAAAAGAGTAACTTTGATCAGGTGTTGTTACACTGTATAAAGCCCAGGAAGATTTTACAAAAAAGGAATAACAGCTTACTTTGAATATCAAAGACAAAAGGGAATGAGGTATTAGCATTTTAGTCCAGAGCACATTAAAATAGTGAAGTACACGATTAAACAAAGCTTCAAGAAAAGCCTAGGTGGTTCAAAATACCACCTAATTTCAGTTTCAAATAATAGTTATTGAATGCAGATGAAAACATAAAAGCCTGTTTCTTAGGGAGATATGATTTATGCTCTGTCAAAATGAATTAGTACATATTCATAAACTGTAATCCAAAAATGTTTGGCAAGTGTTATTGAAATAGGCAAATTATATTTTTAAATACTATTTTTTCAGAATTTTAGGCTGAGAATGCTCATTCATTTCCTGGCTGCCAAGACACAGAAACTGTATTAATTATAATGCTATTTGGCCAATAGCTTATGCATAACTCTTACATCTTGAATTAACCCATTACTATTAATCTGTGAATCATCACAAGGCTTTAGCCTACCAGTAAGTTTCTGACTGTTGTCTTTCTCCTTCGGTAGCTACATGGCAACTCTCTGACTCCACCTATTCTCTCTATGTCTCCATTCAGATTTCCCACCTAGCTTTACTCTGTTAAGCCATTGGCCAAAAGCAGCTTTTTTATTAACCAGTGGCAATAAAACATATTTACAGCATGCTGTGGGGAATTATATCACATAATTATATAAGAAAAGTTTGGGAAATTCTGAATTAGACCAATCCTTGACAAGAAGTAGAAAAACTATCTTTAGTTATGGCTGAGTTTTGCAGTATAGACTAAAAAATAAAACCATTATTGCATGCTTGACTTTGATCTTCACAAGTATGGAAGATACTCAATTTTGTTTAAACCTTTTTGGAAACTTAGCAGCATAATTACTACCTTATAGAATAACTGAAGCAAGAAAATAACTATCTCTGCAAAACTAAGTTTTCTCATATTTAATATTTAGAAATGTTTGTGAATAAAAAAGTGCTTATATAAAGCATTAAAAACAGAAAATATGGAAAAATCACAGAATTGTATTTAATCCTCCAAATAGTAAGGTTTTTCTTGTTATGATATTATAGAAGGCATAGATAGACAAATGATTGCTCCAGTTAATCACATATCCCTCAAAATATTTGGAGAATGGAAACTCATAATGAGACTAACTTCAAAGATAGTGAAGTATGAGCCTTTAAATGTAAGCTGTTATAAAAGCTCTATGGCAAACACAGTAGAACAGATATAATAGAAAGGCACCATGTGGAAAACGTAAGTGCAAAACTAACTGTGTTACTCATCTAAGAAAAGATGCAACTTTAAATTATAGGATGCCATTGTGTTTCACCAATATGATGGGCAGACCCTGAACATGTTGGTATTGTGAAAACAGGAAAAACCTATCCTCATTACAGTGAGAAGTGAAGGTCTTCAAAGAGTATAGGGAAGATTAGTATTTCTTTCTTGATTAATTAGTAACCTACTTCTTTGCATGTTTATTATAATACGTGAGGAACTTGATAGTTATAGACTCAACGCCTAGACTGATCTTGAACTCAGGAATTTTCTTATGTCAGTCTCTTGGATGATGGCATTATATGCAATTAAGTATCAAATATGTCGTGACTATTATCACTTCAAGTCTCAAGCCCATGTCGTCTTTGACACAAATGTGTAAGCCTGAAGAAAATAGGAGCTGACAGTCACTAGCTCTGTCAGCAACAGTGATTAATTTTTAAAAATGGGTTTCTTTGCTTTACAACCAACAAATCTGTCTGCAACCAAAGGTTAGTTTTTAAAATACTGGCTGCAACTAAGGGTTAACTTTTAGGAAGGCCCCTGCCACTTAAGAGATAAGTTAACTTTTAATAATGGTTTATACATGATTTTTTTTTTTTTTGCACTGTTCTGTATTCTTTCCTGCTATGGGGAACCAGCAGAACCAGGAAAGTGCAGAGTTTCTGTAAACACCACTAGAGTGCATGAAAGAAGCAGCACACGAATACAAATACGAATTTAGCTAAAAACTTTGTTAGTGGGAATTGTAAAAAGCAACTGGTATCTGTTTTACCTCAAGATAGGAAAAATTATTTTTTTTCATGTTAACACTTACTTCTTACTATAAAACGGGAACTGCCCCAATTGCCAGAATTTTAGAAGCCTGAGCTATTTTGTGGCTTGTGGTGATTTTCTTTTTATTTATTTTTTTTTTTTAAAAATAAAGCTTGCTTCTTGTTTAAAAGACTATGGTGCTCTGTCCCCATTTATGTGCACTCTTGGTTGCAAAAGTTATAAATATATTTTCATGTGGCACATTGATAAACATACTGATAGAATTATTATCTTATGAAGCCAAGACTTAGAGAAATCAACCAACTTGCTGGGAACCAGGAGGTTAGATTTTGGTGACATGGGGTCAAATTGCAGTCAGTATTTCTCCAAAACCTCTTCTGCTCACTCTGGTTCATTCATTTCTTGTAAATGTGATTGCTGCAGTGTTCCCTAGATAAAAGAGACTGAACCATTTCAATAAGTCTCACTGGAAACTTTGCCTGTGCTCAAAATTTTTCCATAAGAGAAAAAAAAAAAAGACCAGGCTTTTAAATTGAGAACATTTTTAAATGTTTTGGCAGTTAGTTCACTTCAGAGAGAAAAGGGTTTTTTGTTGTTGTTGTTTTGTTTTGTTTTGAAAGCACTACAGTTTACAGTAGTGTGACTTTTTATATATAATAGTAATGATATTTTCATATGCTGTATTCAAAGAAAGCATTTCTGGAGAATAACAAAATTAGAATGTAGCTTATTTTGTTATGAAGCTGAACTACAATTTTCATTTGCTCTTAAAATCTTATCAAGTTGAATACATATTTATCTGTAACTGAAACGCTGGGGTATGGGCAAGAGAGAAAGGAGGTACAAATCATAAACCGTTGTTAGGGCTTAGGTAGGGTTTACATTTTCATACAGTTATTTGTTTTTTCTCTGATCTCTCTCTCTCTCTCTCTCTCTCTCTCTCTCTCTCTCTCTTTTCTTCTATGCCAACATCTATTTTGGATCAGACTTTCTTGGCACAAATAAGATATCTATGATAGGACTTGGCTCATTTAAGTGTCTTCTTAGCTATTAAAGTATGGACTCTTCAGTCATTTTGAAGACCATCTTAAATCCCAATGTCTTTGCATATCTTTACCAGACTTAGCTAGATGACATTTAAAGGTGTGGAACATCTGCCTAATATTCTGTGCAGGCTTTCTGCTTAGTAATTCTAGAAAGTGAGAGGGTAAATAGGGGGGAAAGCCCTAAAATACCTCAGATGTAATGCAGTCAAATGACTTAGTTCTGTGTGCAAATACTAATACGATGATATTAGTGCAAAATACTTTGTGAAAGAAGGCAATGATGTCTCTTCCAAGTCTACTGTGTGAACTAGGCAGATGGATCTGCACAAGTGTGAGTCACCTGCATCTAATCCACTTTTTACACGGAATTGTCTGCCTCTCATGATCTTTTTCATTTATGGACAGAATATTTTTATATAATCCAGATTAACCTTGAACTCAGTGTTCCCTCCTATATCTCTCCAATATCACGATTACATGGGTCTACCTCCATCATAAGAGATTCTTTTGTTTTCTGTATTTTCTTTCTTTTAATAAATACTTTCTTCAGTGGAAGAGGATCTGATGACTGATGAGCATTCCTCTGGTTCTCTCTCTCTCTCTCTCTCTCTCTCTCTCTCTCTCAGCAGCAGGTGACTGGAGGCTACAGAGGGTCCCCTGGCAGGTGGAAGACCCCTGCGGGTGAGAGACAGACACTTATGCCATGAAGAGAGTCCTTGGGAATAGTTTATTTAGTGGGGTTGGGGAAGAAAGAGAAGAAAAAAGAGGGGAAGGGGAGAAAAGAGAGAGGCAAAAGCTGCTTCTTCAGAAGGATGGGGAGAGGGAGAGAAAGAGAGAAAGAGAGAGGAGAGGAGAGAGAGAGATGGAGTGGAGGCAGGAGATCTTGACTCAGTGGGAAGGGAAAGATTGGGAGTGGGCAAGGCTTGCCTCTTAAAAGGACAGGGTACCAAGAGACAGGCCAGGCTGAAGGCGTAAGCCACGAACAATGCCACACCAGTTTGGAATTATTATTAATAGGGTAGGATTTATTTAAAGAGGAAAAACTTACAGATCACGATCCCAGACAACAGCCCTTTGCGCAATCAGGAAGCGAGTCTAATCGCCAGCCAAACAGGAAGTCAAGAGGACCAGCGGAAAGAAATAGAAGCCTTTTGAAGGGAGAGAAACCACGCCCCAATGGGCTGGTATCTCAGCAGCTATTGGTTGGAGGGGCGGAAAGACCTCCCGCAACACCAGGCCAACAGATTACATCTCTCTCCTTCCCTCCCTCCCTCCCTCCCTCCCTCCCTCCCTCCTTCCTTCCCTCCCTTCCTCTACCCCGCCCCCCCCCCACACACACATTTCAGGAAGAAAGTTAAGAGAAAGACTTTGTGAACTATTCCTTTCTGACTTGGCTTGCTGTATTTGGTCTCTATGTTCACATATGTATAGAAAACCCAGTCTCCCCCATTTCCAAAGCTTTTTGTGTTCCCTCATCATGACCACAAGGGCTTCTCATGAAAAAGAGAACATTTGTGTGTGCAGTAGGCTGGCGGGGTATCTGTATGCGAGACTTTCTCACTATAAAAGGCAGCTGGAGAATTATGGAAGAAAGGAAGATGAGGAGGGAAGGAAACATCTGGCTCCATGTCTTTTTGTTGCTGTGGTAGGAAATTACCTTGGAACAGGCCTGGAGGCACATGTTTTAATCCCAGCACTTGGGATGCACAGGCAGATCGGTAGATTTCTTTGAGTTCAAGATCAGTCTGGTTTATATAGTTTTGAGCCATTCAGAGCTACACAAAGAGACCCAGTCTCAAAAAATAAAATAGAAAATTACTTTCAAACCCCCATTATTTATATGAACAACTTCCTATAAAATGATTTTTGAAATTAAGTCAACTTTGTCCCCTTTCAAACTCAATTTTATGCTGCAATACATAAAATATGATATAAGCAAAATATGACATTCTCATAATTATATTAAGTAAAAAATCAACTTTAAAAAAATCTAAGGTATGACCTTAAAACATTTAAAGTTTGATGTCATGCTGTATTGCTGGAACCATTCTCAATAAGATCCAGCACTATTTATATTTAATAAAAGGCTGTTGTCGTATGTCCTTTTCAGATCCATATAAAGTATCCCATAAATATTGCCTCCCATGCTTTTGTTATCAACATTGCCAGAGCTACTTGACAAAATTGTCATCCCTCTCACACAATGTAAGGCTTAGCCCAAGGTCCTTTTGGGGAGAGAAGTAGAGAAAACATGTGTTTCATACTATAAGGGGACACAGAGTTCTGACTCCTCCACTTATTTTTGCAGGGTCATCTCATAGTTCTCAATACCCTAAGAAGGGAAAGTCCCACCTTTCCTTTCTTTCCTATAGATACTGAGAGGTATCATCAAGATTTCATTTCCTGCGGTACTGATTTGTTTCTCAATTGCCTTTATTTGTAGTACAAATGATAGGGCCTCAACAAGACCTACATTAATCATCATGTCCCAATTAGACCCAAACTAACAAATTGAATTTAAAAATTAGAACCAGGAAAAACTGGATTCTCTAAGTCTGTTTTATGTTTCTGCAGCTATATATTTGAATATATGTATTAGTTATTTAAACAGTTGGTCTGTATCCTTGGTTTTTGTTTGGGGGAACTTTTGGCAATAGTCTATGTGGTTTATGTAGCGTCTGGGGTGTATCCTTCTCTTGAGAGAAGATACCATGGGATCTCTTGGGTGATCTTATTCGAAAATTAACAGATAAAATCCATACTTCTTTGGTCTTCCTAGTTTTTTTTTTTTTTTTGCCATCTTTTGCTACCATCTGTGCTTCCAGCTTAAATTAAATTGAGATTTAAAATAGTGAATGTAGCAATTTATTTTGGAAAAACAGCTTCAGGTTTCCATGGCCACAGTAAAAAAAGAAATCTAAATGTCAGTCTACTTTACCATGATAGATTTTTATTTGTGAACCATGGTTTTAATTCTATCTCTGTATGGTGGTAGGTGGTTGAATAGTCAATAAAGTTACTTTTTGTTATAAAACTCATTGCTCATCTTGTATGCTCTGCATTCTAATGTTTAAATGTTCAGAAAGACTGTAGTTTAAGGTGTAGTGGTATGGTGGGATAAGACGCTTGAATAGCGCTTCCTATTAGTGAAGGTTTCAGTGCAGCTGAAGAAGCACTGGAAGAAAGATGATGAAACTCAAAGGCAGCAAACTTTCTGTATTGTACAAAGAACAGGGGTTTGCTTTTTCAGGTTAAAGATCTTGACACAGTGTTCCAAGTATCTCAAAAATCTAAGAGTTCCACCATTTAAAAGACAGAAAAGAATTGTTCCTGAATCCTTCCACAAACAGAATGGGTGTCCTAGACAAGGTGCTAAGCAGTAGCATTGATGGAGAAAGGACATATGAAAAAGCCAGACTAGAGGTCCCCTAAGACAAGAACCTTCACCAGAAGATGAAAGACAATGTCAGCCACAGACCAGGCAACAAAAGTTCATTTCCACACACAGTTTTCTAAAAGCCTGTGCTGAGACTGAGCAAACACAGAACTGTGTACCCTGGGTTACAGTTATAATATGTGAACAATGCTTGTTGCTATGTGAACATTGCCATTCTCTTAAGAAACTGCAATCTTCTGTAACAGCAAAGCTGTAACAGTTCCTTATAAATTGCATCTGGGAGGAGAGTAATCAATTTTTAGTAGTTCCATCCATTTTTTACCTGTCACAATCCCCACTAACAGTTACCAGGCCAGTCAATGATTTTTTATTTTCTCCGGTGTGCTATTCCTAGAGGGGAAACATATTTAAATCAAAGTCAGTGAATGCTAGAATTATTAGCTGAATATCCGTTGTCATTTTTGTTTCTTCTTGCTGAAACTATACCCAAAGGAAAACATCCTAGGGAACAATGTGACCAGTGACATGGTTTCATCAGTTGCATAAAATTAACATTTAAATATTACTGTCATGGCATTTATAATAAAAAGTGTTATCTACTTACATTTTTGTGTTGAAAGACACTATTCTATTCAAATATTTAATTTCCATGATGCACAAGCAGTGAGCCTATTGCTGAGTGATATATTTATGCCTTGGATACAATTATACTTTCATTTTAGCAAGCAATAAAATTATTTTGCTTACATGGGAGATAGAGAAAACAAATCTAAAAAGAGTGCTTAATGGAGATTAAAAGACTGTTTAAAGCAAAAGACTTGTGTGTTTCAATTCCTAGAGTTAGGTAAAAAATGAATTATTGCTAAGGGAAAATACCACAACAAATTATGGCATACTCTTGAGATTATGAGCATGAGCATAAAGTACTGTGTTTATTTCTGGGACCATAAAAAGCAGCTTGCAAAGTCTGTAGGAGAAGAAGTTCATTACTCAATGATTTCCAGGTATTCACATATCTGTAATAACTTAGAGACTGTTTACACAGTTATATTATTTTTATTGAAAAAAAGACATTAAGATCAGAGGTCCACAGAGACGACAGATTAATGAAATTTTTGTGTTGCCTAAGATTCTTGAAAACCCTTAAAGCAGGCTCCCAAAAGGAGGTAGGATCTCCATATGCCTGGCAGACTGAGTTATTTATCTAACTGGCTTATGACCTGTAGCGGGGCCAGCTGACTGAGAACTGCATCTACTAATCGATAGAACATATCTTGATTCATCAAGCCTATACCCTAGCTTGTCTTTCTCCAAACTTCCTTCTCTTCATATGTGCTTTTAAATCACTTATTTTTCCATTTGTGTCATTTGAGAGGTTAATGAGAAATACCAAACTTTATAATGACTTTCCTGTAAGTAGTAAATATATTGTTATTAGGCCAGAGAAATGATATAAATCATGCAAGTGGGGAAGAAAAAGCTGAATCTGCAAACTAAAATGTTAGCAGCAGACCAAATGCAAGCAATAGTAATAACTGCAATCTAAGGATACATCTCATCATTGCTAGAGAATATACTCCCAACATATTTTTTGCGTTACATGAAAACCATTTCATAATTATCAAAAACTTTTTAGTGGTAAGTGAAAAAAAATCATTAAAAAGGAAGTAATACGATTCATCCTAATAAAAATTCTTACCATAGACAAAAAGGTTTTGTTTCTTTATTCTTGAGAAATCATACATGTAGACAATAAAATATGGTCATATATATTTTCCATTTTCTTATTTCAACTCCACATATTTCCCTATTATGTTCCCCTCCAGACACCATGCTATTTTTATTTTTAATTATTCTTTGTTAATTTATACATTATGTTTTAAATATGTTCATACCTAACTCCTCATCTCAATGTCTCCAAGATTCACTCTTAACCTTTCTATACCCCAATTCCTCCTCTTGATTGCTCCAGAACTCACTTCTACATTCTCAACACCCTCAACTTGTTGTCTTCTTTTAAATTTTAAAATGAGTTTTATTTAATTATCCATGCACTATAATTTTTGCTTCCATATACTTCTGACTGTAAACCTATCCATAGGAACACTGCTGACATAGCCCTGAAGAAAACTCATTCCTCATTTCCATCAGAAACTACATCTCTTTGATGCAGAATGATGACAGGCTTGATCTTCTGTAGCTCTTATGCAGGTAGCCATAGCTGCTGTAAGATCATGAGTGAAGCAATTTAAGTCCAATTAGTTCTTCCCATATGACAATGTGTATACCAGGACCACTCACTAGAAAATGGGAAAGCTATTGTGGGAACATACTCGAAAGAGAATGATTCTCCTCATGGAACCAATAAATAGTTCCTCACTAAGTAGGGCTTAGAGATCATTTTCCCCATCTATGTCCAAATGTTAGCCAACAGATCCTCTACGGGTCTTGTGGAGTCACCATGATGACTGTTTTTGAGTGTGTTAGTTATGTCATGTCCTAATGACGGCATTTCACTCTACTCCTCCTTACACTTTTGCTTATATTTTCTGAATCTTGGCACTAAGAAACAAGAAAAGGAATGTGGAAAAAGTTTGCACTAGAAAAATTATCAACTCCAAAGGAAAATAAATAAAACACTAATAATGTATAAATAATACCCAGAAATTCTTTTCCACTCCAGTTTTCATGAGTGTTTTTTTAAGTAATGGTAAAATAATTAATGACTATTTTTCTTGTTGTGTCAAAATACAAGACAGAACCAACTTAATAAAAAAATTGTTTTGGCTTCTGGTCATATATGATTCAACAGGTTGGTCAGAATTCTCTGTTTACTGAAATAATAACTTTAAAACTACAAAGCAAAAGAGGAGGAAATTGATTATTTTCTCAGGTGACTTATGAGTTGCTGCAATCAACATTCCACAATGTCTTCAAGCTATCTCTGTTTCATCATCTCATTGCCTCCACCTTGTGTGGAAATCCCTACAAGATACAGGAATTCAAACAATTGTAGGATCCAAGAAAGCCTTCTAAAATAAGCTTTATATATCCAGATTTTTAAACTGATCACATTCGCAAAGAATCCCTCTTTGCTGTGTAATGCGATGTTTCTTTTGGCCGTCTTTTGAGAACTTGTCTATTAGGATATGGCAGATATATATTCTGTTCAGAAGCCAGTTTGATACTTGAGGGTTTTCTAAGACAAAAAAAATCCAGTTTGTTGTAAGGAATTGTTCCATTTATAATCACCTACCAATCCTGGTCTTTAAAACAGTCTTTTATGTCTAGCAAAGTTTTTCTTTAGTATTTCTATAGTATTTCTTTAGTATTTAGTATTAATAATGTGTTTGTCCAGAGTTGGGACTTCCATTTTTTTTCTCTTCATCAGCTACATCCAGCAGCTAACAGGAAACATGACAAAGCTATTAACAGCAATATTCCCCACTCATTGCCAGTGAAGGGGAAACTGCATGTACTGCTTATCTCCAACAGATGCATCCCAGTTCAAACATTTCCCCAATATTACACAGAATATGAACTGTACACTTGCCCACAGTTGGTGGAAGTGCTCACTCAACACATGAACTGGACATTTACCCACAGTGGTGCTTCTAATGCTGCAGAACCAGGAAACCAGCTTCTGGGCCTCATCCTTTTGTCTCACTTCCTACGATGAACCAGTTGATTCCTAAATTGCACCATTTCAGTTTGTGTTCTTTAGAAAATAAATACTGAAATAAGAATTAATGTTTCCCCTACAATTTTTATAAATCCACTTGGGAAAACTCTCACTATTAGTTTTAGGGAAAAGATAGTAAAATATAAGATGCTAAGTAAAATGACAATTTTAGACAAAATCATGTAGGTTTAGCTACATCATACAAGAAATCTCCTAAGGATAAATGACTCTTCAGTCCTACAAGGAAACGTGGAGGATGATTATCAGTATTTTATAGCCACTAGTAATTAACTGCCCTGTGCCAAAATGTTTCAAGCCCAACTGGCTTTATGTGGGTGGATATTGGTTTCAAATATTTGAGAAAGGGCTTGTAGGAATGAGCTTCAAGAGAAACACCCAGAACACTGTAGAAAAAGAATCTGAGATTACTTGATCATGGTGTGAATCTGAGGGTACCTAAGAATGACTGGTACACATAATCCAGAAGACAGTCCACTCTCAACTGCCACCACTTTCATATGCCCTTCCCATAAGCATCTTTCTGGCCAAACCATGTCTCTTTCATTGTCTCCCTTTGTCACTGTACCCCATCATGTGCTATTATTTCTTGGTCTCAAAATGTGCTGCCACTCCAGGAATAGTGACTCATGCCTTTAATACCAATGCTTTGAGTTTGAGGCCAACCTGAGTTACAAAGTGAGTTCTCAGTCATCATAGGGTAAAATTAGTAGCGTGAAATAAAATAAAGGCAGCAGCAACAACAACAAGACCAAACTAAACCAACCAACTTCAATCAACCAGGTAGTATTTCTTTAGTATTTACTATTAGATACTCTATATCTTTGGGGTTTTATTTCTGCTTAAAATTCTCATCCTCAAGATTTTAGTATAAAACCCCTCCCATCAAAATCATTTCAGATGATATACATTTCATGGCTACCACTTTCAAAATTATACACCATCATTACCACTGTTGTCATGGATACCTTCTAAGTTAGGTTTTCTTTCTCCAACCAATTTTTCTTTAGAATTCCTCTTACCATATGTGTGGTCCACATCATCTGCCTCCAGGAGGCCAGTGTGATTATTAATAGCTATTTAAATATAGCTTTGCATGTAAAATACATCATAGTGATATTGCCCATTCCAGGGTTCATTTTTTCCTTAGATGGATGAAATTATGTTTTTGGAAAAATATCTGGCACACATAAATGTCCCACCATGCAAACTAACATAGGATTCCTGCCTTTCTCACTTACTAAGATATGAACATCACTACAAGACTTGTCTTTTTGCAGTCCATGAATACAATATTGTCTGTGATGTAGTATGTACAAAGAATCATGTTTATTAATTAATTAATAAGCACACATTGGTTACTTCCAGTAAATGTTCTCTCCACTCTTCTAAAACAAAACAAACATACAGAGCGAGATTACCAGAGGTCATCTTCTTGAAAGGCCACTTTACTCCTCTTGGTTGATCTAAGCATCTGAGTTTATTGAGTGAAAACTTCAGATAAAGGAACAAGAAATGATAATCTTCTATAGCTAATAATGTTACATTGTTTCTGGGTATGGCATTCTGCAGTGTGAATCAGTTGGAAAGAGAAAGACAAATAATGAGAATTGAAGCTTAAAATGTTGATAATTAAAAGGATATTGCTCAAGATTTATCTTATCTCTGAAAGAATTAATAAATCTAACTATGTGTGTGTGTGTGTGTTCCTGAAAAGTTATTTGATGAACTCAAAAAGGTTTTGAGAGGCAGCAGGGACAGTCTATTACTTTTATAAATAACTGAGATATAATGTGTCGCCACATTATATTTATAAGACAGAGAACTAATTTTGTATACTTTGTCTTTACTCATTGGCAAAAACAATTAACTGTTTTTGTGAAATAACTTTTTTTGTTCACACTTCTTCCTCAATTCTGATTTCCATTGATAAAAATGTTCATTGTTTTACCTTTCATAAAAATCAAGTTTAACACATGTGGTCATCCTTTAATAGTACTAACTTTCCAGCCTTAAGATTCTACATAAAGAGAGAACCTGCATGTAGTATGATTAATAAAAACCCAAAGACAGAAACTGAACTTCAACATGAAGGTCAGAAAAGCAAAACAACCAGCCACTGACTCTTTTCTCTACTTCAGTCCAAAATGGCTATCCTACCTCCAGGAATCTCAGAATGAGACTCTGTGTGAGAGCTGTCTCTCCTCACTTTATCCTCCACTCTAGCCCTGAGATTAAAGGCATTCACCACTACCACCTGGTTTCTGTGACAAACTAAGGTAGCTACTGGGATTAATAGTGTGTGTCACCACTGCCTGATCTGTAAAACTGATCAGTGCAGCTGCTTTACTCTCTGAACTTCAAGCAAGATTTATTTATTAAACTACAAAAGAAATATCTCTACACCTGCCTTCTACTGTGCACCCTGCTTTTAGCCTGATGTGCACATGTGTGATTCTCTCTTGATGTTAACTACAAAGTTTTGTGGAAATTTAGCTTTTACTTGTAGATCTATGCAATTCTTTAAATTAAGAAAATAAAACTAGAAGTTATCATAATATAACACTCTCATTAATCAGTTCTTATTCATAGATATAATGATCCTAATAAAAATATTATACTCCTGTAAAAAATAGATAGATATTGAACTTCATATGAATAAACAAACATGAAGTTAGTAAGAAACCCTTGTAATAAACTGTGAGAATCATGGTTAGAATTCCTGTCAATTTGATAGCATCTGGGATTACTTAGCAGGAGGCCTCCAAGAACACTTGTAGGAGAATTTTTTATATTGGTTAACCTCAGGACATCTTTGTGAAGGGTTATTTTGATTATGTTAATGGAGAGATTAGTCCTATTTTAAAATACAATAGCACTAGTTGCACAGTTTAGGTGCTGGGTTGCCTGAAATACAAGATTTGCTGAGGAGAAGCAACATTACTTTTTTTTCCTGGGAGAGGGAGGCAATGCAACTGGCTACCTAAAGCACCTGCTGGCTTATTTTCCCCTCAGGATGAACCCTGAAACCATGAGTGGAGAGAGACTGCTTCTTCCTGCAGTTTCTTTGTTGGGTGTTTATCACAGGAACAGAAGGAACTGAGACAGAAAGTAACCAGCAATTACCAGGGTATCAAATATTCTATAATTCTAATTAATCAACACCCTACTGGGGCTTAAATGGAGAGTAGACCATTAGAGCATTATACATTTCATAAGTAAATTACAATACATAATAAAAATGGGAGCACTAATCATTAAGGGAATCTTTGCTTTCTTAAAATAGAGATGCCAGTACAATTAGATCATAATCTGCAAGAAACATATGTCTCTTTAAGAGACAAGCCATGTCCACTCCCTCCCCCATCTGCTGACGCAGGCAGATCTTCATTCCTGCTTGTAGCCTGAGTCTCTTCCTTTCCATCTCCTCGAAGAGACAGCTTCTGCCTCTCCCCATTTCTCCCCTTCTCCTCTTCTCTCTCTCTCTCTGTCTCTGTCTCTCTCTCTCTCTGCTCTTCTCCCCTTCTTTCCTCCCCCTCCATAACCCACTGAGTAAATATCCAACCCCACTCTGCATGATGTGCCTATCCCTATGTCTCTTGCCCAATGCAGCTTGGCTCCCTGCCTGGGACCAGAGGCCTTCAAAACCTGTGGCATGGTCTCATGGCATGCCGTCTGTCTGTCTTTCCTCGTGGCCTGCTGCAGCCACTGGGGGACCTGCGCCTGTCCTGCCTAGAACTGGCTGCTCTCAGGACCTGCTCCCCACTGCTGCTGTTTGGGGACCTGCAGTGTTTCTGCTGCTACAGCCACTTGGGGATCCTGCAGCGTTTTTCTTTAATCCATTACAAATAGAGCTCTTACTTTTAAGAAAGAGAAAGTGAAATTACCAGGCATGAGTAAGAAGGAAACACAGGACGCACAACTCATCGGCTTAGGAGTTTATTAGAGGAGGTGTGTATTGTTCTGGGGAAATCAGTGTGCAGAGACAAACAGGAAGATGGTGCATCCAGCTTTTAAAAGCAGCCTAGCGCATGTGCACAGGGGTTGACATGGCTACATCATACACAGATGATGGGGCTCAGGCATGCATGCAAGGGCTTAGCTGAGTCATACATGTATGATGTAATCCACACTGCACGTGGGTCATGGCTCAACATCTCCGGGGATCATTAGGCACTTTTCTGCCTGAGGGCTTGTCTGAACATGCATGATCCCTGGAACCCAGAACCATCAGCCCTATTGTTGCTGAAATCATTACAGAAAGTATCACCCTTTTAGAGTGCAAAACTGGTGCATAGTACTTAACGACATGACAAAGTCATTATCACTTATAATGAGGTAAAATGACACCTTGTACCTCCTAATGCACAGAACTGAAAAGGGCATAATAGCTCTTATGTGGGATAATTTCCAAATAAAAACCTGAATAGTTATAAAAATACAATTAGACAAAGCCAGCTTGAAAGACAGTGTGTAATGGAAATGGTCTGTACTACTCAATATTAGTACCATACAAGAGGCAGATTCAAAACCTGTGCCAGACAGGGAATGGAAGTTATAATAATGAAGCACATTTTCTCATTTAACTAATTCTGAAGTATATAAAGAAAAACACAATGCAAAATAAGTTTTTGCAAAGAAAAAGGAGATACTTGTTTAAATAGAAACTGAAATAGATGTCAAACAGTAATTTTTCTTTTTTTAAAATTTATTTATTTATTTATTAAAGATTTCTGCCTCCTCCCGGCAACCGCCTCCCATTTTCCTTCCCCTCCCCCAGTCAAGTCCCCCTCCCTCGTCAGCCCGAAGGGCAATCAGGGTTCCCTGCCCTGTGGGAAGTCCAAGGACCACCCACCTCTATCCAGGTCTAGTAAGGTGAGCATCCAAACTGCCTAGGCTCCCACAAAGCCAGTACGTGCTGTAGGATCAAAAACCCATTGCCATTGTTCTTGAGTTCTCAGTAGTCCTCATTGTCTGCTATGTTCAGTGAGTCCGGTTTTATCCCAGGCTTTTTCAGACCCAGCCCAGCTGGCCTTGGTGAGTTCCCGATAGAACATCCCCATTGTCTCAGTGTGTGGGTGCACCCCTTGCGGTCCTGAGTTTCTTGCTCGTGCTCTCTCTCCTTCTGCTCCTGATTTGGACCTTGGGATTTCAGTCCGGTGCTCCAATGTGGGTCTCTGTCTCCTTTCATTGCCTGATGAAGGTTAATATTCAGGAGGATGCCTATATGTTTTTCTTTGGGTTCACCTTCTTATTTAGCTTCTCTAGGATCATGAAATATAGGCTCAATGTCCTTTATTTATAGCTAGAAACCAAATATGAGTGAGTACATCCCATGTTCCTCTTTTTGGTTCTGGCTTACCTCACTCAGGATAGTGTTTTCTATTTCCGTCCATTTGCATGCAAAATTCAAGAAGTCATTATTTTCTACTGCTGAGTAGTACTCTAATATGTATATATTCCATACTTTTTTCATCCATTCTTCCTTTGAAGGGCATCTAGGTTGTTTCCAGGTTATGGCTAATACTGGAGAGGTTGTAGAGAAAGGGGTACACTCATCCATTGCTGGTGGGAATGCAAACTTGTGCAACCACTTTGGAAAGCAGTGTGGCGGTTTCTCAGGAAATTCAGGATCAACCTACCCTTGGACCCAGCAATACCACTCTTGGGAATATACCCAAGAGATGCCCTATCATACAACAAAAGTATATGCTCAACTACGTTCAAACAGTAATTTTTCTATGAACATTAAATTTCCTGAAGTTTATAATTGCTCTTCAGTCATCCATAGAGATTTCACATGAAGATGATACTTTCCTTTGCTATTTCTGAGGAAATTGTCAAAATAAATGTTCTTTTACTAAAATTGACCTCAAGTAACTGATATAATAATATAAAGAATTTGCAAATGGGATTGCATCAATTTTTTTTTTAGTTTCTGTGTGATTATTTGTGCCTAGGTGGCCAGGAAACAAATGAACATTCTCTGCCTTCACCACCCAGGAACAGATGTCTTTTAGCCCAGCACACACCCATCCCTTTTAACTAAGGAGGAAATTCTTAATGTTCCAACCATTGTAGACAGGAATACATGTTGGTACACACCCATTGCTTTTCACAAGAATACCCCTACACAAATGTTAGCCAATCAGAAGTCCTACCTTAGAAATCTCTCATCTCTACCTTTGTTACTCTAAAAACTCAACCCCAACTGAGCTTGAAGCTCTCTGATCATGCCAATATATTGGGCAAATGGAGAGTCTGAATCTGTGAACTTATATGGAAATAAAAGTTCTTTGTTTTAACATATGGAACTTGATATTCTTGTTGGTATTTTGGTATACTCTGTGGATCTGGGCATAACAGTGACATGTTACAGTGGAGAACCAATCAGAATCAACACTTCCTAGGCACATGTATGTTAGGTCATTACTGAATTTTAAAGCCTTAGGTTTTTGTCCATAAAATAGCTTCAGGGTCATATTAAATTTAAAAAAATATATTTTACTGCTTCTATTTTTATAGATTATAGTACAGATCTCATTCATATTTACCTATTAACATTTCCTTATAACCCACGTGTTCTTATAAAAACCACTGGGCTGCTATCAGTTTTTTCCTATATGTGAACAAAACACAAAATGCTCATAAAGTACACTAACTTTAGTTTATATATTTTTATGTTATATATTAAAATCAGAAGAGACTTTATTTTAATGTTACTGTAGTTTCCTATAAAAAATAAGCTTCCAAAAGTATTACAGACATGTTCAAATTTTGTTTGTATTATTTTAAAGAATATTTTGCAAATAATTGCTTTGATTGACATAATAATATAGCATGTATTTTAATAAAAATTAATGTTTGAAACCACTAATTGTTTGGTAGAATGTTACATTTGTAGCATTAATGTATCAAAGACAGTATGGGTTTTAGACTGCTTGTGCTATGTTTAAGGGTTTACCAAATAATAAAACAATGCATATTTCAAATAATACACCATTACTATGACAACTAGTATTATACTTAAATATGAAACAGGGAGACTCATAGCCCAATGCTATATTTAACTAGAATATTTCACATACAGAATTTATTTATTTATTTATTTATTTTGGTTTTTCGAGACAGGGTTTCTCTGTGGCTTTTGAGCCTGTCCTGGAACTAGCTCTGTAGACCAGGCTGGTCTCGAACTCACAGAGATCCGCCTGCCTCTGCCTCCCGAGTGCTGGGATTAAAGGCGTGCGCCACCATTGCCCGGCACAGAATTTATTTTTGATGAACTAGATTTAATGGAATTAATTCTTCAAATCTTTGCATGATTTGCTGATATAATAAAAAATTCTTCATATATCAAAAAAATTAGATTTCTTCTAAAACATGAATAAAAAAATAATTCTACATGTCTGTTTCTTAGTAACTTATTTGCTGATATAGCATCAAATATATTTTAGAATTTCTACTGTTTTAAATGTAATGATACTCATGAGCTTTAGAATATTTCAAACAGAACAAGCTCTAATTTCTGCCCATACATGCTCTATCTCCTCACCTACTTTCTAAGGAGAAGTCTCCCTGAGATTTTTTTTTCTTTTATGTCCACTCTCTGACCCTCAGGTCAGAAAATGAGACTCATATTTCTTTCCATGAAATTCTTTCATATACCAGGTTTATGGTTTCCACCTTGAGATGCCATTACCAGTGAAGCTGAGTTATTACATACTAAATTGAAATGATTCATAAAATGTGTCCCTCACCATATCTCACAATTCCTAATTCTTGTACAGGCCTTGATTGAATCTCCCAAATTTCCTTCCAAGTTTAAATTGAATATGAACCAATGTATGCTCAGTTCATGACAGAGATGTGTCATTGTCCTGCATTTAACATGAAATTAATTTAAAATCCATCAATGGAGTTGTGGTTTAAACATTCATAAATAATGCAGATCTGAATATATTTGTGATCAACCTCAGTGGTCTTGCCTTAAAACAGAGCAGAGCGACTTTTTGAAACAAATGATTTGCTGTTCGTCTTGACTGACCTTGGCTTTATTTTAGTACTTATTATGTAGGGTAGCATGTGTAGTACATAGAAAAAGATCATTAATTGTAGTACAGACTTGAACAACTGTCATGAACTCAACATACAAGAAGGCAGCATTAGGGCACAAAAGAGACAAATAGCAGCTCTGCATGCTGTATCTTTCCATCATGAAGCTGTTTTCAAACTTGGATTCTAACATGGATGCTTCTCAGAGAATGTTCATAGCTGTAAGCAGCATCCTTCTCTTGCTGTCTGTCATCAGGCACACATCAACTAATGCGCGTTTGAAGCTGCAGATGGTGACTAATGTATAACATTACAGAAAAGGGGATATTTGCCTCTAGCCCTGGCTCTTGATGCAGTGCTCCCGAAGCTCTAATTTCCTGAGTGATCTTGAAGATAAGAGCATTCTTTTTTCCCTTTTTTTCTACTATTTCTTCTTTGACTCTGGCTTCTGATAACAGAGCTTCTAATACTCTTAATTTCCTGTGTGGTGATGGCCTAGGAACATTTCTACAGCACTCATCAGGCCTAGGGAATGGACTGAACATTGAAATGGATTTTTCGTATTAGTAGATGGGAGACCAAGCCATGACTAAAACATTAAACAGTCAGTCTTATCCCAAAACTTCAGAGCATAGAGAGAATGGAGGGTGAATTAAAACTGTGTGTGACATTGTTGTATAAGGTCTGATGATGTGATCAGCTTGCAAACTGCAAGACTGGAAGGGCTTCTGGGTGAATTCCCGGGAGGAAGAAAACGCTCTACTTCATGAGACTTAAAGCTTTTTCCTTCTTCCCTTCTCTCATTTATTTATTCTTTGAAAATTTTAGACAATACCTTTTATTATCATATCTTTTCTTCTCCTTCATTCCTCCCAGATCCCTTCTTCTCCATACTCATCAAAGTTCATGTATTTTCTCTCAAAAGAAATAAAGGAAGGAAGGAGGGAGGGAAAGAAGGAAAGAAGGAAGAAAGGAAGGAAGGAAAGAAGGAAGAAAGGAAGGGAAAGGGAGGAAAGGAAGACCAAAGGGAGAGAGAAAAGAGAGAAAGCCATTAAAGTATACTTTGTATTGTCCAACTATTCCAGAGCATACACTCTGCCTTGGATGTGGTTGGTATACTCCACTAACAAAAACTGATTTTCCTTCTCCTAGCAACTACATGTTTTGGGTTTCTTGCATAGGGGTAGTCATTCATACTTTCTTCCCTTCCTTCATGGTGAGATTTTGTCTGGCTCAAAGTCCAAGGATTTTTGCATAAGAGAGAGTAGAAGAAAGACTAAAAGATCCAGAGATAGTGAAAACATTTAAAATAACTGTTAATTTGGGAATGTAGTCCCAGCCTGTGGCCTGGGAGTTGCTTTGCTCTGGACTCCAAATCCCAGCATGCAAGGTCCCGATCCCTTCCTGAGGGGGGAGGGGGTCAGGACCAAGGGTATTTAAGGGGCCTCCTAAAGGAGGAATACGTGGTTTTAGTTCTGCATGGGCTCCCTGCTGTCCTGTCTCCCCACCATGTATTCAGCCACCAGAGAGCGTCATCCTTAATAAAACAATGGTCATTTTGATTTGGTTAGATTTGACCTTATTGGATTTCTTGTGCCAGCAGAGCTGCTCTTATTCTTTTTTTTTTTTTATTTATTTATTTCTTAAAGTTTTCTGTCTCTTCCCCACTGCTGCCTCCCATTTCCCTCCCCCCTCCCCCAATCAAGTCCCCCTCCCTCTTCAGCCCAAAGAGCCATCAGGGTTCCCTGCCCTGTGTTATTCTTATCAGAAACATTATTTCCCAGACACAACAGGGCATATATGAATTCACAGACACTATGAAAGCATGCATATGACATGTACAAGCTCAAGTGAGATGTAAGGCATTTGTAATGTCTATACTTCAGAAAACTAACATACAGTAAGTCTTTATCAACCTACATGTCAGTTTTGTTCATAATAACATGGAGATTATGATATTGTATACAGTATATTATGGAATGAATATACAATGTGCACTGTATCATGTTAACAATACAGTCTTTTAGTAAATATAAACATGCGAAGGCTTCCTTGAGTTTTATGAACAGTTGTAGTTAGCACATAAGCATAAGGAAAGGTAATGAGAGCCCTTGATTTAAAGCCTCACTGTCAGAAGCACAATGGAAAGCTAAGATTTGTGACTGGCATTTGAAGAGTGATGGAGAGTGGACTTGTAGGACTGAACATTTAAACTGTAGATCTTTCACTGGCTCCAGATAACTAGCTGGAGTGCAGGATGTGAATTTCCAACTGTGCCGGAAGCAGAGACCTGTGTTTTGAGACCTGTATTTTGTTTATGACATCTTAAATTCACAAGTTAAGTAAAATACTCACCTCTATCACCTCTGCAGAGTAAATTCCTGGCCTAGGAAATTAACCTGGTATCTTATCTCCTAGGAAGACCTTAAGGCTCCAGGCTTTAGAAGCAATTAGCATTTCCTTTGATAGTCAATACCTCTTTCTCTCAGCTAGACCTTCCAGACCTGAATTCCAGTAGACTGGACTTTTTTGACACCCTACCCCCCCCCCCCCCGCCTGTTTGCTCTATAACAGCTCATGAGAAAAAATAAAGTTTGCAGTTTGATCAGAAAGCTAGACTTGCTCTCATTTCTCATGTTTCTTGCCTTTCCATTCTTCCCCTCCAGGTTTATCAGGGATCCCCATTCATGTCCTGCAGTATGGGACAGAGCAACTAGAGAATTATGGAATTTTTTTTTTTCTTGTAGGGGTGGAGGCTGGGAAGGCAACTACAAATGATAGTGGGATTGCTTCATGGGTTCCCTTTAAAAAGGCTTCTCCTCCAAGATCTTGCAGGTTTCACAGGACTCAAAAGAGTACATCAGTCAGGCAAGGAGAAAATGGCATTTCCAACCTGTGTAAAACTATGCTCAAACTACATTCATGAAAGAAAAAATCAAAATATTGGTAACCAACAAACACAACTGGCATGCTTTCTAAATCTTCTAATACCAGGAGGAATCAATTTTCACAGCACAATAATAATTTACTTATAAAGTTGCACTTATAAAGAAAGGAGAAGTTAGAGAGGGCATTCCTGCCAGGGAAGCAGATAAGTTGACTGAAGATATGCACGTCCCATCTGCTCCTCCGGATCCAGTGCGCAGTCCCGTCACTAGCTACAATCTGCTGCTCCGGATCCAGTGCGCAGTCCCGTCACTAGCTACAGTGTTCTTTGCCCCCGTGCACCCGTCTCCAATGGATCAGATGGATCTTCCCTTTTTAAACTTTCATCCCAACTTCTTATTATATCCTAGCCCCCAACTCCAATAAGCACTGCCTGGGAACAGGCCAGTTTGGGCCAAAAAGACTGGTAGGTTGATTGGAGAGCTTCACTTTTCCATATACTCCTCCAAATCCAAAACTAATCTCCAAGTCTCATCTCCAGTGCTGCATCAGAACACCTGCTTCAGGCTCCACCTCTCCCACACCGATCTCCAATGGATCACACAGATCTTCTACCCCTAAATTGGATCCCAATCCCTTATTTGTACAGTTCCGAACTCTGGTAGGTACTCCCTAGGTACCCATGGAAAGCAAGTAGGCTAAAAAAAAGATGTTCACATCGCTCTCAGTTCCTTCACGTCCAAACCCCTAAAGTCAACCCTAGCTTTGTTTTGTTTTGTTGTTGTTGTTTTTTTGTATGTTCAAGGCAGGGTTTCTCTGTGGCTTTGGATCCTGTCCTGGAACTAGCTCTTGTTAGAGGAGGCTGGCCTCAAACACACACAGATTACCTCTGCCTCCAAGAGCCAGGATTAAAGGCTTGCGCCACCACCGCCCGGCTTTAACCTGAGTTCTGAAGCAGATCTTCTGCTGTGGCCTCTGCTCATTCTCTGCCTCCACCCTCAGCAGGCGAACTAAGTAGATCCTGATGGAGTACCCTGTTTTTCTACCTCTTCTGAATCCCTTTGTTGCTCTCTAGTCCATCTCAATTCGTCAGTGCCAGCTCCTACTACAACTATCAGAACTCTATAAGAAATTCCTAAACAATACAAGTCTAGTACGCTATCCAAAATACCAGAGAAGAAAAAAAAAAACCAAGGTATAAAACCCCAATAACCACAACGATCAGAACTCTATAAAAAGTTCCTAAACAATACAAGTCTAGTACACTATCCAAAATACCAGAGAAGAAAAAAAAAAAAAAAACCAAGGTACCAAACCGCAACCAATAAAGACAAGATCATGTGCCAGCACCTAGAATTAAATCTCAATTCCAGATCCCTAGAATGCAGCATAAAAACACAACACTCAAGACAATGTGTTTCCACTAGAGGCCAGAAACCCTATCACAGAAGACCATGAATATTCAAACATAACTGAAGCACACATAAAAGACCTTAAAGTAGCCTTCATGAATATAGTAAATCTTATTCCTAAAAATATGAGGGGTTCCTCCTGCCTGGTGGGCTCACAGAGCAGCAGCAAACTCCGGCGGGTCCCCAGCTGTGCCAGGCGCTGGCTCCAGAGTCCGGCACACAAGCAAGGGCTACAGTTTCCCACCAGCGGGAGGGCACGTGCCACGCAGCCGGTGGTGGAGGGTAACAGACAGGTAAACACAAAAGATAAAGCTAACATATTTATTACAGGAAAGAGAAAGGGGGGCGGGGGGAGAGGAGGAGAGAGGCAAAGCCATGTGTACACCCGGAGAGAGAACAGGAAACAGAGAGTGATGGTGAGCGAGGTCACAGGTTAAAAAGGTGTGGGCGTGGCTAGGGTAGGGACTAAAAGAATAACAGTAGAGATCGTTAAAAATGAAATGATGAAATCCCTGAAAATAATCTAAGGAAACGTACACAGTATAAGTAAATGAATGAAATCATTCAAGACCTGAAAGTGGGAATAGAATCAATAAAGAAAGTAAAATAGAAGAAGCTCTGAAAATGAAAAATTTAAGAACTTGAACAAGAATCACAGTGGCAAGATTCATTCATACAGTACAAGAGATGGAAGAGAAAAATCAGGCTTTGAAGACCAAATAGAAACAGATATTCTGATGAACGAAAAATTCTAAATGTAAAAAATTGATGTAAAGCATCCAGGAACTCTGAACCATGAAGAGACCAAATAAATGGATAATAGGAATGGATGGAGGAGCAGACACTGAAGTCAGGGCGCAGAATATCTCTTCAACAAAATAGTAGAAGAAAAATTTTCTAACCTAAAGGAGATGCCTATCAAAGTACTAGGAACATAGAGCACCAAATAAACTAGACCAGAAAAAAAGTCCCATGAACAGAAAATAATAAACGTAGGCAAAAGTTTCTATCCTGCTCGGTGCTATTGCCATTCAATCCCAAATAAACATGGAGAGGCTTAATTTAATTACAAATTGTTTGACCTATTTTTCAAGCTCATTACTAACTAGCTCTTACAACTTATATTAACCCATAATAGGTATCTATGTTTAGCTATGTGGCTTGATATTTTTTTCTCAATAAGTCATTTTCATCTTGCTTTCTTAGCTTCTGGATTACAACTGTATAATTCCTCTTCCCAGAATTCTCTTAGTCTGGTTGCCCTGCCTATACTTCCTGCCTGGCTACTGGCCAATCAGCATTTTATTAACCAATATGAGTGACAAATCTTTACAGTGTAGAAAAATCATTATCCCACAGCATATAAAATCACTAAATACACAGAAAAAGATAAAATATTAAAAACTGAAACTGACAAAAATCAAATAACATATGACGACATACCTTTTAGAATTAACCTGACTTCTTAATGGAGAATCTAAAAGCAAGAGTGGCCTGGTCAGATATGCTGCAGGCTCTAAGAGTTCATAGATGCCAGCTCGGATTTGTGTACACAGGGAAATTTTCAGTCAGAATAGATAAAGAAAACAAGATATTATATGATAAAATTTAAGCAAAATCAGTCTACAAACCCAAGCTTACAGAAGGTGCTGGAAAATAAAAACTCCAACATAAGTATGTCAGCTACATCAAAGAAAGCACAGAAAATAAATTATGCCAGACCAGCAAAATCAAAGTCGTGGAAATACACATAACCGCAAGAAGAACAGTAAAATAAGAGAAATCTACCATCACAGGTAATTAATATCACTACTCTTGGGCATATACCAAAAGGACACTTCATCCTATTATGAAGACACTAATTTAACCATATTTATTGCTTCTCTATTCATAATAATTCTATTCAAGATAATGGAAACAATTTACATGGCCCTCAACAGAAGGATGGATAAAAAAAAAAGTCATACATTTAGATAATGGAGTATTAAGTACTTGTCAAAATAAGAAAGGTAAAATTATGAAATTCACAGGTAAGTGAGTGGAACTAGAAAAATTATCCTGAGTCAGGTTTACCAGGCACAAAAAGACAAATATGGCATATATTCACATATATGTGGACATTAGCTGTTAAGTGAATGATAACCAAGCAACAATTCATACAACTGCAGAGTTTAGGTATAGAGTGAGAGACTAGATGATGACAGTTATCTCATTAGAAAAGGGAAATAGAATAGATAATTATGAGTGGATTGGGAAGCTGAATGGTAAAATCAGGTGGGAATGGGGACGAGAAAGGGACTTGAGGGAAAGTATATGGGGAGATATAGCAAAAATTAGCAGACATTTGTGTGGTAGTATGGCACCTAAGACAGCACAAGCTTCTTAAAATATAGCCATAAATAAAAAGCTATTTAAATGTAATCACCAAATAACAAGGGAGATAGAGTCCCAACTGTCCATCTTTTATTACAAAATGAAGCCCCCAATACTAGGGGTTATATCTAATTGAGGTAAAAAAGGTCAAAAAGGTCCCACAAGAATATCCAAATAACACTGGCTATTGCTAAGACAATAGGTTGTTCTCCACAAACTAATATCAAAGTTCCATTGGTGAAGACAATATCTACACAACTCAGTGAACATGGAGAATTTGAGCTGGTTCCTACATAAAGCCTTCACCACAATGTATCTGCATCTTGGTACAAAAAGGTACTCTATGTTACCAAAAGAGAAACACATACACCAAGTCAGAAATAAACACTTTGATCGACAATAGTTTCTTGACTTAAAGATATGTTACAGCAAATGTGGCAAAATCCTTGTTAGAATAGCCAACAAATACCTGATTTGACATAAGACCTGTTCCATGATAATGAATTCATAATGGAGACATTGGTCTGGTGAAAAAGAACCAGAGACTAGATAGCCCTGAGACTTACAGGAGAACCAAACACTACTGGTATAAAGAAAATTTAGTGATAAATAACTATTAATGACATTCTGCCCTACTCATATACTAGTGATCTGCTCAGACATCATCAGATGAGCTTCCTCCTGCAGCACGTAAGAACAAATATAGAGACCCAGAGCCAAATATTTTGCTGAGACTGAGAGAGAGACTTTGGAACATTCAGCTGCAAATGGAATGTAGTCATCAAATTCCTCCCCTCTGAGATCAGGGAATCCTGTGGACCAGGAAGCAGAACAGGTTTAAGAATACAGGGCTTTCTAAATCAACATGAGCAAAGCTCATATGAATTCACAGAGACAGAGGCAGCATACACAGAACCTGTGCAAGTCTGTACCAGGGCTTCTGTGTGTGTGTGTGTGTGTGTGTGTGTGTGTGTGTGTGTGTGTGTGTGTGTTCCACTTTGACTCGTATGGGATTCCTGAGTGTGTGGATGAGTTGATCTCTGATTTCTGTATCTTTTCTTGGGCTCTTTTCCTTCTGTCTTTTCTCCTATAGAACTCAGAATCGATAGTTTTGGTTCCCTATTTCATTTTGCTATATCCTATTATCATGTCTTAGAAGCCTTAAGAGAGACAGAAACTAAATGGATCTGGATGGGAGAGGGTATGTATCTGGAAAAAGTAAAAAGAGGATAAACAGTGATCAGGATATATTATGTGAAAATGGGATCTGTTTTCAATAAAGGGGGCAAAAAGAGAATACAGTAGTGTGCTTGATTCTAATGAAAGGTAGTCAAAAGTTTCAAGATTTTTTTCTCTGCTTTTTGGATATTTTTTTTCTACAAAATTGTACTTACATTTGTTTTTCATTATGGAGCAAATACTACAAATATGTGATGAAATTCTATCATGCTGGGGCTGGAGAGATGGCTCAGTGGTTAAGAGCATTGCCTGCTCTTCTAAAGGTCCTGAGTTCAATTCCCAGCAACCACACAGTGGGTCACAACCATCTGTAATGAAGTCTGGTGCCCTCTTCTGGCCTGCAGGCATACAGACAGAACATTGTATACATAATAAATAAAAAATAAATATTAAAAAAAGAAATCATATCATGCTATGTTCCAATTATCTTAATTTCCCTACCACCATTGTTTGAATTTTTATTGATTGTAATGTAACTCAAAATACAACAAGCACAAATTATCACTTAATTACTAAATAATTGATCTGGATAAATAAAAGATGCCACTTCAAGACTCAATTAAAATAGAGCTGTTTACCATGAACAAAAACGAATATTGAATAGCAACAAATGAATTGATAATTTTCAAGTATCATTATTTGTAAGTTTTAAAAGATTCTGTAAATACAGACATGTGGTAAGTTATACATATTACAATGGGTTGAATAAAAATGCTTAAGTTGCTTTGTACCTATAAAGATTCTCCCCTCCCTCCCTCCTGAATATTCAGTTTGTTTTCACATTATCACTTCTTTGACTGAGTCTCAGGGATTCTATTGTTTTTTTCTTTCTTTTTTTTTTTTTTGCTTTTTTTTCTCTGTCTTCTTACTATTAGATTTGGTTTTGAACAGACTCTGCAGTATTTTATTTTGCTGTATTATTATATCTATATCTTATTACTTCCTCCAGGAAATATGTGTTGCCTAGATTTTCCCCCCTTTGTTCTTTGCTGTTATTGACAAACATTTTCCCTGGTTTTTTCAGATTTTTTAAATTCTGCAGTACTCATACCATTATTCTTCATCAATCCATAGGGCCTTCTTAAAGAGCTTTTCTTTCCTCTTTATTGAGATATCGCTATGCACAGTTTAAATTTAAAGAGTTGCATGAGGAATTAGATTATTTTCCTTGTATATCGATTTGTCATTTAGCACACTGGAAGTTGAAGTGTGGCCTAGACAGACTCAATTGCAGTATTAGTGAAAAGTGCTACAGTAAAAATTAATATTTCTTTCTGAGAATAATTACTGGCTTTTTAGGTTTTAGGGCCATTAGGTAAATACTCCTAAATGCGAAGATGGCATCTGTGCACCTAGTAAGAATTCAACCTGTGTTGATCAGTAATTTTTTTCTGCTGCCCTATGCCCTTCAGAACATTTATTCATGCATAAAATAGTCTAGGTAAACTTTTGTTACAAACTATACAGTCCAGGGATGGAGAAAAGTGTTCTTAACCTAAGTATAAATGCAGTTCGAGGAGTGTCACAGCATCAAGCAAATGTTTACTTTGCTTCTGATGAATGAAAACTTGCAGTGGTTCTGGAGAATGGTGCTACATATAGGAGAAAAGGTAGCATGCATAGGTCCCCAGGTATAGGTGACTCAGCTCCTAGCAGGAGCAGTGGTCTGTTCCTGATGATGGGTATTTGATTTATGCTGTGGAATGATAAATAAAAATTGGTAGGACAGTAAACTTCATATAAATGCGCTGACTTCTGCACGTGTGTGTTTATGTATTATTAGAGTTGCAGAATGAAAATCATGAAACCTCCATCTTTGCCATGGAGAATGAGTCCTGGCACACCAGAATGTTTCATATTATAAGAAGAAAATGCCTATACTTTAAGCAAGGCCTCACTATGTGTATCTTCCATCTTCTGAATGAATGATTCTCATAATGATAATTTTTCTATAATGGTATCCATAAGCTTGCTTTGAGTACTTTAATAAAAGTCGGACTTAAGCCTAAAAGAACTATTCATTTTTCTGTAGGAATTTTACACGGTATTCCAAGAAAAGAAGAGTTTGATAGCTTCTAAACTGAGGAATAACTCAGCAGGGAATAGCATGCTTAATTGCAGGTCAGCACCCCCTGTCTCCAATGGGCTCATTGTTTTCACATTTTCTTGTCCATGTTTAACCCAGACCTTATCATTTCATAAATACTTTTCCAGATTCACTCATAAGAAATAAATTCTTTTATTTTCAACTTTATACTGGAAGAGAAATTTAAAGCTTCCCTTATAAATATGAGGTCAGAGTTTCAATCAAATGTTAAAGCCAACATTAAATATTCATTTCTATTACTTACAGTGTCTACAGATGAAATTTAAAACCTTGATATTTTAATATTTTTGTTTGATAAGTCGATCCCATTAACTCTTTTAAGAAATGAAACTTTTTTTAAGTATGCAGTTTTTAGCTATCCAATAACTCTTCTCATGTACGAACTATTTTACATTTTACATATTTTACATTTATTATAATGAATATCAATAAATAAAATATCCATTTCTTCCTAGGTTTTCAGCCTCCCTTGTAGCTTCTTCAGTGTCTGACCTAGATGTCCTAAACAATTTTACCTATCATCAACTGTGAATTTGATTTTAGTACATTTAGGAAAGAGGCAAAATGTGGCAAAAGTACTGAAGACCATTACCAAGAATTAAAAAAAAATTCCACATGGGAAATATATGATGAATATGGATACGATGGGGGTGATTAATGAAGAAGTAGCTGGAAGTGCCTGATGGTCTATGCAGAGTGCAGAAACTATCACATCAAAGCTTCCCGTAAAAAACACAAATGAGACTTCTAGCCACTGCAAACTTCTCTCTGTAGCTCCTTTTTCAATTAGAGTCACCATTGTTTCAAAATACAATGTGGACTATTTGCTACTTAATTCATAAATAATCTTAAATTAACCAGATTGCCTTTATTTTTAAAGGAACCCTTTATACACAAAGTCATTAAAGAACTTCAAGAAAATGAAGACATAGCCGGGTGGTGGTGGCACATGCCTTTAATTCCAGCTTTCGGATGCAGAGGCAGGTGGATCTCTGTGAGTTCGAGACCAGCCTGGTCTACAAGAGCTAGTTCCAGGACAGGCTCCAAAGCTACAGAGAAACCACATATCGAAGCCACCCCCATCCCCCACCCCCCCAAAAAAAGAAAAACAGAAAAAGTATAAGAAAAAATAAGAAAATGATGATACTGAGATTGATAGAGTTGACTTGGCAAAAACGTGTTCAGGAAATAATTTTGACTATCTGCATCATGCAGTAGAAATACAAATGACGTTCAAACTCTGATAACCTGAATATGTGCACGGCAATGTTCAAGTTGGCCACTGTTCATTATCTAGGTGGAAAATTTAGTATACTAAATCTATTTGCAAGTGTAGGTGGAGATTTTGATTACATGTCAAGGTGAAATGATTCAAAGAATGGCATAATTTTAGTTCAGAAACTTTCTGAATAGTTTTAATTTTTTGCTTGCATTATCTAAGCCATGCTGTAGGAGTATTTGCATTTGTTCTTCCCCACTTACATAGCTAGAAGTGCCTAGAAAGGAAGTGAATGAGTCTAAAAAGTATCATAAAGTCCTATCTTAGAAAAATTTATTTTAAACAGTTGACCGCACGAAAGAGGGACCTATACCTGCACACATATTCATAGTTGCAAAAGGGGTGGTTATGCACATTTTTGACACGTTATTAATACGAACTAAGTGTTAGAACAAGTTATAGAATTGCACTGTCCCTCCAAATTTCACTCTGTAGTTTTGTACACCCCCCATAACTTTAGACTGTCTTTTATCAAATACTTCAGGGAACACCCACATAAACTCTGCTAATATCTATCTTTCTTATTGCAATGATTGTAGGTTACTATGATGATGTAAACAGGTTACTGGTTAATATTTCACTTAATTAAATGAAAGTAGATCTAGGGCTACTTCACAGTGAAGGAGATTTATATTATAGGAACATCTACATTCAAGACAAGGAAAGCGAAAGTGAGTCCAGAGTTGGTTAGAACCAGCAGCAGTTGGCAATAATACCATTGCTCCAGATCACTTGCTGAGCACACCTAGGCCAACGAGAAGCAAGGCCTAAGTGTTCTTTCTTCTTTCATTTTCCTTCCATCCTCTTACTCCCACTTTTTCATGTGGGGTAAATTCATCCTAATTATTTTTCAAATAGAGACATAAAGATATGATTGTGGTCATTTTATAGCTGTAGGTATATTAAAACATGATGCTGTATGCATTAAGTTTATATTTATTAGTTAACCTTTAATAAAATTTGGAAAAATTTGAAGCAAAAATGAACAAAATATATATTTATATTTTATTATGGTAAGAAAAAAGTAATGTTTAGATTTCAGAATTCCTGAATGCTTAGTATTTGTCTTTTGATTTGCTATTTTTTAAAATATGAGAAAATATTCTGTTTCCATATGGGATAAAGAATATTACAGGAACCTTAACTTTATCCAATTTTATTTTATCTTGGAAGGACAGTTGTGCAATTATTTTATATTTTGGACAGCCAGATAAAACAAATTCTTGGCCACCAGATAAGTATATATAAAGTTATATGTTCATCATGCTTTCTCTGTCAGTCATATACCCCTTTTTGTGAGTGAATAATTTCTTTCCTGGCTATAAATGGACACAGGTTCTACATACTGGCATTGAAATTATAAAACAAAAAGCAAAGCAAAAACAAAAACTCAGTTACTTGTTTTCTTAGGATATGACATAAAATGTTGGCTTTATTAAAGCAACTTGTCATATCTGGGTTTAAAACTGAGAAGCAGGAGGATGCCTATATGTTTTTCTTTGGGTTCTCCTTATTTAGCTTCTCTAGGATCACTAATTAGAGGCTTAATGTCCTTTGTTTATGGCTAGAAACAAAATATGAGTGAACATACTGGCTTTGTGGGAGCCTAGGCAGTTTGGATGCTCACCTTACTAGACCTGGATGGAGGTGGGTGGTCCTTGGACTTCCCACAGGGCAGGGAACCTGATTGCTCTTTGGGTTGATGAGGGAGGGGAACTTGATGGGGGAGGGGGAGGGAAATGGGAGGCGGTGGTGGGGAAGAGACAGAAATCTTTAATAAATAAATAAATAAACTGAGAAGCAGGGACAAATAAGCCATTGTGTTCTGTGTGTGGATGATTAACAGTAACAGGGCACAGCCTTGAGGATCAAAGGCATCAGAATGACAGGGCTCTACTGCATATCACCAACTAAATATTCCTGTACAGAGCAAACTCACATTTGCCAGTAACTGAACAGCTTTCTATATTGTGCCATTGCTTAAGTTTTACTATGTCCTTTTAACAGAGATATCTGTTAGGTTATAAAAGAGCCTTCAATAATTCATTTTTTTGTTTATGCATGCCTGAATCCATGTCATCTAACACATAGAATTAAGTGATTCTTGGTTCAGAAAAGTAGCCTAAAATATCTGGAATAATTCCAAATATGCAGCACTATAAAACTTCTTCAAATAGAAGTCTAAATCTATTTGATATGCAGTTGTTGTGCTAAGTTGGACACTCTTTCTCACCAAGCAAGGGAGTCATAGTTCTTTTACAGGAAAGAAGCTATTCTTAGTTGATATTTAAATAGTAAGTTTAAGAAAGGAAGTATTTATAATTGACTTCATGAGGAAACCGACAGATAGTGAGGGCCTCAGGACCAGCTCGGATGATAAAATGAGGCAAGAAGAACCAGCACTCTATGGGTGTTAGGACAGTGCTACAGGAACCCCGAAGACCGACTTTAATACCCCACCCTCTGGGTCCAGTCTTTTCTTGGCACTTCCTGATGCTCAACAAGAGGAGCCAAAGACATTATATTCTTCTATTAAGAAAGAAAAGAGCAGAATGGAGCAGAACACTATGGATTAAACAGAGTAGATTTGAATAATTGTCAATAACTTCCAAAACAAATAAGGAGATCCTATGAAACACATTCTTCTAATTCAATTGTCAAATTTATGTTTTTACCTAAAATTACCAATCTGAAAGATGTTAAAAAGCCTCTAAGAATGAGATAAGTCAGTTTTAAAAATGCACATATATGTCCCCAAAGCATCTGAGGCACGTCATCTATTATCTGCATAGTGTGTAGTTCTGTCATATTTGATTAGGGGCAGGAGTTGTTGTGAATCAAAAATCAGAATTTATATGTTCCTAAATGGGAATCCCAGTGAACTCTTCCCAGAGGGGAAATACTGCCAACATTTTAACTTGCTCTGATTTTTTATTTTATTTTATTTTTTTGGAGAATAAATTCATTCCAGACTAGAATGAGTATGCCAGGAGTAACTGTAAAATTCAAAATGCCTTTCTTTAACTAAATCTCACTCAATATGGAAATGCAAGAGAAGAAAAATAATGCTGAGTCCTGAGTTTTTTTTTTTCACTCTAAATTTTTCACAGAGAAGATCCTTATGATAAGGCCAACATGTTTAGAAGATTTCAGCCCATGCTTTCGCCTCAGAATTCAAATGTAAACCATGACACCAGCAGAAGAATAGAGCCATGGAGTCAAAGCATAGGTATAAAGGAGTCATGAGGGAAGAGTTTTAACAACCTTACATAAAAGGGTATTTCTGATTGTTAGACATTTTAGAGGAAGGTAAAATGAGGGGAAGAAACCCCATTTTTTAACCTAACAGACACCAACATTGAGGAAAGTACAACTGGAAGTTTCTCTTCTGCCTAGAAGTTCCCCAATAATCATTCAGAAGCTTAATAATAATTGTGTGTTTGGTCAATGGCTCAAGTGTATTGCTAGATAGCTCTTATATTTAAACTAACCCATTTCTATTAAACTGTGTTTTGCTATGTGGCCAGTGGCTCTGGCATGTTGCACCTTGGGCTGTTGCTGGCATCTTCCAGACTTTTCCCTTCTCCTGTATTTCTGCTTGGATTTTTTTACCGGACTCTATCCTGCCTATCCATAGGCCAAAACAGCTTTATTTATCAACCAATGAAAGCAACACATATTCACAGTGCATAGAAAGATATACCACATCATCCCCATTTCTGTCTAGAAACAATGGAAGGATCTAACTTTAACATAGTAAAATTACATATAACAAAATGGTTATCAAGCAAGAATTACAGTTACACTATTTAGTCTATTTGTATTTGACAAAACTAAAGAAAATACTCTATCATCCATCCTTTGTGAGTCTAAAGTTTCATAGCTAATTTATCTTTCATCATAACTAAGGAAACTAGAACTATATTTAGCAAGACTTCAACTCCATCAAAAAAAAACCCTGAAGGATATAGTATTACCTAAATAAAAAGTAAGTGCATTTTAAGCAATTCTCAAAACTCTAGAAATGACAGAAATATGTGGCTGTCTGGACAGTCACCCAAAGTTCTTCTGTATCATTGGGGCATCAACCTTCAGCTTATAGAGCAAGAGTATCTGGCAGAATGTTTACTGAAGCAGGGAACTTAAAGCACTGTCCCACATATTTTGACAAAGTTCATCAGTTGCTTTTCTCTGTGTCCTACAGAATGTCTGGCAGTTTTTGTTGTGAACCATGAACCCTGAATGACCCTACCACCTTGTTTTGGCAAAGTTTAGCAGTCAGTTTTCTGTGGGTCCTGCATGTCCAGTTTATACAGCATACTGTCAAGCAATTCAGGCAAAAGTAATTTCTTGCCCAATGGTTAGTCTTGCTATATTGAAACAAACTCTGTAATGAGTTTCTTTGATTCCTATGATCCTCTTGAAGTAATTGGTACTGCCAAGAGCAGATGTGCCTCATGTCAAGAAAAAGCCTGTTATCAAAAATTTAAATGCCATATTCTATAGGTCTTTGAAAACTTTGAATATTACTTATCTGTCTGAAATATACCTCTTTGTTAACTTGAAAACCTAACTAACATGACTATAAGTTTGATAGATATGGGTGTATAGATATTAGCCTTTATTTCTTTATTATTCTGAATAACTTTTAAGGTCTAAAATTTCATATTATATAATTAAAAAAGTTGTATAGGTATAAGCTGTCTAGCTAATATCTTAAGCAAAATATAGAAGTAGATATGAAGTATAAAGGACAATAACCTTAAATCTATATCAATATATAAAAATATCTTAAATATACATACAAACATATATATATATCATAGCAAAAATAACCTTAAATATGTAATAATATGCCAAAATCTTTTAAACATAAGTAGAAATATACATACAGTATAACAAATAACCTTAATTTTGTATCAATATACAAAAATCTTTAAAGAAGAATAAAAACATATACAGAGTATAACAAAGTTAATTTTAAATTTGAATCATTACCCCAAAATCCATGTCAATTGAAAATATCTGAGATTAATAGTATTCTTTTTATCCTATATTCCTATATTACCCTAAATATAACAAACATCCATAACCCACAAAATAATCAAAGACCATCCATAAGCTCCAACTCTTGGAAATGTTGGGGACAGTGTTTTCTTCAAGCTGCTTTCTGCTGCCTGCGGACAAAATATCTTTAGGGTCCCTGAAAAAAATTGATATAATAGTCAAGTCCTAGAAACTTGTAACCTTTATTGATATATATCACCTGTCATGGTTCAGAAGGTCTCCCTTGATCAAATATGGCCCATCTTAACCTGGAATGAATCCATTCTCTCTTGTTTTCTATAGAAACCAATGTGAAACCACTTCTCCAAAGCAATGCATCTTTTAAATTCTATTTTACAAATATATTTTTGACTTCTATTTTAAAGTAAAGCCATTTTAAAAATATTTAGGCTTGTATATTTTATTAATCTCTTTTCTAATCCAATTTATTTCAGTAGCTGTCTTTTGTCCATCAGCCATCAAAAAATTCAAAATCAACATAATAACATACAGGATCCACACTCCCTGTATATTTCCCATCTTTATATGTCTTTTTTTCCTTCTATATTACATTTACTGTCTCTTTGGCTTACTTTTTAAAACTAATTATTTCTATAACTGCCTATACCCATTTCTTTTCTTCTTAATCCTACACACATTGTAAAACATACTGGAACCTGTTTTTCAGTTTGCACTGCTTTTATTGGGTGTCCATGTAGCATGCTACATGACTTGTAAATACCCCTGTTGTTATGGTGGGAATCTGCCATGCTGTACTTAAGCCCGCAAGCCACAGCGTCTCTGTTCCATGACCTGCATAAGAGACACACCAGGAAGCTGATTTTTGCTCCATTTATGTGTTCTTAGAGCACTTTTTAACCTTTCTCAGGCCCTGTGGAAATTCAAGAGCCTTATGTTGGCATGCCATTTGTAACTGAAGATTTCTTTTCAACCCGCCAGTTCTTGAACAACCTTCAGAAGTTTAACACTAGTTAGAAATATTTGATGATGGTTCAGATTTATTACTAGCTAGCTCTTACATTTAAATTAATTCATTTCTTTTGATCTTTGAATTGGCATGTGACCAGTGGCTTACCAGTTGTGTTCCAGAATGTGTTCCTTGACTGGCTGCTGGCCTCTCCCAGACTTTGCCCTTCTTCTGTATCTCTGCTTAGATTTCCTGCCTAGTCTTCTCCTGCCTTGACATATGCCAAAGCAGCTTATTTATCAACTAATGAGAGCAATACATATTTACAGCATATAGAATGTTATCCCACATCAGGAAAGTCCTATACAAGAGAGTAGAAGTACGAGTCAAGATTTCTGTGATAGGCCTGAATATCACAGGGGTTTTGGAAATGCAAGTACTTGCTGGAGAGAGAGAAAACTACAAGTACTGGGCCACAACAAGCTTTTTTATTGACTCTCTGTCCCGGGCAAGAGAGGCTGGGCTCTTGTGGCAGGTGGTGCCCTGAGTTTTGGGGGAAAGGGAGAAGAAGCTAGAGAGTCTGGGATCTAATAGATCCAGTTTTCTAATACAATCAGTGACAAATGGAATAAAATCTCTGAACCTGAGGCTTATCCAGTCCTACAAAGACATACATCCTGCTGTTGTAATACAGAAAATTTGGTCTGGTGTTGGTATATTCCTGAACACTGAAAAGATCAAATCAACCTAGAATTAGATATGAGTAGGCCCAGATGAAACTTCAAAGCCCCCCTGAAGTGAAAAGAGCGGCGGGGCTGCGTCCCCAGCACCCTGGCTGCCCACACGGCTAGCTTTACCTGAAATAATTACACAGACACTGTATTCTTTTAAACACTGCTTGGCCCATTACTATCTAGCCTCTTTTAGGCTAATTCTCACATATTAATTTAGCCCATTTCTAATCAGGTTTGTAGCACCCCAAGGTGTGCTTACTGGGAAGATTCTAGCCTACATCCATCCTGGGTCGGAGCTTCATTGCGAGTGTCTTGCTCTGAGAGGAGCTGCGTAAAGTCTGAGCTCACTTCCTCTTCCTCCCAGCATTTTGTTCTGTTTACTCCACCCACCTATGTTCTAACCAATCAGGGCCAAGCAGTTTATTTACTGCTTAACCAATGAAATCAACAGATTGATATATGACACTCCCACATCACTTCCCCTTTTTCTGTTTAAACAAAAAGGAAAGGCTTTAATTTTAACATAGCAAAATTACATATAACAAAACAGTTATCAAGTAAAAATTACAATAATCTTTATCATAACTAAGGAAAACTATAACTATAACTAACTATTCTTCAACTCCAAAGACTCCAGAAAGATACAATATTACATAAGCAAACAAAAAATAAGCAACTTCTAAAATTCTAGAAATGACAGAGACATCTCGCTGCCTGGACAGTCACCCAAAGTTCCTCTGTACCGTTGGGGCATCCATCTTCGGCCTACAGGCCCATAGTTTCCAGCAGACATTTCCGCAAAGCAGGAAATTTCAAAGGCAGTCACTATCTGCTTGTCCTGAAGAATGTCTTGCAGACTCTTTCATGAATCAGGAACCTCAAAAGGTCATCTCACCTTTAAGCAAGTTCAGTAGTCCTCTCTCTCTGTGGGTTCTTTGTGTCCAGTTTATGCATCAGTCCAGGCAAGAGCAGTTTCTTGCCCAAATGGCTATCAAATTCTATAAGGATCCTCTTCGATGCCCATCTTCTTCCTGAAGTAGATTGGTGCTGCCAGGAGCAGAGTGTCTCATTGCCATGAAAAGCCCTAAGTTATTAAAACATTTAAAATGCCATATTCTATAATCTTTGAAAAATATGAAGAATGTCTATCTAAAATATATCTATGTACATCTAGAAAATCTTAACATGACTACAAGCTTGACTATTATGATTATTCATTAACAATCTATATACATTACATTTTAAAGTGAACTACACATTCACAATACCTTACTCAAGAGCAGAAATACATATACATATAACAAAATTGACCTTAAATTTAAATCACTAAAGCAAAATCCACATCAATGCAAATTATTCATACCTATATGATCCCCTTCTTAAAATCATGCACCCTTTGTTTATAATCTGATAGAACTCAGGAGCCCTCTGCCTTATTGTTCCTAAGAGAAGACAATGTTTTTATAAATACTTTATTCAAAATTCACTCTGCTTTCTAGAGAATGCTGTGTCCTCAGTTAGATTAAGACATTTTGACTATGACTGGTGTCTATGAAATATTTGTTTCCTGGGCATTGTTCTGAGATTCTACAAATGTAATTTATTATGTAAAATAGATTACATCCTTGCACTACAATCCAGGTTATTTTGGCAATACTTTCCACACTTGAAACCATCACTAAAGTCTACTGATCTTGCTACAAACGGTTCATCCAAGTGTTCTAAGATGCTAGCATATAGTGAGATGCACAGGATATTGTCTGTATTTGTATTGACAAATGATGAGGTCATTACAGGAAGATGTGCACATCAACAGGTTCTTTATAAAACCCATTGATTCAGTCAATATTGCTTTGATTTGTTTGTTTTTATTGTTTGATTGTCTTTAATTGATGTTCTTTTATGTTTTGTGTAAGATAGGAAAATAGAGAAATTTATATCATTGAAATAAGGTGATATATAATTTTCTGTTCCTGATAACAAAAAGAGAAAAGAATAAAAGAATAAAATTTAAAAGCTTCAGAGTCTTTTGTCAAGTGTTTTTATTTACTCATCTTTCCCTTTTATATTCATTCTACTAGCATCCTCCAAAATTTAATTTTATGTTGACACTCCTAACTTTTGATTCTTATCCAAAAATAGGACTTTACAGAATTTTGAAGTGTTGCTAATGCAACATCAAATGATGTTCCATACTCAGTGAAGGAATATTTGTGTTGACATTAAAATAAGTTTTGAGTTTTAAAAAATTATTACATTTGTTTATTTGGTTTTTGTGTACATATGTGTGCATACACATAAGATCACTGTGCACAAGTGGAAGTCAAAGGACAACTGCAGATTTTAATTGTTTAGTTGTTTCTTTCTATTATGTAGATTCCAGGGACCAACCTCAGGTGTCAGTCTTGGTAGTAAGTGTTGTTATATGCTGACGCATCTTGCCATCCCTCTTTTTGATGTTTGTGAGAAGATCTCACTGTGTATTTCCTTCTGGCATTAAGAGCAATATGTATCCCATGATGTCCTTGAGTTAGTGATAAATGTTCTACCTTGACTTTCATGTTGCTGAGATTATAAACATGCTCCACCACAACTGACTTTTAAGTTTGTATGAACTATATGAGAATAAATCTGAAACTTAGCAAAACACTCAGTTTCAATGCTACAAATACTTATGACCTGTAGGCTGAATAATACTTTAATCACAAACAATTAAATTAGATAAAATACTGGTAAAGTATGTTTAACACATGAGATTTATTTCTTGCAACTAATATAGACTAAATATTAATATAAGAAAATGTGCTAAAGGTTTTGGGTGGTTAGAATTGAAGTTGAATATGTTCCTTGTAATTGATCTTCCGTGCTTATCAGAGCCTAACTGTAAACCATATTTGAAGAGATGGAGTCAAAATTGAGAGAAAGTTTGGAACTTCCTGTAATTTTCTTGTATATAAATGATTAACTGACTATCAGAAGGGCCAGTGTTAAAGTAGGTGCACAAAAAGCAGATTTATAATAGGTAAATATTTAATGATAATGAACATTTAATTAACAACAAATGATAATCTGAAATGCAGACTCTTTCTGTAGGTGAATCGTCTCAAGTAGTCTCTAGTAAAACAAGCTCATTCCTGCTGGGAGTTAGCAAAATTCATTTTAAAAAGTGTTGATGAGCCCATTACAAACTTGACTGGTCTTCAGAGAGCTTCAGAGTGTAATAGTAAAGTGCATCTAGTAGTACTTGAAGACTTGAAATTACATAACTCTTCAGACTTCATCAATTCTTGTGGTATTCCTAATTCTATGTCTTATATGACTATATCTTTTTGAAAATGAGCATGTCTGACTGTACATTTTTATAAGCCAATGCAGTTTCAAGTTTCCATACTGTTGTCTAAAAACAAAAATCTATGAAAACATATATGACTCTTTATCTGATTAACTAAAATAGATGTTGCATAAGATTTTAGACAATTATTGGCTTCTGACCAGGAAACAGTACTTAATGTAACATAGCAAACACCATGGTTAAAATGCTCAAATTTATATACAAAGTGAAAATGTTTGACATGAATTAAACTTAAAGTTAGTACTGGTTGATTATTTAGCAGCAAAATGAAAAGACATCATTATGTAGAACTCATGAAAATTCCCCTGCTTAAATATTCCAAGAGCAGGCATCTTGGGCAAGAGAGAACATGTCTGGTTTAGACATTGTAGAATATTTACTTAAATATATAAATTTTTCATTATAGTGCAAGAACAAGTTGGGTTTTTGTGATTTTTGTTTCTTATTTACTTGTCTGGTAAAAGATGACCTTGAATTCAATTTGTAGCCAATTCTGATCTTGAATTCTTGATTTCCTTCTCAACCTCTCAAGTGCTAAGATTAATGACATGCATCTCTACCCAGGTTTAGTATGGAAACTGAATCCAAGGCATTGTATGTTCTAGGCAAGCTCTCTGCCAACCATCCTATATCTCTAGTCCCCATAATTTATTTGCTTCAATGAACTTGAGTTCATTAAGTCAAGTACAAGGTATATCAGCAACAACCTGAAGATATATAATATGCTCCTGTCAATCTCTTACACATTAATAAGCAGCTGAGATACTCAGTTGTGATAAGTTGAGTGACAGCAAATTCCAATTACTGATATATTGAATTTAGTTTCTTATAGCAAAATAACTTTACTTAAGATGGGAATAAGATGATATTTTATCTTTTAATTTTGTATACATATTTGATTTGCGCAAGGTCAGAGAATACCTCTCTGAATATATTCTCTCCTTTGACCTTTGAATAGCCTCCAACAATGGAATTCCAGTAATTTAGTTTTGAAAGACATTGCTTTTCTGGCTAAGTCATCTTGCCAATCTGAAACAGATTTTTAACAATGGTCTCTAATATAAGATCATTAGTAGGGAATGTTTATTATTTGATCAGAAGATTTCTTGGTTACATAGCCACTTTCTAGCAAAGCCTTTAAAGAAACTTCCTTTGAAGTGGTCAGAGAAGTGAAGCAGAAGCATCGAGAATCACACGGCTACAGAGTGAAGTACCTCAGGTTGCGATGACTGCAGACTGGGAAGGTTTCGAACGCATGACTTCACTGTGCCTTTTTTTCTCTGCTATTTGATGTTTTGTTCAGTCCTATGGTCATAGAAAAGCAATGAGCCTTAGAAATCATCATGATCTCCAAGCACTTTGATTTCTCTAGCTACTAAGAACAAATGTTGAGTCAAAATGGTAAATGAGAGATTATGGAAGAGGTTAAATTGCTAATGTGTTCTTTATATGCATTATACAGATCAAAAAGGATTAACTGGAATTATAAAATGTTTATTTAATATAAAGTTCAATTTTGTGCACACGAGATTCAAACATGGTGTCATCATCAAATTAAGACCCCAAATGACATCTCCAGGACATATTCTTTTGTTCTGCACTGTGGCTGGCTATTAGAAGATCGTTGTCTGGGAATTTAGGAGTTTATCTTATTCTTGCTTTATTTATGGTTCATATGACATAGAAATTTCATTTACCTTCAGTCTTGGAGTCACAGAGTGTCTCGCTAGACACTGCTTCAATCTTAGGTGAAGCCTGAACATTGCACATTTCCAGGTTTGCAATCAACTGTCTGAAAGCTGTGATTTTCACAAATTAAAATATTCACAAATTACCATTCAAATGCAGATTTAAACTCAGAACATCTGTAGCTGGCCCTGACTTTAAAATTTAACATAAGCAGCAAATATCAATTGCAAAAGACAGTGGCCAGGCATCTTAGTTCTACCGAGTTTATAGAAACTTAAATGCCCAAGTAGAAATGTTTTGTATAATCTGGAACAATTAGAAACATTAGTTATGAATCTATTGGGTTGTATTTTGACTGAAAAGCTTCTGAAACAGAAGTGTGAAGACTTCTTTGTTTCAGTATCTTTCATGGCACTTATTGAGTCTCAGGTGGCAGCCATCGACCAAGTTATTCCTCATTCAGACAGTCTGTCTGGATTCTGAATTTACCTTTTTTGAAACTATCTATCTGGTGCTGATACTGTTATCTGGAATATCATTCTTTTGACCCACTCACATCTACTCTGAGGATCTGAAGCTTATACAAATTGCTAACTGTCTGGAGAACTTTTCAACTCCTGATGTCAGGGACTCATTCCAAGTAACTCTTCTGGGGATCACGGCAGGGTTTTCAAAATTAACCATGAGACTACAAAGTTGGTAATACTAGGAAGGAAAAGGAGATTTTAAGGGACAGTTTAATAGGCAACAAAAGGGGACTAATAAAATAATGTGACATAAAAACATAAAGAAGTTATGGAGGTAGAGAAAGGGGACCACCAGGAAAGGAAGAAAGGGAGAGGGAAGTGAAGGCGTGGGCCATGATGCACCATTGCCACCTTCATTTGCCAACCTCCTGCAGAAGGAGAAATAAGACACAATAATGGGTCACAGAAGAAATGAGACTTTTTGAGCTTATTTAACCTACTTTATTATATTACAGAAATTTTGTGTACTCTTTTAATTTTCTAAATTATGTGATAACAATTTAAGTGTATTTCTGAAGAGAAAATATAAAGAAATTTTAACCTCCAGTATCTACAAGGTAGAGACTGAATTTGTTGAATTGTTGGTTATTTCCCAAGAAATAAATAAAATTAGAGAATTGTTAGAGTGTGGGAAATGCTTGAAATAATAGTAAAGCTCTTGCCATGGTGGAAGATCTCATTCAGCTAGCAGATACTTCAAAATTATGGAGAAAATCGCCTTTTTGCTGGACTCAAAACTGCCTCAGACTTCTTTCTTCCATTTCCCAGAGCTACTAACCAGTCATAAGGGTGAAAAGCCTGTCACAGTACTGACTCTTATTATAGATGTTTTCTTACCAGGACCTCATGGAATCAGAAGAAATTCATTTGACTCTGTTTTAACAGAGAAAAAATACCTCTGAGACAGTTTTTGTAGATTTTCCCCAATATGTCTTTGTCTATCTGGGCAAGAAAATGGGGCCTAGAGGGAATAGTCATGTATTTGGTCTGTTGATTGTTTTTCAAAGCAATATTCCTCTAAGCCTAGAAATAAACTTAGCAGTTTTCTACAATGTAACCATTTCCTGAGGCATGTGTGAGGTCACTGAGCTGTGTGGTCCTCGTGAGAACTGAAGAGATTGTACTCATCTTTTCATTAGCTTTCATAAACAACAGACTCACTGATTACTTGACATATGCTAGGCTGACATATGGCATCAGGCAGATGGGGGCTGTTCAAGCAGAAGCTCAGGCAGGCAAATATGTAGTTCACTATTTTCTGTTTATGAAAACAAACAGTCAATATTCCTTGCTTTCCTTTTAGAAAAGTGAATTCCGACCCAGGAACAGAAAATCATTGCATATTAATTGCTTTCACTTCTAAGGATTTGGATTATACTAAATGAGGACACTTGACAGTACCGATAAGACAAACCTTCAAATGAACCATTGGATTTATGTGTCATTAAATATATAAAAAATTCTATAATTTAAGAAATAGGTTATTAATATCATTACAATATTTACTAAAATATTTATTTTATTTTTATTTTAAGTGTGGGGTGTTTTGTCTTCATATATGTGCACAACAGGCACTCATGGGAGGATATGAAGATGCCAGAAGATGATATTGAAGCCTCTGGAACTGGAGTTGCCAATGGTTTTCAGCCCAAATGTGGTGCTGGCAATAAAACCTACGGCACATAAAAGAGCAGCCAGTTCTCTCAAACCCAATAGAGCCATCTCTCCCACCTGTTATTATGATCTTAAAATCACTTTCTCTTAATTAACTTTTTACACTTCTGATCTTATTTATTTCACTATTTGTGACATTCTCACTATGACACACACTATCTAAATTTTGGAGATGGTATGTGAAAAAAAAAACTATTATCATTGTAGTTCTCTTGTCACTGACATTCTGTGGGATAAATATGTAAGACAAAGAAAATAGAATTCCTAAAAATAAATAAATATGTCAGATTGCAAATGCTACAGAGAAAAATAATGCAGATTAACTTGCAAAAGACTGTTCATGCACCTGGATGTTAATTGTTTTATGTAAGTGTAGGAGATATCTCCTATGAAGAAATATTTGGAAAAGAACCTAGTTTCTACATAAAAAAAGAATATATTCAGTTGCTGGTGTCAAACCAAGCAGGACTACACAGCCTACTTCAGAAACTACAAAAGACCAAGATAGATAAATATCTGAGAAAATTGAAACCAAAGAATTAAATGGAGAAAGGGGAGAAAGAGGGGATAAGGGAGGAAATACAAGGAAGGGTTGCTAACACTGAGAGCAATTCGAGGGTTCATATAGAAACCCAGCAAAATAAACTCTTGTGTGTGTGTGTGTGTTTGTTTGTTTTAGCCATCTTGGTTTTTAGTAGTTTCTATGTAGACCTGAATGGTCCTACATCAGGTTCTATGTACACACACACACACACACACACACACACACACACACACACACACACACTAACATAAATATAAATGGATTCACCAAATAATCGGGAAGTCGAAGCACCCACTTTATATCTCTCTCCAGCAAGTTAAACACCCAGAGATAGGAATATTTTATGTCTGATTAAATTTCTGCAAAAAGAGATGCATAGAGAACCTCAAGCAACCCTGGCTATTGCCAAAGTTATTAGTTGTTCCCCATAAACTGATGTCAAGACCTTGCTGATGAACTATATAACTATATAACTCATTTGAAACAGAGAGGTTAAGCTGGTGTCTATCTAGAGCTTTCACCAAAACTGACTCTACCGAAAGGTACTCTGCAGGCTACCAACCCATGTCTGGCAGTGCTCAGGTGGCCAAGAACATGAGACTAGATAGGCCACGAACCTAGAGGTAAACCAAATACTACTGTTCTGCTAAAGCTGTGGTTCTCTGCCTTCCTAATGCTTTGAGCGTTTAATACGATTTCTCAATGTTGTGAGGACCCTCAACCACAAATTATTTCATTGACCCCTCATAACTGTAATTGTGCGGATATTATAAATTGTAAATATCTGATAGTCAACAAATGTGGAGCTAAGACCCACAGGTTGAGAACCACTGTTGAAGGCTTGTGACAGTAAAATGACTCCTAATAACTTTCTCCTACACATAGACCTGTTTTTCACTCAGTTATCATTAGAGAAGCTGCCTTTAGCAGTAAATGAAAATTGATACAGTGGGACAATGTGTAGGGAATGGAAGGTCTTGGAACACTGTGTCTGAAATGTGATGTTTTTTTATCAAACCCAGTACCTTAGGGATCTGGGAACTATATGAAAGAGCATGCAAAATGATTGGAAGAGCAAGATGGGATAGGTGACACCAAGGAAATGACACAGCAGGATTGATGCACATATGAACTCACAGATACTGTGATTCACAGGTCTGAGCAGGTTCAAATGAGGTGCAGTCATAATGTGGAGAAAGGAAGTGGACGCAAGCTCCCATCCCTAACCAGAAGCAATCTCCCATTGCTAACTTCTAGCAAAGGAATATTAATTTTCTTCAATAGAGTCTCACTGGAAAAAAATATCCACAGTTATGGGCAGGACCAAAGCCTAGAAATAGATGGCCAACACAGAGCAAACTCAATGCTACTTTTGGAAATTTTCTTTCTTTCTTTCTTTCTTTCTTTCTTTCTTTCTTTCTTTCTTTCTTTCTTTCTTTCTTTTCTTTTTGCTGGCATACTGTGATTTCCAATTTTGTGTTTTTATGTTTTGTGTATTTGATAGAGGATGGTCATCTGTCTATTGGTTAATAAAGAAACTGCCTTGGCCCTTTAATAGGACAGAAAATTAGGTAAGCGGAGTAGACAGAACAGAATGCTGGGAGGAAGAAGAGCCGAGTCAGTCAGTTGCCATGATTCTCTTCTCCGAGATAGATGCAGGTTAAAATTTTTCCTGGTAAGCTATCACCTTATGGTGCTACACAGATTAATAGAAATGGGTTAATCAAGATGTGAATGTTAGCCAATAAGAGGCTAGAACTAATGGGCCAGGCAGTGTTTAAAAGAATAAAGTTTCTGTGTAATTATTTCTGGTAAAGTTAGCCGGTGGCTGGGAGCATGTGGCGGAAAGTGGCCCGCTACTCCCATTACAACATGTATTTTTGTATGTGTGTGTGTGTGTGTGTGTGTGTGTGTGTGTGTGTATTTCTCATTATTTTTCCTTTCTTTATTTTATGTTTTAATTTGCTTTGTTTGCTTTCCTATTTGTTGTTTGTTTTTTAAAGAAAGAGAAAAAGAAGGCATAGGGTTGAAAGGGTAGAGAGGTGGGGAAGATCAGGGAGGAGATGAGGAAGAAGAAAAACTGTGATCAGAATATATTGTATGAAGAAATGTTTTTAGTTAAATAGGAAAATGCAGAAAAAAGCAGGGTATCAGGTCACAGAAGGTAGCTTATGCATTAGACTCTACTCTGAGAATGTGTGATGGTTTGAATGAGAATATATGTTCAGATGCTGGCATGCTCAGTCCTTGGCTGAATAATTAATTAGTCTAGTCTTGTTAGAATAGGTGTGGGCTTGGAGGAGGTATGTGGGAGGAGGGAGTGGGCTTTGAGGTTTCCAAAAATACAAGTCAGGCTAAGTAGTTCATTCTTTCCAGCTGCGTGCTGCTTACTGCTCCATCACCGTGCCTGTCTGCTTCCTACCATGGTGACAATGGACTAAGCCTCTGAGACTGTAAGCAACCCCCCAAATTAAATTCTTTCTTTTAAGTTTCTTATCTTGGTCATAGTGTCTTTTCAAAACCACAAATCCAAATCATAAACAAAAGCAAACAAACCCATTCTTGGACATAGCCATTTTACTGCACAGGCTTTCTCTTCAAGAGGTCAGCTAAGAGAGGTAGACAGAATATTTCACATTTGAAATTTTGAAAGCCTATTCTGTTTTGTGATGACAAAAGCACCCCAAGGATAGTAAGCCTTACCGGGTATCTATCAAGTGCATGGCAATTAACGCTTTGTTGACTGGATCTTGACCTAAGTGGTACCACTGTCAGTTTATTGTGATATGTAAAGATGATAAAACAATATATTTTTATTTAAAAGGATATACGGTACCAGAATCAAATGGCCAGACTGGAAGAGCAATGAAGCAGAAATGATTACCCAAAGACAGACTAATGTTCATCATGGTAAACTTGCCAGAAGTATGTAGACATAGCACACCAGATAGTCTGACTCCTATCATGAGCAAATGAGGTACTTGTTGGCAAAAGGTACATACTTAACATTCAACTGTAGCTTCTGTGGTGGATTTAAAGTGGATTTAAATGATCGTAGCCATTGTTCCACTTCATAATGGTGCAATCAAATAAACAGATTTGATTAGATATTGGGCTGAGATAGACTTATCAGGACTTGCTTCCTGTTGGCTTGCCAAGAAACTCAATTGTCATGATATTTATCATAGTATTGACCTGAGTGTTCCACAATGTTGTTCAAGTAGTAGCAGCAATTTATTTCCATATTTTATTGCACCAAATAGAGAAAATGTTAATGTGTCAGTCTATATGTTTCTAAGTGACTGCTCATGCCCACAACCAGTACAGGGCTTCATACCTCATGTTAATGTATCAGTCTATATGTTTCTAAGTGACTGCTCATGCCCACAACCAGTACAGGGCTTCATACCTCATGTTAATGTATCAGTCTATATGTTTCTAAGTGACTGCTCATGCCAACAACCAGTACAGAGCTTCATACCTCATGCTTAGAAATACTGAATGTGACAAAGGTAACAATTTCCATACTTGTCTACTGCATGCATGAACTGACTCTTATCACCACAATCTGTTCTGATTTGCAGGGGCCAATGACCTTACTGGATTACACTCTTTCTTTATGATGTGGGATTGTCCTCTGTATCCTGTGAATATCATTGGTTAATAACGGAACTGCTTTGGGAAGAGCTATAGAGGAACAGAAATAGGTGGGGTGGGGAAAACTAAACTGAATGCTGAGAGAAAGGAGGTGGAGTCAGAAAGAAGCCATGCCGCTGGAATGCTAAAAATTTGCTAGTAGGCCACAACCTCAGGGTGATGCACAGATTAAGAGAAACGGGTTAAATTAAGATGTAAGAGTTAGCTGATAAGAAGTTGGAGCTAAAAGGCCAAGAAGTGATTTAATTCATACAATTTCTGAGTGGTTATTTCAGGGCTGGCTGAGCAGCAGGGAACCAACAAGTGGCCTCAAGCCAACATATTTATTTCTGGTTGATCTTTCTCTGGCCTTGCATGCACATTTCTGCATTCATTCTTAGCTAAGACTCTAAAGGATCAAGTCTCCTGCACATATCTCCAGGGATCTGTCCTGCCTAAACTCCGATTATATCCCCTTCATTTATACACTGATCAGCTCTGCTGATCTCTCACATCCCTGTGCTAAAGATTATCCTCTGGGGGCTGGAGAGATGGCTGGGGCTGGAGAGATGGCTCAGTGGTTAAGAGCACTGTCTGCTCTTCCAGAGGTCCTGAGTTCAATTCCCAGCAACCACATGGTGGTTCACAACCATCTGTAATGAGATCTGGCGCCCTCCTCTGGCGTGTGGGCATACATGGAGGCAGAATGTTGTATACATAATAAAATAAATGAATCTTTAAAAAAAAAAAAAAAAAAAAAGATTATCCTCTGACAGATGGAGAAATCACATGACACACAGTTCACTTTTCCCCTCAGTGATCATTGTTCTATGTTGCTGCCTATCCAGTGTTTGACACTATAAATTCATCCTATCCGATATTTTGATTTTTCTTTTTTGGAAAATCTAGCCTCTTTGCTACATCAAGACAGAAACAGTCATTTTCCAATCTCTTGCAAAGATGAGATAATAATAAACTTTATTCTCAAAAGATGCTGTGTTTAGGATAGGAGAAGTATTGGTATTATAGGAGTTGAAAACAAAAATAATAGGCCCAAAAATTCACTCAAAATTTGGTATATTCTTTGAGGCATGTATTTACATACTTGTTTGTATTTTTGAGCATCACAATGACTATATAAAAATATAGGTTTCTGAGTCTCCACTTTAATTACTAAAATGATATGCCATAGACAAATGGTTTTTTCTTAGGGTGTGTCAAGCCTTGCCATTGACATTGCAGGTGATCTGTGACCATGAGTGGAATTTTTGTTTGTTTGCTTGTTTTTCTGCTCTTTTTAAACTCCTGACTCTTTGGGGGCCCCACGACCCAGTTCCCAAATAATCACACAGAGACTCATTCTTTCTTATGAATGCTGGCCTTAACTTAGTTTGTTTCTAGACAAGGTTTCTTAACTTAAATTAATCACATTTACCTTTTGCCTTAGGGCTTTTATTTTTCTCTATTTGGTATGTGTTTCTTTACTTCTTACTCCAAGGCTTGCTGTGCAGCTGGGTGGCTGTCCCCTGATGTCCTCTTGCCTTCTCCTTTTTCTAGCTCCTTGATCTCTTCCTCTCCCTCTCCTTCTCCTTCTTCCAGCCCCACCTAACCTTTCTCCTGCCTAGCTATTGTCCATTCAATTGTTTATTAGACCAATTAGTTGTTTTAGACAGGAAAATTAACACAGCTTCACAGAGGTAAACAAATGCAACATAACAGAATGCAACGTATCGCAACGTATCTTTGTATCATTAAATGTTCCACAGAATCAAAACATCTAATACATCTTCAATATGTCCCACAACACATGAGCTTGTTACCCTTGTTTATGTGTGCTTTCCTTGAAAGGCAAACCCTTTGCAGTGAGCCAATGAATTGCAATTGCAGTCTCTGCAGTACAGCTCCAGCCTGATAGACCATAAGTTGAGGATAAATAACTAGTGAACGCATCCAATTTATTCCTCGGATTTTCCCATGTAACTTTCAGATAAGATCTTTTACAAGACAGATGCAAAGCCACGACAGGCCCGACTAACCCACTCACATCTCTGCACTACTGTCTTTCTCTCTTGAAATAAATGTTTCTAAATAACTACATTTATTTAATGGAAATATTTCTCAGAGTGAATTCTAAGGTTCCCTGCTTCAATAGCTCCTCTTTTCAAGATCCTTACTCCAAATGATTAGGCCTGATACACATTTTTGTTCTTGTGAGGTTTTTGAGACACAGGGACCAGCCTTGCAGTTTTTGTTATTGTTTGTTTATTAACTCTAAATTCCATTCACCATTTGATACATCTTTTCTTATCACTACTGTTCTAGAAGTCTACAGAGTAGTATTTTGTTTACCAAGCTTGAAGTATATACCACAGGAATAAAGAAAGAGGGACACACACACACACACACACTCACACGCACACACACACACACACACACACACACACACACACAGAGAGAGAGAGAGAGAGAGAGAGAGAGAGAGAGAGAGAGACACTAATTAGTGGCCTTTAAGAACTTGTGTGCCACAAAGCTCCCTACAATCTGAGTTATGTAATCCACAGCTATCTACTTGAATAACTTCTAATACTGATATTGGATCTTTGATTTCATGGACTGAGAAATGCAGACATAGAAAGGAGTTCAATGTGCAAGCTTTTCTTAGTTTTCTAAATCCATAAGTATTTCTGATATGTTCTTGTCTTTCAAAGATTGAATTTGTAACCTATCAAAGATTGCATGTTTTATTTGTATATATTTTCTTATAAATATTAACATTAGAACTGATTCTTTTTTTTTTCTGTTTTCTTTTTTTGGTTTTTCAAGACAGGGTTTCTCTGTGGCTTTGGAGTCTGTCCTGGAACTAGCTCTGTAGACCAGGCTGGTCTCGAACTCACAGAGATCCGCCTGCCTCTGCCTCCCGAGTGCTGGGATTAAAGGCGTGCGCCACCATCGCCCGGCCTAGAACTGATTCTTGACAAAGTAATTATGAATACTGAAAAATACAAAATGTGACTACATTTTATTATTCCATAAAAATCCCACACTTCTGCTATAAATAAGAAGTATTAACACACATTCTGTATTAGCTATATATAAATGTATTAGTTAACCAAATTAATAATTTGGCAATATTTGTTATAGTGTTATATTATTGATTAGTTTCTACAATGATCGTTTAATTTAAAATTAAATATTAGATTTTATCTAACATTAAAACACAAAATTTTATCTTTTGATATTACTTCATGGTTTCCCCTTATATATTAAGTTTGAAAAATATTCATACTAGGGATGATAAGAAAAACTAGAAGCATGCATATGAATATGATGTGGGATTCTCTTCTGTATACTATGAATATATTTTATTCATAGGAATAACTATGAATAACCAATATTATTAAAGAAGTTGTTTGGGCCAATGACTTAATAAAGTGAGGCAGGAAATCCAAACAGAGCTATAAAGAGAAAGTAGGTGGAGTCAGGAAGGTGCCATATAGCCCCTCTAACCAGAACCTTACTGGTAGGCCAGTTTCATGGTGATTCACAGATTAATAGAAATGGGTTAATTTAAGATGTAATTTGGCGGACAATGAGGGCTGCTGAGAAGCCAAGGACAATGGCACCGGGTTTTGATCCTACTTCATGTTCTGGCTTTGTGGGAGCCTACACAGTTTGGATGTTCACCTTCCTAGACCAGGATTGAGGGAGGAGGACTTTGGACTTTCCACAGGGCAGGGAAACCTGACTGCTCTTCAGGCTGGAGAGGGAGGGGGAGGAGTGAGGGGATTGAGGAGGGGGAAAGAAATGGGAGGCTGGGAGGAGGCAGAAATTTCTTTTTTTTTTCCAATAAAAAAAATAATAAACTACTTTAAAACCAAAAAAAAAAAAAGAGTTAGCTAGAAATATACATAAGCTTTTGGCCAGGCAGTGTTATAATCAATATAGTTTCTGTGTCATTATTTAGGTCTGGGTGGCCTGGAAATGATCAAGCAGTCTCCAACTACACTAATATATAACTTTTTGGTTGTGTTTTGGATCCTTTCAGCTTTCAGTTTAAGAAGCTGTAATTTAATTAGCAAATGTACTGCTCGGTAGCACTGCCAAGCCTTGCTCAGTCTTGCTAAGACATTTAAATGACCCCCTTCTTATTCCAGAATTATTGCATTGGCTGATATTGCCAAATAGACATCAAATTCCCAATTCATGACTACGTAACTTTAAGAAAACTGAGTGTTACAGCATGCACGTGTTTGGAACAGGTTCATATAATTATCAAAGTAAGAAACAAAAGTGACATGTGGGGTCAGCTTTGCTACACAGTTGCCTTACTAGATTACTCTTTACAATAGCTTCCACTAATGAGACCAATTTGCATGTCTGTGTATGCATGCTTGTGTGTGTGAGTGCTTATAACATATTGATGAGTGATTTTTCTATTTGAAAAGAAGAAAGAATTCTTCATTGGGAACAAAAATCCATTTAAATAAATGATTTCAGGCTCATGTTGAGGATAAGTTCATAGCCTCATTATAATTCTAACAGAATCATATTTGGTAATGCCATCTTACCTAATTTACAATTTTCTAAGTCAATAGACTTTCTATTATTTCCCCTTGCACACCATGTCATTATTTCTGAATGATCATAAGCAAGGAGATGCCATTTGCAGAATAAATTTGCTAAAATTTTTATGTCTTAATAAGAGAAGATTTGCTAGCTTGGGGAATCAGATTCTGATTTTATGGATGATAGGTACAGAAGATTTCTGTCAAGAAAGAAAAGGGATATGTGCCCTCATAGCTATGGAATGTGATAATACACAAGCATTCTAAATGTGAAGTGAAGCAATAAATATTCATTTTCTCACATATTGCTTAGCACACACTCAACAAGTATTTTTTCTTCAGCCAATGATATGGTGAATACTTGATCTAATTAAGTGACAGAAAGCAATTTTATATTATCATTTTTATACCCTCTCTTTATCGACCTTTCATTATTCATTGGGGAAAATGAATCTTATTCATTAAAAAAAAATGTCTGTAAACTCATTTATTCTGGTGGATAATGGAGTGCCTTGAATCTTGATATATGAAAGGAGTTTATTTTTGAATAAAAAGAGTGAGTCAGAAGAATTTTATTCTTGTTCGTATTCTTTTTTTTTCTTATTTTTTTTCTGGGGCTTTTATTTGGTCAATATGATTTCTCCTTCGTGTTCCCCTAGTATAGGATAATTCCATTTAAATTCTTTATATATTTATATATGTTAGGAAACTTCTACAGTAGTAGGTTTCCATTATGGGTTTTCCAAAAGGCCCTTCTATCCCATCTAATGGCTTAATATATTGTTTGTATTCTTGATGAGGAAATTTGTGAGATTGTTAATGCTAGCATCTTGCCAGGGGCAAATATTTCACTCATTTACACTTTGGAGCGATGATACTAACTAATGAACTACAGATAATAAACAATGAAATGTTAAATAAATTGATGTAACATTTCTCTTTGCTATGAATTGAATTATCATTCAGTTATCATTGACATACATTGAATTTTATAGACATAAAAGAAGCTTAATGGAAAATTAATGCAATAAACACTTCATGCTACATCTAATTGAAACATAATTTTAAATTGGTCCTAGCTACTTGAAACATGACATATTTATTTCATTTCAAGAAAATATTTCAACTGATGTCAAAGGTTAAAGTTCAAAGCACTATGGTGTGAGAGAATTGTCTGTATACTATCAATCATGTTTTAAATAAATGCTGATTGGTCAAAAGCCAGGCAGGAAGTATAGGCGGGACAACCAGACAGGAAGTAGAGGTGGAGCAAGAATTCTGGGAAAAAGGGAAGCCCATTCCTCCCCAGTCCAGCCCAGATCACCGAAGAAGTAAGATGTAACCTGTCTTGCCAAGAAAGGTACCTAGCCATGTGGCTAACATAGATAAGAATAATGGGTTAATATAAGCTACAAGAGCTAATAAGTAGCCTGAGCTAATGGGCCAATCAGTTTTACAACTTATGGAGATCTCTGTGTGATTTTCTCTGGGACTAAACAGCTAGGGGACCAGGTGGGAGAGAAACCCCAATGAGCCTGGCCCTAATGTTACAGCACTATTTTGATGTACTGATTGAATAATGCTCTGACTCTAACAAGGCATAAAGTGTCATTATCAAATACACTAGCCTTATTCAATAGACACTCATATTTTATAAGTTAATATATATGACCCACTTCAAGGTGGTCATGTTTAACTTTTGTGCAGTGAGTTGGTCTGATTTTGGGCCAAAATGGTGACAGTGTTTCTCTGTAACAGAATAAGAATTAACAGATAATCATCAGCATGTCTTTAAATTGAGGTTGCATAATGGTCTAGTACTTTTCACAAGTCCCATGTTTTCTTCTTCCTTTTGAAATTATAGTATTCTCTTTCAGCCAGACAGCATTTTCTTGAAGCTGTCTTGAAAAGTGAGGTATTTCTATTCCTAAAGAAGCTCTAACCAGTGTGGGATGTATTTGGTCTTTGCTAATTTCAGTATTTTTTTTTTAACAATCTTCCATCAGGAAACATAGAGAACATTTCATATTCAGGGTGATATTTTATGACTTTTGTTTTGTGTCATATATAGAATGTTGTGTGCCATAAATTCTATGCATTATTTATAAATTTCAGCCCTTAAGCTCATTTCTGGATACCCCAAAATGTCATAGAATATTTATCTTCAACCATACTTCTCACTTGGCATCTTAAACTATAATAAACATCACAGGTGAATAACTGGTCTCAGATAATCTTTTTTTTTTTAAGTACTCCATTAATCCAACTGACAAATTCAATGACTTGATGCTTCTCTACCTTTCTTGGTTGATCATGAAAATCTCTGAATGGTAGGAAGTACAAGGACCTTCCAGTCTTCTCAATCTAGCAGGTGTTTATACTTCCCAGAAATTTCCACAGACACATGAATACTGCAAAATGCCTTTCTCCTCATTGCTTGCAACCACTCTTCATAGCCTAGTGGGATCCTCTTTAACACAAAAATATGGCTTCTCAAATTCTGTTCTCTTCAGTGTGTTTTGTTACATGTTTGTTGGTTTCTTTTTGATTGATGACTTCACACATTCTATCACCTGGGAAGAGTCTCAGTGAGGAATTATAAGAATTAGAATAGTCTGTGGATAGACCTGAGGGTTTTTTTAAATTGGGTTACCTGAAGTGGAAAGACACATTCGTTTTCACGATCTGTGTTCTGTATTGAATGAAAGAAATAAAAGAGGAAAGTGGCTGGGCAGTGGTGGCGCACGCCTTTAATCCTAGCGCTCGGGAGAAAGAGGCAGGTGGATCACTGTGAGTTTGAGGCCAGCCTGGTCTACAAGAGCTAGTTCTAGGAAAGACTCCAAAAACTACAAAAAAAGGGGGGGGAGTGGAGTTGAGTACTTTTGAGCATGCATATCCATTCTCTCTCTATTCTATGATGTAACTAACTGCTTAAAAATTGCTGCTACCTTAACTTCCCCAGAATGACAGACTGTAACCTAGTTTTGTGAGGCAGATAAACACTTTCTCCAATGAGTTGCTTTTGCTTGAGTGTTTTATCAGAGTAAAAATATTTAAAATATTTAAAAATAAATATTAAAGTAGATAGTGCAAAGGGAAAATCAAATCTCTATTGATGACCAGCACTTCCTCCGAGGGCCATGAGAACACATACTACACTCTTTTGGTCTGCTCTATTGTATATTTAGAAAACTTTGCCAGGTATTGCTAAATACAGAAAACTAGAACAATGTCTACAAATTGAAGAGCTTATTGTCAAGAACCCTTGAATCAATAAACAAGTTTATTTATTTATGAGAATTAATGCATTAATTATATTGTTCTCCAGTCCCAAAAGAATATAAGCAACCCTAGTTCTGACATACAGTAAGGTATATATAGACTTCCACTACCATTAATCTGACTCTCTTGGTCAGTACATCATATGGACCTCTTCAGTTAAGCTGTAGGTGGACTTGCCTGGAGGCCACGGGCTCATTTGGTATTATATATTTCTACTTTTAAACTTTTCATCTATGAGTTGTTTTAAGCTAATTTTATTAGTATACCCATTGATTACTACTATAAGAAACTGCTTTCTGATGATGCTCCTTTAAGTATATTTCATTTAGGAGTGTGCTTTTCTGGCAATTTTGCTCACTCTAGGAAGTATAGTTAATGAAAACATTCAAGAGATTTAAAAAAAAAATAGATTACACCAATGTACTCCAAACCATGTGTGTGTTTGTGTGTACTAATGATTTATTCCAAAATAAAATCAAAATGGAACAAATGACAGCCTACCCTAAACCAGGTGATCTCAAGTTTCACTGACTTAATAAAACATTTAATTGTTAAAATATTTCAAATGTCAAAAGCCTGAGCAACCAAATTATTTTAAAACTCAGAAAATGCCAGACTAGGAAATTAAAACAAAAACAAACAAACAAACAAAAAACTCACTAACTTGTCCTCAAGGGAAACACTACATTGTTTAATACATTCTTAGTGCCTGGAACAAAGTTACTTCCAATAGCATTACAAAATATACATATGTATATGTCTACTTTTCTAGCCTACATAGTGGTTACATCAGCTTCATTGACAAAGTATCATTCTCATTTCTCTGTCATTCCTCAACCTCTCTCAATATAGACACACTGCTGTTATTTCTTTAACAGTTCACATTCTATTGCATATTGTTCAGCATAGCATGTTCTAGTTTTTAACATATTCCAATGCAGTTTAAATGGTTCTTCCTAATCTCCTTGGCTGCAAAAATTATAAACAATTGAGTTTGTTCTACTCATATTTTTTTTCTACTTGCTACTGCATTCTATTTTATCTTTAATACATTTTTAATTAACTTTTATGACAATTCTTTTTAACAAGTGACTAGTATCACACAGAAAGCTCAGGAAGAAAAATGAGATATCTTATCTCTTATTCAGGCATTCATTTGTTCTTCTGCTCATGAAACATTTATCTAATGCCAGTTATGAAAAAGCCTCTGCATATAAAGAAATGCAAAAGACTCACTCCCTGCACTCTAAGAGCAGATAAGAACTGAATAAATTAAATGTCAGAATAGGAGAGTATTTAAGATTCTGCAAGTCAGTAGCTCTATGCAAAGGACACATTAGCCTCTCCTGTGAGATTTTAAAAAGTGTAGTCATTGATCCCATGTCTTAGGTTACCATGAACATTAAATCATTTGAATGGTATGAACTTATTATGCACCTTAAATGAAGAATTGTTCATATCCATAGATAGAGTAAAACCCATTTATTGCTTTAGTTATTTCTGTTTCATATATTACAGATCATAGAAATCCAAGAAATGATATTTTAACATTATAAAGAGATATACTTTTGAATATCTACATACACACATGCATATTCTGTCTTCAGATTTGGTAAATAAAAGCATCAAATTCCTAATGGAGCACATGCTGATTGTGGATGTCTGTAAATGGAGGTTTCTCTGTCCTGCCCTGTCCCGCTGCTGATTGCATATGGTGCCCACCATCTGGTATGGATCTACATAACACTTTAAAAAGCTTAAAAAAGGATTCTAAGCACCCCCCCCCCCCCCACACACACACAAATTGAATCAATTGCAGCCTCCCTCATTTCTCTGGTAAACTCTGTTTGTTAATGACTAACAAAGGCATGGCTCCTTTAGAAAGCAACTTCCTAGTTCCTGCTGGCAGCATAGGGGGCTCCTTTGGGAGGTCCTGCCAAGGAGCACTTGATTGAAGTTTGTGAGTTGTGGGCCAAACCCACTGTTTCCCAGAGTTGGGGCGGTGAGCATGACTCTCCCTGGTACCTCTGCCACAAGATAGACTTTCAAAGGATTGGGGGGGAGCACTCAACGATCCTGCACCAGCACTATTCACTAAGCAGAGCAGTACAGACAGGTTACATAGGCGTTTTAAAATCAGTCTTATGCAATCAAAAATCAGTGCAGATACACAATAAGAACTGATTCTGACAAAAACAATTCTAAACAGGTCACAGTGTGCTCAAAAAAATGTGCATAGGCTTGGGAGAAAGTTTCTACTTCACTTCTTATTAAACTAAAGACAAAAGTTTTAGCATGTGTGTGTATCAACAGTACAATTTTAAAAAGCTTACTATATTTTACCTACTCTGGTAAATGTGAAGCAGATGTCCATGTGCAAAGTAAGACACAAAACCAAACTAGATACGTTTGAACAAACTATGGTTACAATTGTATTTAAAACTGACCTACACAATATAAGATAGGACATAAAATTCATGCTACATATTTAGAATTGTAATCTAGAACAACATGCTTGGCATTCAATTGGACATTCTATTTTTCAAGTATTGTGGATTTCTATGAATATTAAAGAAGAAATCAATGATCCTGTGTGCTGTTCACTCATCTCCCCAATGACTGTATTTTATATGATTTTATAATATGATTTCAAAAGTCTGATGTTGACAAGGGTATACTTAGTCTCTTAGTCAAGTTAAAGAGCTACTTTTTTAGGGTTTTGAGAAATCATGAATTCAGATTCTTCAATAGTTTCATGGTCATTTAGACATTCAACTTTTGTGTTGTATGAGTTCTTATTGTTTGTAGTTCTTTTTTTTTTTTTTTGGTTTTTCGAGACAGGGTTTCTCTGTGGTTTTGGAGCCTGTCCTGGTCTCGAACTCACAGAGATCCGCCTGCCTCTACCTCCCAAGTGCTGGGATTAAAGGCGTGGGCCACCACTGCCCGGCTTCTTGTTTGTAGTTCTTGAGGAAGTAGGTCAATATCTCAAACTCGCCGAACTTATGGCAAAAGTTGTTTTAGTGTGATCTTTTAGTACTATGGTTACATTAAGAGTCTTTAGTGATATTTTGGATTTGTTTTTGTCTATACGCATTGACATTTCTTGGTAACTATATTCTACAGTTTCAAGTCTAGAATGAATGAGACAATAAAATGAAATAATAAAATCGGCAAGGTGTCTTTCCTCAAATCCTGAGTTTCTTGGTTAGCTGCTATTCTTTAATCTGTTCATATCTTTTTTTCTGTGAGACATGATGGATTCTCAGTTTTGTTTAAGAGAAAGATTAAAAAGCACGGCCACATTTATAATCAAGTTTTACACTCTATAAATGACAGTTTTATTTCTCCAATGGTGCGTTTTCCTTTGAAATGAGTTCTACAATTTTCCATGATACTCTTCTTTAGAGATTGTGCAGTATATCCTGTGTGGTCTTTATATTGAAAGGGGATTTTATCTTGCTGTTAAAAGCCATTTGAGTTGCAATTCCTGGGGTATGCTTTGCTTTACCACTATTCTCATATATCTGGCTATGAAACACACATTTTCTTGCATAGCCTGTAACAGTTTTGATCAACAGAACTCCTCATTTTCTCTGTTCATTACCATGAATTCCTTTAGGCTCCTTGAATGTTCCCTGTCTCTCCTGCTTCAAGTTTCTAACATGTTTTCTTCACCTGAAACTTCTCTTCTATTCTCCCAATCTTCATTCATCTTGTATTTAAACATTTTCTAGAAACTGAAATTAGAATATAATTCCAATGTAACCCTTATCATTTTCCTTTCATTGTACATTTACATGTATTTAATAAACCCCTTGCTACCCTCTGGGGTCTAACTATTAGGAACACATAGGACCTCATTTTCCTCTCTGCCTTATCTCCTTTGTTGTGATTCCTAAGATCTCATACTTTTTCTGGTGTACTAGGATCACTCCTTATGTAATGATAGGAAACTACCAATTCTGGGTTCAAAAAAAGATGTCTATTTATTGCAAAAAATATTTAAAGTCTATGTATTACAATACACCATAATAACACCATTAAATGCCTTGCTTTTATTATGCTAAAGCTTCCTCCTATGCCCAAGGCAGAAAAGTAGATGTTGCCACTCTGTCCCGTCATTACAATTTCCTGTTTAAACATATTCTGGGCAGCAATTCTGAAGCCTCAGATTGTTCTTTAATGACACATTTTTGTGGATCCTTGCTATAGTTAATGCTCTATAATTCACTTTTCTAATATTCATGGATCTGTAGTATAACTTTATGCATCATAATAGTAACAATGAATATGACACAGAATAGACTTTAAGTTGTAATAAAAATAGACAAAACATCATGACAATTATCCATGAAAACAATTTCCAGGGTTATTTCTCACAGTGTAAGTTTCACAAATAATTCAACTCTGAGGTGTAAATAAATGAAATGAAGTGTTCAAGATAGTTGGATGTTCTTGCTTTGTGTTTCTTAAAATAGTCACTCTGGTCTTTATCGTTTCCATAATCATAACTCCCTCAAATCTACTTAAATGGCTACATGTATTTTCTAACAAAAAAGAATTGTCAGATTACAGAGACAAAAAGATTTCAAGAAATATATTCTCAAGTAGTTATAACATATTTGTAAGCAATGATTAACATGAACATCACCTAAGACAATTAATTGGTATTTAACTCCATACTAGGAAAATAGGGAGGAGTGGGGAGCCTTCATTTGTTTAAAAGAAAACATTTCCACTAAATTATTTTGTTTATTCCAGAAAACTCTTATCTTCAGAAGACAATAAGAAAATCTTTTTTCTCATTTAAGTCAATTTTCTCTAATTTTTCTTCATGGATGTTGGGATTACTAAATTTCCTTTATTTTATTTTACAGTTTCATATATAAAATGATGAATTTAGTCATTTCTGTCTTTTATGTTTCCTTTTCTCCTATATCTTCCTCTGCTATTGTATGCATTTTTTCTGGTGGTAGTGTTTGTGGGTTTCCCTTCTTTGAGTTGTGCTGGTGGAGGATTGTCAGATACTGTGTTACTATGTGTGTTGTATGGGTGCTACTATGGCTTCCTTGGGTTGTAGTTTTCTTTCTAGTACTTTCTGTAAGGCTTAATTTGTGGCTACGTATTGTTTAAATCTGTTTTTGTGCCGGAATATCTTGTTTTCTCCATCGTTGGTGAGAGAAAGCTTGGCTGAGTATAGTAGTCTCTTAGTGTCTGGAGCACATCTATCCAAGACCTTCTGACTTTCTTGGTTTCGACTGAGAAGTCAGGTGTAATTCTGATAGGTTTACCTTTGTATGTTACTTGACCTTTTTCCTTTTCAGCTCTTAATATTCTTTCTTTATTCTGTATGTTCTGTGTTTTGATTATTAAATGGCAAGGGGATTTTTTTTTGATCCAGTCTATTTGGTGTTCTGTATGTTTCTTGTACCTTCATAGGAATATCCTTCTTTAGGTTGGGAAAGTTTTCTTCTATAATTTTGTTAAATATATTTTCTGGGCCTTTGAGCTGTAATTCTTCTCCTTCTTCAACCCCTATTATTCTTAGGTTTGGTCTTTTCATGGTGTCACAGCTTTCCTGGATGTTTTGTGCTAAGGATTTGTTGGATTTGCTGTTTTCTTTGATCAATGAGTTTTTTTTTCCTCTATAGTATCTTCAGTATCTGAGATTCTTTTTTCTATCTCTTATATTCTGTTGGTTATACTTGTCTCTGTAGTTCTGGTTCATTAACCCAGATTTTCCATATTCAGCAATCCCTTGGTTTGTGTTTTCTTCATTACCTCCATTTCAGTTTTCAAGTCTTGAACTGTTTCCATTACCTGTTTGATTGCGTTTTCTGTGTTTTCTTGGGAATCTTTGAGGGATTTATTTATTTCATCTAACTTTTTGTTAGTCTTCTCACCCATTTCTTTTTTTTGTTGTTGTTGTTGTTGTTGTTTTTTTTTTGTTTTGTTTTGTTTTTTTTTTTTTTTTTTTGGTTTTTCAAGACAGGGTTTCTCTGTGGCTTTGGAGCCTGTCCTGGAACTAGCTCTGTAGACCAGACTGGTCCTCATCCATTTCTTTAACAGAGTTTTTCATGTCCTGTTTAAGGGTCTCTCTCACTGTCATAATGTTATGTTTAAAGTCTATTTCTTCTACTTCTTCTGGATTAGGGTGTTTAAGTCTTCCTGTTGCATGTTTGCTGGATTCTGGTGTTATGTTGCTTTTCGGGTTGTTGGAGGAATTCTTTAATTGGTACCTGCCCATTTCTTCCTTCAAATGCGGTCTGGAGAGTCTTGGTGTCTTGTTCCAATCTTTCCTGTGGCTCTGTACTTGGGGGTTTTTCTTGGTCTGCCTTCTCTTAGGTCCCCTCAGCACTGGAGTTGGCTCTCAGTTCCCCTTCACCCTTAAGTAGGTTGTGGTGGTGTAATTAAGGACCCTGCAGATGAACAGGAGAGTTTGGTGGCAAAATAGGATGGGGTAAATAGAGAAAGCCAGTAGCCAAGGAGAAGCCTCGCTGAATGGCCAGGAATGTTTAGAGAATTGGAGGGGTTTTGTACTCCATTCCCAGAGTGTCCGGTTAGCCAGGTGGGCACACAGTTACCCTTCTGGATGGTTCTCCTGGTACAGGAGCAGGGCCTCTTGCTGGCCTAGGACCTGGCAGACAAAAGGGCGGGCTTGGTAGGTGAATGGTCCTGTGGAATAAAGAAATCCCTGCAGCAGTAGCACTCACCACTGTATCCCCAGACCCTCAGCCTCAAAGCAGTCTGAGTTGGGGGATCCTAGAACTCTGCAGATGGAAAGGGGTGCTTGGGCGCAAGCTAGGTGGGATAAATAGAGAAAGCCAGTAGCCGGGGTGAAGCTCCACTAAATGGCCAGAAAGTGTAGAGGATTGGAGGGGGCCTGTACTCAGTTACTGGGGTTTCCTACCAGCCGGGCAGACACTCACTTACCCCTCGGGATGGATCTCCTGGTACAGGAGCAGGGCCTGCTCTGGGTTATTTTATAGAAAAGAACACCTGTAATTTTTAACCACTTTTTCTAAGCCCTTGAAGCAGTTTTTTTACGGAAAGCAGGTCAGGAGGAAGAGTCCTGTTCTCAGCATAACTCTGATTTCAACCTCAGTTTGTACACACCCTGGTTTGCCTATGATACTGTTATCTAAGAGCATCCTTTATCTTAAATCTACTCACAGTCCATGGTTACATTTCCAGGGGACACTGGAGAATGAGAGAACTTGGGAGTCATGGGTGACACTAGCTGGTGTTTGAATGCGTGTGTATAGAAGCATCCTAGGAGACAAGAGGGATTTCACTGTGGAATCCCTATAAGTGAAAATATTGAAAGAGCTTGAATTAGAACTCAATGGACTATTTTAAAGCCTGTTCAGTAAGTTATTGTTGCTTGAAACTTTACTAATAAGTCTCTTTACTACTTCCATAGTATCAACATACCTTTTCCTACTTAATACTAAGACATTTTGTTTGTAACATTTTGACACACAATGGTTTGACTTGTATTTTGTATAGGAATAAAATAAGACACCTGTTCTTAAAATCCATAGAGTAAGGTCCAGGGTAGAAGCTTGGTTTACACAGTTGTTAAGTCTGGCACTAACAGGGTGGAAATGGATTTAGGATGAAATTTATATCACATATCATAAATATTAAAAGTGAATCCAAAAAGTGCCTGAGAGAATCATACGTAGCCATCCAAAAGAGCTAATATGTATATCCATACACAGAAGAAATCCCTGGGAACTGTGGCTAGGATAACACAAATTGCCCAGAAAACAAGCTGAATATTCACTCCCATTTTCCGTGAAAAGAATCTCCAGTGCCACCTGTAATTAATTTCTGCCCTGATTATTAAGGCTAATAACCTAACCATGGTTATATTGGGTGTCTACCCCATGCTTACCCACCTAATCATTTCTAAAGTATGTATTAGCCCAAAACGTTGGTCTTAAACCTAATTTTGAATATAAGATAAAAATTGTTTGCTCCTTTCTATCCATATCATTATTTTCCTCAGTGGTTAGGAATTTAAGATAGTTCTTCTTGACAAATTACCCAGTTTTCACGCTTCTGAATTTCATTACTTTTATAATTAGGGCAACTTGGTATTTTTAATGATTTATTATAAAAATTAAGATTAGTTTACAATATGCATATAATAACACAGCTCTCTCAGATTTAATAATGAATATCCATTATTACAAAAATTCTGTGCTTAGAATAGCAGGTATACAATAACTGTGGTATATACTGGAGATGAGCTCTTTGTATACCATCAACAGGTGCCTATGTTTACTCTCTCTGTTTCCTACCTGTCCACATTAACATGAATTATGAGTTATAATAAGTATCTTAGTAGACTCAAGTTTTGCTATTAAACCAAAAGGTTTAATTTAGGCATTGGGCATTTTAAAGGCCCAGAAAAAAACATGTAGATTAGAGGTGGAAACAGTCAAACAACTCTCAAGGTGGGAAGCCCAGTGTGGGTCATAACAACTCTGCACTTCTGGCAAGTTGCCAGGCTTGGTCGACCTTACCACGCTCCTAGCATTAAAACTGGATGTGTTTTGCTATGCAGAATGCTTGAATTCTCTTTGAGGGTGGGAACAACCACATTGGAAGGATGTCTGCAATACAAAGGGGTCTAAATCAAAGAGAGTAAAATTCTTACTCTTGAGTTTGTGTTTTGTCTTTTACTATCAGTAATGAAGGCAAAGATGTACATTTAGCAAAAACTAAGGAAAAGCCTCTTCTGTGTGGGTTAGAAACTTTTAGTGATTCTGGAGGAATGCCTTTAGGCAAGCGTGTCTTCTGTTTTATGCCACAGGCAGGGGCAATGTGAAAATTGGCACATTCTCTAAATTAGGCTGTATGGTTGGTTCACCCAATCCCAGGTGTTAGAAGGATGGCAGATCTTTTGGAAGATGAAAGTCAATATTCAAGCAATGGGTCATCAGGAACTACCTTCCTCTACTGTGCAATCATAGACAAGTAACCTGGACCAGAATATATAAATCATAAACAATAATACTGTCTATGTTAGTTGCCAATTAGAAAATTAAATTAATTCAATCTTGTTAATTATTAGTCTAGCATTGTCTTGTATCAGTACTAGTTAAGTAATAGCAGATAGAATAAATTAAATTAACTTGGTTCTAATCACTAGGAAAGTTACTTCCTTGTCATGTGAGTATTAACTATCAATAAGTTGTGATAGTAGGTAGATTTGTAATTTCATTTAAATATCATAAATACTTCTTAGGCAATTATGTTTCAGAAGATAAGTTTAGAAACAAATACAATCTTACCTCTTATCTTGATTATTAGATAAGTAGAGAAACCTTGTCAGACAAGGTGGTAGAGTTTTCAATGTCTTCCACATTTTTTTTCTTTTTTCTAGAAGAAATACACTAGGCAATTTGTCTAGCATCATTAGAGAGGCAAACTAAAAAGAATGGAAGACTATTACTTAACTGTAATCTATTAGTTTAATTTTGTTAAATCAGAATTATCATTGGAAGGAACTCACAAAGTTGAATGGGCCATTATGGTTATCAACTTCAACATCTGTGTTTGCCTTTGAAAAACTTTGTGAAACCTTTCTTAATCCTCCTTTCCTTTTCACTTTGCAAATGAGAGCCTCAAATAAATACTCAAGTCCACTAAATCTCAACCTTCCAGATGCTGTGACTCTTTAATACAGTTCTTTATGTTCTGGTGAAATTATTTTTGTTGCTACTTTATAACTATAATTTTCTTCCATTTTTAATCATAATGTAAATGTCTTTCTTTTCTGATGGTCCTAGGCAACCCCTGTGAAAGGGTCATTTGATCTGCAAAGGATTATGACCCACAGGTTGAAAACTTCCTGCACTTGCCCCCATTTACTGGCCTTGAGAATATCAATGCAAAGAAAGACCTTTGTGTTTAAGCTCTACATGGTGCATGGTCCTCTGCTTAGTTCAGTCCAGGCATTCCATGATAATCAATATAAGAGGTATCTTGAAATCACCTCAAATCAAAGTTTCTTCAACTCAAAATAACTACGCATTTAAAGTAGACATTACTCATCTTGACCTCTGATTCCCATTGTTTATTAATCAGGTAGTTGTAAATTTTACGCAATCCTATCATTATCAATGCTGTATCTCTCCATAGTCAATGTGTATTCTGAAGAACTGCACTATATTGAAGTTTTGGTTCACATTTGATGTGGAATGGTGGCAGAGAAAAAATAGTAGTTAGACATAATACATTTTAGCTCCAAATAAATAACAAAAATTTAGTTTAGTGTAGTTAGAATAACTGAACACACCAGACATCTACATAAGACAGGATGTAGCCAGAGGAAATGTGGTGTCCCAGATAGTACAAATGGAATCTTTGTCCTCAGGTAAATAGGCAACATGCTGTTACATTTCAGAATACAAGATCACAGTCTGGCCCGCTTTGCAGCACTTCCCTACAGTGTATTTTTGCTGTTCTAGGATACCATGACTTCTCAAAGGAAGAGTGCTCATTCTGAGAGATGCTACCATACGAAGAGTGAGAGATTATGCATGGACAGGAAGTGGTAAAATAAAACTGGTAGTTTTAAGTGTTGAGTGTGATATATTTTTACACCGTCTAAAATTAAAATGTGCGTGTGCAACAAAATTCCTAATAGTGACAATACACAGGTCTTGTCTCTTATGTGCATATAAACATTCCTGGAAGTGGCCTCTAGTCTGCTATAAAATGTGACAATTGCGTGCCTAATCATTTACTGACAGTTGAAATGATGAAACAGACCACATATATCTGCCCATAAATGTTCTCCACAGGATCCCAAATGAATTGGCCTTTAATTTTCTCTGCATATGTAAAAGGGTTCAGTTTATAGTATTCATTTTTCTTGTTTACATGCAGTCTAAACAGATCAATTTGTGGTGTTAAGTGCTATCACTTGAGACAACTGTATTAATAGCAATTAAGAAATGGATGAAACAAAAGAATTAAACATGAACATGCTGATATTTGCATAACCTTGGAGTACTTTGTGAAACACAGATTCTGACAGCTAAATTGCATTGTTATTATGTTTTTGGAATAACATTTAAATTTTATCATCTATGTTACCAAGGGATGTTTATTTGTTTGCTTTAATTGACAGATAACAATCACATGCATTCAGCACCTTTCCATCATATAGTACATTGGTTTGAAACAAATATACACAGAGAGGATCAATGGAGCTTAAGCATTGCCTCACAGTGTTTTTTATGAGCACTACCAATATTATTTCTTTTGGTCAGGTTCACAAACAAACTGATGCTAAGAATAAACATCAGTGCTATCATATATAGGTCCCTGGATTTATTCCTTCTGTCTGACTGGAGAGTTTTATCCTTTGATGGAGACCTCCCTAATACCTTCCTGCTCTTTGATGGTTATTCTCCCACTGTTTAAACTCATGAGTTCAGTCTTAAATGATATATTTGTTTTACAGAAATGACTCATATCTATTATTTGTGTTTTCTAATTATAAAGCTGTTTTCCCTGTCTGTGAAAATGATCAGTAAATACTGTCAAAGGATGACATGAAACTGTGAGAAAGAAATACAAGCCATATATGCAGTTGTTGAACATCTTTCCACACATTAACTAAATAAATCAAGTGAAAACAATGGAACCTCAGCTTAACCACAGATCTTCATTAAGTATAGAATTTATCTTGAGGTGAGTTGAGGATTAAACCAGGGATCTAAGCAAATTAAAGGGACATCTACCACATTGAGATTCTATTACTCAGATTTTTAAATTTTGACTTATTACTTAACAGTTGACTTTCCCCAGTTAAAACTTTAATGGTTTTCAATAACTTAATTTTTTTTTAAAAAGTCATTTTGATAAAATCACATATCACAACACAGTAGTTTTGAATTCATTGGTATATCTCTTTAACTTGTATGCCATTGACATTTGTATAATATTTTGTCATCCATAATTCTCCATGTTCCTTATTTACTTCTTCCTTCAAGTCTGTGCAATCCTCTGTGGAAGAATTCTGTCTGAGTTTACAATTAGGAAACTGAAACTTAATGTTTCAATATTGCTCAACATTAGTTTTTTTTTTAAAGATTTATTTATTTATAATGTATACAACATTCTGCCTTGATGTATGCCCGCACACCAGAGAAGGGCACCAGATATCAATACAGATGGTTGTGAGCCACCATGTGGTGGCTAGGAATTGAATTCTGAACCTCTGGAAGAGCAGCCAGTGCTCTTAACCTCTGAGCCATCTCTCCAGCCCTCAACATTAGTTTTATTCAGGTCATCTCTTCAAACAATGAGTGAAAGAAGTGTCATGAAAACTAAAGGTGAATAAAAAATGGCATGCTCCCTTCTGTCTTTGTCGTAGTTTTGTGGCAGAGAAAGACATATAAGAAAGTGCATAGGGTTATCCCTGAAAGGTCCTCCAGTCCTAAACAAGTTAGGAGAGAAGCTACTTCCCTTTGATTGATAGCAGGATATACAGAGCAGATCAAAATGGGATAATAATGTTATTACCTGGGAGAAAAAAGTAAGACAGCATTTTTAAAAGATTTAGTGGAAATTGTGTAATACTCTCCTTAGAGACCTTTCCCGGAGACATGTGCTTATATAAAAAGAAACTAACTTGATTCCAAGATATTACAGAATTTTAGTGAATAAACAAAGTGATTGCATGAAGTTATGGACATCCTTCAGAGTAAACATTTCACATAAACACAATGAAGATGAGGCACAGGGTTTTTGCAAAAGTATAGAGTATTCGTCCCATCTTTTATTTCAAAGATTGGGGCTGTCTTGTTTTTTGCAGTAAAACTAAAGAATAAATAATAGCATGGATATTTGAAATTCTTTTTGATGTTTTGTATATGTATGAAATGCAGCATAGTCATAGTCACCACACATTCTTCAAACATTTTCTCATGCTTAACTGACCCATTGTACTTTCCAGTAGTCTACATGCTTCCATGATTTTTCTCTGTGCAGATCATGCACAGGTAGACATAGCTCGTGTATGTTCATGATTGCAAGAACCACACTATGGTCAGAAGGTAGCTTGTCACTGATCTCCTGTTTTTCATCTTGACATTAAATTTTATGTGCTTTCATGTGCATATCTACCATCAAACTAAAAGTAAGGTTTTTACAAATGTCTGGTATAGCTCTGTGGATAGATGAAAGTAATATTATAGCAGTCCGATTATTATCACATGCACATCTGCAAAAGAGCTAAGCAGAAAATGTTAACACTTTACAATCTAAAATAATAAAATGGCATAGAATATGCAAGTAGGAATGACTAATTCAAGATAATAAGACTAAAATTCAGAAACTTACAGTGGAAGTCACAATATTTTTACAGTTCTAAGTTCCATTTAAATAATTTCACAATGTCTTCATATCACTAGATTTCAGTGGCCAGAAATCTTCCTACTCCTTCTCACTGTGATAAACTAAGGTCAAAAGCAACTAGAGGAAGGAGGAATTTGATTGACAGACACTTCCAGTCACAGCCCATAAAAAAAAACGTCAAGACAAAAACTTAGGGCAGGAACCTGTAGCAGAAACCATGGAGGAATGTTTGTTCTAGTCCACTTTCAGGCTTGATCTTATCTCATCCAGGACTATCCTCCCAGAATAGGAATATCTTACAGTGGTCTCTCCTAGATCCAGCAAGTCCCTTCACACAAGTGCTCACAGATCTGTCTGACCTTGGCCATTTCAGGATAGAGTTTCTTTTCTCAGTTGGTTCTAGGCTGTGGTAACAGTTAAGGCTGACTAGGACAGGGTCTTTACCGTTGGTTTTGTGTTGTTAATAAAAATAAATAAGTAGATACTCATGAGTATCAAGTTTTCTCGTTTTTCCAAGAAGTTATCCACAAGTTAACAGTAATCATTACCCATATCCGTTTTTCATTAGACAACAGTGCAACTAAAATTAGGCTTATAATGCAAAACACAAAATCTTGTGCAAAGTGCTTATCTAATTTCCTTATAAATCATGTTCTGGATTTAGTTTTCAAATGTGCATTTTAATTTAAAGTTGAACAAAAATTACTCTATTTTTGCTTGTTTCTTTGCTTCTAAGTTTCTGAAGAACAAAGCTGAATACTATAGATGTGACTCTTAAGAGAACAAAACTGAGTACCATAGATGACTTTCATGTGGCTCTGGCTAACTAGAAGGTGAGAATCACTGAGATGGAAAATCCCTCATGTTGGCTTTCCAGCAGCTGTGCAGCCTTAGGGATCAACAGTTTTAATTCAATCAGATACCATTGTTTCATTGTATAAATTTGAGGAACAAAAGAGAAATGGATACAAAATAGTGAGGCCTTGAATAGATGTGGCAAGTTTAAAATTCTGCAATTAGTAATACTAGCAGAATCAGCATTTACTTCATACTTGATACAAATGCCCTGTTCAAGAAACTGTGGTGTGCAGTCCACACACAAATATAGAAAATAACACTGTCTGAAAACAAAATAAAAATATCCAAACAGTCTGGGAAGTTAATTGCTGTATTCAGATGGTCTCTTCTACTTTACCTTTAAAACTGCCTGCCCTACTTTTCTATTGCTGTCCCAAAGAGGAGCAAACATTTGTAGTGAAGCACAGGTCAAGACTCAAATCACCAACTTGAGGGCAGGCGCAGATCCTCCACACCACATCATAGTGAGGGACGTGGGAGATGGACATTACAGAACTACAACTATTTAAACACTGAGATATACCTTTATAAGAAAAGAAGATGATTTCTAATTTCTCATTTTTAAGGATTCAGGAACAAGTAAGTTACAATATCTCTTAGGCACTGCTTTCTTATGTCTTATAATTCCCTTTACAGCATCTCACCTAGTATATTAGTGCCATAAACCTGTATTTAGTAAAATTCTTTTTGAATACTACATCCATTTAACCCTAGATTAGCCATTTAATATCATTGTCCAAGAGCAGTATATAACTTGAGGGTTAATAATTAAATAAGATAAAAATAAGGGAACTATGTTTGATAACTTTGACTTCCTGGTGAAGTAAGGAATACTTACTGATCTAAAGCAATGATGATGACAGTTGATGAATTTATTGTTATGTAATACTGTAGAAAGACATGAATATGTCTATTTATGTTTCTGACATAGCTCACTCATAACATCAAGGACTAGGGGAAGGAGAAACTATCTTATATGATTTCTCAATAGACAAAGGATTCACTTTTAGTATGATACAAATATCCTGATTTACTGAAGTAGGAAGTGATGGTGGTTGTTCAAATTGTGACTAGATTAAAAACAATTGAATTTTAAATATAACAAAGATAAAAAGAGACCTTGACATTATATTTAATGTAACACACTTGAGAACACTCATAAATGTGGTTCTAGGTCATGGGTGGAAGGCAGAACTGTTACACCCCATGGACAATAGTGACAAGGTAGAACTTCTAGCAGTAGTGTGTTGTGTGAGGGGGCCTGCTTTTCATCCAGGCCACTCGGCTAGTTTATACCCGAAATAATCACACAGAAACTATATTCATTTAAACACTGCCAGACCCATTATTTCTAGCCTCTTATTGGTTAACTCTCACATCTTGATTTAACCCATTTCTAATAATCTGTATGTCACCATGAGGTTGTGGCTTACTGGGAAAGATTTAACATGTCTGAGCTGGCAGATCCATGGCAGCTCTCTCTGTCTGCCCTTCTTCCCAGCATTCTGTTCTGTCTACTCTGCCTACCTAAGGGCTGCCCTATCAAAAGGCCAAGGCAGTTTCTTTATTCAACCAATGAAAACCACACATAGACAGAAGAGCCTCCTACACCATTTTCCTTTTTACTGTTTAAACAAAAAGGAGGGCTTTAACTTTAACATAATAAAATTATATATAAAACAAAACAGTTATCAAGCAAGAAGTCTACTTTCCACAGGAGAAGAAAAATTGTGGATACCATAAAAATTAATAAATGTTTGGTTTGAAGAGAAGAAACCTCTTGGAAAAGAAAAAATGACAACTCATCACAAGGATGATAATCATACAGGTGGTAAGAAAAACTTATGGGATGGGGGCAGGGTTCTGTCCTTATCTCCACAGAAAAACACTCATCTTCTAAAAATTCAAGGGACCCTGGATGTTTGGATACTGACAGATGGAAAAAATTACTACCCAATATGGATCAACAAGAAAATTGAATAGATTCCATAAGTAACAACATATATATATATATATATATATATTTATTTATATTCATAAGTATATAGAACTGGTTTTGGAGTTTGACTCTGGCTCAGTCCCTCTCTAATTCCAATAATGTTGTTAAGAAAGAAAATCCACAATTTCTGTCTCATGTCAAGAGCCATGATATGGGACAGAAGAAAAAAAAATTTACAAAACATCTTTGCTTTTCTTCATATATTTCATACCTTTCATTGAATATATACATCTGTATATATCTATATAATTAATGTTTACATTTTCCACAATGAACAATAAATTTTCCTGCAGTAATCTTTGAAGTTTCCAGGAAGAAGATGGGGCCATGCAACAACTCCACCTACTTGATACTGATAGTGCTACTACAATACCTGTTTTGGGTACCAGATGCACAAGATGGTTCCAACTTGGTTAGCTGAGATGGGGCACCTCTTTTACAACACTCTGGCCAAACCTCCACAAAATAATCAGGGACTATTTATAATCTCACCAAACATTGATCTTGGAATATAACCATCATTTTACTTTTACAACATCCCCTAGAAAGAACATTGTCCCCCATGACAGCTGGAAGCAATTTTAGAGGACGACATCCCCTCTCCCAGCAAACTTTGCCTTCAGGCTTAGGGACATCATTTAGGGGTTGATTATAATTAGTATATGGTTGAGGGTTGGGGGAGGAATTTTATAAGCTCAGGGATCTTTTTGAAAAAAAAGAGGGGAAAATTGGATGATGGGATAATAGATTGGTATTTGTGAGTTATTGTTTATGGACAAATACATTGGTATCAATTCTTATATGTTCATATAAAGTTAAATTATATTGATATTGTATTCAGGTATACTTCTACCTCTGTTTAAAACTTTGTTTATATATATATATATATATATATATATATATATGGCTAACTAGAAGGTGAGAATCACTGAGATGCAAAATTACCATATTGCAGTGTATACTTTTACATATGATCAAGATACTTATACATTGTTTACATTTGGAGGTCATTGTCCTCATTAATTGCACAGTTGTTTATTGTCTTAGTCTTTAAATTAGATAGGCATTATAATTCATAGATCAATAGCCATCTATTTGTCATATTTATAGTTAGACTGATGAGGTTCTTTAGATACATAGAGATAATATTCTATATAGACAGATAATACAACCTCTTCAAAGAGTTGTAGAAAATGGCATTTAATCCAACTTAGAGTTCAAGTGAGACACAATCACTCCTGGCAACACTGATCTATTCCCGAAAGAATGTTGTGCACCAGAGACACTTCACTGGGAGCTTGTTTTCTTCTTGACAGAACTGGCCTTTGGGCAAAGAAATGTCCATACCTCAACCACTGACAAAGATACATAGTATTCGTAAATGAAAAAAAAAATGGGACTGTGGAATCCTGCCAAGACAGGATAAGATAGTTTTGAAAAGTTTCTTGTCCTTGAAAATTGTATGTCAGTTACATTAGCCAAAGTTGGTTGCTTCAACATTGCAAATGAGACTTTGGGTGATTGCCCAGGTAGCCAGTTGTCTCTGTCATTTGTTGCACATTTTGGAAATTTCTAGATTGCACTTCCTGTTTACTCAAGTAATATTGTTTCCCTTCTCAGATCTTCGATGGGGTTGAAGATTAGATAGTTGTAGTTACCTTCCTCATGATTTAGCCAAGCTTAATTTCAATGTAAGATTTAGACTCCTTGAAATACAATGTTTGGTAAAACCTTTGTTATGCATTCCTTGCTTAATATTGTTTATTATTTGTAGTTTTATATTTGGGATCTGTTTCTATGTATATAGTTGTATTGGGTTTGGATGAATCTTGTATAGACAAAAGGGGGAGATGATGGGGAAGCTCTGTTAACCAATCACACCTAGTTAAGGCGTGGCTACCTGGAACTGAGGAAGAAAAAAACTTGAGAGGGACCAGGTACATGCTCTCTCTGGGAAATTCCCACGGGACACAGAGGAAGTCAAACTCCCCATTCTTGTGTCATGAGTTTCCCATTATAATCATTATAAATATAATTGTTATCCTTAAGCTGGCCTGGTTATTTCCCATATCGAGCTCATTTGCAACAGTAGTGACTGCTAGTACTTCTAAGTTCTTATCCATTTGCAGAACTCCTTCCTCATAGCTGGTCCTTAATATTACCATTACTTAATTCCCCAGTCAAATATGTGTAGACATTTGGAGTCTTTGCTCAAATAGTGTTTGAATCAATTGGTTTAATTAGAATGTGTTTCTGGGTAAAAAATTAGAAACTTCAAATTTAAGGAACCATTGTTGCATGGGCTCTATTTCTTGGCTCCTTCCTTATTTTCTGACATGAGAATGGGCTATATCAGCTTACTTTTGTTTTAGTCAAGTTTAATAATCATTGTATAGTATCACTTGCATATTTTGTCTATAATAGTTTCATTTTTTAAAGATAACCTTTACCTCTCTGACAGGATACAACAGCAGCAGCAACAATAACAAAACAGCCTGGGGATTTCAAAATTGTGATTATAACCACTAAATAAATTAGTATCTTGGACTAAGAAATTATAACTCAGTGTTTGCTTCCAAAAAAGAGTAAACTATCATGTGCACACCTGTGTGCTTGTGGCTGTATATGTACACTAGTGTGCAGGTGGTCTTGGAGGCCAAAAGAGAACATCAAATCTCCTGGAGTTGAAGACACAAGTGGTTGTGAGTCACCTGATGTGGGTGCTAGAATTAAACCCAGGTCTTCTACAGGAGCAGCACATGCTTACTCTTGAACTACCTCTACAACCCGTCAATTTGCTTTTCTTAGTGTCTACGATTATCAAAATAAACCTGTCTACATTATATTGTGACTTATTTATATTTGTCTTTAATAGTATAATGTTTTCAAGCATTTCACTACCACAAATGATTTAAGTTTATTCTATGTATAGGATTCAATTCAATGCAACTTTTTCTTCATCATAAAATTTATAATCTTAATTTTCAAATTTTATTGTTTCCACATTTACTTTTTATTGATAGCAGAGTATGAGGTGTGGATTTAAGGGAAATGAAATATATTCATCTCCATATTTATTTAAGCCTGTAATCAGAGTTGTTTTAATTGTAAAGTAAGGCATCAGAGATGTCTGTGCAAAGGGACAGACAGCTTTGACTAGAACTACCGCTTTGTTGTCCTTGCAGGTCAACCAAAAAGAAGTACAGCAACAGGGGAATCCTGCCCTTTCCCTCTCCTCATGCTCACTGCATGGGAAGCAAAGAAATTTGTCTAATTTGGGAGCTTACAACATATTGCATTTAATTAGTTTGACCTTTTCCTCACCTCTTTTCAAAGTGGCATAGTCTTAAGAATGTATTCGTTAGCCAGGCGATGGTGGCGCATGCCTTTAATCCCAGCACTCGGGAGGCAGAGGCAGGAGGATCTCTGTGAGTTCGAGACCAGCCTGGTCTACAGAGCTAGTTACAGGACAGGCTCCAAAACCACAGAGAAACCCTGTCTCGAAAAAACCAAAAAAAAAAAAAAAAAGAATGTATTCGTTGTGTCCTTCCTAGTGAAATAATTTTTCTGCAGTAGGCTTATTGATTGCAGCTGAAAGGGTATGCCATTCTGGACAGAAACGTTATTTTCAGGAAAAGATATTTAGAAATATTATTTAGAAACTGATTTTATCAGTCATAAAACATGTTTTCACTTAAATAGAGTGTGACGTCATAATTGGCTAAGAGACCAGTAATAACTATGCCATAGTTATTAGCCATATGCTGTTAGAGCAGTGATTGTTTCTGATGGAAACTCATCGTGTAGATAAAACTACAACCTGTCAGTGGATAAACAGCAACTAAAGGTCTCTAATTGGACTAATTTGTTTTGAGATTTCCGTGTGTGTGTGTGTACGTGCCTGCGTGCGTGAAGTATGCCACGTGTGTGGTGGTGTTCAGGGAGATCAGAAGAAAGCACCAGATTCCATGGTGCTGGAAATAATACTCGTGCCTCTGGGAGAAAAGAATGTTCTTGACTCCCCAGCCACTACGTTAGCATCACAGGATAGATTTCAGTTTTGAATTTGATCAGAAGTAAATTCAAGCTAAAGGACACAAAATCTTTCTGCTTTCTTTTCTCCCTTCCCTCCACCCTTCCTTTCTTCCTTTCCACTCGCCCTTTACCTGTCTTTCTTTCTACTGTTTTGTCTCACTGGTGGTTGGCTATAGTCTGAGATCATGAGTCTTTTGTTAATTTCTGATTCGGGTTAAAAAATAAAGTTGAGATAATGATTAAGGCTCCATTATGTTCTAATATAAATGAGAAATTAAAATATTTCTGAGTCTTTGATGAGGTTTTATACTTCTGTGTCTTAAATTCTTTCAAAGGCCACGACTCCTATCATGTCATTTTTTAAATCGACTGGAACATTAACCTGCCACCAGCTTCCTGACAGTGCAGTCCTGGGTTGCAGGCTCGCTAGTGATTCAAGCCCAAATGATATTCGAAGTTTTGCATTTTGCTTTTGAAAATTAATTCTGGTGATACAATGTCAAGAAAAGCTTATGGTGTTCAAATAGATTTGAAGAGAAGTAGATATATCTCTCAAGTCAGTGCTCTGCTCTTCAATTCTTCTAGAAATCCTGATCAATACTGAACACCTTAAAAGCATTCGGGAATCCATGTATCTCTAATGTTCTTTTTCTAGGATTTTCATGTTAGGTACACATGAAAAGACACTCAAATTCTTACCTGTAAATTTGCATATAGCCTAATCTTCAGTATATTTAGTGATGTAGATCCATCTATTTCTATCTGTCTGTCTGTCTGTCTCTTATCTATCATATGTCTCTCTATCTACCATCTATATATCATCTACGTATACCTGTTTTTTACAGGATATATATACATATATATTTACACACACACACACACACACACACACACACACATATATATATATATATATATATATATATATATATATATATATATATATATTACAGAACACATCCCTCAGCTGGTGGTTATTTTTTCCATTTCATAACTATTTTCTCCATACCACTTCTGTTTTGTGTGCTTTTAGAGGTGCTGTGCCTATGGCAGAAAGCATCAGAATCTTTAATTGAACACATTGTGTTAGAGGAGAGCAGACAGTAAATCAGGTATGTAAATAGGAGTTTATATATAATGACATGTGTAGTGGCATTTCAAATATATTTTAATCAATAAAGTCTTCCTGAAGATCTGAGAGTAAAACAGTCCCATTGGTCAGCCTTACAGACCAGGTTATGGTAATATACACCTTTAATCCCAGCAGCCATAATGACACGCACCTTTAATCCCAGTAGAAACTGGATGACACATGCTTTTAATCCCATCCTTAGAGAGGAATATAAGATGGGAGGAGACAGCTATCAGATAGTCTCATTCTGAGATTCCTAGACGCAGAATAGCCATTTCAGACTGAGGTTAAGGTAAGAGCCAGTGGCTGGTTGCTTTGCTTTTGGGTCTTCAAGTTGAACTACAATTTCTCTCTCTGAGTTTTTTTTTTTATTAATCATGCTTCAGACATGTGTTTTGAAAAAGAAAAAAAAAATAAGACCATTGTCTCCCTGCTAGATAATTCCAGGTCATCCTGTTCATACTGGTACTAAGAAGGAAGCAGCGGATTTAGCATAGAGAGCCCCAACACAGAACACTGCATATGAGAAGACTCTGGGTTTAGAAATCACCTGACTAAGCGTGACTACAATGAATAATGTGAATTAGAAAAATTAGAAGGTGCTATTATGGCCTCCCAGCCTGTTATTGGAGAAACAAATTGAGGTAAGTGTGAACACAGGTATGTAAGTAAGTGTGAACACAGGTGTGTAAAAGTGTGAACACAGGTGTGTAAGAAGGGATTAAGCTATTTAGGCATCTTAGTGTGCTAACCTGCTCCATTTCTGGCTATTCTAAGATGATATCACCTGACACTCAGTGAAGAAAGGTTCAGAAATTTGATATCCTGGATTTGAAGTCTCAGCACACACCTTATATTTTGTTGAAATAGGAAGGAGAGTCAGGAAGTAACATAAGTGTTTTTTTTTTTCTACTCTAATTCCTTGGTGCCAAGCACCTAAAGCCTTAAATGTTACTTAAGAGTTACTAGGAACTTCTCCCATCTCTATGTGCCCTTTGCCCTGTTTTCTGAGCTAGAACACCTAACACCCCACTGCTACAAGTAGAAAGTCAATCTTCTGTTCTAATATTTGGTTTTCAACCCTGGTCTGTGGCCTAAAGTTTCTAAACCCTTGGAGATTTTCTGATTCAATGAAGAACTGTTTGTTCTAGTGTGGTTTCTGTTGATGAAACAAACATAAGTTTGCAAACATCAGCCTTTATTCTGTAAGGAAAATAGAGCTGGCTGTGGAAATTATTACAGTTGATGCCTATGTTATCCTGCATGTAGTCCTAATACAAGCTCTTAACTACAGGTCTTGAGGAGTTGATGGGGTTAGTCATGATTTGCAACTGCTGGGTGGATAGCATAACATAAGTCCATTCTTAGGGCAGAATTGCTGGTGTTCAGGACACTTCCAAACATGGTCTGCTCCAGCTTTCCCTTTGGATATTCACCCACATCTTTTACTCTTATTCTGGTGTTTTTCAGCATTCCCTTTAGTTCTGTGATGGCTCTAGCAAATTAACTAAACATAAGGAGGTAGAAGAAAAGGATAAGACAGAAGAAACTTGGGAGGCATAGGAAGGGGAAAGAGATATGGATAAACCTTCTTACCAGCTGAAAACCAAGAATTGCAGCACAGTTGGCATGTGCTATCAGAGTTGCAAATGTTTTCTTTAAGAATGTAAACAATATAAAGCTGGCTTGATGTCTGAATGTCTTTCATCTTATAAAGGTACTCACTGTTCTCCCTGATGTTCTCTGGTAATCTCACAGAGATCCTTAACATCATCCATAGTGGGGACACCTAAACTTCCTGAACCTATTATGTCTGAGATCCAGAGTCCATTTTATGAATTTGTAATCCTGCTCCATTTGCCTCAGGTTCCACCTGTTATGTCATAGAACTCCCTCAACTCTTTGGAGGCATTTCAAAACTCTCCAAACTCTCTGTGTAACAATAGTAAAGGAAATGAAATGCAGTTTTTTTGAGAAGCCCACACCCATTGTCTTCCTGAATATCACTGTTACTCTTAACCCCCTGCCAAAAATCTGTATTAAAATGTCTTCTAATACATCTCAACTCTGTTTCTTAGTTGATCATACTAAGATTCTCTCAGTGAAGACACGAGTCTGCCTTGACTTGAGCTGAGGTCATTAAAAGGTTAAGCATGCTGCTAGGCAGCAGTGTAAAACTATGCCTCCCATACCAGCACTGCCACCGTGGACTAAAATTTATGATTGTTTTTTGGAGAAAGAGGCAATGTTGTAGGAATGAACCCTTAATCTGTGAGTGCTGACAGAGAATTTAATTCAATTCGGAAACCCAGCTGGTATCTCTCAAATTACCTGTGTGTGGGAAAGCAGACAACTATTGTGATCAGCAAATGCTGGCAGGAAACGAGTAGAAAGTACATTGGCCTGTTCTATGTCTCAGAATGTCAGAACTCTCATTTAGTTGCGGCCGCCGTGGGTAGGTCACTAGTCTAGAATTTGTGACCCACCCTGGCAGCCTGTTACTCCAGGGTTCTCGGAGGGGCGCTACCTGGAAAAGATGGGCTGAGATAAAGAAATGAGGCCAAGCGAAGATTTGTCAAAGCCTCCATTTATTAGGGACAGGGTTACAGCTTATATAGCCCCTGGATTGGGGGGCAGGGGGGCAGGGCACAGGAGCATGGAATCTGGCCGCGTGGTCCCAGGTCACATAACCTACGTCCGGTCAGGTAGGCCAAGAAGTCAGATGTTGATTCTCCTGGTCAGGAAGTCGCGAGTTGACACACCTAGTTCTCTCTAGATTGTCTGGAATTTGGGATGGGTCTGCTAACAGATTAAGTTCGTTAGCAATTAGCGAATAGCTAATTGGGTGTGGAGCAGGTTTTGCCAATAGAACTATTCTTAACATAATTATGGGTGTGGGGTTCCCTGCAGGCCCCCCAAGGTGATGGTTCCTGTAATAATCTTTAGGGGGGAAACGGCTCCTAACATTTAGTTAAAAATATTCTTTGATAATTTCATACAGTTTTGGTCAAATTCACAACTTTCCCCCCAAATCCTCCAATTTCCCTCTCATTATTTTTCCATCTCAACTTCATTTACTCTACGTTTGAAATACATAAGATAAGTTCTATGTTGTCAGTATACACATTGGCATAAGGCCCTCACGTGAGCATGGGCAACCTATCAGGGGTTGGATACCTGAATAAAACTTATGCCTTCCTTCCCCAAGCAGTCATTGTTTGTTCATAGCACCTCAGCTTGAGGGAGGGGATTCAGAATATCTTCCTCATCCATGCTGGGATGTTGGCTGCCTCAATCGTGTGTGGCCTTGTGTATGCATTCACACATGTGTAGGTTCTTATGTGCCATGGCCTTTCCATGTCTTAAAACACAATTTTTTCACCAGATCATCACCATCTCTGGCTCTAGCACCCATTCTTTCTTCTCTTCTGTGGCGATCAAGGTGAGGGGTAATGCTATAGATGCTCCATTTAGGGGTGAGCACCCAAAGTCTCTGTTTTGTTACATGTTGACCACTTGTGAATATCTATAAATTCCCAGCTACTGCAAAAAAAAAATGTGTTGATGAGGATTGGCCAGCACTTTCTTTGGGTATAAAAATAAGTAGTTAAGGAAAGGTTTAATTCTATGTCCATTTGCTAGGATAAAACTACTAGGCTCTCCTCTTGGAACTATGACCTACCTCACCATGAATATCTCTGATTTTTAGGTTATAAGTAATTAAAAATTGGAATTTTGTTTTCTTAGAACTGTCATGTTGGTCTAAAGACTGTAATTTAAGTTCAAGATTGAACAGTCCTGAGAGTAACAAGCTATAAAATTACGAACAAGATGGAGAGAAGAGAGGAATGGAAATGTGTTCTGTGACTTTTTCAGTGACAAATCCAGTCTTCCTTTATTCTGAGAACTTCTAAAACTCATCCTCTGCCAGTATCATTTTTTCCACTTTTGTTCAGAAACTTGTGTTCCCACAACTTTCCCCGTTTCTTTTTTTCCTCCAAATCTTGCAGCCCAGGGCATGCTGCATTTAACTTGATATTCATGAAAGCTACCCTTTGCCCAAGGCTTGGATAACTCTGTTAAAAGCTTTTTCAGTTGGAACCTTCTTTTTCATCATCCAGAGATTAAATGTGAATTTCTTTCCAAATTACTTAAATGCAAACTCACCAGTTGCAAGTATATTGCACTTTATTAAAAGAATAAATAGTTGAATATCATTAAGGAATATATATTTGCTCTTTTAATTTGACTTTGTCTTGAATTACAAAGTAATAGCCTTGGCATTGCCATATGGAGAATATTTGGGCTTCTTTTCAAGTCTCCCTTTAGTACTAAATGCTACTAGAGTTAACTGAGAAGTTGTGTTGGGTGTTGCCTCTGAGCTGTACAAACACTAGTTGGAAAGCTAGCTCAGAAACCAAGGACCAGAAGTATGTCCACAGTACACCAAAATGTCCAAAACCCATAGCTCATTAAATTGAATAAAATGCTGAGGGGAAAATAAAAAAAACACAAAGAGAATTAAGTGAGGTGAGGCAATGTTGTTGAGAGGTGGTATTCAAGGAAAGAAACCCCAATTCTAGAGTTTATCACACTAACAAATGCGTCTTCATTTTTGGTTTATCAGCCTTCACATACAGTATGATCATAGTTAAGTGTTGAAGAGACCTGGAACACATCCACGTTCTAGCACACATGAGTGTTTTATTAGGTGGAGCATAGCAGTGTGTACAGGGAGGCACTGTACTCTGCATAATTGTTAATTCATTTGTCCAGAAGCTTTGGACATTATTTGCATTTCTTGGGTAGAGCATATGCTTTACCAGTGTTGTAGCATAGTCGATGTCAACAAGTCAGTTTAGGTAATGCATTTTTCAGTCATCTATTCTCCTCCTCCCTTCCACTCTTCCCTTCATCTGGAATTCCTCAACCCTTCTCTAATAGATAGAGCTAAGCCTATATAGTGTTACTAATATGTACATGTGTTTATGGTGGACCATTTGGAATTGGGTAATTTATCAAATGACTCATCCCTGAACAAAGTTCATTCTTCATCTTTCAGCAATCATGACTTAATTGTGCTTTTTTGCTAATACAATATGCTCATGTATGAAATTCTAAAAAATTAAATTGAGAAGTAGTGTCATCACAATGTGGATCTATTCACTGCTTTTGTCATTAAAGAATATATTTTGTCCTATAATACTTTGTTTATGCACCTTCTGCTATGTAACTAGTTTCTAATTTGTAACCCATCTTGATTCTTTACTAAATTACATGAATGCAGTTGATGTCATACACATTAATTATTAATTCATCATATATAGTCAAATTATAGTATAAATTTATTTATATATAATTCTTTCTTAAAAGACTGTACTTTTTTTGTAAAAGAACACTGTATTTTCAAGAGTACAGCAAATGTCCATTTCAAAATGCTATTAGTTAGCCTATATAATTTTATTAGTGTCATAATCAATAGATTTATGCTTTCTAGTCTCAAAATTACCCTGACCAAAAGTAAGGTTTAGAGGCATTTTTCAGCTGTCCATATTAGTCAATAGTATGCTGTTTATGCTGGCATATCAGCTGTAGAGGATTAAACAAAGCTTAAGAGGCTGTTAAAATTATTAATTAATTTTTTTCTGTCAGATTTAAAGGCCTAAGAAAAAGAAGGACTACTTCTTGGTCTCTCCTTCCATATAGTTGTCTCTATGATAGCAATAAGAATGAAAGAGGAGTAACTTGGGGAATAGAAGCATTTATAATAAACTAAAGGTATGTTTTTTAGTACTAGTGATATCCCATTGAAAATTATTAAATATTGAGGTAAGTTTTAGAAGACATATAATTGGTAATAGAGAATTAATAATAAATCACCACACAAATTCATTTTAAAGACCAGGAAATTGATTTATTTCATACAAGAAGATACTCAGAAAAATGAGAGGAATTGATAAACCTGTATTATAAGCATATATATGTAAGTATAATATAATATATGGCATTATTTTAGATTTTCATCAACACAACATAACTAAACTATAGAAAATAGTCTCAGCATTCATGACGTTATAAAGCCCTGGATTAGTTTTAGTTATACATGGCATTTTTTCATGAAGTTTGAAAGACAGAAATGGAACAATGTCTATGCTGTTCTTAAAAGAAAGTCGGTAAAGGGCTTGATCCACTTTACAGAGTATGTTGCTACTAGTCATCTGGTTGATTTGGCGGCCCATGTGTATCACAGATATTTCATGAACTACAGATTCTCTTTTCTAGATTTTCTACTTCTGTGCAAAATTCATAATTAGGTTCCCACTAAACCTGGATATTTTTTAATTTGGCTTGCTTTGACTTGGCTTGATTGGGATTTTTCGTCAGCAGAGAGCTTATGTTAGAAAAAATTCCTAACATCTAGAGGCTCTACCTCGTAGGGCAGCCCTTTTTGTGCGGCCCTAGGCTACAATCTGAGCTCTCAATACCACACTAAAACTGGCTTTTGGGCTACCATGGCTGCGTCTTGGTGAGTCCCTTTTTTTCTTGTCTATCCTATAAGGTTTTAGGGGGATCCATTTGTACTTGTTTTTGTCAATGATCAGAATCTTGTTGAGGCCACGATCTGGCACGAAGAGTTTGATCAGCAGCGGCCAGACTGGCAAGACTGGGCTTGGCTGAGGTGGGATTTGTTTGTTTTGGGATGCCAAGCATTCAATTTCCGCAACCCTGTTGGGGCTGAGAGCTATTTTAGCAGACACGCTGTAATAGACTTAGGCGACTTGATTGGGCATAGACTTTAAAATGGGCGCTTGTAAGAGCCTTGACTCTAGAGGGGTTCCCAGGAGTCCAGATGTACCCAACTAGGTCCTTGGGCAGCTGAGGAGAGAGAGCCTGAAATGGCCCGATCCTGTAGCCATACTAATGAATATCTTGCATATCACTATAGAACCTTCATCTGGCGATGGATGGAGATAGAGACACCCACAATGGAGCAATGGACTGAGCTCCCAAGGTCCAAATGAGGAACAGAAGAAGGGAGAACGTGAGCAAGGAAGTCAAGACCTCGAGGGGGGCACCCACCCACTGAGAAGGTGGGGCTGATCTATTGGGAGCTCACCAAGGTCAGCTGGACTGGGACTGAATAAGCGTGGGATAAAACCAGACTCTCTCAACAGGGCTGATGAGAAGCCAAGGACAATGGCACTGAGTTTTGACCCTACAGCATGTACTGGCTTTGTAGGAGCCTAGCCTGTTTGGATGCTCACCTTCCTAGACCTGGATGGAGTCGGGAGTACCTTGGACTGCCCACAGGACAGGGAACCCTGACTGCTCTTTGGACTGGAAAGGGAGGGGGAGGGGAGTGGGAGGAGGGGGAGGGAAAAGGAAGGCAGGGAGGAGGCGGAAATTTTTAATAAAAAAATAAAAAATAAAAAAAAAAGGGCACTTGTAGTTCAAAGCCAGATTTGCTGTCTCCCCTGGGGTACCTCTTACAGAAATCTTTTAAAATTGATCCTGTCCTATACAATCTGTCCCAAAGAGCTAATTTCTGTATACACTAAGATTTGGCCTCAAATGTCCACCGGGACCTAGAATATTTTTGCCGCCATAAAAACAAATGGAAAGAGCTTACATATGTCCATGTTTTTTTGGGGCTTTGTGCTCTTGCCCCTCCCTCAGTAGCTAGAGTCTCACAGCACCATGCAGCCCCTCCCCCAATCCCTTAAGCCCACACTACCCAAACCCTCCTGTGGAGCAACATTCTTCACATTCCTCTCCTTCCCCCACCTACTCCCTCCCTTGGTTCAAGGTCAACTTTCACCTCCCCCCCCCCCCACCTTCCCCTCCCAACCCTCTTCCACCTCAGCTCCCTACCCTCAGACCCCCTCTGTGCAGTGGGCTAGCCCCTCCCAATCCTTCTACCTCAGATCCCTACCCTCAGACCCCCTCTGTGCAGTGGGCTAGCCCCTCCCAATCCTTCCCATTTACCCTTTTCTACTGATCCTTCTGCTTACCCATTTTATTTCTCATTCAGCACCAGATATTAAGAAAGATTTAAGAAAGGTTGAAGAGGGTCCCCAAAGCCCTATATGGGAATTGGTGAAAATGGCCTTTAAAGTTTTAATGCCGTAGAAGCTGGGTCTTTTTTACAGACAAAGCTACAACAATCTATAGGCCCAGGCCTTAGCAGCTGCCCTAAGGCTGCAGGAAGGGGAACAAGGGAAGCCAACCCCAAGGCTCTACTCTGGTAGAGCCCAACCTAAGACAACCTCACAGGCAAACTGTTTCAAGAGTGCCCTAATTGGTCACGTGGCATGATATTGTAGACCCTATCTGCCAGCAACCCAGACACTGGAAATCACAATGCCCCTGTGTGGGCTTGTCTTCAATGCCACACCACGGAGTTCCAGCCTCACCAACATTGGCAAGTGAAAATGCCAGCCTTCGAACTTCTCAGCCTTGCAGAGGATTGACACTGCCCAAACTTGATTTATCCCATAACCTTGTCCAAGCCTAAGGTAAAGCTGCAAGTAGCAGATAAGTCCATTATTTTTATTCTCACTCCAGACTTTTGTTCCCCTCACCAATTTCAGGTACTCTCGCCCCCCTCCATTCCTTTTCCTTTTCGAGGTTTATCAGGGACTCCCATTCATGTCCTGCTGGCCAGGACAGAGATTGAAATAGCAATTGGGAAGCCTGCATGGGTTTGTACTATGTCCTCTGCATATATATTATAATTATCAGCTTGATGTTTTGGGAGCACTCCTAACAGTATGTCTCTGACTCTTTTGCCAGCTTCGTGACCCTTTTCCTCCTATAGGGTTGCCTATCCCACCTTTGATATGAATCTCTGTCTTGGTCTTATTGTGATTTGGTGTGTTATGTTTGGTTGATGTTTTGGGGAGGCCTGCTTTTTCTTGGGGGAGATGTGAGGGAAGAGCAGATTTGGGGGAAATGGGAGGTGGTGGTGGGAAGCCAGGAGGAGAGTAAGGTAGGAAAGTTGAGGTCTGGGTGTATTGTATGAGAAAAGAATAAATAAAACATTTATTAAGAAGACATGAGATTATAGGTGTTTTACGGTATGCTAAGGCAGTGAACCTTTATACATTACTGGTGACGGTATAAATTAATGCAGTCACTAGATAAAAATAACTCATGGAGATTTGTTAGAAATAATATAGAACTACCTTGGACAAATCAAACTCACTCCTGGTTATATTCTATTTACAAAGTAAGGATACTGAAGGATTATTTTAACTTTAATACTCATTGCAGTATTGTCTGAATTGCTAAGATACAGAATCAGTATAAGTATCTGTGGACAGGTGAGTATGTAAGGAAAAGGATATATATGGTGCTTTTCACATTTGTAAAACTTGGTATTTTAAATGAAGTTCTGACATTTGTAAATTTATGGATGAAACTGTAGGACACTGAATTAAATAAATAAACCAAGCCATTCACTAAAAGCTAAAATGCAATACATCCTATTTCTGTGTGGAATCTAAAATGCTGCATCCAGGAAGAGAGTAGAGAGGTGTGGTGGGAGTAGCTCAGAGAGATGCTTTAGAAAGGAAGCCACCATTTGCTAACGGGGAGAAGTAAATTCCATAGCTTCTCTGGATAATAGTGACTACAGTTAATAATTATGTATCATGTTGTTGCAAAGTTTTCAGAGACTTTACATATTTATCACCACACAACAAAATATCAGAAGTAACATATATGTTAATTAATCCTACTTATGTCTTGAACAGTATGCACATATTTTAAAACATTCTGTATAATAAGCATACATGTTATTTTCCAATTATATAAGAACATGAATTATCACTTAAAAGCAAATTTTTGCACCAAAGATCATTCTTGTAAGCCACATATGCTCAGTGCACCAATTATAAACTTTAAATAATAGGTAATTTTTGACTTAATAGATTCAGCTTACACCTGGATCCCAATACTGAGAGCTGCATAGTAAATAATAAATGAACTATCTCTTTTCCATAACCCACAATCTCATTATATTGAATTTAAAAATTGATACGGCTCATTTTTTAATCATCCTTCTTTGTACACTTACAAATAAATATCTCACCTACAATATAGAGAGCAGCAAAGCCTGGTATCAGTATATGTATTTGGTTTGTTTAGGTCTTATTTTGTACCAAAATCTGTTTTTTTTTTATTATATCTGCTAAATTTTCACAGAATCAATCCATTCTTCTTAATTTCCTTTGCTTTGCCCATCTATACCAAAATTTGTCTATTCACAATTACTCTGTGGACTTTGAAATATCTTATCCCCTATTTTTTTCTCATTAATTCTTCACAATTTACTGAGTACCCTAAGATCTCAATTTAAAACTAAACCTCATTATTCAGCCTCATTTTCTGTTATAGTTTCTATCTTGCTCACTGATTTTGGAATATCCCATTCTCTTGTATTCTAGAAATCTGCATACTAATCTCTGAAATGTTTGTCACTTTACTACTCCTTTCTTCTACTCTTCCCATTTTATTCAGTTTGCTCACCATGTCTCAGCTTAGCTAACACTAAATTTGATAAATTCCCTTGATGTTTTCAACCTTGTCTAAATGTCAAAGGTATTTGTTCCTAAGGTACCCGTTTCTCCCTAATCTGGCACTTTTGCTCCATAATATGATTCCAGCCTACAAATCAGCATTTCATCATTAGATGCTAAGCTCAGGGAAGCCTGTGTCATCAGTTAGTCTCCATTACTTCTGGTAGTAAGATGGTCATCAGTAATTCTCTGTAATTCACTTGGTCACTAAATGTGTGAACACACACTATATAGAACTTACTCAACTCTGAGCATATTTTAATAATGAGGTAGGTTTTACTTACTAAACAAGAAGTACAGTACATTAAAAGATTTCAGGTTGAAGGGAGGTGCAGTGATCCTTCCTTTCAATAAACAACATTTATTTAATATTTCTTTGTAAAAGATAGTTTAATAGCTTTGGGAATGTCATTTTGAAAATGTGTCCCTGTGCAGCAATGCTTATAGAGAAAATATAGAGATTGTTATTCATACAAGTGAAATATAAAACACTATAATGCTTTAAATGGTTGATATGTATACAAAAAATCATTTTTAAAAGCATTCACCCATTAGAAGATATATTCTGACAGGAGGTCATGTACAGATTTGACATCTGAATGGTTTGTGGGACCCTTCCCTCTCCTCAACCTTCTTCTTTTAACAAGGTTTTGGTATTTGACAATATCTGGTGTAGTTCATAATCTGGAGGTATGAGCCTTAGAAAGGAGTATACACTGTGTGAAAGTAAAAAACAAAAGCAGAAAAAGCAATGGTCAGATGCAAGCAACTCTTTGAAGACTTTGTAGAAATATAATGTAATGTCAGGTTCCTGACTGTGTAAACAAGACCAAACTCAGATCACTCTCTCAAAGGATACTGTACTTAAACTAGTCTATGCCACTTTCATTAATCAGAAAACAGCAATGGTAACACGAATATACTCATATAACTTTAAACATAGAGACAGAGAACATTAAATATTTCAAACCCATAATCGTGGACTATTTGGTCGTGCCATAGATATTGCTTAGGTGGGTTTACATTGATAAAAAAAAATTAAAGAGAAAATTAAAAGATGAACTTTATCCAGTCTCTATTTCAGTACCAGGCAATAAAAAAAAATGTTACAAGTGTTTGTACTTATAAGCATATTATAATTAGTTTTGTCCAATATCAGCTAATTTCTCATTCTTATTATCTAAGTATTCTGTTATTCAAATTACATAACCAAAATAAAGATTACATGCCTGGTTAAGAGGCAACTACAGGTGTGAATTTAACTTAGTAACTGTGCCATCTGCCATAAGGAAGTTTTACTCTTAATTGGAATATTTTATCTGGGAAGGATGGGGTGGCTCATGGAGAATAGACAAAAGGTCACATATCTGAGAACATGAACATGTAGAAGCTTCTCAAAGGCTTCCTGCTGCATAAAAAGAATAATCACCTGCTAGAAGAGGAGCCTGTGCCCAGCAGGAGAGAAGGATTTTCATCCTGCAGAGTTTCCTCAGGTAGAGCAGACTCCTGAGTTTCTGACTCCATGAGTCATTACTGTAATGATGTGGGCTTTGTGGTGGGGCCACTGTTTTGAAGTCATCCCTGCTTCTTTTAAGTAAACTTCTTGTAAATAAAAACTCAAAGTCACCAAGTTGACTTTGGTGTATTAGTTTCTTTGGTCTTTGTGGGTTCCTTCCCTGGAGTGAGCAGATGTATGCTGTATGCTCCAAGGAAACTCTATCACCTAACCTTACCCATGTCCTCAACAACATGAGAGACAAGCCGACCCCGGAGGTTAAATATTGCAAGAAGAGACATAGAGCACACAGAAAGAATTACACTCCAGAGAGGATCTGAGGAGTAGAAAACCAGTAAAAGGGAACTGTGACTCGTGAAGACAGGAAAAACCTTATGGTTTTCCATAACGCTGAAACCACAATTTAAAGAGACTAAAGAAACAGACAAGTGCATATGTAAAGTAGGAAATTCTATCAAAGTGTTGAGATCATAGCCATATGTGCATCATTGATCTACCTCTGTATCTATGTGTATTTATTAAAAGATAATAATTAGTCATGTGGGTTCCTTAATAAGAAACTGTATTAACAGATACCTAGAACATCAAAATGGAGAACAAACTTACTGAAAATCCTAAACATAGAATCCATATATAAGTCAGTTCTAAAGCAACTGCAAAGTTGTCCCCAGATGCTCTAAGTCTTTTTATGATGTGGCTACAAGGTGAAGGCAGAATAGGGTACTGAAAACTTCTCAATGGTGTATGTTATTAATTATAAGGTTTAGAAATTACATTGTCCATCTACTTCAAATTAACATGCAGAGAATACAGCCAAATGAATGAGAAGATGCATTTGCATACTAGCTACCAAAATATCCAGTGATTTCTGACCCCATCCCTTTTCAACTTTTTGTTTGTTTGTTTTTTTTGAGACAGGGTTTCTCTGTGGCTTTGGAGCCTGTCCTGGAACTAGCTCTGTAGACCAGGCTGGTCTTGAACTCACAGAGATCCTCCTGCCTCTGCCTCCCGAGTGCTGGGATTAAAGGCGTGCGCCATCATCGCCAGGCTCCTTTTCAACTTTTAAGTGTAGGATGGGTGGCTTATTTGAAAGCAACGCCAAGGATGGAACAGAAGACTAAGAGCTACAATGGGGGACAGAAGTCAAAACACCATGGTACGGATCTAAGGATGAGCTTCATCAGAGTTGTTTTTAGAAGAAGAGAGCTAGCAAGAAATGGGGATCATTTTTAATGAAATAAGAGAGTTGCTCTAGAGATGGAAAATGACTGGTGGCATTAAATATGTTATGCTCCAATGTGTTTATAAGAGGAATGTTGGTGTCCAAATGATGAATTCAGCACCCCAGAAAAACAAGACAATTTCAGAGTTTATTACAGACTTCTAGAGTTGTCTCACATGTGTGTTTTCTGTCTTACCCGTCTTCATTTCCAGAAAGAGAAAATAAGGGATCAACTTGTTTGTGGTTCAAAGCTACAGCTATCTCATCATCTCTATGATTCCTGATACACACTAGTTTTTGGTTTCACAGAAACAGGGGAGGTGGGAATCTGGCTTCTACATCATTGCTCTGCTTCCCTCTTGTTATCTCTGTCTGTCTCAGAGCTATGGAAGAAGAAATTTCTACTATTCATGTCCTAGTCCCCACTCAGGAAGGGCCTCGATTCTTTTGTACAGGGCAGACTGCTTCATACTGTAAATGAAAGTTGCTGGGTGTTTATTTCCTTAGTACAGGGAGGCGGGGACTTGTGAAAATACTGCCCAAGAAGTCTCAAAGTGGAAGTCCCTATAAATGATAAACTTCCAACCTCTTCCTGAATTCTTGTCCTTCCTCTTGGGGAAAAATACCAAACAGATAAACAATAAAAATGTAAATTAAATACTGTTCTGCAGACTCCGCCCTCTGAGAGGTTTTCACTTTGTATTTTTTCCATTCTCCATGACCCCAGTAACTAACAGCCAGTGCTGATTCTTCCTCTGACTTATCAGTATCTCTGCTTCTGCTCTCTAAAGCTAGAGTCCTAAGTCAGTGAAATTAAGCAGTCTCGTTTCCAGTGGAGAATTAATCAATTTTCTTGTTTTCTTTTAGATGTGTTAATCATGAAGGTGTATGTGTCCCTAAAATCTTCGTCTTTTATTAGATACAGTTCAGAGCAGCCCTTTTGCCCTTTCGGAATGCATTTCATCAATTGTACAAGAGTATCTTTATGTATAAGTGTTTGCTGAGTGACTGATTACCACTTTTTATGGTATACTCTGGACAAAGACTATTCCTTGTCCAGCAGTCTCGGGCATTGATCACATGATCTCAGCAAAGATGTTTCCAGGGACATGGTAAGAAAATGGACAAAAGAATAAGGTTGTAGTGTGATCAACTTGGAGGCTACACAGGGTAGGTAAGAAAGGGGCATGCACCCTTCTCACAGCTCTTCCTACTTCTTACCAGTGCTGTTGAATAAGGGTTGAAGTGATGCCACAACCGACTCCTGTTTAGTGCCATT